>RCFS01000013.1:606426-1212852 GCA_004296355.1 Lepiota venenata
GAGGTTTCTGGGATGAGGATGGAAGATAGCGAGCGAGGGAACCTGCACTGAGGGATGTCAGAACCCTCTGAAGGTCTGCCACGTTGAATGGCGTCAAGTACCCGAAATGAGGTATTTCGAGACCTTGAGGGTAAAGTGGTTAGAATATTAAAAGGTCAATGAATCTATAATCGCTGCAGCGTACCTTCTCCATCGCCTTATACATGCTGTACCTTGAATGGTTGAGTTCAACTACTGTATCTTGTTGTATCGATGGTACAGGTACCAGGGTATCTTCGTTGGCGGATGACCCGGACCGAGCCAAGGATGCGTCAACATCCGGTCGTTCCGTTCTTCATTGCGACCCAACTCAAGAACTAGCGAAGAGAGATCAAGATCCTTGGAGCGAGCATAGTCTTGTGCTGACGGCATTGTAAGAACATCGATTCATTCGCAGGGGCCAGAGTGATTTGTTGCGCCAGGGATGACGGAGCTAAGGGAGGCGGCGAAGGGTGTGTTGGTGTTGCCTAGGAATCACCACTCACCGGCTCGGCAGGATTTGAGCCAGTTATGTCGAATATATCACCTCCGGAGCCTCCTGGCGGAAGAAGACAAAAGCAAGGCCAGGTCACGTTGGGACTTGCTTATGCATGTTGCACCTTGTACGGCCACGCCTCTGGCCCTTGAAACATCTCGATAGTTGGAGGGCTAACCGGTGGAAGTTTCTCGATTTCTATGAGTGTGAATTACTCAGATTGACGCCCCAGAATATTCAGGTCTGCGTGGAAAATTGTACATGGTATTTTGAGAGGCAGCTGACTCACTTGTGCGTGATCTCCGAGCGCTCGTTGGATTGGATTGATTAATGTTTTTCACAGTTCCGCGAAGGAGAGCAGAATCCATCCGCAACACAAGGCAAAGCGATGAAAGGGAAGTGGGACGGTTGATTAGCTGATTATTTGGTTTCGTCGTTGGTTTTGCCTACCCTTTCGTCAAACTAACCCGCTTCAAAGAATGCGAGCGTGAATTACTGCGCATGCCCATATTTTCTACAGACTGGAGATATCATCGTTTGATATCCTTCCTCTCACGGGAACTGGGATGCCATTTGAAGGTATTCACCTCATCCATAGTGGTCCCCGCCCCCGTTTGCAAAAGCCATGCCCCGGCGCACATCTGCCTTCATCACAGTAGTCGATGTCATATCCAAGGCTCGTACGCAAGGGTCCGCGCGTCAGTTGGTGACACACGACCAACATGCAGCCAACCCCAACGTGGCAGCTGCCCCTGAACTAGAATTCAGCTCAATATCACACGCGTTGATGCGAGGTCGGTCGAGCAACGTGAGCTACTTTAACTTCAACCGTTGATTCTTCCCTCTGCCTCATTCCGCCATGGACACCTCAACAGTTGCCCAGAGCTTGCCCTTCGAACTCGTCGAAGAGTTCGTTCGCCAGCCGCACGAAACCGAGGTGCTATGCAACCTTGCCCTTGTGTGTCGACGATTCAGACATCTCTGCCAACCACAACTCTTCAGGACGATCACAGTGGACCCTTCACAAAATAGCCGTTTATACGAGATCGCAACGCCGCCACACAGACATATAGCTCATCACATCCAACAGCTCAAATTGGTTGAGCGCCGGGTACACGCGGTGCTCCCATCTCCAGGTTGCCACCCTCGATTCGCCAACTTTCTCCACATTCTCTCTGCCATTGATTCAATGACGAATACACCACTCCCAACTTTCCTGGAGGAATCTTCCGAGCGATGTTGTCAATAGGCTTGTACATATCATTGGGCGCCCATCATTTGCTACTCTTGCCGTGCGTTATATGAAGGATTTCCCTTTGACCTTGCCATTCTTCCAGGGTCCTGGGATAAAGTATCTGCTCCTTTTGGATGTACGCAATCCAGCTATGTTCTCCAAAAATCCCTCAGTCGGCCCTATGTCGTTCTTGCCCTGTTTGTCGGTACTTAGCCTTTCGGGCTTGGACACGATCCAAGTATTTTCGAGGCTGGTCGGAACTGAATCGCTTGGAGTCTTTCAAGCACCTTGAGGAACTCATTCTCAAGTACTGCGAGACACCTCTCGTTCTTCCGCCTTTCGATTCCGATAGGGTGGGGATGGCGTTGGGCATGTTTGGCGGGTCGGTGAAAGACTTATCTCTGGAAGTGGATCAACCAAGTGAGCCATGTTCATTGATACTCGATTGGTTTATTCGCTCACATGGCCCAACCAGGGGATATACTGACTCGTCACCTCTCGCTCGAAGGCCTTGCGAGACTCACAAATCTCCAATGCCTCCGAATTAACCTCACTGTTTGGAGGGCGCCCTTTCCAGGCACGTTCTCTGCAGCTCACAAATACATTCTGCCTATTGTCAAACACTTGCCATCGCCTCAGCTGCTAACCGAATTCTGGCTTTCATATCAAGTCTCTACTGAAGGCTCAACAATATACCGTGCCTACTCGAACTATATGTGGTCCTTCATTTGGGAACTTGAGAGTGTGTTGGAACCGAGCAAGTATATTCGGTTGAGGAAAATTCAGTGCAGCTATCAACATATACCCCTATGGCCAGTCATCAAACCACGAGCGATTTGCGCGGAACTTGGAATGTGCTTTCCCACTGTTCTCGCAACGCGCTATCATAGATGCCACATGTTCAGAGCCCTTGGGCGGCCAACAACATAATTCACAATTAATTGCCTGATCAGCTGTAGCATACTAGTCGCCGCCAGTAGGACTTGGCAAATATTACACTGTCCACTTATCCATGAATATATCGTTGGATTTATCAGTGCCGTCGTCCAAAGCAAATCCCAAATTTAACCTGGTGAGTTTCCTCAAATCGCTTCACCACTCCAACTACAAACTGCCCGAACAATGGGATCCGGATTAGGATCGTAATCCGATAACATGTAATGCTCAGTGAATCCAGTCGACAATCAAGGTTTTGATTGCAATTGGGGAACACTTGAACGTCTGGAGTTTAGGAAGCCGCGTAGCGAGTTCTAACCAGGTCACCTGGCCTTCATCAGATAATTATCCACTGGTATATTACCAACCCTCACCAAAAGCTTCGAATTCTTGGCAGCCACGTCCGCCAATGTCACTGACATGAAGCAGTGTATCTGCCGAAGATGTCGACATTCTTCCACCCCTTTCAGTTGTTCATCACTCAAACCCTTCGACCACTGCGTTGCAATATTTCCACCAACTTTCAATGTTCTTAGCGAATACTTATGGTGTGGGAGTACCGTGGTGAAAAACCTGTTCACAAGCTGAGGTGAATCGTTGAGAGGTTGTCGAGGGATAAGATGTAAACGCTCGACGTCCGAGCATGATAACAAGTACTCGAAGATAGGAGGTGGGTATGTGGCATCGATAGCAATATCCCTGAGGAAAATCCGTTCGCTCTGCAGAATAGCACAGATTCCGCCAAGGTGAGCCGCTGCTGAGGGGCTAGGACTGCGTTTTATTTTCAGCCTTTCGAGATGGCGGAAATGCCGGATATGTGTCTGGAAATCTTCTGGTGTAACGACGATTGAGCACAGTTTGAGCCGCTTGAGCTTAAGGCATACATCGACCGGGAGTGATGAAAGGGCGGAGAATAGGTCTTTCAATGACATCTCTCCCTCGGGACGGAAGGGTCGTCGTATTGTAAAAGTGAAGCTGTGGAGGTCTGGGCAGCGCGCGATTAGCTTCGAAAGTTCTGATATGAATCCAGGCTTTGGTAATTGGAGGTATGAGGAGGTCACGACAAGAACGTTTAGATTGGACAAGGGCTCGAGTGAGAATTCTGGAGCAGGGTGATTTGCGATTTCGAATGTGAGTTCCTTCAGGGTGGTTAATGAGGCCAGGGACCTAACAAACTGCCCAACTTCGTCGGGCGCATAAGAGTCGCAGGGGAAATAGCTCCATCTAAATTATCTGAGTTATCTGATGCAGCGAAGAAGTCCAACTCACTGAAGGGAATATAAATTTATCATCGCCGGAATCAGCAGATTCAAAAGAATCAGCCAAGGGCCATGTTCTTCATGGGTTCCATCATAGAAGGACAACCTGACCGTTGCATTCCTGACATTCTGGAATACCCTCGAATCTCCGGACCTCAGACCTGATATGATCGTGTCACGACGCTTGGGCCAAGGATTGCTAGATGACTGCAAAATGAAAGTGAGAGAACAGGATAGGCTCTGTAATGGCGTTGAGCTGGCGTGATACGAGACGCAGACAGCGCAGACAATCGAAATGGTGAGGCTCGGACCATCTGAAGGGGGTGAGCTTCCTAGGCATGTCTTGAATATAGATATAGATACACTTGCCAGATCAACGATCCTAAGGAAAATTTCACCTGGGATCTCGTTGAGCATCATCGGAAACTTTGCCTGAATGATTGTTATCGGCAGCGATGTTGAGATTTATTAGGCATCGCGTGTGCTATTTCTGGAACTATGTTCTCATGTAAGTGGTATTGTGCTAACGGACGTTTACCTCCGACCTGGTGGTGTTCTCTAGTTCTGGGGAAATTGGCAATTTTCTCTCTCAAGCGCGTGTTTCGCAGTTCATGTAGCTGCACCCCTTTCATGTCTCACCTTCATCACACCATCAGCTTTGCATCACATTAGAAACTTCCCGAAAACTTACTAACGTAGAAGGGTGTGGCATAATGAAGAGGGTATCGTCTAGATGCATAAGGACATTAGGTTAGTGATGCAAGGTTGGCAAGTCGTGATCTTCATGTTGAGCGCCTGGTTGTTGCTCCGATGGAAAGAGAAATGAACTTGAGGAGCCGGGACTTGTTGGAAAAATTAACAACGAGTATTTGCAAGTTTCGATAGAAGCTGCGTGGAACAGCGGAGAGTCTTGGGAAAGGGTCAGGGCGGCAGCTGTCCCTTACAGTGTAGCTAGAACCCACCTCAATAACGCAGTCAACAAGAACTTGACACTGGTCGTTGAAGTCATGTATTGCTAAAGCAGTGCAAATAATTCACATTCTACGAATGAGTTATCGTACATTCAGAACAATCACAAGCCTATACATGCAAGAACCATGTCCTTGCCAATTGATCATTGACTCACGTAGTGTAGGCATGTAGTTACTAGTAGAATATTCTTACATAATCACTTTTCTCTTTAGTTTCCACCATCACTCGAAATCTCTCGCTACGAGTACACCTCTTTTATCAGTTTCCCCTCGTAGCCGTTTTCGGTTTCTTACACTCAACAAATAATCATTCAGATGCTGCAGCGCTGACCATCCGCGTAAGGGGCAGAGTCATCATACAAGACCAGACGCATGGACAGGACAAGGGATCCACACTAGAGTGCCTCGATATATTTCTCCTTTATGAAACTATAGCCATATTTGTTACTAGGGTGTTTTTTATCAGTATATGCATAATGCATAGAACTGATCTCTACTTATCGGGTAGCAGCGATGAGGGTCGGTTGTCCGATGCAGCCAGAAGGCTACACAAAGTTCCTATCGAGTAGAGAACGACCGTTCTGCTAGGGACAATTGAGATAAATGGAGGAATGCTCCATGGCTTGCTACGCTCAACGTAAGAGGCCTAAAAGACAAACGTCGGTAATGGGCCTAGCATCCATTAGATTGGATTTGAACGAGCTTCGGATCATCTATCACGGTTCGCAGGTTCTCCAAATGCTACGCTCACACCACCACGAAATGGGAGTGCAGAATATCCAGAATATCCAACACCCAATCATCTAGGTCTTGGCGTGCCTATTTACTCCCCCGACTCTGCAAAGCAAGAGGAGGGTTGTGTCGTGTTGAAATGGTCACACCTCCTACTAAACGATATGTCACCGTGTGAATGATGCTATCGTGAGAACAATGCGAGAAATCCTAGGCCACAGTGCGGAATGGACAATGTATTTCGTGTAGTAACGTAAGTATATCATCGTAGCGGCGCTACCACGCCATTCCCCGACTCTGCAAACAACAAAAGATCACGTAAATTGATAATAATGTACATACACACTGACAAAACAAACAGACTAAACTCGCATTTACCAAAGCTACGGAGTGTCCAAGAAATGAGCAAGATAAATTGTGTGAATACCCTTAAGCCTGACCCATGGAAACATCGCCACCAGCATAGTTCACACGAGCCTTTTTGGACGGGGAAGCAATAGGGGCAGGTGTAAGTCTGAGACCGACTTATCACGTGTACTAACCTATATATGCATGTAGCCGCCTATTGCTCTCTCTCTCTCTTACTACTATCTTCCTTGTACTCCAATACGTGTATCTTTCCACACTCATTCCGAATAGACACTCAAGCACGTTTTTTCACAATACATCATAGTCCTTTATCACACGGAGTATCACTGGCTGATGTGGGTCCGATAAACTACTGTGGCCTTGCGGCATCACTGGAACGGTCGTTAGTGCAATCATCAAAAGCATAAAAGAACAGCCATAGAGGAGGCTCAAGAGCATTACGGTGAGGTGGCGCAAGAGAGAAAGCGAGGGAGTTTGGGTCGCTATAACTGGGAAAGCGCTCGGCAGATATTGCACCCGAAAGCGGAATGTCGTAAAACCTTATTTTCCTGCCCTGGCTGGGCGTTACGCATTGCATTTTAGCTTCTGATTCGCGTGGTTCGGGAAATGCTGACCTTCCTCTCTTTGGGCAGATTGCAAGGACAAGCAAGTGGTAACAGGGTTTCCTACGGCAAATAAAAACCCGAAAAAAGTCAGCGCAACGTCCCAGACGACCACCCGCCGCCCACTCGGGCATCCTCCCTTTATCCTCCCTCACTCTAACTGTCCACTTCATGATGATTACTGTGGCCTGGAGCTATTCGTTGGATGCTGGTGGTTGATCGAGTCATCGAGACTCTCCTACCGGCGTCCCTACCACTTTGGGAGCGAGTACCTGTCATGCCTCGGAACGTATCCCCACTGATGAAGGTCATCAAGCTTCTGGAGGCGCAGGCGCACTGGATGACCCATCAATGTAAGCCCCTTCTACTTTGATGTTGACGCGGATAGTTCACTGGTCGCAGCTGAGGTTTTTTGGCGATACAAAACGCGCTTCAAGATTCCTCAAAACATCGCGGATGGCTTGCCGGCTGTATGTCTCGCCCCAAATGTCCTCCTCGCTCAGATTGGAACCCTACAACGAGAGCCAATCACGGGATGTTGATGGTTGATTGAGTCATTACGACTCTCCCATCGACATCCTCACTGGTTTCGGAGTAAGTATCTGACCCTAACGTGGAGTGTATTATTACTGACGAAACTCACCAAGGTTCCGGATGCGCAAGACCCACCAGATAACCGTGATGTAAGTCTCCTGAATCTAGAGCAATACAGGTGATTTACTGATAATAGCTGAGGTTTTGTGACAGTAGGCGTACCCGGAGTAGCCGATATTGCTCTGGCCAGTCCATGACCGCGACGGTTGGACCGAGTACTTTCGACGCAACAGAGTGACGATGCCCGAGCTTCCGGTCCCGACCACCAGAACGCCGAGCTATGCCAGGCCCTTGGGACCGATCCTCTTATCCTGCTCTCTCGGGTCGCAATCCTGAATGCCTTCCTGCGTTGACGTTCCGGTCCTCAAGCCAATCTCTGGGTTATCGCGATCCATCGGGAGTCCTAATTTTACTTCGCAGCCTTATTTTCGACCAGTGTTAGTCTACTTCCGGATCAGACGGCGATCGGTCGTCTTAAATGATCCATTCACCGGGAAATCTCTGTACTCGGCGCCGCCATGGACCTGGGATCACTTTCCTATTGGGTATGGTTGTGGTTTCTCTCCGCTGCTCTCTCCTGCCCGCTCCACTAGTTAAGGTAGGATATGTTAAGGTAAGTGTTTTCTTTTTCACTCAAGGGCCCACTCGACCCTTCAGCTGCAGGTAGGTGACTATAGGAGGTAAGTAATGGTAAGTCTTTTCCTCGCCAAGAGCTCATGATTTTGTGAAAAACGTAAGTCATGCATATACAAGGTAAGTGTTCCCTTCCCCAAGCAAGGGTCTCCAACCCTCGTGCTCCCTTGACGTTGGGGCTTGGGCTTAAGACCCCTTCCATTCAGAAGGGGTTGACCAAGGCACGTCAATTGGATACTCACAAACGCTACTGTATAATTATTGGTGAGTCGTTTTCGCAGACTCGTTATGAGCTTTTTTTTTTTTTACTAATTTCTTTTTTTGCAATACTCGCTCCCAACTGTCCTTAATTTATTTAATTAGGATTGACTCAGGATGGTGGTATACACCAGGTTAGTCTCGCTGTTTACCTTTTTCAAAGTTATCATGACTCATGGCTTTCTCACATCCCCGCTCACAGACATAGCTTAATAAGATATTAAAATGGACACAAAGTAGTAAATTTATTGATAATATATGTTTTTTTTTATTTGATTGTGAGCTTAGTGTGACAGGAGTTTGCCAATGAGCGGAGGACCTGAGAATTACTTAGTATATTGGTTTGGGATTTACATTTGCTCATTTGCCCTCAGCTTGTAGACACGACCCTCTCTACCAATGTTAATAGTATCGTCTCTCATATTGATGTTTATTGTTCCTCACTGGGCGATCCGACTTACTGTATGGCTGAGCAACCAAACTCAAAGCGTCTCATACGTATGTGGAGGATTAACCAACTCATAAGCAACAACAAAAAACACGCTGTTCTCCTGTACCGAAACCCCAATCAACCGACTCGAATCCTCAGCGTTCACCCTCCGGCACTCTACGAACGCAGCCAACCCCGCACCCTCCATAGCATGATGATCCGCGCTTCAACTACTCAACAACTTTGACCTCCGCTCCCCAACCTTCGATACAACATCCCAATATCCCTACTCCACACCCGTCACCCATTCCCCATATCCAATCGCACAAATCGCAACGCTCAAGCGACTAGAACAGGGCCCGCGGAGATACCTTTGCCGATCCTACCGATATTACTAACGTTGATTGTGCCTCCACGCTTCGGTCTTTCTTTGGATGTAAGCCCACATAGCATCTGACGAACTGGTAGTAGATCCGTGAGTTCTTAGAGTTTCCTTCGCAAGCGTTTTATAGAGGGCTTACCGAGGTGCTGCACATGCTTGAGTTTGGCTTGAATATCGAACACGGTATGGGACTGATCCCGACGCGGGAGACCAGCTGACGCGCTCAATGCCAGGGCGATATCCGCCTTGGGGTGCACCATAAATGTTGATTTCGAATTATCGTGGATGTCAGGCATAATGCTACTTCGGAACAGTGGCTATGTCGTCGTCGCAAGTGGGAGTGATTTCAGGAGGAGTGGCGAGGAGTGTTCGTTGAAGGCACAATACCCTGGTTGGAACAGGACACAAAGCAGAAGGGTTGACGGTGGTGAGAGGAGGTTTCTGGGATGAGGGCGGCAGATAACGAGTGGGTGAACTTGCTCTGAGGGACGTCAGAACCCCGTGAAGGTCTGCCACGTTGAGTGTCGTCAAATAACCGAAATGAGGTATTTCGGGACTTCGAGGGTAAAGCGCTTAGAATATCAAGGATCAATGAATTTACAATCGCCACAGCTTACCTTCTCCATCGCATTATACATGCTGTACCTTGAACGGTTGACTTCAAGAATACGTCAACATCCGGTTTTTCAGTTCTTCTATCGCGACCCAACCCAAGAACCAGTAAAGAGAGATCGACACCTCTGGAGTGAGAGTGTTGCACTGACGGCATTGTAAGGACATCGAGCTACCACGCGGTTGGTAATGAAATAGAGTAACAGATGTTGAAGTAATATAGCTTGAAGTAGGTGTGCTCCGGTGCCGTTAAAACTCAGGTTCATTTGCAGGGGCCGGAGTGATTTGTTGCGCCGGGGATGACGGAGCTAAGGGAGGTGGCGGAGGGTGTGTTGGTGTCGCCTGGGAATCGTCGCCGCTCACCAGCTCAGCAGGATTTGAGCCAGTTAAGTCCTCCTCATCGGCTTCTACGTAAAGACCCCCTCCGACCTTAGCAATATTCGTTTGAATCTCCTTCAAGACGCATTAAACAGAGACACGATTTTGACGCTCGCCTATCACTACCACCGCACGCTCTCCACCCGTCGCTCGCCTGCTTATGCGCGCTAGGGCATTCCTCGTGCTTGAAGAATGTCACAAGCACACTTTGTCGTCTGCGTAGCTTGGCAATCCGGATAAGCGTTGAATCGAATGCGTTAATAACGGGGTACGTTCCCACGCCCAACCGGGGTACCACCGGGGTACCCCTTCCACAAATAATAACAATAATACATACACTATATGGCCCCTCCGTGGTGAGATAACACTACTGTCATTTCTATTGTGAGAGTGTATCCCAATCTCAGCTATGCGGTGACAATACACCACGGTCCTGGAATACTCACTGCAGTGATCAGTGGTGAGTATGCCCCACCCCCAAAAACAAACCTCTCTGCAGCAGGCGGGTGGTGCATATACACCACTAATCAAAGGAATCTCGCTCACTGCAACAATCGGTGGTAGGCATACACCATCCCAAAGTTTTTCACCGCAGCAGGCCGGTGGTGAGTGCGCACTACAGGATTATAGTATGGTGAATGAGTACTACTATCTAGAGGGTATCTATGTGAGCTGGTGGTGGGTATACACCGCCCCCACCAAAAAATAAGTGATGTTGCAGTGGGTGGTGAAGGAGCACTATCCCTCGAAAATAATTTGCTCACCACCAGCGGAGTGGTGGGCAGACACCATACAGGGGATGGCTACTCACCGGGATGAGGCGGTGGTGTGCATACACCACCTCCCGAAAAAACACCACTGTATCCCATGGTGAGTATGCACTGCAGCACCATCCCCCTAAGCAAAAACATGACTGTAGGGAATGGTGAATATACACTGTCTTCTTGAAAGTCGATTACTCAGCATCAAGGAAGAGGTGAGCAAGCACCATTGCATGGAGGATAGCGGCGGTGGTGTATACCCACCACTCCTAAAAAGGAAACACGCCTGTAGAGAGTGGTGAGTATACACCGCCCTCTCGAAAATGAATGGCTCACCACCAGGAGAGTGGTGAGCAAGCACCACCCCCTACAGAGTCCTACCGAATAGCAGCTACTCACTATGGTGACTCAGTGGTGGGTATACACTACCCCCTAAAAAATGGTACTGCAAAGAACGGTGAGTATGCACCATCCTCTCAAAAGTAAATTACTCACCACCAGGGAAGCGGTGAGTGGACACCACCTCCTACAGAGTCCTATTGAATAGCAGCTACTCACCATGGTGACTCAGTGGTGGGTATACACTACCCCCTAAAACAATAGTACTGCAGAGAATGGTGCATATGCACCGTCCTCTCAAAATTAAATTACTCACCATCAGGGAAGTGGTGAGTGGACATCACTACATGGACAATGGTTATTCATCACAGTGAGCCAGCGGTGTATACACACCACCCCAAAAGCGACAACAGGACTACAGAAGGTGGTGAGTACACACTGCCCCCTTGAAAATGAATGACTCACCACCAGGGGTGTAGTGAACAAGCAGCCACCAAAGAGAGTCGGTGGTGGGCATACACCACCCCCGAAAAGAAAATGGGACTGTAGGGAATTGTGAGTAAGCACCATATCCCGAAAGTAAAGTTTGCAGCACCACACCCCCCAAAAAAACAGAACCACAGAGATTGATTGGTGAACATGCATCACTCCCTTGAAATAAATGACTCAGCAGGGAGGTGGTGAGTAAGAACTACCTCCCAGGGCGTAGCTACTCACCAGTGAGCCAATGGTGGGCATACACCTAGTTTATACACCAGTTTAACCATAACAAGTGATGGAGATATGGTTGTTGCATAGGTTAAAGAAAAGAGCTTCCACCATCATTTGTGCACTGTGACTATGTCCTCAAGTTGCAGTACCTGGTTCATTTATAAGTGCTTACTGCCAGTGTCGAGTATCCACCCTCCCAAAATAAGTGACTCAACACCGGGTAGGTGGTGAGTATGCATCACCTACCAGAGGATCCTGAATAGCTACTCAGCATGGCAGTCTGGTGGCGAGGGCACACCATGATCCATCCACAAAAAGATAAATTACTCTGCAGCAGGTGAGTGGTGAGTACATACCATCATCTAGTGAGGAACCCAGACAATGATATTGAGATGTCAGTAGTGAGTGTGCACCATTCACAGGTCATGCCATTTAGCCAAGCTAGTCAGTAGAGAACATGTCATTTTGGCTTTACCAAACTACAGATATTTACTATATATTTTGGGCAGCTTCCCATTCCACCAACCTCTCCTGCAAGCCAGCAATCTGCACCTTCAACAGATCACCATACGTCTGAGTCCTTCCCACTGCATTCTTCTTGAAAAAATGATCAGGCTTCAATCCTGTCCACGCCATGAAGCTGCGAGCAAAGAAGCTCCGCTCACGAGGTTTGAGGTGCTCATGCTGCATCGTTTCCTCCCTACCAGTTGCCGTGGATTTCAGAATTGTGACCTTGCGTAAGATGGCCTCCATTAACACCTCATCCTCAACACAACCACAGTGGAGGTGTCCTGCCTGGCGGGTAGCCGAAGTCTTCCCCTTTGTTGCAGTGCGAGGGAGTGGAGATCCCGTAAACCAACACCAGCCGCGAGCCTTGCCAGGTGCTTGATCATGAACCTCTTTGTCCTTCTTAACGTGTGCGTGATATGCACAGAGGATATTGCCGTCATTTGTTGTGAGGATGTGAAGTGCGGTCTCGCGGCTCTCCAGCATAGCACGACCTAGAAGGGAAGTTTCGAAGCGGATCAGTTGACGTCCGCTGGGATGGATGACCTATTCTTTGTTAATGTGATTATTGAGTTGCTCAGCCAGCTCAGCTATGAGATGTACTGTGTGAGTGACAGCACAGATATGAATACAGTAGCAAAATTATACATACCTGCACATTTGTCTTTGTCTACCTCAGAACAGAACACGAAGCGATTGCCATCTGGTCCACCGTCAACTGGCCTATCGACGGCAATGCGATCGACGTTCCGAATTGCAGCCAAAGGATCCGGTCCCAAAGAACCATGGGGAGGTTCAAGGTTGATGTAAGGGATCATGGGTGGCAAAGGAGCCTTCGCCGGCGTCGAGACTGACTTGCCAATCACAATAGAGCGGACTATCTTCTTGAGCGCCTTAAAGACGATAGGGGATTCATTGTCCGAATCCACATTGGTGACGGAGGGGTTTGCAGATGTGGCGTCATCAATGCGGATCTTCTTTGTCTGGTGGAGTTGAGGAAGCATCATCTGAGTCTTGGTGTTGTCGACATCAGAGCCGTTGCGCTGTCTCTTCGAGGAATTCTGGCTCCTTGGGACTTCAATTATCGCAGGAACAGCGACAGTGGTGGCAATAAGAGTGTTTGATGCCCCAGCTACTGCAGAGGCGGCGGTAGGCCCCAAATCCATCACTACAGGAGCAGGAATGGCCACCACAACATCAGTTGTTGTAGGAGCAACGACAGCGGTGGTGGTGGTCCTGGTGGGGACAGTGAGGGTGGTAACCTCTGAGGCCTCTATCACCACCGGAGTGGGAACAGGTAAGGCCTCGGTTGCTGCAGAAATGGGGACGGTGGTGGTAGTGGCGGTCTCCGAGGCTTCTATTGCAAGGGTCTCTGTAGGGGCAGCTGTGGTGGCAGTAACAGCAGCGAGAGTGGTAGTGTTGATAGCGTCCGATGCGTCTGTCATAGTGATCTCGGCGGGGAGAGCGGTGCTGGTAGCATTCTCTGAGGCCCTTGCTACTACCGGAGCGGGAATAGTGACAATGTTTAAGGCTTCGGTTGCTGCAGGAACGGAGATAGCAATGGTGGGAGCAGCCTCCAAAGGTTCTATCGCGGGGGTCTTGGTGGGGGGGGCGGTGGTAGCGGCATCCGAGGCCTCTGTCACTGCAGGAGTGAGAACAATGGTAGCGTTTGAGGCCTCCGTTACTGCAGGAGTGAGGATGGTAGTTGGACCAGCCTTTGGAATCTTGTCTGCAGGGGCCGGGGGAATAATGCTCTTCGGGGCCTCAACGGTGGCAGTGGTCACTGTGGGAGTCACAGTGACAGTAGCTATGACAGTGCTGGCCCTGTGAGGCTCGACTACTGGAGGCCCATTAGCCGGCGTGGTGGTGGTGGGGGCTATAATTTAATGTTGATACTTGGAACTTCGCAACGGGATAACATTTCTAGCTCACCTGCTCCGTAAGGTACACCCGGCTTGGGTTTCTTCCCTTTTGCCCTTTTGCTGACAACCCTTTTACCAGTAAATAAATGCGCTGGTGAATCTTGTGAGAATTTGGTAGTCAAAGGAAGAAAGTGAAAGCATACCGTAAGACTGGATGCGAACTGACAACTTGTGTTGTTTCTTCAAGTCGACCACCTTTGCCTGGGCCGCCTTTGCCTTCTCTTTAAGAGCCATACATTGATCAAAAATCAAATTGTAGGCGTGTTCTGCTTCCTCGACAGTCATTCCTAATCATAGGATTAGGCTCCAAAACAAGATTTGTCCAAAAAAAACCAACCGTAGAAGGTCGCATCTACAGAGCCTTCAAATTAAACAAATGAGACTTTCATTCGCATTCGCCTGTATCATAGAGGCACAAATGTACCATTAATGAGCTTATATGCTTGCGACCCAGCGGCATCTGACTTGACGCGGAGGGCCTCAGCCTCATTGAGAATCCTCTCGTATTCCTCAATGGCAATCCGAAAATCTTTGGTGTAAATGAGAACGGAGCTCACAAAGTCATATTTAGTACTCACCTTGAGGTGCTGTGTTCGAGGACATGATAGTTTCACCACAAGGACAAAAAAATCGCGATGATCTCCGATTGAGTGATGTTTGACCCAGTAAAATTGGCCCCAGATGCTCCAATTAAGAAAGCGCCATCAGCATATGCGGTGAGTCGGGCCAAAAAGAGAGGGAGTAAGAATCATTGAAAATTTTTTGACGATCATGATCATCTAAAGGTTCAAAGCATTAGAGCTTATTGAATACGAGGTGTCATGCTTGGGCTCAGATGCTCCACTTGAGAGAGCGATATGCATACATGTGGTGAATCGGGCCGAAAAGAGAGGGAGTTGTCAGGAAGTATTTGACCGTCATGATCACCTAGAATCTGAAACGTTAGGGCTTGGTACCAAAAAGGTGCTGTGCAACCAACCAATTTTCATCACCAAATATTCTCAACTCCACACCGGAATACTTAAGATGAATGCTTGAAGGAGCTCAAACGAGAATCCATGGAATAATTCACTGTAGATGACATACGAGTCGTGTCAAATAGAAACACATTAGTTGAAACACATCACCGGAAATGCTGCCCAGCACTCCAACCTCGAGTACCGGACCGATCAGGCCATTTCCTCTCTTTCAGATCGGATAATTTGAATGATGTGCAAGATAATGCACCATGCACATACGTATGAATTTTGCCCCTTCTTCCTACACAGAAAAAGGGGAGGTGATGGGAAGGAATGCAGCGCGGACCAACCGCTCAGTGTTCATTGGTACGTTGCACTTCCCATCACGTGATTTCGTTTATTCCTGGGGCTTGGCCTTCCAACGGATTCTCGTCGTCTTACTTTGAATGGCATTTACTTGTCCCCTATGGCAGCCGACCCAACGCTAGGCCGAGGACTCGTCAAAGCAACTATGTCACAGGGTCCTCCTGATTAGATATTTGACATTAAGCAAGCCTCAGGGTCCCCTCGATTTCCCCTTTTGAAGGCTATTGGTTATAGCATCATCCCCTGGAATCCCGCCATCCCCCGCCATCCACTGTCGCTTATGCAACATCAGAAATTGATGTGCATCAGCCGTATGTAGGTCCATATGCCCTCCCTCGCCAGAGCTCTAATCGAAATGACCGATAATTGTTGCATCAACACTGATTGGTCTATTCACCACGATGAGGCAGGTTTCGAGGAAAACTAAGCACACAAATGGTGTAAAGAGGAATGCGTCACGGGCGGAGACAATGCCAGAATCTCAGAAGAATGTGCCAAAATGCGATCGATCCAAGCGAGGGGAAGATGGCCTCACAAAGGATCAGCGACACTATCGTTATCGCAAATTGAAGTAAATACTATCTCATTTCCCCCCTACCAAACTTTAGCACATGCTCAGCCTCTTTCAGGATAGCTAAACAACATGCTGAAAAACAAGCAATCGGCAATAAAATTGACAGGTAAGTACAATCAGTTGGTTATAGTGTTGTTGATCATATGCTAACGACTATCCACTTTATGAAGAAATCCCCCTGCTGTCCAACTTTCCTCGAACTCCTCGATGAACACCGACAACCATTCCACTATACATGCCGCCTCTTCGAGCCTGACTATACCTCAAGGAAACTTCTGTGTCAAGAACGACTTCCCTCCTCAATGTCATGAGATGACACGCTTCAGCTTTCTCATCATGCATGTCACGAAGTGGGTATCCAGGTGGGGAGGTTTAGATAACTGGCCACAGGCGCTTCAGGACGGGTACGAACAGGCGGCGCAATCAGGAGTAACAGGCATAGATGCATGGTATGACAACATCTGGAGTTATGCTGAAGAGGGCAGATTATTTCGAGCATATCTCGCTGAAATGCATGGTACCCTCCCCAACAAGCATGCCAGGATGAAGGAGCTGTACCGTCAGGAGGTTGAAGCAATTGCATTGCTTGCAAGGGGTATAACAATTATCGAGATCCTTGTTCCTCTATTCGATGATATCTGTGCTATCCGTATTAGGGCTGAAATGGGGAACCTGCCGCCGAGCAGTGAACCTGAATATTCTGATTGAATACATAGCTATTTTTTTTCTTTGTTGTACAATCTACAGAGGTAAATGTAATGCAAGAATGTCAGGTCTTGGAGGGAAATAGTAGATGACTCTCAACTCTGCTCGTGTAGGAAAAGCATATTTAGAGCTACTAGAATAACCCAAAGACTGCCTGCCGCTGCAGTAGCTGCACCAATGACAGCAGGGTTCTTTGCGCTTGGGCTGTGTTGAGTAGAAATATGAAAAATCTTAGAGCGGCCGCAGTAATTAAGGTACCTGAGTTTTTGTATATAGTAAGAGAAACAAGTTGGATGACCGACTACGAGGCTTGCTGGCATCTGATCTCCACACAATAGATAGCTGCTGTACAGCTAGTGTTCTTAACTCTGGCACCGTAATGATGGTACTTATTCAAAGGGACTGGCATTATATTAGAATGAGCTACAATGTAGAGCATTGAACAGCCCTTTTAGTTGGTCGCCGTTGGTCGCACTGGCGACCCAACAGGAAAACACACTGACTGTGGTGTTTCAATTCAGTGGTTTCAATTACTACGAACAGTGTGACGCGGCTCAATTAGCATACCTTTACCAATGTGAAGCATTATGAAGGCCATCCATCACATGCCTGGGCCCGAGTCGAGTCGTCAGCATGAATTGTTGAATAATCACTGGTGGTCGTATAGGTCGTACATGGTCGCTCACCCTATTAATTACCAGTAAACATAGCTAGGTTTAACCCAAAGCTCTAGTACATATAGTTGTATGGGTTATGCATAGCAGCATGGGACACGAATGGTTGCTTCATCTGATTATCTTGTCACCTGAGGGCTCTCGACGGCGGCCACTTCTATGTGTCGTGTCAGGTGTTGACACATGGTTGTAGTAGAGACACCTGACAGCTATGTGGGTTGCACATAGTTGCATGGGACACGAATGACCGTTTCATTTGATTATATTGCTACCCGAGGACACTCGGCGGCCACTCTAGGTATCTTGTCAGGCATTGTTGTAGTAGAGACTAGTTTCATGTGCTCTCTTGTGACGATGACTGACTACCTCTCTCCCTCGCTTCTTGACGCTTCAATGAAGGGGGCAAGCCGGCACTTCCTTGAAGCATCCAGATTAGACCCCTCGACGTCGTTTGTCGCCATCAAACGCGACGACAAATGATACGTCCCCTTTTCTACCTATCACCTACCAAACCGCCGTTCCCTCTAAACATCCGGGTCAAAGCCTCAGCGACTGGCGGATCTTCCCTGCACCATGGGTAGCCAGGTGTTCGCACATACCGAACTTGTAGGTAGGTTAAGTTTCAAACGCACCACTTAACAACACCGTCAAATGCTGATATGCTACGGGTACCCAGATGTTCGCGGATACCGATCGTGTAGGTAGGGACTCACTCCTCTTTGTTATACAAATGCATCTGGACATCCAGCTCTCAGCAAGGATCCATTCGTGACATAGTTCTATTTATCTACATGGTCCACCATCGGTATCTAGCAGTAATGGGTAATTGAGGGCCTTCGTTGAAGGAGTCAAGCATAGTCCTAGCCCGGAGGTGTAACGTGTGAAGTCTCGTAAGAACCGGGCGTAATGGGCAGCAGGAATTGAGCGGGGTGTTGAAACAAAAAGATAAGCTAAAATAAAAGAAACGGTTTGAAAAAGGAAAAGGAATGGGTAAGGTTGTGAGTCCACGTAGGTGTTGAGGTTGGATCTGTCACACAGGTTGCATTTAAGTCCGAACACATCGGGAGTGAGAGGAGAGTAATACCTAATTTCCAATGGCCTTTTGGAGGCGCTCAAGCTCAGCCTTCTGTTCCCCAAGCAATCTGTTTATCGGCCTCATTTAACTTCTCTTTTGCTTTCTCGAGTTCAATGTTTTTCTGTGTAACCGCCACTCGACGAGCTTCAATCAAAGAATGCATTAGCCTCGCAACATGATGATGAATAACGTCGAGCTGACCAGCGCCTTCGGCATGAAGGCGCAGTGAAACATAATGCATAAAGGGGTTGTTTGCGGTCGTGTGTTGGGCTGCAAAATAGATCCAGCAGCCGGTTTGATTTGCTAGTGCTTCCAGCTAAAGTCATATATGAGAAAGTAAGCCAGGAAAACTAAAAGAAAACTCACACAAGAAATGATGGCGGGAATGGCGCGTCGAAAACGACGTGTCATTTTCTCAGAGTCTGTAAGGGGCTGGGGAAGTGCCACTTGACGTTTAACATCAGCTGTGAAGAAGTCAGTTTTATGAAGTGGGAGAAATATGAGACTCACTTAACAGTTCATTACCTCTCATAATGCCTTGGATAAAACCATGCTCTTTCTTGTTTTTTTTGACCTTGCTCGTTTTTGCAGGAGGGGCGGCAGTGACTGCAGTCGAAGCTGGCTGAGATGCATCAGTAGGTAATGGAGGTGCCCTTCCTTCTGCGGCAGGTTCAGGGCCATCATGATCATCAGACGTGTCAGAGTCGTGATCAAGATCCGTGTTGTAGGTGTCGCCGGACTCAATATTCCCATTGGACTTGTGAGCTTTGTGAGCTTTGGGATTTGCAGGGCCCGGCGTTTGAGGAGGTGCAGGGGCTGAGAAATCATGCAATCGAGGTCTGACGTTTGCGTCCTCCTTACGAATGAGTACAATAATTAATTTGTCGGTGCCAATGCACTCACCATGGTGATATCTCTGCCAGTTGGCGTCTTGCAGAGTTGAGAATCAATGTCCTTGTCCTATCCAGGAATCAGCAAGGGGAGATACGATTCACGAATATTATTTATTGTGCTCACGGGTGGCGTTATGTCGCTGTCCACTGTCAGATTATGTAGCTGAGGGTCTATATTTTCATCCTTCCGCAAGTCAGAGATTGAGATGAAGAACAAAAAGCGATAAATTTACTGTTACACCTCCACTGGTTGGTATAGACCTCTGTGCTTGGAGGACGGGGATAGTAATCTTGAGCGGTGCCTTGTGGTTGATGTTAGATAGGCTGAACATGGATATATACTGAGGTAGAGGTTTTACCAGCACTGCGCCATTCTCTGCTTGCGCTGATGCCTTGGATTCCGCCGTATGTGGTTTCTACACCCTTAAATGAAGTCCGTAATCCCGAAAAATGAGCCAACCTTTGGTTTCCTGCCAATACAGCGGGATTGTGACAACGGAGGTCCATTGGGGTTGCTCTCCCGAGCCCGCGGGGTTCTGAGTTTTCGAGTCGAAGTCCTAGTCATCTGCTAAGTGGGTGGGGCATAATAGTGAGTTTTCAGACTGACCCGCTATTACGCCGAAAATCGAAGCATTGCTAAAAATGAGCCATTATACCCCTATATACCCATGGCTTAGCAATAGCTACGATGTAATCATCTCGATATACCCATAACACCCCTACAATGACCCTAACCCGACTGGTATGTCATGTAAGGACCTCTATGAGGCTACAAGGCACCCCAGGAGTCAGTCAGTGGCTACTAAATAGCTATTGTATGGCTTCGAGAGTGAACAAAAGGTACAACAAGCGACATCGCGGTTGTATACACTCAGAGATGCACCAAGTATCGAGAATGTTGTCAATAAAGTCCCCTGATCATAAGGGAAGGCTCAGAAATCATATAATGGCCATCGAGATGACCTGAGAAGGCTGAGGGCCCCTAACTCGACTATCTCGAAGGGGACATCATGTAGCAGACTAGCGCTGGTTGCAACCTTCGAGAAGATCGTGTGACTGGCATCGAGACACTTGGTAGACGGGTTTTCGAGATACCTCGATTAATAATGAACAGTGTCCCTCACCAGAATAAATGGCATACAATGTACTAAGAAACAATGTACCGACTGCTATATTAAGGGCAGGGATGATGTTCTATCGAGAAGAGGGAGACCATGGCTATTGTCCGAGAAAGCGTCGGCCGAGGGATGTACACCCGAAGCTGCGTCAGCTCGTCTGATCGCGATACGACGGTCGGAAGGACCGCCGATTGTCAGGAGGACCAATAGAGATGAGTGAGGAGTGGAACGAATAGAAAATCTATTAAGCTACGGATGCGTAAGCCTATCAGGTAGCCCCAAGGGGATAGCTATGACAACACAATACGTGCAATAGCATCTCAATGACCGATCGAGTACCTTGAAAGGCTTTGCAGGGTCCAGTAGCAGATCAAAGGACAAATGATGGAGTAGTTGGACGATCTCGGACTATCCGCACGACGCGTAAGCAACGCGCGGCCAGTTCAAGATACTAGAAGGATATATTAACAGTGTACCAAAATGCCGGGTCGGGAGGAGACCAATAGGGTAGACGCATGGAGATGAAAGGCATACGCATATGGGTAGAGAACCTCCCTGGGCGTGCTGAAACAGCCGCGGACCGTCGCAATGACCCACGGAATGACGCCAGCAGCGTCTCGATGACTCGAAACGAGTCTACAGCAGGCAGCCAGGACCAATACCAGGTGGAAAAGCATTATTACGCAGAGGAATGTCGGACCGATTGTGTATACTAGCATTACTCTCTCTAATATTTCCTTATTTACTCGGGCTGTTTCCTAGCTACCAAAAACATATAAATACAGCGTGGAGGAGAGGTGAAAGGCAAGCACTCGCTGCCCTAGCTTCGAGACCACGAGATTTGGGAATTAACGATTTCATTATCTTGTGCTATTGTGTGCATTAAGGCAAATTAAGTGAGAGCTTCGGTCCTAGACCACCCAGAAGACAGTAGAGACGAACTGTGATTGTCAAGAGAGCTTGTTGAGACTATTGTTTGAGTCCGGGAGACTCACAGAGAGATATTGAGGCTCAGGGGTAGTTTAGATTCCCCTTAGGCCTAGAGACACAGAGAGAGACTTAGTGGGGTAGTGCAGATTCCCCCAGGTTTCGAGATTAGAAATATTGAGAGTCAGAGACAGTAGCTACAAGTGGAGACTTGTCACTACTACCCCAGAAACCACCCACAGAGTACACTTGGTGCCCTTGGGTATATTTTCGAGAAAACCCATTATATATTCATATTCTCCCAAAACCCCCTTTGTAAAGTTGAATCCCTCTCTTCGAGAACTGTCTCTGACGCCCCAGAATCGCATTTCGAGGTACTGGTTGATATAGGTAGTAGTTATCCGAGCCACACATTACATACCTACCCTACCAATACCATCACACCGCGTGATCCTATTGCTGGATAGTTCATCCAGTAACTTGCGAAAGTGTGGTGTAGGACCACCAGGCTTTGTCTCAGAGTTGAGCCTATTTGTAGAATTAGTGATCTTTCCTTTAATGCAAACAATGCTTTCTTCTGGGCCGGAGACACAACTTGCACAAGACCTTGAAAGGCTGCCCAGTCTTGTCCAATCAGACGATGTGGACCTTATACAACCGTTGTTCTCACTTAGAGCACCAAACGAAGAGACGATTTGTGTTAGTCCTGTTAAGGGTGGTTGAAAGAAGGATAAGAAGAAACGAGCGAAGCGCACTAACGACAACAAGAGGGCTCGGGATCTAAGTACCGCTGTCTCTCCGTCGAAAAGACCGAGGTCTGTTGTTTCATTCATTGCATGCTCGCATTGCTCATGTATTGGCAATCACAGAGGTATGGAACCAGACATAGATGCGCTCCTCGACCATAGGACCGATCGGCCAGAAGTTGAGACTTTTGAGTGTGTTGTAACAGTCTATGTGCTATGATATTGAAGTTCACTGTGGCTGCAGCTCCGGAAAGGCGATCAGCTTTTTGATTCCAGGCCCGTTTGACGAGCCCCAGACCGCTGATGAACCAGGAGAGTCCCATGCAGCACTGGCCCCTGGAAGTCAGGTTCCATCTGTGGACCAGTCAACAGGTGGTGAAGGATGGCAAGAATTCGACGTGTACCTGGAAGCCGCTCTGGCAGGATGTGCGGACTTTTGCCAAATATCGAGGGACGTGTGCGTGGTACAAGGGTGGGATACAAAGCGTAGAGAATCAACGGTTTGTGTCACCGCTCTAAGTCACAGCTGTCATACACCATCATGATTCGGCACTCATATAATATTATTAGCATTCGTGGTATCATCTGCACTTTGTGAAGAGCGGGAGCGAAATTCGAGTGGCCTGTCAGTGCCCAGCGAGCAGATGTGTCCACGAAATATTTCTCCGAGAATTTTACAAAGAAAAATTTGCAACTTCATCGCATTTGGACAGTGTCTCTAGTGCGTATCTTATCCCTTAATCCTGTAATTTCTATTTGATACTCATAGAAGAGAAATAGATCCGACAGTTGTGTTGTTCAGCCAAATCAAACTAGATAATGAAATTTGCAAGAATATTTTCTCTGTCTCTACTACATCCCTCAACCCAACAAACCGTGCGATCGTTATATATGAGGGACTTGACACGGGTCACGGAATATGGACATGCTCCAAAGATTCGAAAGAACAGCTAGCGAGGAATGGAAATTGCCAGCATATTAAGCTGGCACTTGATGATTTGACCCAGAGATCTGGGATCGATATGGTTGAGGTGGAAACGCTGGCTGGCATTAATTCAGGTATGGTCAGATTCCGAGAATAGCTTAGGTGGAATTAACGACTATTTGCAGAATCAGCCACTCGAAAATTCAACGAGGAACTGGCGGTCTCTCATCTACCCATTCTTCCTCCAATATGGGCCTTAATCCCCTCCGACAAAGCAGACCATGAGCGCCCTGCGCCTATGCAATTCCCTCCAGCTGAGACTACGTTCAAACTTCAAGCCTCATCCAGCTGCCCGTGCTCAGCAGGAGGCCGCTCGTTTTATGACGAATCAAGGCCTACAATCTACTGTCGAGTGGTACTATACACACTCTTCGACCTCTATCCATGTACTATTGAGCTACAGCCATGTCCTGTCTGTCCCACCACTCGTCATCGCTACATTGGACCGGACTTGCGAGAGCATGGGATTTTTAACCTGAACAACTCGACTCTGGTTTCACACGAGCTACTAGATGAGTACACAAGCGCATACACGTCATCTGAAACACCATTCGAGTCATGGGTTGAGACAGTCATGCGACGCTACACAACTCTAGGAAAGAGTTTTATTGGAGACGATTTATTTCGATCATGTTGGTTCGCCTATGTTCATCTGCAAGAGTTCAAAAATGATTTTTCATGCCCAGAATGTGGAGAATATCCTGAAAGTGTAATTTGGGATGGTGTTACACTAGCCTACAGTTGCAAGCACCTTCTCGACACTCTTCGCCCACCAACCGTAATCATTGACAACCCTCCACTTCGTCCGAATATCAAATATTTCCCCAACCAGCAAGTCCTTCCGGATTGCAAACTCCGAAAATTGATCCGTCGTGTCATCAACTTCGAGTCCTTGGAGATGTTGACAAAGAAGTCACACGAGATGCAAACACAACACCAGGACAAGATACGAGCAAGGCAAGGTGTCAAACCTGAGGGCCTGGTACAGGGCCATCTCGATTCGATAGGGGCACTTGAAGCCGGCCTCAGAGACATTAGCGAGGGATTGACCATTGTATTCATAGAATATTTCGGGGCTGCTGCATACAAGTCAGGAGCTAAAGTCCCAGCTGTCATCCATTGATTCTTCCATCAGGTGAGTTGTTCTTTTCATGCTTGAACGTGAGAATCATGAAGTCATCACAGATATCTGCTGCAGAATCAATTATCCAATTGATCAACCGGAACACACACAAGGCGCTGCTGGCATTCACCTTAGATCCGTCTCAGATCAATGCATCGGGTCTCCTTGGTACACCACACCTCTATGAGCTACTCCACTATGATCGCTTCAATCGGTCATCACAGTCTCATTGCTATACACCCGAAATGATTGCGATTTGCAAATGGCTAGAACAGCATGCCCAGTCGGTTTTAGAGTACCTTATGGGGCAGGGAATTCCACTCAGTATCCAAGCACTTGCCCATACAAAACCAATGGATGACTGGGAAAAGGTGAGTCCTCAGATCTTTACTAATTCCATGCTTACAAATGCTTCACTATGATTCTCGTCATCTAGACCGGCTGTTATTACAGTATGCCCCAAATTCGAGACCGACCCCTCTATCCTCGGTTGATACATGACCAGCAGAAGGATAGTGGCGGAAAGCGAGGTGGAAAGTGCACAAAGCTATCGACTGATACTCCTTGCAGCAAATATTATGCCACCTATGGACAGAAACGCCTGACAGGTGGTATCATGGCGGTCTGGTGTACCCATAGCATTAGCTATGGGTTTCACTGCATTCCAGATAGTGAAGGGCGAAATGATGTATTTTCTGCGATGGTGACTAGATGGCCAAGGGCACCAAAACGTGTTATTTATGACTTCGCATGTGCCCTAGGACCGTATTGTCTCTTGCGAGAACCTGACTTCTTTGCAGATACATATTTCATGATTGATAATTTTCACGCCAGGGATCACACAAAATGTGCACCTGCATGTTTTGCCTCAACATATGCCAACATTGACCCCGAGGTGTCTCACATCAATACTAGTGCAGCAGAATGCAGGAATAGTATTATACTACGAATCAGGAAGGCGGTCAGCTACATGGGCCAAGGGCGATCGATATTATATACAAAAGTATTTTTGTCAATCATGAATAGGATGAAGATACGCCGCATACTCAAGCTGCGGCGTTGATTGTACCTAGTAATCTAAATAGTGAATATAGATACTGGTGTGACTAAATTCTAATCCATTATATATGTTCACCTCTCATCCATGAACATTCCTGTAAGTACTGGTGGGTGGTAGAGTTTGACCACCTACTTTCAGGGCAACTGAGGTAGTATTTACTCACCATATGTCAAGAGGATGGTATATACTCACTGCCTGTCGCAGTACCATTTTTTTGGAGGGTGGTGTCTGTGCACCACTGTTTCGCCATGGTGTCACTGTGGTGAATAGCTACCCTACATGTCGTGATGCCCACTCACCGCTTCCCTGGTGGTGAGTAATTTACTTTTGAGAGGATGGTGCATACTCACCGTTCTTTGCAGTACCATTTTTTAGGGGGTAGTGTATACCCACCACTGAGTCACCATAGTGAGTAGCTGCTATTCGGTAGGACTCTGTAGGGGGTGGTGCTTGCTCACCACTCTCCTGGTGGTGAGCCATTCATTTTCGAGAGGGCGGTGTATACTCACCACTCTCTACAGGCGTGTTTCCTTTTTAGGAGTGGTGGGTATACACCACCGCCGCTATCCTCCATGCAATGGTGCTTGCTCACCTCTTCCTTGATGCTGAGTAATCGACTTTCAAGAAGACAGTGTATATTCACCATTCCCTACAGTCATGTTTTTGCTTAGGGGGATGGTGCTGCAGTGCATACTCACCATGGGATACAGTGGTGTTTTTTCGGGAGGTGGTGTATGCACACCACCGCCTCATCCCGGTGAGTAGCCATCCCCTGTATGGTGTCTGCCCACCACTCCGCTGGTGGTGAGCAAATTATTTTCGAGGGATGGTGCTCCTTCACCACCCACTGCAACATCACTTATTTTTTGGTGGGGGCGGTGTATACCCACCACCAGCTCACATAGATACCCTCTAGATAGTAGTACTCATTCACCATACTATAATCCTGTAGTGCGCACTCACCACCGGCCTGCTGCGGTGAAAAACTTTGGGATGGTGTATACCTACCACCGATTGTTGCAGTGAGCGAGATTCCTTTGATTAGTGGTGTATATGCACCACCCGCCTGCTGCAGAGAGGTTTGTTTTTGGGGGTGGGGCATACTCACCACTGATCACTGCAGTGAGTATTCCAGGACCGTGGTGTATTGTCACCGCATAGCTGAGATTGGGATACACTCTCACAATAGAAATGACAGTAGTGTTATCTCACCACGGAGGGGCCATATAGTGTATGTATTATTGTTATTATTTGTGGAAGGGGTACCCCGGTGGTACCCCGGTTGGGCGTGAGAACGTACCCCGTTATTAACACATATGACTCGACGCCTGCCTCTGGCAATCGGTAAAGCTTGTTGGGTCATTAAATATTCGGGATGCGGTTATGACCGGAAAATGGGATGATTACGAGGAAGATGATGAAGAGGAGGACGGAGAAGACAATCGGAAGGACAAGGAAGATTCCAACAATGCAGGCTCGGAGATCCCAGTCAAAAACAGATTCGAACTCCGACGTTCTCCAGCAGAAATATATCATCTCCGGAGCCTCCTGGTGAAAGAAGACCAAAGCAAGGCCAAATCACGTTGGGACTTTGCTTATGCACCCGTGTTGCATCTTGTACGGCCGCGTCTCTAGCCCTCGAAACATCCCAACAGTTGGAGGGTTAATCGGCGGAAATTTCTCAACTTCTATAAGCGTGAACTACTCGAGTCTCATGGTTCCTCTCAAGCACAGGAAATTTCTCAGGCTGGTCGTGACAAATGGAGGTGCTTGGAGGTGAGATTGGTACCCTGAGATATTCCGGTCTGTGTGGAAAATTTTACTTGGTATTTTGAGAGGCAGCTGACTCACTTGTGCGTGATCTCTGAGCGCTCGTTGGATTGGATTTATTAATTTTTTTCACAGTTCCGGGAATCAGGAGAATAGGATCACCCCAAAAGGCAAAAGGGGAGTGGGACAGTTGGTTGGCTGATTTGTTTCTGGTTTTGTCTACCCTTTCGTCAAACTAAGCCGGTTTAAAGAATGCGAGCGTGAATTACTGCGCATGTTTTCTACAGACTGGAGACATTCCTCTTATGGGAATCGGTGTGCCATTTGAAGGTATTCACCTCATCCCATGGTGATCTTTGTTTCCGTTTGCAAAAGCCGTGCTTCGGCGCACATCTGCCTTCATCATAATCCTCAATGTTATATTCAAGGTTCGCATGCAAGGGTCCATACGTCAGCTGGCGACACAGGACCAACGTGCAGCCAATCCCATCGTGGCAGCTGCCCCTGAACTAGAATCCAGTTCAATATGACATGCGCTGATGCAAAGTCAGTCGAGCGGCACGAGGCATTTCAACTTCAGCCGTTTACCCTTTTCCTTTCCTTTCCTCTCCCTCATCCCATCATGGACACACCAACAATCGCGCAGACGCTGCCCTTTGAACTCGTCGAAGAGTTCATCCATCAGTCACATGAAACCACGGATCTTCGCAACCTCGCCCTTGTGTGCCAGCGATTCAGACGTCTCTGCCAGCCGCGACTCTTCGAGACGATCACACTGGATCCTTTACAAAATAGCGATCTATACGAAATCACGACGCCACCGCACAGGCATATAGCTAGCCACATCCGACACCTCGAATTGGTTGAGCGCTGCGCATACGCAGTGTTCCCATCTCCCGGTTGCCACCCGAGATTCGCCAACTTTCTCCGCGTTCTTCCTGCCATTGAATCAATGACGATACACCACTCTCGACTTTCCTGGAGGAATCTTCCGAGCGATGCTGCCAATGGACTTGTGGATATCATTGGACGCCCATCATTTGCTGCTCTCGTCGTGCATTACGTGAAGGATTTCCCCTTGACGTTGCCGTTCTTCCAAGGACCTGGGATAAAGTATCTATTCCTTTTGGATATACGCAATCCGGCTATGTCCTCCGCAAATCCCTCAACCGGCCCGATGTCGTTCTTGCCCTGTTTGTCGGTACTTAGCCTTTCGGGTGTGGACACGATCCAAGTATTTTCAAGGCTGGTCGAACAGAATTACGTGGAATCTTTCAAGCACCTCGAGGAAGTGATCCTCAAGTACTGCGAGACACCTCTTGTTCTTCCGCCTTTCGATTCCGACAGGGTGGGGATGGCATTGGGCACATTTGGTGGGTCGGTGAAAGACCTATACCTGGGGGTGGATCAACCAAGTGAGTTATGTTCATTGACACTTGCCTGGTTCATTCACTCACATGACTTAATCAGAGGATACATTGACTCGTCAGCTCCCGTTGGAAGGCCTTGCGAGACTCACAAATCTCCAATGCCTCCGAATTAATCTAACTGTTTGGAGGGCGCCCCTTCCAGGCACGTTCTCTGCAGCTTACAAATACTTTCTGCCTATTGTCAAACACTTGCCATCGCCTCAGCTACTAACCGAATTCAGGCTTTCATATCAAGTTTCTACTGATGGCTCAACCACATACCGTGGCTACTCGACCTATATGTGGTCCTTCATCCGAAGACTTGAGGAAGAGTTGGAACCGAGAAGGTATAATCGGCTGAGGCAAATTCATGTGGCAATCAACATATACCCTTATTGTCAGACATCAAACCATGAGCGCCTCGTGCGGCCCTTGGAGTGTGCTTTCCCACTATTCTCACAACGCGCTGTGATAAAGGCAACATTCTCGGAGCCGAAGGGCACCCAACGATGTAGTCCATATTTAATTGCTTGATCAACTATAGTATAGTCGCAGTTATTAGCATGCAATAAATTCCAACTGGCCTTCTCATTCACAAATACATCATGCAATAGACTTGTTAATGATATTTTCCGAAGCATGTCCTAAACTTCACTCGGCGAGTCTCCTCAAATCGCTTCACCACTCCAATTATAAACTGCCGAACAATAGGATCCGGATCAGGATCATGCTCTGATAGCACATATGCCTCAGTGAACTCATCAACAATTAAGATCTTGATCGCAATTGGGGAGCATGTGAATGTCTGGAGCTTAGGAAGCCGTGTAGCGAGTTCTAACCAAGTTATCTAGTCTTCATCAATCATCATCACACCGGGATATTATCAACTCTCACCAGAGGCCTTGAATTTCGGGCAGTCACGTCCGCCAATGTCAACGATATAAAACAATGTACCTGTTGAAGATGTTGACATTCCTCCACCCCTTTGAGCTGTTCACTACTCAAAACCTTCGACCACCGTGTGGCAAAGATTCCACCAACTTTCAATGTCCTTAGCGAGTACTTATGGTGTGGGAGTACCGTGGTGAAAAACCGGTTCACGAGCTGAGGTGAATCGTCGAGCGGATGTCGAGGTATGAGATGTAAACGCTCGATTTCCGAGCATGATAACAAGTAATCGAAGATAGGAGTTGGGTAGGTGGCGTCGATAGCAATATCCCTGAGGAAAATCCGTTCGCTCTGCAGAATAGCACAGATTCCGCCAAGGTGAGCCGCTGCTGAGGGGCTAGGACTGCGCTTGATTTTCAGTCTTTCCAGTTGGCGGAGATGTCGGATATGTGTCTGGAAATCTTCTGGTGTAACGACGACCGAGCACAGTTTGAGTCGCTTAAGCTTCAGGCATACATCGACCGGGAGTGATGAAAGGGCGGAGAATAGGTCTTTCAATGACATCTCTCCCTCGGGACGGAAGGGTCGTCGTATTGTAAAAGTGAAGCTGTGGAGGTCTGGGCAGCGTGCGATTAGCTTCGACAGCTCTGATATGAATCCAGGCTTCGGTAATTCAAAGTATGAGGAGGTCATGACAAGAACATTTAGATTGGACAAGGGCTCGAGTGAGAATTCTGGAGCAGGGTGGTTGGCGATTGTGAAGGTGAGCTCCTTTAGGCTGGTTAATAAGCCCAGGGCCTTGACGAAATTGCCAATCTCGTCGGGTGTATAAGGGTCGTAGGGGAAGTAGTCCAGGCTAATTTAACTGAGTCATCTGACAGATTGAGGAAGTTTCACTCACTTGAGAGAGTATAAATTGCTCATTGCTGGAACCAGCAGATTCAGGAGGACGAGCCAAGGGCCATGTTCTTCATGGGTTCCATCATGTAAGGTCAACCTGACCGTTACATTCTTGACATTCTTGAATACCGTCGAGTCTCCGGACTTCAGACCTGATATGATCACGTCGCGGCGCTCGGGCCGAGGTTTGCTAGATGAGGCAAAATAAAAGCGAGAGAAAAGGATAGGCTCTGTAATTGCATTGAGCTGGCGTGACACGAGACGCAGACAGCGGAGACAATCGAAACAGTGAGACTCGGCGATCTGAAGGGGATGAGCTTCCTGGGCATGTCTTGAGTACGGATATACATATACTTGCCAGATCAACGATCCTAAGGAAAATCTCACTTGGGATCTCGTTGAGCATTATCGGAATTTTGGTCTGAATGATTGCTATCGGTAGAAATGTTAAGATTTGTAAGGTAGGTGTTACGCGTGCTAATTCTGGAACTATATTCTCATGTAGCACTGTGCTAACAGATGTTTACTACCCGGTGTTATCCTTTCGCTCTCGAGAACAGCAGCAAACTTCGTCCTCAAATGCGTGTTTTACAGTTCCTTCCGCGTCTCCCCTTCCTAACACCATCGGCTTCACATCCATTGGAAATTCTCGACAACTTACTAATGTAGACGAGTAGTGACGTAATCTAGATGCACGAGGGCACCGCGTTAGTGATGCAAAGTAGGCAGGTCAGGATCGTCATGTTGGGGGCTTGGTTTTCACCCCGTTGGAAAGAGAAGAAAACTTGAGGAGCCGAACTTGTTGGGAAATTTAACAGCCGGTATTCCCAAGCTTCGATGGAAAATACATGGAACACCGGAGTATTAGAAAAGGATCAGGGCGGCAGTTGTCTCTTGGCTAGAATCTACCTCAGTCAACGAGAACTCGACATTGATTATTGAAGTCGTGAATTGCTAAAGCAGTAAAAGTAATTCACATCCTACAAACGAGTTATCATATATTCAAAACAATCACAAGCCTATACATGCGAGGACTATGCTCTTGCCAATCGATCGTTGAATCGACTGATGGTCACTCAGATGCAGCAGCGCTGACCAGACGCACAAGGGGCGGGGTCATCATACAAGACCGGGCGCATCCCGGCAGGACAAGGGATCCACACTTCCGTGCAATACACTCCCCTTGGACCAGCTTGAGCTTGACAAGTAAGCGCATAGGTGCCAGTTGTACTGTAGGTCATGGCGACTACCAGAACGGCGATGACATTGGAGATGAGGTTGAACTTCATTGTGACCTGTAGTACCACAAAACCGACAGAGTCAGGATGAGACAGGTCAGCCAAAGGTGGAAGTGTATACGTTACAGAGTTATTGGTGAGAGCTTGGGAGAAATCAACTTGGAGTGTGTGTTTCTGGTGACCTTGAAGGAAAATCAGCCGCCTTTTATGCACCTCGTCAGTTATTGACGCTGGGTGAGGCCACTGGAAGCTCGCTGTTAACCATCTATTGAGGATAGCCTGTTAGAGCGCCTTCGATATATTCGTTACTTATGGAACTTGGCATATTTGTTAGCGAGATTTTTTATCAATATATTCTAATACATTGGGCCGATCTCTACTCATCAAATAGCAATGATTAGGTTTGGTTGTCTGATGCGGTCAGAAACTACACAAAGTTCCCATTGAATCAGGACAACTGTTCTGCTAGGGCAAATCAGATAAATGGAGGAATGCTCCATGACTTGCTGCGCTTAACGTAAGAGGGCTACAAGAAAAACACCAATAATGGGCCTAGCGTTCATTAGATTGGATTTGAACAAGTTTCAGATCATCTATCACAGTTTCACAAGTTCCACCGATTCTGCGCCCACGCCATTATGAAATGGTAGTACAGAGTCTCCGAAATCACAACACCAAATCATCCAGATCTTGGCATGCGTATGTACTGTACTTCCTCCCTTCCGTTTGACTTTTTTTGACAGGGCTCCGACTAGAAACCGGTGCAGGTGACTCTCTGTGTCAATTATCAAACCAGTATTTCATTGAACAATCGTCAAGTCAATGTGAATTACAAATTTACAATTCACCAAGTAGCAACTGCGTGTCAAAATCACAGACAATACTAGGTGTTTAAAGACTGTACTCCACTCCTCAACTTTCTTGGCCAGTCTGCCAAGATGCAGCAACATTGACCATCCTTGTAGTAATGATTGTCTTCAGAAATGGGTGCCCAACCAGAAGAGCAGGTAGACAATGTGCAGACCGTGCGTTGCTGTGCACTAAAATGCCAACACAAAAGTGCATAGGTGCTTGTTGAACCATATGTTATAGCAACTGTGAGGACAGTGACAAGATTAATGGTAAGACTGAGCTTATCATGGCCCGAGGTCTGCGCTGTACAACATCAGAGGTCAGAAGTGGGGGAGGGTCAGTCAAGGATGAAGTGCTCGGTTACCGAATGGCAAGAAAGCTTGAGACATTCTGCTGGTGTGGATTGGGACGGTGTTTGGTGTTTCAATAGCTCCGGTCAAGAAACAGACTTACAAATATGATTTGCAGGTAGTCAATGCTGAATGTAGCTGTCCAACCTCGTCCCTCTCCAGTGTTGGACGTTCATCTGACGTCCACTCTCAGCTTCAATATTTCCCACCGGCAACTCCTTTAATTACCTTTGTTTTAATGCATATTCTCCCTTATTCCAAGCTATCTAGGCATTATCTCAATTACACCACTTCCCAGAATTTCACCGATCTACTATCCATGTAATATTGCTGTCGTGGATGGTTGTGCGATGAGCCGACTGGTGAGCACATGAGTGGGGAAACCTGCCTGCACCAAACCCACCACTTCCATACTCAATGCACAAATCTTCACATACAAGTTACCTGAGTAATACCGCCAGCATCAGATAGCTCTTTTGAAGTTCACCACATACTTATTACATTGTCTTTCCTATGGCTCAATCACTTCATTGCACTCTTTTGGCAAACAGGCATATGTCAGGAGCGGGCCACGCCTGAGAGATTATATCACATGGTACCCGCTTTGTCCAAAATGCTGCACTGGGATATGAGCAAACGGTCCACTAAACTCCATCACATAGCAAAATGCAGTGTATGTAACTTTCACAACACCTGCCCATCAGACTTTATCCGACACCGATCAAAGGCCTTGGCACTTGAATGCTGTTTAACCCATCCAATTGCATCGCATCCCATGGTTTTGGCCAAAGGAAAATTGAGCTGCCAAGTTGATTTATCATACACGTAATACACATTAGTAGTGGAAGGCATTATGGGTTATCGATTATCTCTCGGAAGCGCCATCCGTTTGTGAGTGGAATGGAGCATGTTGATAACTTAAGCTTGACACCACAGGAAGTCGCAATGGGTAACATCTCTGGATGCGGTAGGAGCGAGTTGGTCAAAGGAAGCTGTGATAAATGAAGTTGAAAATTCCTTGAGACCAATTCAGAGACTTTGTCAGCTCATCATTGGGATAAGCTGAGACTTAGATTTCCTTGAAAACTGCTCTTAGCAACCCATCGGCCTCTGGACTTGATCCTACTCAGGGAATTCTGTGTTGGGCTGCCGTCGTGAATTCTCGGGGTCGATGTGCCACGCACTAAGATATTGTGACACAATTTGAGATAAGGAAGCTATTCCTAATTAGAATACAAAGTTGACGCTGCACCCCAAACTGTAATTTGGGGTCGAATCACCCGATTGAAGCAATTATGACCCTGTTTGTGATTCTCGGAACATATCACACACGTTTGAGTAATAACGTAGCACAAGAAGGACTAGAAATAAATCGAAGGATCACAAGCAAAACATTCACGGAACGTGTGAAAATAGGTAACGGAAGTCAACAAAACTACCACACAGAGACGGCTTTCACTCAACCATCCCCAGCGTCCTAAGCAGGGGGCCTGGATTCTATGCATTGTTTGTCGCAATTGTGCTGATGAGAAACCCTGGGCCACGGTAGGCCACAGTGCGGAATGGACAATGTATTTCATTTGGTAACGTAAATCTATCATGAGGACTATCATTGACTAATGTGGGTCCGACAAACCAACATGGCCTTGCGGCACCACTGGCATCATCGGTAGTGCACTTATCAGAGGCATAAAAGAATATCCACAGAAGAGGCTCAGGACCATTACAGCAAGGTAGCACAAGAGAGAAAGTGAGGGTGTTCGGGTAGGCATAAGTAGGAAAGCGCTTGGCAGAGATTGCAGCCGAAAGCAGAGTGTCATAAATCGCTCTTTTCCTGCCCTGACTGGGCGCTACGCAGGGACCTTAGCTTCTGATTCGCGTGGTTCGAACCGTCATGTTGACATTTCTTTCTTTGGACAGAGTGCGAGGACAAGCAAGTGGTAACATCAATCTCCTGGAGCAAATAAAAACCCCCAAAAAATTCTGCAATGTCCCAGACAACCACCCGCCATCCGCCACCTGTTCTCCTTTTACCCTACCTTACTCTAGCCATCCACACCTCCGCAGCAAAACCCAGCTTGATTACTGTGGCCTGGAGTTACCTATGGGCTGCCATTGGTTGGTCGAGTCATCAAGACTCTCGCATTGGCGTCTCTACCAATTTTGGAGTAAGCACCTCGCCATACCTTGGAGCAAATCTTTATTGACGAAGGTCGTTAAGCTTCTGGAGGCGCAGGAACACCGGACAACCCATCATTGTAAGTCCTTTCCACTTTGATATCGATATGGGTTGCTCACTAGCCACATTCGAGGTCTTTTGGTGGCAGGAAACGCGCTTCAAGATTCCTCAAAGTGCTCCAGATGGCTTGCCCGCTGTATACCTCGCTTCAAATGTCCACACCCCCATTGGCCCGGCTCAGGTTGGGACCCCATACCTGGAGCTACTTGCAGGGCGTCGACGGTTTATTGAGTCATTATGACCCTCTCATCGACGTGCTCACTGGTTTTGGAGTGAGTGCCTTTGCCCTACTACGTAGTGTATCACTATTGACGAAAATCACCAAGTTTCTGGATGCGCAAGACCCACAAGATAACTATACTGTGAGTCTCTCACAACTCTATAGCAATATAATGACTTACTGGCAATAGCTGAGGTTTCGCGACAGCAGGCATACTCGGATTGGCCGATATTGCTCTAGCCAGCCTATGATCGCGACGGTCGAATCAAGCACTTTCAATGGAATGGGACGACAGCGCACGAACTTCGGGACCAATTCTGTCATCTCACTCTCCTGCGATTCCGAAGGCCCTGCCATGGTTACATTCCGGTCCTCAAACCTCTCTTGGCTTCTTCACCTATTCTCCCTACACTCTCTACTCTCGAAGTAGAGATCGCAATCAATTTGATCAACATCGGCTTCTGGGGAACGTGAGACCCTCGAGTTTCACGTTGCTCCCTTCATCGCGGCACACTTGTGCTCCCCAGCTCCAATCCCTCACGTTCCAGCTCTGGACGGATTTGGATATTGGCCTTTTTCTCTTGCATCCCCACATTCCCCCCGCTGCGATTTGCACATATGTATACAAGGTAAGTGTTTCCTTCCCAAGCAAGGGTCTCCAACCCTCATGCTCCCTTGACGTTGGGGCTTGGGCTTAAGACCTCTTCCATTTGGAATGAGGTTGACCAAAGCATGTGAATTGGATATGAATGCAATTGTATACTTACTGGTGAGTCTTCACATATTCCTTTATGAGAACTTCTTTACAAACTTGTTTTTTTCTTCATGCTCGCCCTCAACTACCTTCATTAGGATTGACTCAGGGGGTGATATACATAAGTTAGTCTTGCTGTTCAACTTTTGTATCATCATTGATCATTGTGGGTTATGGCTTTCTTGCACTTCCACTCATAGATATAGTTTAATAATATATGTTTTTTCCTTGTTGTGAGCTTGGTGTGACAGGAGCAAGACAGGAGCTTGCAAGTGAATGGCAGATCTGAGAGTTGTTAGTATATTAGTTTAGGACTCATGTTATTTGCTTGTTTGCCTTCGACTTGTTCTCTACCAATGTTATTAGTATCATCTCTCATATTGATGTTGATCATTCCTCGCTAGGCGGTCCAAATCACTGTATAGCTAAACGACCAAACACAAGACGTCCCATACGTATGTAGAGAATTAACCAGCTCATAAGCGGCGACACAACACACGCTCTTCCTCCTACACCAAAACCCCAAACAACCGACTCGGATCCTCAACATACGCCCTCCAACACTCCACAAACACAGCCAACTCCGTGCCCTCCACAACACGATGGTCCGCACTCCAACCAATCGGCAATTTCAGACTTCATTCCCCAACCTTCGCCACGGAATCCCAATACCCCTCACTCATATCCATTGCCCACTCTGCACACCCAATCGCACAAATCGTGATGCCCAACACGCCAAATTAGAACGAGACTCGCAAAGGGGCCTTTGCCGATACTACCAATATTGCTGACAGTGATCGTCCCTCTGCGTTTCGGCATTTCCTTGGGTGTGAGGCCACATGGTACTTAACGACCCAGATAATGGATGCATGAGCTCTTAGAGTTTCCTTTGCAGGTGTTCGAAAGAGGGCTTACCAAGGTGCTGTAGATGCTTGAGTTTGGCTTGAATATCAAGCACGGAATGAGAGTTGATCCCGACGAGGGTTGGGGTATAAAGACCGGTTGATGTGCTCAATGCCAAGGCGATATCGGCGTTGGGGCGTATCGTAAGCGTTGGTTTCGGTTTATCGCAGGTGTTGGGCGTGGTGCTGCTTCGGAACAACGGCCATTCCATCATTGCAAGTGAGAGTGATTTCAGTAGGAGTGGCAAGAAGGAGAGTTTGTTGAACTGATGGGACTCGGGTACGACGTCCTGGTTGGGGGCAGGATACAAAGCAGAAGGGTTGACGGCGATGAAAGGAGATTTCTGAGATGAGGGCGGCAGATAGCGAGTGGGTATGCTTGTGTTGAGGGATGTCAGAGCCTTCTGAAGGTCTGTCACGTCGAATGTCGTCGAGTAACCGAAATGAGGTATCTCGAGACTCTGGGGACAAAGTAGTTAGAATACCAAATGACCGAAGCATCTTGAATCGACACAGCTCACCTCCGTTGCCTTCTACGGGCTGTACCTTGTATGGTTGAGCTGAACTACTGCATCTTCTTGTCTCGATGGTGGAGGAGCAAGGGCGTCCTGGGCGGCAGATGATCCCGACCGAGCCAAGAATGCGTCAATATCTGACTTTTCAATCCTTCCATCGCGACCTGACCAGGAACCAGCAGGGCAAGGTCAACATCCTTGGAGCGAGCATAGTGTCGCACTGATGGCATTGCGAGGACATCGAGTCCCCCGCGCGTTTGCTGATAGGAAGGGGTGGCGGGCGTTGGAGCAACATAGCTCGGATCAAGGGGGTGAGGACGCCGTTGAGGCGGAGGCCCAGTCTCAAGAGCCGGCGGGGTTTGTTGCACCAGAGGTGACGGAGCTGAGGGAGGTGGTCGAGGGCTGGGAATTGTCGCTGCTTGCTAGCTCAACCGGACTTGAGCCAGTTGGGTCCTCTTCATCGACTTCGATGAGGCAAAGACCCTCCTCAACCTTGGCAACCTCGGCTTCATTCGTGAGGATCCCCTTCAAGGCACCGTCAAATGGAGACGCGATTGACCTAGAATCATCGTTCAGCTTTGCGTATATTTCTCTCTTAGGGGTGGTCGTACCACATGATGATCTCACACTCGGCTATACCTTCTCTAATGCCTGCGAGCCCGAACTTTTGCAGGGCTGGAGAGGAGACAAAGGACCTGTGGACATAGTATCTGTATGCGCTGCGGAGGGCGCCCCCAAGACGGGGGAGAGGGTATGTCATGGCTCTGAAGAAACGCTCGCCCATCACTACCATCGCATGTCATACGCTCCTCGTTCGTCTGTTTGAGTAATGTATTATCGGGTTGCGGACATCATAAATGTCGAGCACCCGCGACCATCACACCGAACTACCGGAAAATGGGATGAAAATAATGAAGAGGAGGAGGGAGAAGACGATCGGAAGGACAAGGACGAATCCAACACCGCGTCTGTTACTTAGCTGTTACCGATAGAATGTTGAGTTTTGTACAGGTTAGGGTTTCAGTAGCCGAGTGAGACTTGCTTGATAAACTCGAAGTGTTTTTATTTCTTTGGGTGACTATTCCCCATTGCTCAACTCACATTAGGGAATTGGCAAGGTATACAATCACTGTATATTATGTTCACAGAATAATATTAAGCACTTGTATTATATATTAGGCATCCGTTTCCTTCACGCTCGCAAAATTCAGTATATATTATCATTCAAGTCAGCCATGGCGTTCAACAGTACCGGGAGCATCACAGCAACAAGAGGGGCTATACTAAAGATGGTATCCAATCCACTGTCAGTGCCCAGTCGGTTCTGGGCTTGGTAACCACTCCTGCGGTGATCTTGCCGTGATATCTCGCTCACTCGGAGCCGAAGACTCGTTCCTCGCCTTTGGTCCTCACCCACATCTAACTTACCTTCATCATAATACTCAATGTTGTATTCAAGGCTCACACGCAAGGGTCCACGCGTCAGTCGGTGACACACAACCAACATGCAGCCAACCCCAACGTGGCAGCTGCCCCTGAACTAGAATTCAGCTCAATATCACACGCGTTGATGCGAGGTCAGTCGAGCCACTTCGTTGAACGTTGATTCTTTCCCTCTCCCTCATTCCACCATGGGCATCCCAGGAGTTACCCAGAACTTGCCTTTTGAACTCGTCGAAGAGTTCGTTCGCCAGTCGCACGAAACCGAGGCCCTATGCAACCTTGCCCTTGTGTGTCGGCGATTTAGATATCTCTGCCAACCACAACTCTTCAGGACGATCACAGTGGATCCTTTGCAAAATAGCCGTTTATACGAGATTGCGACGCCGCCACACAGGCACATAGCCCACCATATCCGATGCCTCGAATTGGTTGAGTGCCGCGTATCCGCAGTGCTCCCATCTCCCGGTTGCCACCCGAGATTCGCCAACTTTCTCCGCGTTCTTCCTGCCATTGAATCAATGACGATACACCACTCTCAACTCTCCTGGAGACACCTTCCGAGCGATGTTGCCAATAGGCTTGTGGATATCATTGGGCGCCCATCATTTGCTACTCTTGTCGTGCATTATGTGAAGGATTTCCCCTTGACGTTGCCATTCTTCCAAGGACCTGGGATAAAGTATCTATTTCTTTTGGATATACGCAATCCAGCTATGTTCTTCACAAATCTCTCAATCGGCCCTATGTCGTTCTTGCCCTGTTTGTCGGTACTTAGCCTTTCGGGCGTGGACACGATCCAAGTATTTTCAAGGCTGGTCGAACGGAATCACGTGGAATCTTTCAAGCACCTCGAGGAAGTGATCCTCAAGTACTGCGAGACACCTCTCGTTCTTCCGCCTTTCGATTCCGATAGGGTGGGGGTGGCATTGGGCACATTTGGTGAGTCGGTGAAGGACCTATATCTGGAAGTGGATCAACCAAGTGAGCCATGTTCATTGATACTTGGCTGGTTCATTCGCTCACATGACTGAATCAGGAGCTACATTGACTCGTCAACTCTCGTTGGAAGGCATTAGGAGACTCACAAATCTCCAATGCCTCCGAATTAACCTCTCTGTTTGGAGAGCGCCCCTTCCAGACACCTTCGCTGCAGCCGGTCAATACATTCTGCCTATTGTCGAAAACTTACCATCGCCTCAGCTACTAACTGAATTCAGTCTCTTATATCAAGTTTCTACTGAAGGCTCAACAACATATCGTGCCTACTCGAACTATATGTGGTCCTTCATTTGGGAACTTGAGAGTGTGTTGGAACCGAGCAAGTATATTCGGTTGAGGAAAATTCATGCAGCTATCAACATATACCCTTATGGCCAGTCATCAAACCGCGAGCGATTTGCGCGGAACTTGGAGTGTGCTTTCCCACTGTTCTCACAACGTGCCGTCATAAATGCAACATGTTCAGAGCCCTTGGGCAGTCAACAACCTAATTCACATTCAATTGCCTAACCAATTGTAGCACACTAGTCGCCATCAGTAGTACTTGGTAAATATTACATCGTCTGCTTATCCATGAACAAATTGGATTTATCAGTGCCGTTGTCCAAAGCAAATCCCAAATTTAACCTGGTGAGTTTCCTCAAATCGCTTCACCACTCCAACTACAAACTGCCGAACAATGGGATCCGGATCAGGATCGTAATCCGATAATATATAATGCTCAGTGAACCCTTCAACAATTAAGGTCTTGACTGCAATTGGGGAATACTTGAACGTCTGGAGTTTAGGAAGCCGCGTAGCGAGTTCTAGCCAAGTCACCTAGCCTTCATCAGATAATCATCACACTAGATTATTATCAACCTTCACCAAAAGCTTCGAATTCTTGGCAGCCACGTCCGCCAGTGTCACTGACATGAAGCAGTGTATCTGCCGGAGATGTTGACATTCTTCCACCCCTTTCAGTTGTTCATTACTCAAAACCTTCGACCACTGCGTTGCAATATTTCCACCAACTTTCAACGTTCTTAGCGAATACTTATGGTGTGGGAGGACCGTGGTGAAAAAACCTGTTCACAAGCTGAGGTGAATCGTTGAGAGGTTGTCGAGGGATAAGATGTAAACGCTCGACGTCCGAGCATGATAACAAGTACTCGAAGATAGGAGGTGGGTATGTGGCATCGATAGCAATATCCTTGAGGAAAATCCTTTCGCTCTGCAGAATAGCACAGATTCCACCAAGGTGAGCCGCTGCTGAGGGGCTAGGACTGCGTTTGATTTTCAGCCTTTCGAGATGGCGGAAATGCCGGATATGTGTCTGGAAATCTTCTGGTGTAACGACGATTGAGCACAGTTTGAGCCGCTTGAGCTTAAGGCATACATCGACCGGGAGTGATGAAAGGGCGGAGAATAGGTCTTTCAATGACATCTCTCCCTCGGGACGGAAGGGCCGTCGTATTGTAAAAGTGAAGCTGTGGAGGTCTGGGCAGCGCGCGATTAGCTTCGAAAGCTCTGATATGAATCCAGGCTTTGGTAATTGGAGGTATGAGGAGGTCACGACAAGAACGTTTAGATTGGACAAGGACTCGAGTGAGAATTCTGGAGCAGGGTGATTGGCGATTTCGAATGTGAGTTCCTTTAGGGTAGGGAGTGAGCCCAGGAGCCTAACAAACTCCCCAACTTCGTCGGGTGTGTAAGAGTCGCAGGGGAAATAGCTCCATCTAAATTATCTGAGTCATCTGATGCGGCGAAGAAGTCTAACTTACTGAAGGGAATATAGGTTTCTCATCGCCTGAACCAGCAAATTCAGGAGGATCAGCCAAGGGCCGTGTTCTTCATGAGTTCCATAGTTGAAGGACAACCTGACCGTTGCATTTCTGACATTCTCAAATACCCTCGAATCTCCAGCCTTTAGACCTGATATGATCGCGTCGCGGCGTTTTGGCCAGGGATATCGGGACGATGCAAAACGAAAGCGAGAAAAAAGGATAGGCTCTGTAATCGCATTGAGCTGGCGTGACACGAGACGCAGACAGCGGAGGCAATCGAAATGGCGAGACTCGGCGATCTGAGGAGGATGAGCTCCTCAGGAATGTCTTGAACACGGATATACATATACTTGCCAGATCAACGATCCTCAGGAAAATCTCACTTGGGATCTCGTTGAGCATCGTCGGAATTTTAGCCTGAATGATTGTTATCGGCTGGGACAAGATTTACAAGGTAGTCGTTGCACGTGCTATTTCTGGAACTATATTCTCATGTATCAATGTGCTAACGGGTGTTTACCGCCGACCTGGTGGTGTTCTCTAGTTCTCGAGATATTGGCAAAATTCTGCTTTCAAGGGCTCGTTTCGCAGCTCATGTAACCGCACCCCTTTCGTGTCTCACCTTCATCACACCATCGGCAATGCATCGCATTAGAAATTCCTGAATACTTACCAACGTAGAAGGGTGGTGACATAATGAAGAGGGCACCGCGTTAGTGATGCAAAGTAGGTAAGTCAGAATCTTCATGTTGGGGGCCCGTTTTCACCCCGTTAGAAAGAGAAGCAAACTTGAGGAGCCGAACTTGTTGGGAAATTTAACAGCCGGTATTCCCAAGCTTCGATGGAAACTACATGGAACACCGGAGTCTTAGAAAAGGATCAGGGCGGCAGTTGTCTCTTGGCTAGAATCTACCTCAGTCAACGAGAACTCGACATTGATTATTGAAGTCGTGAATTGCTAAAGCAGTAAAAGTAATTCACATCCTACAAACGAGTTATCATACATTCAAAACAATCACAAGCCTATACATGCGAGGACTATGCCCTTGCCAATTGATCATCAACTCGACTGATGGTCACTCAGATGCAGCAGCGCTGACCAGACGCACAAGGGGCGGGGTCATCATACAAGACTGGACGCATCCCAGCAGGACAAGGGATCCACACTTCCGTGCAATACACTCCCCTTGGACCAGCTTGAGCTTGACAAGTAAGCGCATAGGTGCCAGTTGTGCTGTATGTCATAGCGACTACCAGAACGGCGACAACATTGGAGATGAGGTTGAACTTCATTGTGACCTGTAGTACCATAACACCGACAGGGTCAGAATAGGATAAGTCAGGTGAAGATGGAAGTGTGTACGTTACAGAGTAATTGGTGAGAATTTGAGAGAAATCAACTTGGAATGTGTGTTTCTGGTTGCCTTGAAGGAAAATCCGCCACCTTTTATATGCCTCGTCAGTTTTTGGCGCTGGGTGAGGCCACTGGGAGCTCGCTGTTAACCATCTATCGAGAATAGCCAGTTAGAGCGCCATCGATATATTCGTCACTTATGAAACTTGGCATATTTGTTAGCGACATTTCTTTATCAATATATTCGTAATACATCGAGCCGATCTTTACCCATCGAATAACAATGATAAGGGTTGATTGTCCGATGCGGCCAGAAGCTACACAAAGTTCCCATCGAATGGAGACGACCGTTCTGCTAGGGCAAATCAGATAAATGGAGGAATGCTCCATGGCTTGCTGCGCTCAATATAAAGGGGCTGTAAGACAAACATCAGTAATGGGCCTAGCATTCGTTAGATTGGATCTGAATGAGTTTCAGATCATCTATCACAGTTTCGCAAGTTCCGCCGATTCCGCGCTCACGCCATCACGAAATGGTAGTGCAGAATCCCCGGAATTTTCGACATCAAATCATCCAGGTCTTGGTATGCGTATGTACTCCTTTCTGTTTGACGAGGCTCGAGTTAGAAACCTGCGCGGGTGACTTCCTGTGTCAATTATCGAATTGATATTTCATTGAACAATCGTCGGGCCAACGTGAATCACAAATTTACAATTTGCCAAACAGTAACCATGGCGGCATCGAAATCATGAGCAATACTAGGCGTTTAAAGACTGTACTCCGCTCCTCAAACTTTCGATCAGTCCGCCAAGATGCAGCAACAGTCGATCCTTGCAGTAAAGATTGTCTTCAAAAAATGGGCGCCACCCAGGAGAGCAGGTAGACGATGTACGGATCGTGCGTTGCTATGCAACAACATTCCGGCACGAGAGTGTGTAGGTGCTCGTTGTACCATAGGTCATAGCAACTAGGAGGACAGTGATAAGATTAATGGTAAGACTGAGCTTCATTATGGCCCGAGGTCTGCGTTGTGCAACATCAGAGGTCAGGAGTTGGAGAGGGTCAGTCAAGGATGAAGTGCTCCGTTGCCGAATGGCAAGAAAGCTTGAGACATTCTGCTGCTGTAGATTGGGACAGCGTTTGAGGTTTCAAATAGCTCTGGCCGAGAAACATACTCACACATATGATTTGCAAGTAGTCAACGCTGTATGTGGAGCTGTCCAACTTCGTTGTCCCTATCCAGTGTTAGGTGTTCGTCTGACGTCCACTCTCAGCTTAAATACTTCCCGCCGGCAACTCCCTTGATTGCTTTTATCTTTATCTTGATACATGTTTTCTCTGATTCCAGGCCATCTAGACAGTATCTTAGTTAGACCACTTATCCTGAACTTCACTGATCCACCATCTATGCAGTATTGTTGTCGTGGGTGGTTGTGCAATGAGCCGATTGGTGAGCACATGAGTGGGGAGTGGAATGTAGTATGTCGATAAGTTTGACACCACAGGAATTCGCGACGGGTAACATTTCTGGGTGCGGTGGGACTCCGAGGAGTGAGTTGGTCAAAGGAAGCTGTGATAAATGAAGTTGAAATTCCCTGAGAACAATTCAGAGACATTGTCAGCTCATCATTGGGATGAGCCGAGACTTAGATTTCCTTAAAAACTGCTCTTAGCAACCCATCGGCCTCTGGACTTGATCCTACTCAGAAAATCATGTGTTGAGCTGCCGTCGTGAATTCTCGGGGTCGATGTGCCACGCACTAAGATACCGTGGTACAACTTGAGGTAAGGAAGCTATCCCTAATTAGAATACAAAGCTGATGCTGCACCCCAAACTGGAATCTGGGGTCGAACCACCCGATTGAAGCAATTATGACCCTGTTTGTGATTCTCGGAACATGTCACACACACGTTTGAGTAATAACGTAGCACAAGAAGGACTAGAAATATATAGAACGATCATGAGCAAAACATTCGCGGAACGTGTGAATATAGCCAACGGAAGTCAACGAAACTACCACACAGAGACGGCTCTCACTCGACCATCCCCGGTGTCCTAAGCAGGGGGCCTGGATTCTATGAGCCCATGCATTGTTTGTTGCAATTGCGCTGATGAGAAACTCTGGGCCACAGCAGGCCACACTGCGGAATGGACAATGTATTTCATTTGGTAACGTAAATCTATCATGAGAACTATCATTGACTAATGTGGGTCCGACAAACCAACATGGCCTTGCGGCATCACTGGCATCGTCGGTAGTGCAGTTATCAGAGGCATAAAAGAATATCCACAGAAGAGGCTCAGGAACATTACAGCGAGGTAGCACAAGAGAGAAAGTGAGGGTGTTCGGGTAGGTATAACGAGGAAAGCGCTCGGCAGAGATTGCAGCCGAAAGCAGAGTGTCGTAAATCACTATTTTCCTGCCCTGACTAGGCGCTACGCAGGGGCCTTAGCTTCTGATTCGCGTGGTTTGAACCGTCATGTTGACATTTCTTTCTTTGGACAGATTGCGAGGACAAGCAAGTGGTAACATCAATTTCCTGGAGCAAATAAAAACCCCCAAAAATTTCTGCAACGTCCCAGACAACCACCTACCATCCGCCACCTGTTTTCTTTGTACCCTACCTTACTCCAGCTGTCCACACCTCCGCAGCAAAACCCAGCTAGATTACTGTGGCCTGAGGTTACCTATGGGATACCGACGGTTGATCGAGTCATCAAGATTCACCCATTGGCATCCCTACCAATTTTGGAGTGAGTACCTCGCCATACCTTGGAGCGTATCTTTATTGACGAAGGTCGTTAAGCTTCTGGAGGCGCAGGAACACCGGACAACCCATCATTGTAAGCTCTTTCCAATTTGATATCGACATGGGTTGCTCACTAGCCACATTCGAGGTCTTTTGGTGGGAGGAAACGCGCTTCAAGTTTCCTCAAAGTGCTCCAGATGGCTTGCCCGCTGTATGCCTTGCTTCAAATGTCCACACCCCCATTGGCCCGGCTCAGGTTTGGACCCCATACCTGGAGCTACTTGCAGGGCGTCGACGGTTTATTGATTCATTATGACTCTCTCATTGACGTGCTCACTGGTTTTGGAGTGAGTGCCTTTGCCCTACTACGTGGTATATCACTATTGACGAAAATCACCAAGTTTCTGGATGCGCAAGACCCACAAGATAACTATACTGTGAGTCTCTCACAACTTTATAGCAATATAATGACTTACTGGCAATAGCTGAGGTGTCGCGACAGTAGGCATACTCGGATTGGCCGATATTGCTCTGGCCAGTCTAGGATCGCGACGGTCGAATCGAGCACCTTCGATGGAACGGGACGACAGCGCACGAGTTTCGGGACCAATTCTGTCATCTCACTCTCCTGTGATCCCGAAGGCCCCGCCATGGTTACATTCCGGTGCTCAAACCCCTCTTGGATTCTTCACCTATTCTCCCTACTCTCTCTACTCTCGAAGTAGAGATCACAGTTGATCAACATCGGCTGCTCCTTTTCTGGGGAACGCGAGACCCTTGAGTCTCGCGTCGCTCCCTTCATTCGCGGCACACTTGTGCTCCCCAGCTCCAATCCTTCACGTTCCAGCTCTGGACGGATCTAGACCTATCAGTCTTTTTTTCTCGCTTCCCCATTTTCCCCCGGCTATGATTTGCACACACATATATACAAGGTAAGTGTTTCCTTCCCAAGCAAGGGTCTCCAACCCTCATGCTCCCTTGACGTTGGGGCTTGGGCTTAAGACCTCTTCCATTTGGAATGAGGTTGACCAAAGCATGTGAATTGGATATGAATGCTACTGTATACTTATTAGTGAGTCTTCATATATTCTTTTATGAGTACTTTTTTACTAACTTTTGTTTTTTTTTTTTTGTGCTTGCCTCTCAGTTACCTTCATTGACTTTGTAGGATTGATTCAGGAGGGTTGTATACATAGGTCAGTTTTGCTATCTATGTTTATTATAATCACCATGGCTTATGACCTTCTTACACTTCTGCTCATAGATATAGTTTAATAATAGACATAAACTAGTATATATATTAATAATATATGTTTTTTCCTTGTTATGAGTTTGGTGTGTGACAGGACCCAAAGAGTTGTTAATATATTAGTTTGGGACTCGTGCTATTGTTATTGGTATCATCTCTCATATTGGTGTTGATCATTCCTCACTGGGCGAATCAAATGAGGGTATAGCTAAGCGGCCAAATTCAAAGTGTCTCATAGGTATGTAAAGAATCAATCAACCCATAAGTGACGACAAAACACACGCTCTCCCTCCTACACTAACACCCCAATCAACCGACTCGGATCCTCAACATACGCCCTCCAACACTCCACAAACGCAGCCAACTCCGCGCCCTCCACAACACGATGGTCCGCACTCCAACTAATCGGCAACTTCAGCCTTCGTTCCCCAACCTTCGCCACCGGATCCCAATACCTCTCACTCACATCCATCGCCCACTCTGCACGCCCAATCGCACAAATCGCGACGCCCAACACGCCAGGAATTAGAACGGGACTCGCAAAGAGGCCTTTGCCGATGCTACCGATATTGCTGACGGTGATCGTGCCTCCGCGTTTCGGCATTTCCTTGGGTGTGAGACCACATGGTACTTGACGACCTAGATAATGGATGCATGAGCTCTTAGAGTTTCCTTTGCAGGTGTTCGAAAGAGGGCTTACCAAGGTGCTGTAGATGCTTGAGTTTGGCTTGAATATCAAGCACAGAATGAGAGTTGATCCCGACGAGGGTTGGTGTATAAAGACCGGTTGTCGTGCTCAATGCCAAGGCGATATCGGCGTTGGGACGTATTGTAAGCGTTGGTTTCGATTTATCGTGAGCGTCGGGCGTGATGCTACTTCGGAACAACGGCCATTCCATCATTGCAAGTGAGAGTGATTTCAGCAGGAGTGGCAAGAAAGAGAGTTTGTTGAACTGATGGGACTCGGGTACGACATCCTGGTTGGGGGCAGGATACAAAGCAGAAGGGTTGACGGCGATGAAAGGAGATTTCTGGGATGAGGGCGGCAGATAGCGAGTGGGTATGCTTGTGTTGAGGGATGTCAGAACCTTCTGAAGGTCTGTCACGTCGAATGTCGTTGAGTAACCGAAATGAGGTATCTCGAGACTCTGGGAGTAAAGTGGTTAGAATACCAAAGACCGATGTATCTTTGATCGACGCAGCTCACCTTCTCCATCGCCTTCCACATACTGTATCTTGTACGGTTGAGCTCAACTACTGCATCTTGTTGTCTCGATGGTGAAGCAGTAAGGGTGTCCTGGGCTGCAGATGATCCGGACCGAGCCAAGAATGCGTCAATATCCGACTTTTCAATCCTTCCATCGCGACCCGACCCAGGAACCAGCAGGGCGAGGTCAATATCCTTCGAGCGAGCATAGTGTCGCACTGATGGCATTGCGAGGACATCGAATCCGCCGCGCGTTTGCTGATGGGATGGCGTGACGGGCGTTGGAGCAACATAGCTCGGATCAAGCGGGTGAAGATGTCGTTGAGGCTGAGGCCCATTCTCAAGAGCTGGACTGGCTTGTTGTGCCAGAGATGATGGAGCTGAGGGAGGTGGCGGAGGGTGTGTCAGTGTGGTCTGGGAATCGTCGCTGCTCGCCGGCTCAACGGGACTTGAGCCGGTCACGTCCTCTTCATCGACTTCGATGAGGCAAAGACCCTCTCCGACCTTGGCAACCTCCCCCTCATTCACGAGGATCTCCTTCAAGACACCGTCGAACGGAGACGTGATTTCGACGGTTGCCTTGTCCGACTGGACTTCGCACAGGGGGTCGAAGGCAGCGACGGTTGCCTGTGGTTTGATAGACCTATAGAATAATCGTTCAGCTTTGCGTGTTTTTCTCCCCTAGAGGTGGCCGTACCACTTGATGATCTCGCACTCGGTTATGCCTTCTCCAATGTCTGCGAGCCTGAACTTCTGCAGAGACTTTGCGTAGGCTGCGGAGGAGGAGGCGAAGGACCTGTAGACATAGTATCTGTATGCGCTGCGAGGGGTGCCCACAAGACGACGAAGAGGCCCGTATGTCATGGCTTGGAGGAAAGCCGCGATGACGAGCAGTCCGGACCATGGGAACAACCCTAGCATAGGGTTAGGTCTTGCGTGTGTCTTCATTGCAGACAAAACATAACTCAATTCCAACAGCCCGGGGCGAGTCTCGATAAATGAGGCGGTGATAAATAATCTGAAACTCGTTTGCTCCAATCACCTCACTGATATTGATTTTTGCCCCACCGCCCAGCAGGAAGAAATAATTAGTTGTACTGGGTGCTTCTAGTCGCCCCTAGCTGAGGCGCATAATGTGCTCCCTACCCGTCAGTTGATAATCAATTTCAGCATCATCTCCAGTAGATGGCTAACAGCAAGTCCGCAACAACTCCATATTCAGCATTAACTGCCTTGCAAGTCATATATGCAGGTGCGATTCTCGGCCGGAGCTAATGGAACCTCATATACCACCCCAATTCGCGCCAGAGGACTCCTCCAAGTTTTCCATCCATTCCATCCGTAACGTAGTACTTCATCCTTAACTGGCTCCGTTCAACCTCAACTGACTCTAATGTTGTTTGGTGCAGACCCGGGCCATAATGAAGCTCAATCTCACCACTAACCTCATTGCTGTTCTCATAGTTGCTATGAACTATGGCACAATGAGCACCCATGCACTTTCGTGCCGGGATTTCGTTTCCCAACAACGTGCGATCTGCACGTCGTCTGCCTGCCCTCCTGGGTGGCGCCCAATTTTTGAAGACGATCCTTATTGCGAGGATGGTCAACGTTGCTGCATCTTATTTGACTGACCGAGAAGTTTGAGGCGCAGGGCATAGTTTCTACACGCCTAGTATTGCTCATGATTTCGATGTATGGTTGCTGCCTGGCGAATTGTAAATTTGTGATCCATGTCGATCTGACGGTTATTCAATGAATATAATCCCCAATGCTTTCACCCGCGCAGGCTTCTAGCTCGGCCTTGCCAAAATTACCAACCAGAAAGGAAAGAGCAAATACGTAAGCGACCTGGACGATTTGGTGGTGGAAATTCTGCAGATTCTGCACTACCATTTCGTGGTGGCGTGAGCGTAGAATCGACGGGACTTGCGAATCGTGATAGATGATCTGAAACTTGTTCAAACCCAATCTAATGAGTGCTAGACCCGTTACTGACGTTTTTCTAGCGGCGCCTCTTACGTTGAGCGCAGCAAGCCATTGTGGAGCATTCCTCCATTTATCTGAATTGAAACGGTCGTCTCTGTTCGGCAGGAGCTTTGTGTGGCTTCTTGCTGCATCGAACAACTGCACCTCATCGCTGGTACTCGATGAGTAGGGATCAGTTTGATACATTACGTATATGCTGATAATAAATCTCACTCAAATAAATATGTCCAGGTTTCATAAGGGATGAAGGCACTCTAGCTAGTTAGCTATTTTCGATAGGTGGTTAACAGCGAGCTCCCAGCCGCCTCACCTAGCATCTACCACCAACAACTGACGATGCGTATAAAAGGTGGAGGATTTTCCTTTAAAACCACCAGAAACACACACTCTAAGTTGATTTCTCTCAAGCTCTCACCGATTACTCTGTAACGTATACACTTCCATCTTTGACTGACCTATCCCATTGTGACTCTTTCTGTGCCGTGATACTACAGGTCATAATGAAATTCAACCTCATCTCCAATGTCGTCGCCGTTTTGGTAGTCGCAATGACGTACAGCACGACTCGTACCTACGCGCTTAGTTGTGGAGCTCAAGCTGGTCCAAGGGGAGTGGTTTGCACGGAAGCGTCGATCCCTTGTCCTCCCGGGATGCGCCCTGTCTTCACTGATGATCCTGCCCCTTGTACGAGTAGTCAGCGCTGCTGCCTCTGAGCGACTGTCGATTGAGTCGAAGATCCATTGGCAAGGGCATGGTTCTTGTACGTATGTACTTACGATTGGTTTGAATATATGACAATCGTTTATATATAAAATGTGAATTATTTTTACTGCTTTAGCAATTGCCCCCTCGATCTTTTCCTGCGACGCTCTCTCCGATGTTCCTTGTAGTTTCTGTCAAAGCCTGCGAGTGCTTACCGGTAATTTTCCCAAAAAGTCGAGCTCCTCATGTTCGCTTCTCTTCTCCAACGGAGTGACAATTTCCAAGCCTCCAACACGAAGATCCTGATTTGCCTATTTTGGGTCACCAACCCGCTGCCCTCACCCATCTAGATGATATTCTCTCTATTATGTCGCTACCCTTCTACGCGCGCTAATATTTCGAGGATCTCCAGTGCGATGCAAAGCCGATGTTGTGACGAAGGGGCGACACAAAAGGGGTGCGGTCACATGAGCTGCGAAACATGTGCTTGAGGACGAAATTTCGAGAGCTGGAGGACAGCATCAGGTCGGAGGTAAGCATCCGTTAGCTCAGTGCTACATGAGAATGTAGTTCCAGAAATAGCACGCGCAATACCTACCTTATAATCGTAGCTTCTCCGCCGATAACAATCATTCAGGCCAAAATTCCGACGATGCTCAACGAGATCCCGAATGAAATTTTCCTTAGGATCGTTGATCTGGCAAGTATATATATATCCGTACTCAAGACATGCCTAGGAAGCTCATCCCCTTCAGATCGCCGAGTCTCATCATTTCGATTGTCTCCGTTGTCTGCGTCTCGTGTCACGCCAGCTCAATGCAATTACAGAGCCTATCCTGTTCTCTCGCTTTGATTTTGCGTCATCTAGCAATCCTTGGCCCGAACGCCGCGACGCGATCATATCAGGTCTGAAGGGCGGGCTCGACGGTATTTGAGAATGTCAGAAATGCAACGGTCCAGTTGTGCTTCAACTATGGGACTCATGAAGAACACGGCCCTTGGCTGATCCTCCTGAATCTGCTGATTCCGGCGATGAAAAATCTATATTCCATTCAGTGAGTTATACTTCCTCACTCCGTCAGATGACTCAATTAATTTAGGCTGGATTACCTCCCTTACGACCCTTACGCACCCGACGAAGTTGGGGAATTCATTAGGTCCCTGGGCTCACTGACCACCCTAAAGGAACTCACATTCGAAATCGCCAATCACCCTGCTCCAGAATTCTCACTCGAGCCCTTGTCCAATCTAAACCTTCTTGTCGTGACCTCCTCATATCTCAAACTACCAAAGCCTGGATTCATATCAGAGCTGTCGAAGCTAATCGCACGCTGCCCAGACCTCCACAGCTTCACTTTTACAATACGACGACCCTTCCGTCCCAAGGGATCGATATCATTGAAAGACCTATTCTCCGCCCTTCTATCACTCCCGGTCGACGTATGCCTTAAGCTCAAGCGGCTCAAACTATGCTCAATCGTCGTTACACCAGAAGATTTCCAGACACATATCCGACATTTCCGCCAACTGGAAAGACTGAAAATCAAGCGCAGTCCTAGCCCCTCAGCAGCGGCTCACCTTGGCGGAATCTGTGCGATTCTGCAGAGTGAACGGATTTTCCTCAAGGATATTGCTATCGACGCCACCTACCCACCTCCTATCTTCGAGTACTTGCTATCATACTCGGACATCGAGCGTTTACATCTTATACCCCGACAGCCGCTCGACGACTCACCTCAGCTCGTGAACAGATTCTTTACCACGGTGGTCCCACACCACAAGTACTCACTAAGAACATTGAAAGTTGGTGGAATCTTTGCCACACGGTGGTCGAAGGTGTTGAGTAGTGAACAGCTCAAAGGGGTGGAGGAATGTCAACATCTTCAACAGGTACATTGCTTTATGTCGGTGACATTAGCGGATGTGGCTGCCAGAAATTCAAGGCTTTTGGTGAGGGTTGATAATATCCCGGTATGATAAATATTGATGAAGATTAGATAACTTGGTTAGAGCTCGCTACGCGGCTTCCTAAGCTCCAGAAATTCACGTGCTCCCCAATTGCAATCAAGATCTTAATTGTTGATGAGTTCACTGAGGTATATGTGCTACTAGAGTCTGATCCAGATCCGGATCCCGTTGTTCGGCAGTTTGTAGTTGGAGTGGTGAAGCGATTTGAGGAAACTCACCAAGTGAAATTTAGGATTTGCTTCGGGCAATATCATTAACAAGTCGATCGCATGATGTCTCTGTAAATGATAAAGCCAGTTGGAATTTGTTGCATACTAATGACTGTGACTGTGGCTATACTGCAATTGATCAAGTAATGAAATATGGACCACGTTGTTGAATCCCCTTGGGCTCCGAGCATGTCGCCTTTCTGACGGCGCGTTGTGAGAATAGTGGGAAAGCGCGGGCCAAGGGCCGCACGAGTCGCTCGTGGTCTGATGACTGGCCATAAGGGTATATGTTGATTGCCACATGAATTTGTCTCAACCGACTATACCTGCTCGGTTTCAACCCTCTCTCAAGTTCCCAAATGAAGGACCACATATAGTCCGCGTAGTCACGGTATGTTGTTGAGCCATCAGTAGAGACTTGATATGAAAGCCCGAATTCAGTTAGTAGCTGAGGCGATGGCAAGTGTTTGACGACAGGCAGAATGTATTTGTAAGCTGCAGAGAACGTGCCTGGAAGGGGCGCCTTCCAAACAGTTAGATTCATTCGGAGGCATTGGAGATTCGTGAGTCTCGTAAGGCCTTCCAACGAGAGTTGACGGGTCAATGTATCCCCTGATCCAGTCATATGAGTGAACAAACCAGGCAAGTATTAATGAACATAACTCACTTGGTTGATCCACTTCCAGATATAGGTCCTTCACCGACCCACCAAATGTGCCCAATGCTACCCCTACCCTATCGGAATCGAAAGGCGGAAGAACGAGAGGTGTCTCGCAGTACTTGAGAATGACTTCCTGGAGATGCTCGAAAGACTCCACGCCATTCAGTTCGACCAGCCTTGAAAATACATGGATCGTGTCCACGCCCGAAAGGCTAAGTATCGACAAACAGGGCAAGAACGACACAGGGCCGGTTGAGGGATTTGTGGAGAACAAAGCTGGACTGCGTATATCCAAAAGAAATAGATACTTTATCCCAGATCCTTGGAAGAATGGCAACGTCAAGGGGAAGTCCTCCACATAACGCACGACGAGAGCAGCAAATGACTGGGACCCAATGATATCCACAAGTCCATTAGCAGCATCGCTCGGAAGATTCCTCCAGGAAAGTCGCGAGTGGTGTACCGTCATTGATTCAATGGCAGGGAGAATGCGAAGAAAGCCGGCGAACCTTGGGTGGCAACCGGGAGGTGGGAACACTGCGTATCCGCAGCGCTCAACCAACTCGAGGTGTCGGATATGGCTAGCTATATGCCTGTGTGGCGGGGTCATGATTTCGTATAGATCGCTATTTTGTAAAGGATCCAGTATGACCGTCCCGAAGAGTCGCGGTTGGCAGAGACGTCTGAATCGCCGGCACACAAGGGCGAGGTTGCGAAGATCCGTGGTTTCATGCGAGTGATGAATGAACTCTTCGACGAGTTCGAAGGGAAAGGTCTGCGCGATTGTTGGGGTGTTCATGGTGGGATCAGGGAAAGGAAAAGGGTAAACGACTGAAGTTGAAGTGCCTCGTGCCGCTCGACCAACTCTGCATCAGCGCATGTCATATTGAACTGGATTCTAGTTCAGGGGCAGCTGCCACGTTGGGGTTGGCTGCACGTCGGTCGTGTCTCGAACTTACGTGTGGACCCTTCCATGCGAACCTTGAATATAACATTGAGTATTGTGATGAAGGCAGATGTACGGCAGAGCACGGTTTTTGCAAGCAGACACAAGGACTACCTACCTTGGGGTGAGGCGAATACCTTCAAATAGCATACCAATTCCCGTAAGAGGAAGGTCTCCAGTCTGTAGAAAACATGGGCACGCACAGTGATTCACGGTTGCACTCTTTAAAGCAGCTTAGCTTGACGCAAGGGTAGACAAAACCAATAACGAAACCAAAATCAGCCAATCAACCACCCCATTTCCCCTTCAAGTTTCATCGACATCGCTGGCCTTGTGTTGTGGATGATCCTGCTCTCCTTCTCCCCCAGCCTCCCTCGAAACCCCTTCCATCAACGAGGTCCCTTTTGCCCCTGAGGAACCAACATTTATAGCCACTGGTCTATCCTCGAGACCACTCTATAACTGAATGCGAAGAGCAAAGAGGCATTATAATCTAAGGGCTTTTTCCGCCACAACATGTATGTAATCAAGTTGAGCGCGGTGAAAGCAAGTGTAATTGCCTCGATCTTAGTGACCAGGAGTTGAAAAGCTCGGCGAGCGGCGCACTGGCCCACGGACCACGCAATATGTATGGGTAACGACCGCAAGCTCGGTGAGGAAATCTCCTTTACTCCTGTTGTCGACATCATCCTCGGGATAATCTGAAAAGTCTACTTTGTTCTCCTCAATCATCAACCCTTCGAGTTTGAGGGGCGACGTGTTTTTGGCGTGACGACTCCACGGAGCGTGAAGGGTCCATTCACGCTTGATGGCCTATTTCACGCTCAGAGTGATAAGCTTCAAGATGATCTAATCAGCGCGCTCACGTCTCGATAGCACAATCTACTCATTAGGCAGCTGTAAAAATATTTGGATCTACATTACAGCTTTAATCGCACGATGATTGTAATTTAGATCAGCAAAATTAATGGCACAAACGTATTGATCTTGGTACTAGTAAATTTAAGAGATAAGGAGTTAGCAACTGGAAGCTATCAAGCCACGCTCGACTTCACGCTCGGTATCACGCTTCCTCACGCTTCGCCACGCTTCATCACGCCTCCACACTCACTTCGCGCCTTTTCACGCTCAACATCACGCTCATCACGCTCTACTCACGCTCATCATGCCAAATTCACACTCGATCACGCTCAATTCATGCCCAATCACGCTTAACCAAGCCCAATCACGCTCAATTCACGCCCAATTCACGCCCACTCACGCTCCGATTCACACTCGGCAATCGGGGTTCGCGCTCATCACGCTCCATCACGCTCCATCACGCTCGCTTCACGCCAAAAACTAGTTGCCCGAGTTTGAGCATTCTTATCAGTGTTTTTCTCTGCCGGTTGAGGATGAGTCCACCATCTCGCAGGAACTGTACGTAATGTCTGGCTGTGGCGGGTAACGCTGCTCCGTGCAATGAATATCAACGATTCGATGTCATTGGACTGATTAAGCGGATATTGTGTAAAGGTTCTTGATTGGCGTTGGACAAGCATCCGCGGCGCAAGCTACACACTGTATTTCGCTTGGACATCCAAGCAACGGCCAGGATGAGAGCGTCTACGTAGTAAAGTTGTAGATAAATAACAGTGAGGGGAGGAAAAGATAAGCTCCTTTTCTCCCCGAGCACGTAATATACACGTTTACTTGGTTTGTATTAGCCCAAGCTACAAGTCTACACAATGAACGAATTTGTCCTATGTTACTTACAATACGATGCCCCCCTCCCAAATCTTCGGTTCCAGTACATGCACCAGCTTCGCACTGCCACACGGATCCTCATTCTTCACCACCATGTTCACGCCCCACATTCTCTCGCGTGCTACTGGTTCTTTCGAGTTTCCAGGGTGACTCATGCTGACACGACCTAGCAGGGCCGACAGCATAAAAATCTACTTTAGCTTGCAAGAAACCGGTTGGCAGGGGACCGAGGGTACTTACCTTCCATTTGTGATTTGACGGGAAATACATGTGCCAGCCACCCAAGCTATGCCTATCACATTTACTGCTGGCGGTATTACGCCGAAAATCGAAGCATTGCTAAAATAAGCCATTATACCCCTATATACCCATGGCTCAGCAATAGCTACGATGTAATTGTCTCGATATACCCATAACACCCCTACGATGACCCTAACCCGACTGGTATGTCATGTAAGGACCTCTATGAGGCTACAAGACACCCCAGGAGTCAGCCAGTGGCTACTAAATAGCTACTGTATGGCTTCGAGAGTGGACAAAGGGTACAACAGGCGGCATCGTAGTTGTACACACTCAGAGATGCACCAGATATCGAGAACGTTGTCAGTAGAACCCCCTGATCATGAGGGAGGAGTTCACAACCATATAATGATCATCGAGATGACCTGAGAAGACTGAGGGCCTCTAATTCGACTATCTCGAAAGGGGACACATATAGCAGTCTAGCGCTGATTGAAACCTTCGAGAGGATCGTGTGACCGGCATCGAGACACTTGGTAGACGGATTTTCGAGATACCTCGATTAGTAATGAACAGTGTCCCTGACCCGAATAAATGGCATACAATGTACTAAGAGACAATGTACCGACTGCTATATTAAGGGCAGGGATGATGTTCTATTGAGAAGAGGGAGACCGTGGCTATTGCCCGAGAAAGTGTCGGCCGAGGGATGTACACCCGAAGCCGCGTCAGCTTGTCTGATCGCGATACGACGATCGGAAGGACCGCCGATTGTCAGGAGGACCAATAGAGATGAGTGAGGAGTGGAACGAATAGAAAAACCTATTAAGCTACGGACGCGTAAGCCTATCAGCCAGCCCCAAGGGGATAGCTATGGCAATACAATACGTGCAATAGCATCTCGATGACCGATCGAGTACCTTGAAGGGCCTTGCAGGGTCCAGTAGCGGATCAGAGGACAAATGATGGAGTAGTTGGACTGTCTCGGGCTATCCGCACGACGCGTAAGCAACGCGCGGCCAGTTCAAGATACTAGAAGGGTATATTAACAGTATACCAAAATGCCGGGTCAGGAGGAGACCAATGGGGTAGACGCGCGGCGGTAGAAAGTATGCGTATATGGGTAGAGAACCTCCCCGGGCATGCTGAAACAGCCGCAGGCCGTCGCGATGACCCACGAAATGACGCCAGCAGCGTCTCGATGACTCGAAATGAGTCTACAACAGGCAGTCAGGACCAATACCGGGTGGAAAAGCGTTATTACGCGGGGGAATATCGGACCGATTGTGTATACTAGCATTACTCTCTCTAATACTTCCTTATTTACTCGGGCTGTTTCCTAGCTACCAAAAACATATAAATACAGCGTGGAGGAGAGGTGAAAGGCAAGCACTCGCTGCCCTAGCTTCGAGACCACGAGATTGGGAATTAACGATTTCATATCTTGTGTTATTGTGTGCATTCAGGCAAACTAAGTGAGAGCTTCGGTCCTAGACCACCCAGAAATAATAGAGACGGACTGTGATCGTCGAGAGAACTTGTTGAGACCATTGCTTGAGTCCGGGAGGCTCACAGAGAGATATTGAGACTCAGGGGTAGCTTAGATTCCCCTTAGGTCTAGAGAGATAGAGAGACAGAGACTCAGTGGGGTAGTGCAGATTCCCCCAAGGTTTCGAGATCAGAGATATTGAGAACCAGAGGCTGTAGTTGCAAGAGGAGACTTGTGCTACTACCACAGAAACCATCCCCCAGAGTACACTTGGTGCCCTTGGGTATATTTTCGAGAAAACCCATTATATATTCATATTCCCCCAAAACCCCCTTTATAAAGTTGAATCCCTCTCTTCGAGAACTGTCTCCGACGCCCCAGAATCGCATTTCGAGGTACTGGTTGATATAGGTAGTGGTTATCCGAGCCACACATTACATACCTACCCTACCAATACCATCACAGCGGGCCAGTGGGTGTAATCACCCTTCGTACTGTGTATCTACTACATGCTTGGTTGTTTGTCACTGTTGAGCTCACATCAAGCCTATGTTCAACTCAGAACACTGCGAGGTGAGACGATGGTACCCTCCACATAGAAGTCCTGGTTCCTCGGATCAGCTGGTAATTCATATAATTGAGCGTGTTAAATAGTGGATAAGGGCCGTGAATATTGGGACACAGCATCCAAGGCTGAGGATTCAAGTCGGTTGTTTGACGACGGCTGCCGCTCAATAATTGAGCATACGGATCCGAATGAACCGGGCAGAAGTTGGGTTTACAGCACTGAAAGTAGATACTTGATGCAAGGGCAATATTCAATTATAATGATGGGGCAGAGACGAAAACGTCCAGCTGTGCCGCAATTTTGTGCAGTAATCCTTCCAAAGCACCTATACGCCCCTCCAAAGCTTCAAGGCGTTTGTCAACAGCCGTTTCCAATCCCGTGATCCTTTCTAAGGTAGGATCGGGCTTGTTGTCAAACTGCAACAGACTGGTGAATCGTAAAAGATGGTGATCCCCTCGGTGGCCATTGACAACATTCTTTGTTGCGGCTGGTCCCTGGTCTTGACAGCCGGCACAGATAATGTATGACTGCGGTTCCAGTTGGGTACTACAAGCTATAAACCAACACTCAGTAAAATCCAAGGAGGGATAAATGGAGGCGTTACAGCAGTTAAAGCACACCCAGAATGGAAGCATTACCGGGCTCTTGCACTGGCAACAGCTTGGCCTTCGTCCAGAGATCACAGCCTCGGGGTTGTCACCCTGTGTCGACATTTCCGTCGAAGTAAAATTGTTGCGGATGCTTGTTACAATCCGCTTAGCCATTCCGACAGTCCAAGGGAATGTGTGAAGATGGATGAAATGTCGAGCTTTAATTAGGGGGTGATCTGCAATGTGGGTAAAGTCACCATTTTTGACAGGTACTTTTGAATCTGCGCATGTAGAACAAAGGTTGAACGAGTCAGTCATGTCGGGATCCAAACATTCTAGGCAGACAAAACGTGGATCCGCTCCAAGGACGCGCTCGCATCCATTACAGTAAACGGAACTGTGAACAAAATCAATAAATTCAATCCAACGAGCGCTCAGAGGTCACGCACAAGTGAGTCAACTGCCTCTCAAAATACCATGTAAAAATTTCCACGCAGACCTGAATATTCCAGGGTGTCAATCTCTCTTTCAAACGCCTCCATTCATCGCAATCCTCCTGAGAAAGATCCTGCTCCTGAGAGGAGTCTTGAGACTCGAGTAGTTCACACTTATAGAAGTCGAGAAACTTCCGCCGGTCAGCCCTCCAACTGTCAAGGTGTTTCAAGGGCCAGAGGCGCGGTCGTACAAGGTGCAATACGGATGCATAAGCAAAGTCCCAACGTGATTTGGCCTTGCTTTGGTCTTCTTTCACCAGGAGGCTCCGGAGATGATATATTTCTGCTGGAGAACGTCGGAGTTCGAATTTGTTTTTGACTGGGACCTCCGAGCTCGTACTATCAGTGGCAGACGCGGCGTTGGAATCTTCCCGATCGTCTTCTCCGCCCTCCGCCGCCGCTACCGCCTCCTCCGCCTCCTCCTTCTCATCATCATTATCACCGTCTTCCTCATAAACATCCCATGTTCCGGTAATAACCTCATCCTGAATGTTCAATGATCCAACAAGCTTTACCGACCGGCCGTCTGTCCATAGCAGGATGAGAGAGAGCGATCCATCCCATTCTTTTCCATCGACACGATCAATGCTACCCTTGATATCCAGCCATCCAGACCACGTAACTGCGACCCCTCTTAGGGTCACGGAGTCAGCGGTGTCGATGTTAAGTTTAAGTTGTATCAACTCCACTGGCAGCCCATGGCATTCGTCGGTGTCTTCATTGGTGGACCATATACGACCCGTCCAAAATCCTTCTAAGCTGTTGCAATAAGGGTTCATATTGAATGAGTGGGAAGGCCAGGTTGGCCACTCTCGGGGAGGCTTCAGGTTCGTCAAGATAAGAGAGACCGAGGCTGGATCATCCAGGAGGCTAGCCCGTTTGGAGTTAGGGTTTGGATTGGTGGTATCCTCCCATGTCATGATTAAGCTCTCTTTTGAACCATATGACATATTCGCTCGTCGGGCGTAGTCGCAGAACTGGCGATATACCTTCTGGTTAGTCACACAACACGCAAGCGATCTTGGAGCTCTGACGCACCATACCCAGGGCAATGTGCTCAAGATGGGCTGCGAAATCAGTCCTCATCTGTCTGTGAACAACTGAATACACAGATGTAAGCCACGAACAAGACGGCTATTGATTTTATTGTACCTTTGATGTCTTCTATGCGTTGTAAAACAACCTCAAAAACAGGGCTCAAGGTCCAAGCCATAAAAGTGAAGTGGTATCGAGCCGAAAGCACATGGTGAGAAGCATAATGGAAGACCTCGAGATGGCGCTTTAGGATGACATATAAGAGAGGAAACAGAAACTGTTAAGAAGGTGTAATCCATTAGTATCCATTACCTACTCAAGAGCAAAACACCTGATGACACACTCGTTCAATCCTCCCTGGACCAGTGACGAGAGTAACCATTGATGGGGTATCCGTATCATAGCCAATTTTCTCCAGATTTGCTCGCAGCCTGTTTTCCTCTGCAGTCATAAATTCACTAGTAAGGGAAACCAGTTCAGGAGATTCGTCCTCGTAATCGCCCATTGTCTTTACTGATTGCAGGAGAAGCTCAATGTTGACGATTGGGCAATGCCGAAAATACGCGTCTGCAAAGTGCCCATTTACCTCGAGAACGTTCTCGCGGAGTCGATTCATCTCTTGTAGAATCAAGAGAATCAGCTTTTTGTAGCGCGCAAGACTCATTTCCCAGCCTGTTAATGCAAGAACAGCTAGCTTTGGCAACGTAAGAACTAATGATAGTAAGTTGTCGATACTTACCCTTTGCCCAGAAGGCGAGCCACTCTAACAAGCTAGAATTACGGTCAAATCACCAGCAAATATTCAAGTGTTAAGATATACCTCCAACCGGCAGGGCGCTCAAGCGCGAACATATTTGCTTCCTTTATGCTAATGAACCCAGTAGCGTCGTCATCTATCGCTTCGAGGATGGGCTGAAGGTGGGACACTTGTAAGTAGTTCAGCGCCCACTCGTCATTACGTGTTTCAGGCAGAGTAGATCCAAGAGCCTCCCTGTCCTGCGTTTTCGAGTCATTATCCGACGAAGCTTCATCGGAGGTTGTCGAAACATCATCTTTGAGGAGGTTGATTATATTGAACTGGCCTGTGAAGTAATCTCGCATTGCGTACATCAGTAAAATCACACACGACCCTTTGACACTTACGAAAGGGGAAAAAAGCGGAACAAGGGTCGAAGGGCTAACCCTTTGCAAACCTAGGCCCCCTAACTTTGACAAGGGCCCCGAAAGGGTCAGGAAGGGCTCAGACACTTCATCAAGAGCCGTCCAAGAGTCTCTGGGTGGGGGGAAGAATGCCGTGGCATAGCATACTGGTAGCAGGAACTCAGACATATAACATAAGCCAATCTCATCACATTTTTGATACTACACGAGACACAACCATATAGTACCATACTAGCTACGACTCGGAACTCCATTTGAGGCATTGCATACTAATAGGGGAACCATATGAGAGTACTGAAGAGCCTGCTAAATCTCCTGAGAACACTCAGTGTCATAGGTATCATTAACATCTGCATACTCATTGCTGGCAGGCTCAGTGTGGGTACTCTCTTCCTCACAATCCAGCTCAGTTCCCTCATATTGGACCGCCATCTCCGACTCTCCTACATCCCATGCACTTGGAGCATCGGAGCTCCATCCCTCTGAACTACTGGCACGAGTCATGGGGGGGTCGGACACAGAGCCAGCGTCATTGTTGAAGTCCACCAGTCCGTCGTAATTCTCTTCGTCAGAGGCAAGATCGCTATCATCGTCTACAAACTCGGGGACCTCTGGATCAGGCATACTGGGCGGCAGAGGGATGTCGGACAGAGCACGGCGGCCAGTGGGAGAGGTGGCTTCAATAGCAGTGTTGATAATCTTCTTCTTTTGCTTCGCAGTAAGACGGCCAATCGCAACTTGGAGAACATATGTGTAATTGAGTACTGCTTCCTGCCTCTTCTCATTGACCTTGACACGCGCGCCACGTGTTGACTTTGAGTATGAGTCACCCCACCATCCACTCATATTGATCTCCTCATCGCCAGTGAGCCACCTTTCAATAGCATATTCCACCTAATGCCGCATTTGTTAGTTATAACTTTGGTTGATTTATGACTAACAGACACCTACCGCTTGGATGCTATGGATCAAACCGTTAGTAGGGAAGGGTATTACGCCCGAGATAAGCTTGTCTGAGTCGAGACGTGCGACATGTGTTGCGAGGCAGGCAATGATAAGCGGGCTTTGAAACAGGCCCTTAAGAAAAGAGAATTAGCGTAACTAACCAGTCTGGGCGCATAAAGTTAAGAACGTACTGAGCGTTTGGCTATTGTATCACTGCTCGGCTCTGACTTCTGGTACTTAGCATAATAGAATGGGTAGCTAAACTCATCACCCGACAGCGCTCGTAAGGCCCACTTTGAGCACCCCTGAGTGTTGTAATCGTTGGGCCCGAGCTCCTTCTTCAGAAGTATCTTGACATATTTAATTGCAATATCTGCAAACTTGCGACGCCAGTTGGAGACCGTGTTATGAACCTGTGAGACAAGCACGAGCATAAAACACAAAGAAGGTGAACATAGAAAAAACATACTAGCTTTTGTATCACTTGAGCCGGGAACACTTTGAAGTTGACTAGCTTGTCTTCCTTGGGGTAGACTCTGTGAAAAATGTCAGCAATCTGTGCATCTGTTGGCTGCTCCCATGGCACAAGCGTTCCCAGGAGGATGTAGAGCTGAGGCCACATCCGTTGCTTAAAGGTAGATTGCAGGTGGCGTGGCAAGTGGTCATAGCAAATGTCATCCTTGTTCTTTGGCACACGGGTTTCGGCAACACGGCTACTTTGTTGAGGAGGGATGAATGCCGCAATGGATCTAGTGCTTTTAACAGAGGCAAGGGACATCACCTAAGAGAAAAAAAGATCAGAATACCCCGAGCAATACGAATTACACATCAGCTGCGAAGGAAAGTACCTTCGTTGTATGTGGCTTTGAAGTCCCTGTGTAGTAGACTTGCTGGACAGTTTCAGTGCCGGCTAGCTCTCTACCTGCAGATTCGTCACCCAAACCCTCCTCCTCATCAACCATCCCTTCGTTGATGGCACCACCGGCGTCACAATCAAAGCTTGTCGGCACTTTTGGGACTTGAGGAATGTCGCCTTCAGCATCGCTCGATTGCACATCAGACTGGGAACGAGCGAGGACAAGGGAGCATTCTCCTTCCCAGGTCATCTTACCCTGGACACCTGATGTGCGTGTTTCCCAATCGGCGTTATTACGCCGAAAATCGAAGCATTGCTAAAATAAGCCATTATACCCCTATATACCCATGGCTCAGCAATAGCTACGATGTAATTGTCTCGATATACCCATAACACCCCCTACAATGACCCTAACCCGACTGGTATGTCATGTAAGGACCTCTATGAGGCTACAAGGCACCCCAGGAGTCAGCCAGTGGCTACTAAAAAGCTACTGTATGGCTTCGAGAGTGGATAAAGAGTACAACAGGCGGCATCGCAGTTGTACACACTCAGAGATGCACCAGATATCGAGAACGTTGTCAGTAGAACCCCCTGATCACGAGGGAAGAGCTCACAAACCTATAATGATCATCGAGATGATCTGAGAAGACTGAGGGCCCCTAACTCGACTATCTCGAAGGGAACACATGTAGCAGCCTAGCGCTGATTGAAACCTTCGAGAAGATCGTGTGACCGGCATCGAGACACTTGGTAGACGGATTTTCGAGATACCTCGATTAGTAATGAACAGTGTCCCTCACCAGAATAAATGGCATACAATGTACTAAGAAACAATGTACTGACTGCTATATTAAGGGCAGGGATGATGTTCTATTGAGAAGAGGGAGACCATGGCTATTGCCCGAGAAAGCGTCGGCCGAGGGATGTACACCCGAAGCCGCGTCAGCTCGTCTGATCGTGATACGACGGTCAGAAGGACCGCCGATTGTCAGGAGGACCAATAGAGATGAGTGAGGAGTGGAACAAATAGAAAACCTATTAAGCTACGGATGCGTAAGCCTATCAGGTAGCCCCAAGGGGATAGCTATGACAACACAATACGTGCAATAGCATCTCGATGACCGATCGAGTACCTTGAAAGGCTTTGCAGGGTCCAGTAGCAGATCAAAGGACAAATGATGGAGTAGTTGGACGATCTCGGACTATCCGCACGACGCGTAAGCAATGCGCGGCCAGTTCAAGATACTAGAAGGGTATATTAACAGTGTACCAAAATGCCGGGTCGGGAGGAGACCAATAGGGTAGACGCGTGGAGATGAAAGGCATACGCATATGGGTAGAGAACCTCCCCGGGCGTGCTGAAACAGCCGCGGACCGTCGCGATGACCCACGGAATGACGCCAGCAGTGTCTCGATGACTCGAAACGAGTCTACAACAGGCAGCCAGGACCAATACCGGGTGGAAAAGCATTATTACGCAGGGGAATGTCGGACCGATTGTGTATACTAGCATTACTCTCTCTAATATTTCCTTATTTACTCGGGCTGTTTCCTAGCTACCAAAAACATATAAATACAGCGTGGAGGAGAGGTGAAAGGCAAGCACTCGCTGCCCTAGCTTCGAGACCACGAGATTGGGAATTAACGATTTCATATCTTGTGTTATTGTGTGCATTCAGGCAAACTAAGTGAGAGCTTCAGTCCTAGACCACCCAGAAATAGTAGAGACGGACTGTGATCGTCGAGAGAACTTGTTGAGACCATTGCTTGAGTCCGGGAGGCTCACAGAGAGATATTGAGACTCAGGGGTAGTTTAGATTCCCCTTAGGTCTAGAGAGATAGAGAGACAGAGACTCAGTGGGGTAGTGCAGATTCCCCCAAGGTTTCGAGATCAGAGATATTGAGGACCAGAGGCTGTAGTTGCAAGAGGAGACTTGTGCTACTACCACAGAAACCATCCCCCAGAGTACACTTGGTGCCCTTGGGTATATTTTCGAGAAAACCCATTATATATTCATATTCCCCCAAAACCCCCTTTATAAAGTTGAATCCCTCTCTTCGAGAGCTGTCTCCGACGCCCCAGAATCGCATTTCGAGGTACTGGTTGATATAGGTAGTGGTTATCCGAGCCACACATTACATACCTACCCTACCGATACCATCACAGCGTGGATCCCGACATCAGGCTTTCTGGGTTTCTTGTGTTCCCGAACTGCCGAACTGAGGTGGAGTGGTGAGACGATTGGGGGGAGGGAGGATTAATTACGAAGACCTGCCTGGGTACATGCACAGGCACTTTTCTCTTCGTGACCGTGACTGCACTACTCTCTTCAACTTGGGCTGCAGTGGCCGTTGTCACCTTGTTCCTCAAACTCTGAGCAGCCGCCACTGCCACCTCGTTCCTCAAGCTTTCGTTCCTCAAACTCCGAGCAGCCACCGCTGCCACCTCATTTCTCAAACTCCTATCAGCAATCCTTGGCTTTGAACCTACTTGGACATATCAGAGGTATGCTCTAACCAATCGGTAAAAGACAAAGTTAACCTCCTTACCGAAGGTTGAAATAACAGCTCTGGTACCTCCACGGCCCCGCCCTCTGGTGGACACTGTTTCCGGGTGAAAAGGATAGTAAGTAAGTTTATCCGGCTCGACATTGGGAGGGGTTGAACTTACCAGGGGCTTTAGGTTGAGTGGAGGACTCTCGCTCTGCGGAAGTAGCCCTGAGGGACAATATTTCTGCTGGGAAAACTGTGAGTCAAGCTATCTCTGTAAACTTGCAGTTGAAAGCCACAAACTTACCGGGTGCTATTGGTTGAGTCAAGGTTTCTGGTTCCATGGAAATATGGCCTCCCCCGCTCGGAGTGCTCCTACTGCCTTGACTGCCACGACCCCCTCGGCCAGCACGACCACCGCGACCACCACGAGCGGCTGGTGCTGTTCCTTGGCCACGAGCTCTTTTTTGGACGCTGCTAATCGGTGGGTTGTTAGCGTTTTCAATGTTAGCATGATGAGTTTGACGTGTCTGTTCTTCAACAGCTGCCGTTAGCTGTACTGTTTGAGCGCGTGCCTCTGAAGCAATCTCCATAGCTTGTTTTTTCGCGTTGCGTTCACTTTGGACCTGTGAAGAGGAACGTCTTGGCCTTGCCATATCCGTTTTACCAGGGTGGGGGTCACGATTAGGACGAAGATGCCGCTGGGGAGTTGCCTGGGGCTCAGACATGGGTACTGAGAGTTGAGGGGTGTCTGGGAGAAATCATAAATGTAAATTTTCGTATTCTCAGTGTTGAATTTCACATCCCCCAATTTTCCCTCTTATCCTTGATCAACACACCCATCAACACACCCAAAAGCTTCCTATGCACCCAGTTCACCGTCGAAAACACAAGCCAGCACAATTCCACTGCCCCGCTTCGAGGTGTCGAAAGGCATGTCGATCTGAGCGTGGCCTCCGGGACCATATGGACCATTTTCATAATACCCCCACTGCACTTCAATACAAACCGGTATTGGCTCCCAATCTGCAACCGGGGTCACTTGAAGAGTATGAAGACTTCGGAGTTCCTGGGCCAGACTTTCATGACCTCCCGTCATTTGAACCCCCACCACCCCCGACCCTTTTGAATCAACCAACTGATTGCTTTTATGAAGATTTGGACCTGCAAGGTCGCAGCATAGTTAAACATACATTGCTCACCGGTACCCTTGCACTGCAATTCCTTTGTTACATTTGCTGATGCCCAGACAGGGGATCCGTGTGATGTTGACGGCAATCCAATTGATACTGTAGCCCCTCGATTGTTACCGATGCCGATGCCAGACTCGTCCAATCCTTGGTGGCCATTCCAGGGTGCTGCCGAGTTTGAGCTGGCTGATTTTCTCTATTCTAAGGAAGAGATGTCAGCAAAGAAGATCGACTGCTTGATGGACATCCTTTCTGGGCTTTATGAGCAGCCTCCACCATTTGCAGATCACCGCGAGCTCTACTCCATCATTGACGCAATCCAACAGGGTGATGTCGCGTGGGACTCTTTCACTGTCCATTACAGTGGCCCTCGACCTGCAGATGGGGAACTGGTACCACCATGGATGGAGAAAGGTTATGAAATATGGTTCCGAGATGTACTGCATGTCATGGAGGACATGATAGGTAACCCTGAGTTTGTCAAACAGATTGATTACGTGCCTAAGAGAGTGTTCTGGAACGGCAAACGGCAATTCAGTGATGTGATGTCGGGTAATTGGGTTTGGCGACAGGCAGTAAGTCCCTCATGTCGTTCAAAGCAACTAGGACTAACGTGGTACCTCTTTATATAGGACATTATTGCTGAAAATGATCCAGAGACTCATGGTGCAATGTTTGCGCCCATTATCCTTGGAAGTGACAAAACGGCTGTCTCCGTCACCACTGGGCAAAATGACTTCTATCCACTCTACGCCTCATTGGGGAATATTCATAATATGGTCCGTCGAGCTCATCATGGTGCAATGTGCCTAGTTGGGTTTCTGGCAATTCCAAAAAGTGAGTTCAAACAGCTTCAAGGGATGAATATTTACTGAACATATACATACAGTAGGGGACAAAACTGTTCCAATGTTTTTTCACATTGGATTAATTCACAAATAACTAGTCAACCACTAAAGGTATGAACTTCATATTTAAATTGTAGATGGTGCTCAAACATAGCTACAAACAGATCTTGACAGCATTACATAATGTCCTGATTTGGGTATGCTATGAATTATTTAATAATTTCCACTCATTGGAACAGTTTTGTCCCTCTGATAATTATTATATGAAATCAGGATTTTAGTACTTAGTATAGCCTCCCTTTGCCTTCAGTACTGCCTTAACCCTATCAGGCATGCTCCTGATCAAATCCTGACACACCTGTGGTGGAATCTTATCCCACACTACCTCCACTCTATCCCACAACTCCTCTACTCCATCAGGAGGAGTATCATACTCCCCCAGCTTCTTCTTGAGGTAAGTCCAAAGATGTTCAATAGGATTGAGGTCTGGGGACTGTGGGGGCCATATCATAACCTCCATCCCAGCATCTCTGAACCAGTTTTGGGCTTTCCTGCTCCTATGTTTGGGATCATTGTCTTGTTGAAAGACAATATCCCCTACCTCTTTGTCATACCACTCCAAACTCCTGTTGAGTTCATCCTCCAAAATGGTGACAAAAAGGTCAGCATCCATCTTCCCATTGATCTTGCATGATAACCCAGGCCCTTCCCACAACATACAGCCCCAGACCATGATAGAACCTCCCCCAAACTTTTGAGTTTCTTGTACCAGCCTATCATTGAGCCCTTCTCCAGCTTTTTTCCAGACCCAAACTCTCCCATCTGACCCCAACCTATTCACTTTGGACTCATCTGACCAAACAACCCTTTTCCAGTCTGCCATTGTCCACTCTGCATGTGCCTCTGCCCACTCCATCCTTTTCCTCCTGTGTACAGAGGTAAGTCTAGGCCTTTTCTTCTTCACTACAGCCTTCATTCCTGCTATTTTGAGTGCCCTACGAACAGTTTTGGAAGATAGAGACTGGCCAGTCATGTGTTGGAGTGATTTGGTAACTTGGACAGCATTATCGGCCTTGCGAGATGTGATGAGGCGTACAGCATATTTGGTATCAGAGGTAGAAAGCTTGGATGGGCGGCCACCAGCTGACTTGGAGAGTGATGATCGGTGTTTGGAGCGAAGTCTGGAGATGGTACTGACTCCCAGACCAGTAATAGAGGAGATAGAGTGAGCAGATTCTCCTTTATCCAAAAGAGAGAGAATGCGGTTAACTTGGGTAGAAGAGAGAGATCTCATAGGAGTCAGAGGTAAGCTGGGGGGTTGATATTTGGCAGGAAGTAAGCCCTTGTACTTATACACTATCCTACCTGGTCACATGATTTTTATTTGCACTTGTTTGATTGCAATAAACAAAGTCATGTGATTGATTATCAGAGGGACAAAACTGTTCCAATGAGTGGAAATTATTAAATAATTCATAGCATACCCAAATCGGGACATTATGTAATGCTGTCAAGATCTGTTTGTAGCTATGTTTGAGCACCATCTACAATTTAAATATGAAGTTCATACCTTTAGTGGTTGACTAGTTATTTGTGAATTAATCCAATGTGAAAAAACATTGGAACAGTTTTGTCCCCTACTGTACTTTGTAGCCTCGAAGGAGTTTGCTTCAAAACTGGACTTTCGAAAGTTCCGCCGCTCCTTAATTCATACCTCACTTCAGCAGATCTTATCCAGCCTACGGCTGCATATGTTGAAGCCACGCCTTACATGTTGTGGAGATGGTCACTATCGATGGGTGATTTATGGACTAGGACCCTATATTGCCGACTACCCAGAGCAGGTCTTACTGGCCTGCGTTGTGCAGAACTGGTGTCCAAAGTGAGTGAAGTGTATTTTTCACTAGTTGAGGTTGCCTGATTTATGAGTAGATGTACCTCACCGCTGTGATGGTATTGGTGGGGTAGGTATGTAATGTGTGGCTCGGAAAACCACTACCTATATCAACCAGTACCTCGAATTGCGATTCTGGGGCTTCGGAAACAGTTCTTGAAGAGAGGGATTCAACTTTATATAGGGGGTTTTGGGGAAATAGAAATATATTATGGGTTTTCTCGAAAAATATACCCAAGGGCACCAAATGTACTCTGGGGTGGTCTCTGTGGTAGTAGCAACAAGTCTCCTCTTGCAACTACAGCCTCTGGCTCTCAATATCTCTGATCTTGAAACCTTGGGGGAATCTGCACTACCCCACTGAGTCTCTGTCTCTCTGTGTCTCTAGGCCTAAGGGGAATCTAAACTACCCCTGAGCCTCAATATTTCTCTCTAGAAGTCCCTCGGACTCAAACAATGGTCTCAACAATTCTCTCGACGATCACAGTTCGTCTCTACTGTTTTCTGAGTGGTCTATGACCGAAGCTCTCACTTAGTTTGCCTTAATGCACACAATAACACAAGATATGAAATCGTTAATTCCCAATCTCGTGGTCTCGAAGCTAGGGCAGCGAGTGCTTGCCTTTCACCTCTCCTCCACGCTGTATTTATATGTTTTTGGTAGCTAGGAAACAGCCCGAGTAAATAAGGAAATATTAGAGAGAGTAATGCTAGTATACACAATCGGTCCGACATTCCCCTGCGTAATAATGCTTTTCCACCCGGTATTGGTCCTGGCTGCCTGCTGTAGACTCGTTTCGAGTCATCGAGACGCTGCTGGCGTCATTCCGTGGGTCATTGCGACGGTCCGCGGCTGTTTCAGCACGCCCGGGGAGGTTCTCTACCCATATGCGTATGCCTTTCATCTCCACGCGTCTACCCTATTGGTCTCCTCCCGACCCGGCATTTTGGTACACTGTTAATATATCCTTCTAGTATCTTGAACTGGCCGCGCGTTGCTTACACGTCGTGCGGATAGTCCGAGATCGTCCAACTACTCCATCATTTGTCCTTTGATCCGCTACTGGACCCTGCAAAGCCTTTCAAGGTACTCGATCGGTCATCGAGATGCTATTGCACGTATTGTGTTGTCATAGCTATCCCCTTGGGGCTACCTGATAGGCTTACGCGTCCGTAGCTTAATAGGTTTTCTATTCGTTCCTCTCCTCACTCATCTCTATTGGTCCTCCTGACAATCGGCGGTCCTTCCGACCGTCGTATCGCGATCAGACGAGCTGACGCGGCTTCGGGTGTACATCCCTCGGCCGACGCTTTCTCGGACAATAGCCATGGTCTCCCTCTTCTCGATAGAACATCATCCCTGCCCTTAATATAGCAGTCGGTACATTGTTTCTTAGTACATTGTATGCCATTTATTCTGGTGAGGGACACTGTTCATTATTAATCGAGGTATCTCGAAAACCCGTCTACCAAGTGTCTCGATGCCAGTCACACGATCTTCTCAAAGGTTGCAACCAGCGCTAGTCTGCTACATGATGTCCCCTTCAAGATAGTCGAGTTAGGGGCCCTCAGCCTTCTCAGGTCATCTCGATGGCCATTATATGATTTCTGAGCCTTCCCTTATGATCAGGGGACTTTATTGACAATGTTCTCGATACTTGGTGCATCTCTGAGTGTATACAACCGCGATGTCGCTTGTTGTACCTTTTGTTCACTCTCGAAGCCATACAATAGCTATTTAGTAGCCACTGACTGACTCCTGGGGTGCCTTGTAGCCTCATAGAGGTCCTTACATGACATACCAGTCGGGTTAGGGTCATTGTAGGGGTGTTATGGGTATATCGAGATGATTACATCGTAGCTATTGCTGGGCCATGGGTATATATGGGTATAATGGCCTATTTTAGCAATGCTTTGATTTTCGGCGTAATATCTCCCCCCCACTATAAATGACTGTCCCCAGTCACCTGTCTCGACGCGTCCCTGCTCATGCCCCACGTGCCTGGATCTACCGTGCACATGTGGTGGCCTCGCCATCCACTCCGAGTTTTTGTTCTGAGTCCCAATTAGGTGACTATTGCGGCGATCAAAATAGAGATCCCCGGAAGGTTCTGGAGTTGCCTGATTTGGGCAGATCTCGACCCTTATGACGTAGCTGACTTCTTTATACCAGCTTGTCGCTATGTGCGACATACAAGCTTTCGTGAGCTTGTCCGTAACATAAGGACTTCCCAAGTCCACTCTGGTAGGTCGAATTTCTGTTCTAAGGTCGGGCCGACACTGTACCCGGAATACCCGGTCAGCGAAATGAGCCTCCTATTTAAACAGGCTCTCCGCCGTTCCTGCCTTCTTTCTTTCTTCCCCATCTCCTCCCATCATCTCTACCATGCCCCGACGCACCAATCCTGCCAGGCGTGCTCGCGGCGACCTTCCCAGCGAAGACACTGCCTCCTCCTTGCCACCATCGCAGCCCCAACCGGAGCCAGTCAAAAGCGCTGCCGCTGGACAATCCTCGGGCCTCCGTCGCTATCGCTTGCAATGGGCCACGGCCACTTCCTCCACTCCTGGCTCGACTGCGCCCCCGTCTTTTCGCCCAAACTTGTCCGACCCACTCTTCCTGCCGCAGTCACCCTCGCGACCACCTTCTATTCCGCCGGTGGCTACACTGTCTACCGTCCCTGTTTCTCCCTCCTTGGCCGCTTCTGAATGGGTAGTTGGAGAACCAGAGGAGCCTGAGGTTGAGATTTTGGATGAACCAGTTGGTGAGTACTTCGTCTCTATCTTTCCTCTGTCCCTGACTGATTTTGCCCGATGCAGTCCTTCCAGTAGCGACCCCTCCTTCAGTCTTTGTCAGCCGGATTCCGGTTCGCTCCCAACGTCAGGCCCGCCTCGATTCCCAGGCTTCCCGAAAGCGGAAGCGGTCCCCAAGCCCTCTCGCTGGCCCACCCCGCCCTCGTCCCGCGGCGCGTCCCAGGACTCATCGAGATGGCCCTTCTGATGCCCCTGCCGACTTGGCCTCAACTCCCAGAGCTACCAGAATGACGCTCTGCAAACAGCTCGCCGCCACCGAGCTCCTGGAGCCTCTTCCTCATCATTCTGCCTTGGCTGGAGCGGCCCCCCGCGTTTCATCTGTTCGCATCCCAGGTGCCTTCTCATCTGTTCCTCTGGCGTCCCAGGTCCCCTTGTCTGGAGCTGCCGTGGTTGGGGCCCCTTCGGGTAGACTGTCTACTCCTGTTGCCTCTCCCTCCGTACCCCTGGCCACGACCGCGTCCCCGCTGGATAGCCAAACCATGCAGGATATCCGGCCCCCCTTCACTGAGGTTTCTATGCGGTCCCCGGTGGCGTCACCAGCTCGATCTCCTTCGCCTGCGGAGACCTTGGTGGGCGTTAAAGGTCTCCGTCGTATGGGGATCCTCGAGACCTTTGGCATCCCTCCGGCGCCCCCAGGTCAGCTAACATACAGCCCTGACCTCGCTGCGTGGGGTCTCGATGGTTCGTCCCCCCGCGACTCTGAGGTCTTGTTTGTACCCTTGACGTCCGCCGGCTCCTCCTCTTCGTCGGTCCCTCCTTCTTCACGGGAGCCAACGCCACCTCCTCGCACCAAGGAGAAGGGTAAGCAAAGGGCGCCCCCTGTCCCCAGTACCTCCCTTGCTCCCGCTACTTCTTCTCGCCCCAACAAGAGGACCAAGACGTCCGCAGCCGCCTCTCAACCTCAGGCCACAGCTGTCGCCCCGCCTCCCTCGTCGGGTCCTTTGCAAACTCGATCTCGCGGAGCTCAACTGGCCCATTTTGGCGTTAGTCACCCCGCCCCCAGTTTGGTGGATGCTCTCCGGGGTCATTTTTCCCCCACTTCCCTTTGCGTACGTTCTTTTATTTCCATTTTATTTTTATTTTCGATTCTCCAGCTGACCCTGTTCTTCTGTTCACAGCCTTCCGGTCACCTCCCGAAATGCTTGAATTGCGCAAGTCGGTTGGTCGCAAAGTGCATTCCATCGGAGACCCCGGGCCAACCTTGCAAGAATTGCAAGAGCAGCCACCTGCCCCACTGCAGCTTCGCGAAGGAGCCTCAACTGCTCCTCCATCAAGCAAATGAGTCCGCCACTCTCGCTGGCTTATCTTTCCCCGGTGAGTTTGCCATTTTTCTATTTTTCTCTATTTCTAAACCTCCTTCCATAGTCATGTCTAGTCGCCTCCGTGCTATGGGTACCCTCAGCGCGAGCATCGCGGCTCTAGAGCAACTGGCCGACTTCCAGCGTCGCCAGTATCGCCTGATTGTTCTGGAGGTGGCCGAGTCCCTCCTTCAGAACGTCTGGTATCTGACCTCTCCTCAAGCTTGGGTCAGCGCCAGGATCGCGCCCCACGAGGACTCTGCTACCGCTTTTCTGGCTGACCTGGAGAGGCTAATGGAGGACCCCGCCGCGCCTTCGCCTGAGGACCTCCTCTTCGAGGCCCTCGAGGCTCACGGTTTGCTGGAAAACCTCGTCGGGGCGTTGAGGGCCGTGTCCACGCTCCGTTACCCTCCCTCGCCAACTCCGGGCCCTTCTGGGTCTTCATAACATTTTTCTATAGCTCCCCTCCCTGATCTTGATATTCTAAGTCGCTTTATTGTATCATTATAACTTAGAATATTTCCTTCTAGCTGTCTCTGCGTCCTTTTTTGCTGTATTTGGCCCTCTAGTTATCCTCTCATGTACTATTTTCATTTCTCTAGAGTCCCCCAAATACATATCTATCTTCTTGGTATACCTTGTGTGACTGAGTGAGATTGAGGGTTTCGCCCCATATTGGGCTCTTTGGGTGATATCTGCCTCTAGTTGGCTGATGTCTCCCCCCCTCTATTGATCTTATCTCTAGTCAAAACAAGGTACCCTGTTATCTTGTGTCACCATCTGTGGGCGCTGGAAGCTTGTACAGAGATATTGCTAAGTCCGTCCAAGTTTGTGGGCGCAGGATCCTCGCGCGAAAATTTCGCTAAGTCCGTTGTCTTTGTGGATGCTCCTTCGCAAAAATTTTGCCAAGTCCTTCATCCCCTCCGATCTCGATTGGTGGGTGTAGCTGTTTACGCTCCCGCCCCCCTCACAAAAGATCTGGACGCCCACGTCCTATCCATTGGGTATAGACCCTTATTTCCCGCTTCAAACGGGGTGCACCAACCATTTGAAATTTCATCTGGCAGTACCTATCCCCGATTGACTCTGATCTCCGGGCCATCTCGTCGCGCCTACTTGTCTGCGACATTCCTTATCGCGAATTGTAGTACGTGGCCGGCCTGTTTTCACTCCTTAGTACGCGTCATGCTATTTCTCGAGAGGTATAAAATGTCGTAGTTTCCTCCCTCTGTCTATAGCAATCAGCTACTCTAGTCTCCTTCTCTCCAATCTCAATTCAAACTATGTCTGACATCTCTACTGCTTTCTCTGAGCTTCTCGAAGTCATCGAGACCGCCAAACAGCGCATGGATCGCCTTGCCAAGGGAAATTGTACCATGAACTTGGCACGCCAGGCTATCGACGCCATGGCCGTCCCTACTGTCCGTGAACATGCCCGTGGTTTATGCATAGCTAACATTCAATCCATCTTCAGGCCCAGTTCCTGCGTATCCTGGCCTCTGATGCTGCTGCTGCTGTGTCTGATGCCAACCAGAACCTGGTTTTCAAAGCCCGTAGCAGCTACGAGTTCTTCAAGAACATCCATGATAAGGGTTTTGAATTCCCTCAAGCATATCGCGACGCCTTTGACTTCTGTGCTCAAGTTCAGCGTGTCCGGGCCCTTGCCAGTGAACGGGCTGCTGCCCCCATCGTCCCCGGCAGCTGCTGCTATCGATACTCCTGCCAAGAAGGTCCGTCCAGCCAATTCCGCTGCTCCTGCATCATCTCGACGATCCCAGCGTCGCAAGGTCCGCGCGGCACTTTCTCCGGCCACCATTCCTGATACTGATGAAGAAATCGAGGCTGTTGCTGCTCCCAATAATTCCAGCACCAAGCCCAATGATGTAAGGCTGCTATTCTCTTATTTTCGAGAACGGCCCCTGACTCATGCGTGCTCAGGCCATGGCTGTCGATTCTGACACTATCGAGATTACTGGACCCGCGCTTGTCACCAAGTCGGATTCTGCTCAGTCTTCTCCTGGCCCCGAGTTGCCCAGTAATACGGGGGTTGTTGTCAAGTTGCCCCCAACTGGTCCCAAGGCTCACCAGGTTTCCAAGTCATCCCAGGTCTGTCTACTTCTTATTTTCTCGATTTTATCCCTATCTCTAAACACCTCTATGCCTCCAGGAGGTAGGAGCTCCAAATGGTCACCCCACCACGGTCTGTATACCCTATTCCCAAGTTCCTGGGATGCAGTGCGAGACTCGTGCTTACTTTATCGCGATGCAGACCCTTGCTGCTGCTCAAAAGCACAAAAATCGACCCCACCCGGTTCCTGCTATTGGTACGTTGACCCCTCCTTCTGCTGTAGCCTCGCACTCATCTGCTGCTGCAGGTGTCACTATTAGTGACCTCTGGGTTATCACCCGACAGGTTACAGACATATATACCCATTACACGGGAACGTGCGAGGGTCATCCAGCCCAGCAACATTTTCTGCAAGTCTGTTTCGAGCTGATTCGCGCTGCTCGCGATCTCGAACGTGCCACCAAGAATTATACATTCTTGGCTCGCGAACAAGACCGCCTTTCTCGTTCTATGAGGTAGTAGAATAGTCAGGGTACGCTTCTAGGGCGGTTTTCTTGTATCTGATAGCATTATAGCTATGATTCAACAAGTTTTTTGTCTGCCCCCTTCCTATTCTTGCTCTTCTCCTGCCCCTAGAAAGTCCTCGTCATCGATTGGCCTCGTCTCGATCCTTTCCAATGCTTCCAATCCTTCTTCTGAGACATCTATGAGTGCCTCAATTTTATCATTCAACACTAGATTCTTCCTAGCCAGGTATGGGATTACTCTGAAGGCAGCTACCTTGTTTTGCCAGACAGCACCACTCACTTCCGCGAGTATATATGCGCCGCCCTTCAATCTTCGGACTACCACCATCGGTCCCAAGTACCTTGGTTTCATCTTTCGATCTGCCGACTTCTCGATGGCTGTATTTTTGACCAGTACAAGATCTCTAGGTTTGAAGTTGTACTCCTTGATCGTATTGGCCAGCTCCTTTTCGAGATGGGCAGCCCTTCGTAATTTCTCAATGCCAACTCACTCTCGGATCTGCTCAACGTGCTCTACATGCTTCGCTAGCGCCCTTGCTCTTAACCCGATAAGTTCGTCCTGAGACAACATTCTATTCGGATAGTCTACAAGCCAGGTCGCTTCGACGAGATCTAACGGTAAGGTTGGATGTGCCCCGGTTACCATAAAGAACGGTGAGCACCCGGTACCCTTCCGGATCGTGACACGGTCTGCCCACATTACATGGTGTAGATACCAGTACCACTTTTTCACATCTCCGTTGGTAGCTTTGTATAACATCTGTCTCACATCCCAGTGCGGTCTCTCGATAGCTCCATTGGCCTTGGAGTTGTAGGGAGATATCGTGATGCCTTTAATCCCATACTTCTCTTCAAGCCACTTCACCGCTTTCTTAAATGGTGCACCATTGTCTGTCACGATTTTCAATGGACAGCTCCACCGGCACACTATATCTTCGAATAGCCATTGCCCTATCGATCGCGCGTTTTCTTTCTTCAAAGCGCGAGCTTCCATCCACAAAGATAGCCCACACCGCCCATGCACTATATAGCTACAGCCGTTAGAGGCTGGGGACATATGTATGGTGTCCACATGTAGTACTTGGAATATAGACGGCGTATGAGTGACCACCGGAGGTAGGTTCATAGCTACTTTCTGTCTTTCTTGACAGACATGGCACGATTTAACATACCATGTCACGTCCCTCTCGATCTCGGGCCACCAGAACCTCTGTGCCAGTAACTTCAAGGTGGCATAAGCACCTCTGTGTCCCAGACAATCGTGAGCGGCGTTCAGGACATACATCCTGTGCCTTTTCTCGATGAACAGCTGTGGTGTCCCTGTCCCGGTCTTCCTATAGAGGCGACCATCCTTATCTCGAAAGAAGTGTGAGGCCGCTCTCACGAATTTCAACCGTTCAGCTTCACTCATTTTTGCCAACAAGATGGGCGCCTTCTCGACCAGCCATTCCTCGATGAGCGGTATGCGTTCATCTTGCATAATAGCTGTCTCAGACCTCCCACTCTCGTCGTATTCTTGCTCCACATCAGTTTCGAGAAGATCTTGTCCGGGCAACATCCATTCGGTTGTCACCCCTTGTGTCAATATCTCGATAACTGGTTGTCCTTCTTTATCTGCTCCTTCTAAGGCCGCCGGGGTGATTGCTCCATCCCACAATGCGTCCTGTACTTCCATTTGTACGTCGGTTGCATCAATAGCTATCGCCTGACTGTATCCAGTGCGAGTATCTATCTCGTCAATGAATTCCTCAAGCGGTAGTGGATCATCATCCGCTGGATCCGCCTTTATAAGCTCAAATTCTTGACCTTCATCATCCGACGCATCATCGAGCAGAGTGGGTGTTTTGTCCCCGGGGTACCATCGTCTTCGAGATAACCCGTCGGGTCCAAACGTCTTCCCTTCTCGATGGATCAACTTGAAATGGAAGTTTGTTCGTACATAATCCACCCATCTATTGACTGTGGCATTGGGGAGTTTGCCTGGGTTGTTCAGCATGCCAAATAGGTACTTAGCATCCGTCTCGATCACCAGGTTTCTACAGCCCCAAAATATGTACCTTTCCATCTCTAAAGCCCAACGCAATCCGCACAACTCTCGTTTAGGTTGGGAATAGCGTTGCTGCCTATCGTTCAATATCAACGAGTTGAACTTCACGTAGTGTATTATCTTCGGGTCATTCTCATCCCGTTGATAGATATAATACCCTACCGCGAGCCACGACGTATCGACAGCTAGGACCACAGGCTGCGTACTAGGGAACACTGGATTCCTGGTAGGAAAGCATTTCTGTACAGCCTCCTGTATTAGGCCCTTTGCCTTTATCTGCGCGGGTCCCCACTCAAATTTCCCTTCCTTCTTGAGACATTCATATAATGGTCTAGCCATCACCCCATATTCTGGAATGTGGTGTCGACACTTTACTGCTGTCCCCGTGAAGGCGCGGATATCCGTAAGGGACTCGCAATCTCCCCAACGGGTAACGGTTCCAATAGTGTCCGTACTGGGCAATCTTCCCTTGTAGCTACATTCGAAACCGACAATCACGACCTTGTCTGCGCAGGCCACGGTTTTAGGTCCCGAGAAGGTGCCTCCTGCGTATTTCATTCTCTGCAGGATCCGGTTGAAGGTCTGGAAATACTCCCATGTAAACCTTCTGATCCCCGGATTCCCAGGCATCACCTCATAGCTACCATCCTCCAATTCATAACGCGTCTTTGGCCCCCTGATGGGAACATCATCAATATACGGGATGGTGTACTCAGGGATTTCATCCTGTAGGATGTATGTAACATCATCGTGAAATATAGGAACCGAGTTGGTCCACCCCATTGGCAATGTCACCAGTCTGAGCGCGCCAAATGGTGTTTGAAACGTTGTTAGGTCTCTCGAAGACTTGGCCAATATCCTCTCATCATATCCCACATACAAATCCAATACACCCCCACAGGCTCTCCCTGCGAAGTGCATAGCTAACTCCTCCGTAGCTGGGGGTAGTCCTGAATGTGCAATGGTCACCTTGTTTAATGGCTCCAAACTGTGCACTATTCGAAGACTTTTCCCGTCCTTCTTTACTACGCAAAACCATCTCGATCGGTAAGATGAGTTCAAGGGTTCGTATACCCCGGCCTCTATTTTCTTCCGGATGATCCTGCATACTTTGTCATGCATTGCTGGGGGAATCCTGAACGACTTCTCGACCCAGGGCGTGTGAGCCACTGTAGGTATCTCGATAGGAGGGAAGAACTCCTCCTTGAAGCTCCCTCGCTCAGTATCATCCCAGGCAAATGCCTCATTCTGCTCAGCTATAATATAGTGCATGAGCTTTCTTTCTTCTGGGAGCAGGAAGTCCCCGTCGTGGGCCTGGTCCAGCTTGTCCATCCTCTCCTGAGTGTATCTACCCTTCGGTTTGAACTCTGGCGGATGCATTGGCAATTCCTTTAGGCCTGCTAGCGGGTCCCCTTTTATCTCCCTTTTTATCCTAAACTTGTCTGGTAAGTCTCCTAACACTGGTCGAACTTTCAAGGCAACTGGCTTGTATTTTCTTCCTACTAAGCACAATTTTTCCTCGATAGCTTCTTCCTCATTTTCGGGGACCACAGCTTGTACTGCCTGATTGGTAGGCCCTCTATGAACCACTTGTGATAGGAAAGACCCAAACACCTCCGCTTCTGGAACCGGTTTCTCTGTAGATGCCATACTTTTCGAGATATACAGCATCTGTACTTCATCTGCTGAATAGCTACCTTTTGTAAGCGGTAAAACTTCGCTCACATAGGGTTCCTCAGCCCGATCCCATTCAATAATACAGGCTACCTCTCCTACGCTGATTGCGAACTCCTCGAGGCTGCCCGAAAATTTTCCATATCTTTCTTTGACAAGATCAAGGGGAGATGTCCCCTGTCATATGTCGCGACCACTGCTCTCGCTAAGGTATTGGGATCCTTCAACATGATCACCTGGCCTCCATTTTGTGAATTGGACACCTGGCTCTCTGTGAGTGCATCAAACGGTCTTCCCAACAGTATTCTGTAAGGGGGATTTGGTATAATGTGCACTTGAAGGTACACGGTTATTTCCCCAATCTGGAACGGCACGTCTTTTGCTAGACCCGCTGTTTTCTCGACCTGTCCATTGGCACTCTGCATATTTATGGTGATGTCGGGGTCCCAGGAAATTTTGCATTGTATCACGGCTTCCCGCGACATAGATACAATCTGAGACCCACTATCGAGAAGAGCTTCCTCCTCTCGAACCGAGTTCACCACTACTGGAACTACTCGCAGAGATTCAGAGTCTCTTGCCACAAATACCGTTCGTGCTCTATCAGCAGGCGCCACCCCTTCTAAATACTGTAGCACTGGATCGCTGGCTACCAGTTTATTGGCCGGCCCTCCCTCTGTTCTGACACTATGTACCAGTGTATCACAATCGGGTAGGGCCGCCATATTGACCTGGAGCACCGGCTTCCGAGTTACTTCAGTTTCGAGAGGCTGGTCTGCCTCCTCTTCTTCATCTTCTACCTCACTTTCTTCTACTGCCTCCATAGTCACTGCCTGTGTAGCTACCGCCACACGCTTCTTACTGATCTGCCCTTTTAACCGGTCTCGATAAACCGGTGACAGCTTCAATAGTTCTTTGTGTGTTAGCGATATCCCGTCAGCCAGAATTCTGTCTAGAATCTGTTCTACATCGAGACCATCCTCTATTGGAGCTTGATGCTTATAGCTCCCCTTCGACATCTCTGTCACGAACCGCGCCTTGACAGGTGGTGCCTCGACTACAGGTTTCATAGGAGGTACATGCTCGTAGGGCAGTTCATTTTTCTTTTGCGGCAAAGGTTTCTTCGCTACTTTTGCCGGTTTTTGTTTTCTCGATTTTACTACTTCTTCTCTATCGCTCTCTTCACTATTATTATCATCTTCGTCCTCCAAATCCGGGGGTTCCCTAATCGTGACCTTTTTCTTGGGGCCCGGCTTCTTCATCGGACCCTTCAAAAATCCTCCTGATTCGCCGCTGCAGAGGCCCGTGTGTCCACGAATTGTTGTGCCGGCTGCGCTTTCAGAAATTGATCTAATTGCAAGCTCAGCATTTCAATCTTCACGTTCATACTAGCCAAGTCGGCCTCAGAGCTGGTTGTCACTTTCGAGACGGTCCCTTCTTGGACCTGATTCACAAAAACAGGTATGGGAGGCCCATAGAGATCCGGTGCATCAGAAATCCCTGCGGGCACTGCCTGTACATTTTGCGAAGCGACGCCGTAATGTCTATTCACCCGATCCATGATAGGTCCATCTCCCTGCGGGACGTACGAGCCATCGGGCATCCGGATATTGTTTCCTATCACTAGGATTTTTCCTTCCTCAGCATGCTTTCTCTGCTCCTTACACTGCCCCCACCTGTGCCCCGGCAATCCACAGTAGAAACAGTCCCCTCCATCATTGTAAGGGTTTGGCTGCCCCCCACTGTTATTTGCACTGGGTCCACCAGGGTTCCCATTGTTGGCCTGCTTATAGCTATTTGTCTGCGGCCGTTGCGACCTTGTTTCAGTCAAATGCTTAAACATTTTCTCTTGATTCGCGACCATAGTTGTAATCGCTGTACTCAACGTAGCTAAACCTCCACCAACCGATTGTTTGAAATCATCCAACTCCACTTTGATACCCCCTGAAGCCGGGGATACTACTGCTGGAGTCGCTCGCGTTGAGCCATCGCGAAAGTACGACCTACATAAGGTGTTTCCGCTTGCAAGGCTCTCCGCCTTCTCGACGACTTCTGACAGATTGTAGGGATCTTCCCCCCGGAGGTTGCTACCTGCTCGAGTGGTTCCCTTGATGCTGAGGTTCAGGTTCAATGCTTCCTGGAAGCTTGAATCCAATGCTCCGATGAACGCTTCTACTAACTCTCGATTCGAGACTAGCGCTGGGGGCTTTAGACACTTTGTTGCTTCAGCCATAAACTTTCGTTTATAGCTCAAGAACTCTGTTTCATTATCCATTTTAAGTCCCCGGTGCTCTCTCACTATCTGATCGAGCTTTCGCTTTGAGCCCCTCTCGATCGTTTTGATCTCGGGATACTCTGCTTTTAATGCCTCTACGAAGGCATCCCAATCATCGGTCTTGAACGAGTCGAATTCCATCCATTCATCGCGTGTCTGCGAGTCTACATAGAATACTGCCCATTCAAGTTTTTCTTTTGCCGTGGCTATTTGACAGAGTTTGAAATTTCTCTCTAAGTTATAGAGGAACTCTTTCAAGAGCTCTGGCTTTGTGCTGTCCCATTTAGGGGCATCATTGCCACCTGGCCGCGGCATTTTGTATGCAGGTGACATTCTCGAAGGTGTCTGCGAGTTCGAAGACTGTGTTTGAGAAGCTACTACGGGTGTTCGTGCAACTACGGTTGGTCGAGGAGTTTGAAAACTACCCGGTAATGTCAAGGTCTGATTGCTCGGACTTGTTGACGGAGTATGTGTACTCAGAGGGATAGTGTTCGATGCTGCTCTACCTGATGGCGTAGCTGCGTTTGGCACGTTCGCGATAGTAGGATTTCTCGGGGTAGCCACTGTTGTAGCTGTTGACTTGGCCTTTGGGTTTAGAGGCTTCCGGACGATGATCTTGGCAGTCTCCTTATCAACGACGTCGGTCTTTTGTGAGTTTCTAGATAGTCTAGCTCTCGATCCTGAGGCTTGGGTTACAAGGCTCGCAGGAGTGGATGTTTCGGGTTGAGTTCTCTGGGATTTCTTTTTGGAAGAACCTCGAGATCCTCGTGAAACTTTTGTTCCTCTAGACGGCTGATTCGGAGGTGGTCCGAAAGACGTTTTGAGAAAGTTTTAAAGATGAAAAGTTGAATTTCTTTTCGAAATCTGAAGCGGCCCCCTCGCGGTGGGCTCCAGATGTGATGGTATTGGTGGGGTAGGTATGTAATGTGTGGCTCGGAAAACCACTACCTATATCAACCAGTACCTCGAATTGCGATTCTGGGGCTTCGGAAACAGTTCTTGAAGAGAGGGATTCAACTTTATATAGGGGGTTTTGGGGAAATAGAAATATATTATGGGTTTTCTCGAAAAATATACCCAAGGGCACCAAATGTACTCTGGGGTGGTCTCTGTGGTAGTAGCAACAAGTCTCCTCTTGCAACTACAGCCTCTGGCTCTCAATATCTCTGATCTTGAAACCTTGGGGGAATCTGCACTACCCCACTGAGTCTCTGTCTCTCTGTGTCTCTAGGCCTAAGGGGAATCTAAACTACCCCTGAGCCTCAATATTTCTCTCTAGAAGTCCCTCGGACTCAAACAATGGTCTCAACAATTCTCTCGACGATCACAGTTCGTCTCTACTGTTTTCTGAGTGGTCTATGACCGAAGCTCTCACTTAGTTTGCCTTAATGCACACAATAACACAAGATATGAAATCGTTAATTCCCAATCTCGTGGTCTCGAAGCTAGGGCAGCGAGTGCTTGCCTTTCACCTCTCCTCCACGCTGTATTTATATGTTTTTGGTAGCTAGGAAACAGCCCGAGTAAATAAGGAAATATTAGAGAGAGTAATGCTAGTATACACAATCGGTCCGACATTCCCCTGCGTAATAATGCTTTTCCACCCGGTATTGGTCCTGGCTGCCTGCTGTAGACTCGTTTCGAGTCATCGAGACGCTGCTGGCGTCATTCCGTGGGTCATTGCGACGGTCCGCGGCTGTTTCAGCACGCCCGGGGAGGTTCTCTACCCATATGCGTATGCCTTTCATCTCCACGCGTCTACCCTATTGGTCTCCTCCCGACCCGGCATTTTGGTACACTGTTAATATATCCTTCTAGTATCTTGAACTGGCCGCGCGTTGCTTACACGTCGTGCGGATAGTCCGAGATCGTCCAACTACTCCATCATTTGTCCTTTGATCCGCTACTGGACCCTGCAAAGCCTTTCAAGGTACTCGATCGGTCATCGAGATGCTATTGCACGTATTGTGTTGTCATAGCTATCCCCTTGGGGCTACCTGATAGGCTTACGCGTCCGTAGCTTAATAGGTTTTCTATTCGTTCCTCTCCTCACTCATCTCTATTGGTCCTCCTGACAATCGGCGGTCCTTCCGACCGTCGTATCGCGATCAGACGAGCTGACGCGGCTTCGGGTGTACATCCCTCGGCCGACGCTTTCTCGGACAATAGCCATGGTCTCCCTCTTCTCGATAGAACATCATCCCTGCCCTTAATATAGCAGTCGGTACATTGTTTCTTAGTACATTGTATGCCATTTATTCTGGTGAGGGACACTGTTCATTATTAATCGAGGTATCTCGAAAACCCGTCTACCAAGTGTCTCGATGCCAGTCACACGATCTTCTCAAAGGTTGCAACCAGCGCTAGTCTGCTACATGATGTCCCCTTCAAGATAGTCGAGTTAGGGGCCCTCAGCCTTCTCAGGTCATCTCGATGGCCATTATATGATTTCTGAGCCTTCCCTTATGATCAGGGGACTTTATTGACAATGTTCTCGATACTTGGTGCATCTCTGAGTGTATACAACCGCGATGTCGCTTGTTGTACCTTTTGTTCACTCTCGAAGCCATACAATAGCTATTTAGTAGCCACTGACTGACTCCTGGGGTGCCTTGTAGCCTCATAGAGGTCCTTACATGACATACCAGTCGGGTTAGGGTCATTGTAGGGGTGTTATGGGTATATCGAGATGATTACATCGTAGCTATTGCTGGGCCATGGGTATATATGGGTATAATGGCCTATTTTAGCAATGCTTTGATTTTCGGCGTAATATCTCCCCCCCACTATAAATGACTGTCCCCAGTCACCTGTCTCGACGCGTCCCTGCTCATGCCCCACGTGCCTGGATCTACCGTGCACATGTGGTGGCCTCGCCATCCACTCCGAGTTTTTGTTCTGAGTCCCAATTAGGTGACTATTGCGGCGATCAAAATAGAGATCCCCGGAAGGTTCTGGAGTTGCCTGATTTGGGCAGATCTCGACCCTTATGACGTAGCTGACTTCTTTATACCAGCTTGTCGCTATGTGCGACATACAAGCTTTCGTGAGCTTGTCCGTAACATAAGGACTTCCCAAGTCCACTCTGGTAGGTCGAATTTCTGTTCTAAGGTCGGGCCGACACTGTACCCGGAATACCCGGTCAGCGAAATGAGCCTCCTATTTAAACAGGCTCTCCGCCGTTCCTGCCTTCTTTCTTTCTTCCCCATCTCCTCCCATCATCTCTACCATGCCCCGACGCACCAATCCTGCCAGGCGTGCTCGCGGCGACCTTCCCAGCGAAGACACTGCCTCCTCCTTGCCACCATCGCAGCCCCAACCGGAGCCAGTCAAAAGCGCTGCCGCTGGACAATCCTCGGGCCTCCGTCGCTATCGCTTGCAATGGGCCACGGCCACTTCCTCCACTCCTGGCTCGACTGCGCCCCCGTCTTTTCGCCCAAACTTGTCCGACCCACTCTTCCTGCCGCAGTCACCCTCGCGACCACCTTCTATTCCGCCGGTGGCTACACTGTCTACCGTCCCTGTTTCTCCCTCCTTGGCCGCTTCTGAATGGGTAGTTGGAGAACCAGAGGAGCCTGAGGTTGAGATTTTGGATGAACCAGTTGGTGAGTACTTCGTCTCTATCTTTCCTCTGTCCCTGACTGATTTTGCCCGATGCAGTCCTTCCAGTAGCGACCCCTCCTTCAGTCTTTGTCAGCCGGATTCCGGTTCGCTCCCAACGTCAGGCCCGCCTCGATTCCCAGGCTTCCCGAAAGCGGAAGCGGTCCCCAAGCCCTCTCGCTGGCCCACCCCGCCCTCGTCCCGCGGCGCGTCCCAGGACTCATCGAGATGGCCCTTCTGATGCCCCTGCCGACTTGGCCTCAACTCCCAGAGCTACCAGAATGACGCTCTGCAAACAGCTCGCCGCCACCGAGCTCCTGGAGCCTCTTCCTCATCATTCTGCCTTGGCTGGAGCGGCCCCCCGCGTTTCATCTGTTCGCATCCCAGGTGCCTTCTCATCTGTTCCTCTGGCGTCCCAGGTCCCCTTGTCTGGAGCTGCCGTGGTTGGGGCCCCTTCGGGTAGACTGTCTACTCCTGTTGCCTCTCCCTCCGTACCCCTGGCCACGACCGCGTCCCCGCTGGATAGCCAAACCATGCAGGATATCCGGCCCCCCTTCACTGAGGTTTCTATGCGGTCCCCGGTGGCGTCACCAGCTCGATCTCCTTCGCCTGCGGAGACCTTGGTGGGCGTTAAAGGTCTCCGTCGTATGGGGATCCTCGAGACCTTTGGCATCCCTCCGGCGCCCCCAGGTCAGCTAACATACAGCCCTGACCTCGCTGCGTGGGGTCTCGATGGTTCGTCCCCCCGCGACTCTGAGGTCTTGTTTGTACCCTTGACGTCCGCCGGCTCCTCCTCTTCGTCGGTCCCTCCTTCTTCACGGGAGCCAACGCCACCTCCTCGCACCAAGGAGAAGGGTAAGCAAAGGGCGCCCCCTGTCCCCAGTACCTCCCTTGCTCCCGCTACTTCTTCTCGCCCCAACAAGAGGACCAAGACGTCCGCAGCCGCCTCTCAACCTCAGGCCACAGCTGTCGCCCCGCCTCCCTCGTCGGGTCCTTTGCAAACTCGATCTCGCGGAGCTCAACTGGCCCATTTTGGCGTTAGTCACCCCGCCCCCAGTTTGGTGGATGCTCTCCGGGGTCATTTTTCCCCCACTTCCCTTTGCGTACGTTCTTTTATTTCCATTTTATTTTTATTTTCGATTCTCCAGCTGACCCTGTTCTTCTGTTCACAGCCTTCCGGTCACCTCCCGAAATGCTTGAATTGCGCAAGTCGGTTGGTCGCAAAGTGCATTCCATCGGAGACCCCGGGCCAACCTTGCAAGAATTGCAAGAGCAGCCACCTGCCCCACTGCAGCTTCGCGAAGGAGCCTCAACTGCTCCTCCATCAAGCAAATGAGTCCGCCACTCTCGCTGGCTTATCTTTCCCCGGTGAGTTTGCCATTTTTCTATTTTTCTCTATTTCTAAACCTCCTTCCATAGTCATGTCTAGTCGCCTCCGTGCTATGGGTACCCTCAGCGCGAGCATCGCGGCTCTAGAGCAACTGGCCGACTTCCAGCGTCGCCAGTATCGCCTGATTGTTCTGGAGGTGGCCGAGTCCCTCCTTCAGAACGTCTGGTATCTGACCTCTCCTCAAGCTTGGGTCAGCGCCAGGATCGCGCCCCACGAGGACTCTGCTACCGCTTTTCTGGCTGACCTGGAGAGGCTAATGGAGGACCCCGCCGCGCCTTCGCCTGAGGACCTCCTCTTCGAGGCCCTCGAGGCTCACGGTTTGCTGGAAAACCTCGTCGGGGCGTTGAGGGCCGTGTCCACGCTCCGTTACCCTCCCTCGCCAACTCCGGGCCCTTCTGGGTCTTCATAACATTTTTCTATAGCTCCCCTCCCTGATCTTGATATTCTAAGTCGCTTTATTGTATCATTATAACTTAGAATATTTCCTTCTAGCTGTCTCTGCGTCCTTTTTTGCTGTATTTGGCCCTCTAGTTATCCTCTCATGTACTATTTTCATTTCTCTAGAGTCCCCCAAATACATATCTATCTTCTTGGTATACCTTGTGTGACTGAGTGAGATTGAGGGTTTCGCCCCATATTGGGCTCTTTGGGTGATATCTGCCTCTAGTTGGCTGATGTCTCCCCCCCTCTATTGATCTTATCTCTAGTCAAAACAAGGTACCCTGTTATCTTGTGTCACCATCTGTGGGCGCTGGAAGCTTGTACAGAGATATTGCTAAGTCCGTCCAAGTTTGTGGGCGCAGGATCCTCGCGCGAAAATTTCGCTAAGTCCGTTGTCTTTGTGGATGCTCCTTCGCAAAAATTTTGCCAAGTCCTTCATCCCCTCCGATCTCGATTGGTGGGTGTAGCTGTTTACGCTCCCGCCCCCCTCACAAAAGATCTGGACGCCCACGTCCTATCCATTGGGTATAGACCCTTATTTCCCGCTTCAAACGGGGTGCACCAACCATTTGAAATTTCATCTGGCAGTACCTATCCCCGATTGACTCTGATCTCCGGGCCATCTCGTCGCGCCTACTTGTCTGCGACATTCCTTATCGCGAATTGTAGTACGTGGCCGGCCTGTTTTCACTCCTTAGTACGCGTCATGCTATTTCTCGAGAGGTATAAAATGTCGTAGTTTCCTCCCTCTGTCTATAGCAATCAGCTACTCTAGTCTCCTTCTCTCCAATCTCAATTCAAACTATGTCTGACATCTCTACTGCTTTCTCTGAGCTTCTCGAAGTCATCGAGACCGCCAAACAGCGCATGGATCGCCTTGCCAAGGGAAATTGTACCATGAACTTGGCACGCCAGGCTATCGACGCCATGGCCGTCCCTACTGTCCGTGAACATGCCCGTGGTTTATGCATAGCTAACATTCAATCCATCTTCAGGCCCAGTTCCTGCGTATCCTGGCCTCTGATGCTGCTGCTGCTGTGTCTGATGCCAACCAGAACCTGGTTTTCAAAGCCCGTAGCAGCTACGAGTTCTTCAAGAACATCCATGATAAGGGTTTTGAATTCCCTCAAGCATATCGCGACGCCTTTGACTTCTGTGCTCAAGTTCAGCGTGTCCGGGCCCTTGCCAGTGAACGGGCTGCTGCCCCATCGTCCCCGGCAGCTGCTGCTATCGATACTCCTGCCAAGAAGGTCCGTCCAGCCAATTCCGCTGCTCCTGCATCATCTCGACGATCCCAGCGTCGCAAGGTCCGCGCGGCACTTTCTCCGGCCACCATTCCTGATACTGATGAAGAAATCGAGGCTGTTGCTGCTCCCAATAATTCCAGCACCAAGCCCAATGATGTAAGGCTGCTATTCTCTTATTTTCGAGAACGGCCCCTGACTCATGCGTGCTCAGGCCATGGCTGTCGATTCTGACACTATCGAGATTACTGGACCCGCGCTTGTCACCAAGTCGGATTCTGCTCAGTCTTCTCCTGGCCCCGAGTTGCCCAGTAATACGGGGGTTGTTGTCAAGTTGCCCCCAACTGGTCCCAAGGCTCACCAGGTTTCCAAGTCATCCCAGGTCTGTCTACTTCTTATTTTCTCGATTTTATCCCTATCTCTAAACACCTCTATGCCTCCAGGAGGTAGGAGCTCCAAATGGTCACCCCACCACGGTCTGTATACCCTATTCCCAAGTTCCTGGGATGCAGTGCGAGACTCGTGCTTACTTTATCGCGATGCAGACCCTTGCTGCTGCTCAAAAGCACAAAAATCGACCCCACCCGGTTCCTGCTATTGGTACGTTGACCCCTCCTTCTGCTGTAGCCTCGCACTCATCTGCTGCTGCAGGTGTCACTATTAGTGACCTCTGGGTTATCACCCGACAGGTTACAGACATATATACCCATTACACGGGAACGTGCGAGGGTCATCCAGCCCAGCAACATTTTCTGCAAGTCTGTTTCGAGCTGATTCGCGCTGCTCGCGATCTCGAACGTGCCACCAAGAATTATACATTCTTGGCTCGCGAACAAGACCGCCTTTCTCGTTCTATGAGGTAGTAGAATAGTCAGGGTACGCTTCTAGGGCGGTTTTCTTGTATCTGATAGCATTATAGCTATGATTCAACAAGTTTTTTGTCTGCCCCCTTCCTATTCTTGCTCTTCTCCTGCCCCTAGAAAGTCCTCGTCATCGATTGGCCTCGTCTCGATCCTTTCCAATGCTTCCAATCCTTCTTCTGAGACATCTATGAGTGCCTCAATTTTATCATTCAACACTAGATTCTTCCTAGCCAGGTATGGGATTACTCTGAAGGCAGCTACCTTGTTTTGCCAGACAGCACCACTCACTTCCGCGAGTATATATGCGCCGCCCTTCAATCTTCGGACTACCACCATCGGTCCCAAGTACCTTGGTTTCATCTTTCGATCTGCCGACTTCTCGATGGCTGTATTTTTGACCAGTACAAGATCTCTAGGTTTGAAGTTGTACTCCTTGATCGTATTGGCCAGCTCCTTTTCGAGATGGGCAGCCCTTCGTAATTTCTCAATGCCAACTCACTCTCGGATCTGCTCAACGTGCTCTACATGCTTCGCTAGCGCCCTTGCTCTTAACCCGATAAGTTCGTCCTGAGACAACATTCTATTCGGATAGTCTACAAGCCAGGTCGCTTCGACGAGATCTAACGGTAAGGTTGGATGTGCCCCGGTTACCATAAAGAACGGTGAGCACCCGGTACCCTTCCGGATCGTGACACGGTCTGCCCACATTACATGGTGTAGATACCAGTACCACTTTTTCACATCTCCGTTGGTAGCTTTGTATAACATCTGTCTCACATCCCAGTGCGGTCTCTCGATAGCTCCATTGGCCTTGGAGTTGTAGGGAGATATCGTGATGCCTTTAATCCCATACTTCTCTTCAAGCCACTTCACCGCTTTCTTAAATGGTGCACCATTGTCTGTCACGATTTTCAATGGACAGCTCCACCGGCACACTATATCTTCGAATAGCCATTGCCCTATCGATCGCGCGTTTTCTTTCTTCAAAGCGCGAGCTTCCATCCACAAAGATAGCCCACACCGCCCATGCACTATATAGCTACAGCCGTTAGAGGCTGGGGACATATGTATGGTGTCCACATGTAGTACTTGGAATATAGACGGCGTATGAGTGACCACCGGAGGTAGGTTCATAGCTACTTTCTGTCTTTCTTGACAGACATGGCACGATTTAACATACCATGTCACGTCCCTCTCGATCTCGGGCCACCAGAACCTCTGTGCCAGTAACTTCAAGGTGGCATAAGCACCTCTGTGTCCCAGACAATCGTGAGCGGCGTTCAGGACATACATCCTGTGCCTTTTCTCGATGAACAGCTGTGGTGTCCCTGTCCCGGTCTTCCTATAGAGGCGACCATCCTTATCTCGAAAGAAGTGTGAGGCCGCTCTCACGAATTTCAACCGTTCAGCTTCACTCATTTTTGCCAACAAGATGGGCGCCTTCTCGACCAGCCATTCCTCGATGAGCGGTATGCGTTCATCTTGCATAATAGCTGTCTCAGACCTCCCACTCTCGTCGTATTCTTGCTCCACATCAGTTTCGAGAAGATCTTGTCCGGGCAACATCCATTCGGTTGTCACCCCTTGTGTCAATATCTCGATAACTGGTTGTCCTTCTTTATCTGCTCCTTCTAAGGCCGCCGGGGTGATTGCTCCATCCCACAATGCGTCCTGTACTTCCATTTGTACGTCGGTTGCATCAATAGCTATCGCCTGACTGTATCCAGTGCGAGTATCTATCTCGTCAATGAATTCCTCAAGCGGTAGTGGATCATCATCCGCTGGATCCGCCTTTATAAGCTCAAATTCTTGACCTTCATCATCCGACGCATCATCGAGCAGAGTGGGTGTTTTGTCCCCGGGGTACCATCGTCTTCGAGATAACCCGTCGGGTCCAAACGTCTTCCCTTCTCGATGGATCAACTTGAAATGGAAGTTTGTTCGTACATAATCCACCCATCTATTGACTGTGGCATTGGGGAGTTTGCCTGGGTTGTTCAGCATGCCAAATAGGTACTTAGCATCCGTCTCGATCACCAGGTTTCTACAGCCCCAAAATATGTACCTTTCCATCTCTAAAGCCCAACGCAATCCGCACAACTCTCGTTTAGGTTGGGAATAGCGTTGCTGCCTATCGTTCAATATCAACGAGTTGAACTTCACGTAGTGTATTATCTTCGGGTCATTCTCATCCCGTTGATAGATATAATACCCTACCGCGAGCCACGACGTATCGACAGCTAGGACCACAGGCTGCGTACTAGGGAACACTGGATTCCTGGTAGGAAAGCATTTCTGTACAGCCTCCTGTATTAGGCCCTTTGCCTTTATCTGCGCGGGTCCCCACTCAAATTTCCCTTCCTTCTTGAGACATTCATATAATGGTCTAGCCATCACCCCATATTCTGGAATGTGGTGTCGACACTTTACTGCTGTCCCCGTGAAGGCGCGGATATCCGTAAGGGACTCGCAATCTCCCCAACGGGTAACGGTTCCAATAGTGTCCGTACTGGGCAATCTTCCCTTGTAGCTACATTCGAAACCGACAATCACGACCTTGTCTGCGCAGGCCACGGTTTTAGGTCCCGAGAAGGTGCCTCCTGCGTATTTCATTCTCTGCAGGATCCGGTTGAAGGTCTGGAAATACTCCCATGTAAACCTTCTGATCCCCGGATTCCCAGGCATCACCTCATAGCTACCATCCTCCAATTCATAACGCGTCTTTGGCCCCCTGATGGGAACATCATCAATATACGGGATGGTGTACTCAGGGATTTCATCCTGTAGGATGTATGTAACATCATCGTGAAATATAGGAACCGAGTTGGTCCACCCCATTGGCAATGTCACCAGTCTGAGCGCGCCAAATGGTGTTTGAAACGTTGTTAGGTCTCTCGAAGACTTGGCCAATATCCTCTCATCATATCCCACATACAAATCCAATACACCCCCACAGGCTCTCCCTGCGAAGTGCATAGCTAACTCCTCCGTAGCTGGGGGTAGTCCTGAATGTGCAATGGTCACCTTGTTTAATGGCTCCAAACTGTGCACTATTCGAAGACTTTTCCCGTCCTTCTTTACTACGCAAAACCATCTCGATCGGTAAGATGAGTTCAAGGGTTCGTATACCCCGGCCTCTATTTTCTTCCGGATGATCCTGCATACTTTGTCATGCATTGCTGGGGGAATCCTGAACGACTTCTCGACCCAGGGCGTGTGAGCCACTGTAGGTATCTCGATAGGAGGGAAGAACTCCTCCTTGAAGCTCCCTCGCTCAGTATCATCCCAGGCAAATGCCTCATTCTGCTCAGCTATAATATAGTGCATGAGCTTTCTTTCTTCTGGGAGCAGGAAGTCCCCGTCGTGGGCCTGGTCCAGCTTGTCCATCCTCTCCTGAGTGTATCTACCCTTCGGTTTGAACTCTGGCGGATGCATTGGCAATTCCTTTAGGCCTGCTAGCGGGTCCCCTTTTATCTCCCTTTTTATCCTAAACTTGTCTGGTAAGTCTCCTAACACTGGTCGAACTTTCAAGGCAACTGGCTTGTATTTTCTTCCTACTAAGCACAATTTTTCCTCGATAGCTTCTTCCTCATTTTCGGGGACCACAGCTTGTACTGCCTGATTGGTAGGCCCTCTATGAACCACTTGTGATAGGAAAGACCCAAACACCTCCGCTTCTGGAACCGGTTTCTCTGTAGATGCCATACTTTTCGAGATATACAGCATCTGTACTTCATCTGCTGAATAGCTACCTTTTGTAAGCGGTAAAACTTCGCTCACATAGGGTTCCTCAGCCCGATCCCATTCAATAATACAGGCTACCTCTCCTACGCTGATTGCGAACTCCTCGAGGCTGCCCGAAAATTTTCCATATCTTTCTTTGACAAGATCAAGGGGAGATGTCCCCTGTCATATGTCGCGACCACTGCTCTCGCTAAGGTATTGGGATCCTTCAACATGATCACCTGGCCTCCATTTTGTGAATTGGACACCTGGCTCTCTGTGAGTGCATCAAACGGTCTTCCCAACAGTATTCTGTAAGGGGGATTTGGTATAATGTGCACTTGAAGGTACACGGTTATTTCCCCAATCTGGAACGGCACGTCTTTTGCTAGACCCGCTGTTTTCTCGACCTGTCCATTGGCACTCTGCATATTTATGGTGATGTCGGGGTCCCAGGAAATTTTGCATTGTATCACGGCTTCCCGCGACATAGATACAATCTGAGACCCACTATCGAGAAGAGCTTCCTCCTCTCGAACCGAGTTCACCACTACTGGAACTACTCGCAGAGATTCAGAGTCTCTTGCCACAAATACCGTTCGTGCTCTATCAGCAGGCGCCACCCCTTCTAAATACTGTAGCACTGGATCGCTGGCTACCAGTTTATTGGCCGGCCCTCCCTCTGTTCTGACACTATGTACCAGTGTATCACAATCGGGTAGGGCCGCCATATTGACCTGGAGCACCGGCTTCCGAGTTACTTCAGTTTCGAGAGGCTGGTCTGCCTCCTCTTCTTCATCTTCTACCTCACTTTCTTCTACTGCCTCCATAGTCACTGCCTGTGTAGCTACCGCCACACGCTTCTTACTGATCTGCCCTTTTAACCGGTCTCGATAAACCGGTGACAGCTTCAATAGTTCTTTGTGTGTTAGCGATATCCCGTCAGCCAGAATTCTGTCTAGAATCTGTTCTACATCGAGACCATCCTCTATTGGAGCTTGATGCTTATAGCTCCCCTTCGACATCTCTGTCACGAACCGCGCCTTGACAGGTGGTGCCTCGACTACAGGTTTCATAGGAGGTACATGCTCGTAGGGCAGTTCATTTTTCTTTTGCGGCAAAGGTTTCTTCGCTACTTTTGCCGGTTTTTGTTTTCTCGATTTTACTACTTCTTCTCTATCGCTCTCTTCACTATTATTATCATCTTCGTCCTCCAAATCCGGGGGTTCCCTAATCGTGACCTTTTTCTTGGGGCCCGGCTTCTTCATCGGACCCTTCAAAAATCCTCCTGATTCGCCGCTGCAGAGGCCCGTGTGTCCACGAATTGTTGTGCCGGCTGCGCTTTCAGAAATTGATCTAATTGCAAGCTCAGCATTTCAATCTTCACGTTCATACTAGCCAAGTCGGCCTCAGAGCTGGTTGTCACTTTCGAGACGGTCCCTTCTTGGACCTGATTCACAAAAACAGGTATGGGAGGCCCATAGAGATCCGGTGCATCAGAAATCCCTGCGGGCACTGCCTGTACATTTTGCGAAGCGACGCCGTAATGTCTATTCACCCGATCCATGATAGGTCCATCTCCCTGCGGGACGTACGAGCCATCGGGCATCCGGATATTGTTTCCTATCACTAGGATTTTTCCTTCCTCAGCATGCTTTCTCTGCTCCTTACACTGCCCCCACCTGTGCCCCGGCAATCCACAGTAGAAACAGTCCCCTCCATCATTGTAAGGGTTTGGCTGCCCCCCACTGTTATTTGCACTGGGTCCACCAGGGTTCCCATTGTTGGCCTGCTTATAGCTATTTGTCTGCGGCCGTTGCGACCTTGTTTCAGTCAAATGCTTAAACATTTTCTCTTGATTCGCGACCATAGTTGTAATCGCTGTACTCAACGTAGCTAAACCTCCACCAACCGATTGTTTGAAATCATCCAACTCCACTTTGATACCCCCTGAAGCCGGGGATACTACTGCTGGAGTCGCTCGCGTTGAGCCATCGCGAAAGTACGACCTACATAAGGTGTTTCCGCTTGCAAGGCTCTCCGCCTTCTCGACGACTTCTGACAGATTGTAGGGATCTTCCCCCCGGAGGTTGCTACCTGCTCGAGTGGTTCCCTTGATGCTGAGGTTCAGGTTCAATGCTTCCTGGAAGCTTGAATCCAATGCTCCGATGAACGCTTCTACTAACTCTCGATTCGAGACTAGCGCTGGGGGCTTTAGACACTTTGTTGCTTCAGCCATAAACTTTCGTTTATAGCTCAAGAACTCTGTTTCATTATCCATTTTAAGTCCCCGGTGCTCTCTCACTATCTGATCGAGCTTTCGCTTTGAGCCCCTCTCGATCGTTTTGATCTCGGGATACTCTGCTTTTAATGCCTCTACGAAGGCATCCCAATCATCGGTCTTGAACGAGTCGAATTCCATCCATTCATCGCGTGTCTGCGAGTCTACATAGAATACTGCCCATTCAAGTTTTTCTTTTGCCGTGGCTATTTGACAGAGTTTGAAATTTCTCTCTAAGTTATAGAGGAACTCTTTCAAGAGCTCTGGCTTTGTGCTGTCCCATTTAGGGGCATCATTGCCACCTGGCCGCGGCATTTTGTATGCAGGTGACATTCTCGAAGGTGTCTGCGAGTTCGAAGACTGTGTTTGAGAAGCTACTACGGGTGTTCGTGCAACTACGGTTGGTCGAGGAGTTTGAAAACTACCCGGTAATGTCAAGGTCTGATTGCTCGGACTTGTTGACGGAGTATGTGTACTCAGAGGGATAGTGTTCGATGCTGCTCTACCTGATGGCGTAGCTGCGTTTGGCACGTTCGCGATAGTAGGATTTCTCGGGGTAGCCACTGTTGTAGCTGTTGACTTGGCCTTTGGGTTTAGAGGCTTCCGGACGATGATCTTGGCAGTCTCCTTATCAACGACGTCGGTCTTTTGTGAGTTTCTAGATAGTCTAGCTCTCGATCCTGAGGCTTGGGTTACAAGGCTCGCAGGAGTGGATGTTTCGGGTTGAGTTCTCTGGGATTTCTTTTTGGAAGAACCTCGAGATCCTCGTGAAACTTTTGTTCCTCTAGACGGCTGATTCGGAGGTGGTCCGAAAGACGTTTTGAGAAAGTTTTAAAGATGAAAAGTTGAATTTCTTTTCGAAATCTGAAGCGGCCCCCTCGCGGTGGGCTCCAGATGTGATGGTATTGGTGGGGTAGGTATGTAATGTGTGGCTCGGAAAACCACTACCTATATCAACCAGTACCTCGAATTGCGATTCTGGGGCTTCGGAAACAGTTCTTGAAGAGAGGGATTCAACTTTATATAGGGGGTTTTGGGGAAATAGAAATATATTATGGGTTTTCTCGAAAAATATACCCAAGGGCACCAAATGTACTCTGGGGTGGTCTCTGTGGTAGTAGCAACAAGTCTCCTCTTGCAACTACAGCCTCTGGCTCTCAATATCTCTGATCTTGAAACCTTGGGGGAATCTGCACTACCCCACTGAGTCTCTGTCTCTCTGTGTCTCTAGGCCTAAGGGGAATCTAAACTACCCCTGAGCCTCAATATTTCTCTCTAGAAGTCCCTCGGACTCAAACAATGGTCTCAACAATTCTCTCGACGATCACAGTTCGTCTCTACTGTTTTCTGAGTGGTCTATGACCGAAGCTCTCACTTAGTTTGCCTTAATGCACACAATAACACAAGATATGAAATCGTTAATTCCCAATCTCGTGGTCTCGAAGCTAGGGCAGCGAGTGCTTGCCTTTCACCTCTCCTCCACGCTGTATTTATATGTTTTTGGTAGCTAGGAAACAGCCCGAGTAAATAAGGAAATATTAGAGAGAGTAATGCTAGTATACACAATCGGTCCGACATTCCCCTGCGTAATAATGCTTTTCCACCCGGTATTGGTCCTGGCTGCCTGCTGTAGACTCGTTTCGAGTCATCGAGACGCTGCTGGCGTCATTCCGTGGGTCATTGCGACGGTCCGCGGCTGTTTCAGCACGCCCGGGGAGGTTCTCTACCCATATGCGTATGCCTTTCATCTCCACGCGTCTACCCTATTGGTCTCCTCCCGACCCGGCATTTTGGTACACTGTTAATATATCCTTCTAGTATCTTGAACTGGCCGCGCGTTGCTTACACGTCGTGCGGATAGTCCGAGATCGTCCAACTACTCCATCATTTGTCCTTTGATCCGCTACTGGACCCTGCAAAGCCTTTCAAGGTACTCGATCGGTCATCGAGATGCTATTGCACGTATTGTGTTGTCATAGCTATCCCCTTGGGGCTACCTGATAGGCTTACGCGTCCGTAGCTTAATAGGTTTTCTATTCGTTCCTCTCCTCACTCATCTCTATTGGTCCTCCTGACAATCGGCGGTCCTTCCGACCGTCGTATCGCGATCAGACGAGCTGACGCGGCTTCGGGTGTACATCCCTCGGCCGACGCTTTCTCGGACAATAGCCATGGTCTCCCTCTTCTCGATAGAACATCATCCCTGCCCTTAATATAGCAGTCGGTACATTGTTTCTTAGTACATTGTATGCCATTTATTCTGGTGAGGGACACTGTTCATTATTAATCGAGGTATCTCGAAAACCCGTCTACCAAGTGTCTCGATGCCAGTCACACGATCTTCTCAAAGGTTGCAACCAGCGCTAGTCTGCTACATGATGTCCCCTTCAAGATAGTCGAGTTAGGGGCCCTCAGCCTTCTCAGGTCATCTCGATGGCCATTATATGATTTCTGAGCCTTCCCTTATGATCAGGGGACTTTATTGACAATGTTCTCGATACTTGGTGCATCTCTGAGTGTATACAACCGCGATGTCGCTTGTTGTACCTTTTGTTCACTCTCGAAGCCATACAATAGCTATTTAGTAGCCACTGACTGACTCCTGGGGTGCCTTGTAGCCTCATAGAGGTCCTTACATGACATACCAGTCGGGTTAGGGTCATTGTAGGGGTGTTATGGGTATATCGAGATGATTACATCGTAGCTATTGCTGGGCCATGGGTATATATGGGTATAATGGCCTATTTTAGCAATGCTTTGATTTTCGGCGTAATATCTCCCCCCCCACTATAAATGACTGTCCCCAGTCACCTGTCTCGACGCGTCCCTGCTCATGCCCCACGTGCCTGGATCTACCGTGCACATGTGGTGGCCTCGCCATCCACTCCGAGTTTTTGTTCTGAGTCCCAATTAGGTGACTATTGCGGCGATCAAAATAGAGATCCCCGGAAGGTTCTGGAGTTGCCTGATTTGGGCAGATCTCGACCCTTATGACGTAGCTGACTTCTTTATACCAGCTTGTCGCTATGTGCGACATACAAGCTTTCGTGAGCTTGTCCGTAACATAAGGACTTCCCAAGTCCACTCTGGTAGGTCGAATTTCTGTTCTAAGGTCGGGCCGACACTGTACCCGGAATACCCGGTCAGCGAAATGAGCCTCCTATTTAAACAGGCTCTCCGCCGTTCCTGCCTTCTTTCTTTCTTCCCCATCTCCTCCCATCATCTCTACCATGCCCCGACGCACCAATCCTGCCAGGCGTGCTCGCGGCGACCTTCCCAGCGAAGACACTGCCTCCTCCTTGCCACCATCGCAGCCCCAACCGGAGCCAGTCAAAAGCGCTGCCGCTGGACAATCCTCGGGCCTCCGTCGCTATCGCTTGCAATGGGCCACGGCCACTTCCTCCACTCCTGGCTCGACTGCGCCCCCGTCTTTTCGCCCAAACTTGTCCGACCCACTCTTCCTGCCGCAGTCACCCTCGCGACCACCTTCTATTCCGCCGGTGGCTACACTGTCTACCGTCCCTGTTTCTCCCTCCTTGGCCGCTTCTGAATGGGTAGTTGGAGAACCAGAGGAGCCTGAGGTTGAGATTTTGGATGAACCAGTTGGTGAGTACTTCGTCTCTATCTTTCCTCTGTCCCTGACTGATTTTGCCCGATGCAGTCCTTCCAGTAGCGACCCCTCCTTCAGTCTTTGTCAGCCGGATTCCGGTTCGCTCCCAACGTCAGGCCCGCCTCGATTCCCAGGCTTCCCGAAAGCGGAAGCGGTCCCCAAGCCCTCTCGCTGGCCCACCCCGCCCTCGTCCCGCGGCGCGTCCCAGGACTCATCGAGATGGCCCTTCTGATGCCCCTGCCGACTTGGCCTCAACTCCCAGAGCTACCAGAATGACGCTCTGCAAACAGCTCGCCGCCACCGAGCTCCTGGAGCCTCTTCCTCATCATTCTGCCTTGGCTGGAGCGGCCCCCCGCGTTTCATCTGTTCGCATCCCAGGTGCCTTCTCATCTGTTCCTCTGGCGTCCCAGGTCCCCTTGTCTGGAGCTGCCGTGGTTGGGGCCCCTTCGGGTAGACTGTCTACTCCTGTTGCCTCTCCCTCCGTACCCCTGGCCACGACCGCGTCCCCGCTGGATAGCCAAACCATGCAGGATATCCGGCCCCCCTTCACTGAGGTTTCTATGCGGTCCCCGGTGGCGTCACCAGCTCGATCTCCTTCGCCTGCGGAGACCTTGGTGGGCGTTAAAGGTCTCCGTCGTATGGGGATCCTCGAGACCTTTGGCATCCCTCCGGCGCCCCCAGGTCAGCTAACATACAGCCCTGACCTCGCTGCGTGGGGTCTCGATGGTTCGTCCCCCCGCGACTCTGAGGTCTTGTTTGTACCCTTGACGTCCGCCGGCTCCTCCTCTTCGTCGGTCCCTCCTTCTTCACGGGAGCCAACGCCACCTCCTCGCACCAAGGAGAAGGGTAAGCAAAGGGCGCCCCCTGTCCCCAGTACCTCCCTTGCTCCCGCTACTTCTTCTCGCCCCAACAAGAGGACCAAGACGTCCGCAGCCGCCTCTCAACCTCAGGCCACAGCTGTCGCCCCGCCTCCCTCGTCGGGTCCTTTGCAAACTCGATCTCGCGGAGCTCAACTGGCCCATTTTGGCGTTAGTCACCCCGCCCCCAGTTTGGTGGATGCTCTCCGGGGTCATTTTTCCCCCACTTCCCTTTGCGTACGTTCTTTTATTTCCATTTTATTTTTATTTTCGATTCTCCAGCTGACCCTGTTCTTCTGTTCACAGCCTTCCGGTCACCTCCCGAAATGCTTGAATTGCGCAAGTCGGTTGGTCGCAAAGTGCATTCCATCGGAGACCCCGGGCCAACCTTGCAAGAATTGCAAGAGCAGCCACCTGCCCCACTGCAGCTTCGCGAAGGAGCCTCAACTGCTCCTCCATCAAGCAAATGAGTCCGCCACTCTCGCTGGCTTATCTTTCCCCGGTGAGTTTGCCATTTTTCTATTTTTCTCTATTTCTAAACCTCCTTCCATAGTCATGTCTAGTCGCCTCCGTGCTATGGGTACCCTCAGCGCGAGCATCGCGGCTCTAGAGCAACTGGCCGACTTCCAGCGTCGCCAGTATCGCCTGATTGTTCTGGAGGTGGCCGAGTCCCTCCTTCAGAACGTCTGGTATCTGACCTCTCCTCAAGCTTGGGTCAGCGCCAGGATCGCGCCCCACGAGGACTCTGCTACCGCTTTTCTGGCTGACCTGGAGAGGCTAATGGAGGACCCCGCCGCGCCTTCGCCTGAGGACCTCCTCTTCGAGGCCCTCGAGGCTCACGGTTTGCTGGAAAACCTCGTCGGGGCGTTGAGGGCCGTGTCCACGCTCCGTTACCCTCCCTCGCCAACTCCGGGCCCTTCTGGGTCTTCATAACATTTTTCTATAGCTCCCCTCCCTGATCTTGATATTCTAAGTCGCTTTATTGTATCATTATAACTTAGAATATTTCCTTCTAGCTGTCTCTGCGTCCTTTTTTGCTGTATTTGGCCCTCTAGTTATCCTCTCATGTACTATTTTCATTTCTCTAGAGTCCCCCAAATACATATCTATCTTCTTGGTATACCTTGTGTGACTGAGTGAGATTGAGGGTTTCGCCCCATATTGGGCTCTTTGGGTGATATCTGCCTCTAGTTGGCTGATGTCTCCCCCCCTCTATTGATCTTATCTCTAGTCAAAACAAGGTACCCTGTTATCTTGTGTCACCATCTGTGGGCGCTGGAAGCTTGTACAGAGATATTGCTAAGTCCGTCCAAGTTTGTGGGCGCAGGATCCTCGCGCGAAAATTTCGCTAAGTCCGTTGTCTTTGTGGATGCTCCTTCGCAAAAATTTTGCCAAGTCCTTCATCCCCTCCGATCTCGATTGGTGGGTGTAGCTGTTTACGCTCCCGCCCCCCTCACAAAAGATCTGGACGCCCACGTCCTATCCATTGGGTATAGACCCTTATTTCCCGCTTCAAACGGGGTGCACCAACCATTTGAAATTTCATCTGGCAGTACCTATCCCCGATTGACTCTGATCTCCGGGCCATCTCGTCGCGCCTACTTGTCTGCGACATTCCTTATCGCGAATTGTAGTACGTGGCCGGCCTGTTTTCACTCCTTAGTACGCGTCATGCTATTTCTCGAGAGGTATAAAATGTCGTAGTTTCCTCCCTCTGTCTATAGCAATCAGCTACTCTAGTCTCCTTCTCTCCAATCTCAATTCAAACTATGTCTGACATCTCTACTGCTTTCTCTGAGCTTCTCGAAGTCATCGAGACCGCCAAACAGCGCATGGATCGCCTTGCCAAGGGAAATTGTACCATGAACTTGGCACGCCAGGCTATCGACGCCATGGCCGTCCCTACTGTCCGTGAACATGCCCGTGGTTTATGCATAGCTAACATTCAATCCATCTTCAGGCCCAGTTCCTGCGTATCCTGGCCTCTGATGCTGCTGCTGCTGTGTCTGATGCCAACCAGAACCTGGTTTTCAAAGCCCGTAGCAGCTACGAGTTCTTCAAGAACATCCATGATAAGGGTTTTGAATTCCCTCAAGCATATCGCGACGCCTTTGACTTCTGTGCTCAAGTTCAGCGTGTCCGGGCCCTTGCCAGTGAACGGGCTGCTGCCCCATCGTCCCCGGCAGCTGCTGCTATCGATACTCCTGCCAAGAAGGTCCGTCCAGCCAATTCCGCTGCTCCTGCATCATCTCGACGATCCCAGCGTCGCAAGGTCCGCGCGGCACTTTCTCCGGCCACCATTCCTGATACTGATGAAGAAATCGAGGCTGTTGCTGCTCCCAATAATTCCAGCACCAAGCCCAATGATGTAAGGCTGCTATTCTCTTATTTTCGAGAACGGCCCCTGACTCATGCGTGCTCAGGCCATGGCTGTCGATTCTGACACTATCGAGATTACTGGACCCGCGCTTGTCACCAAGTCGGATTCTGCTCAGTCTTCTCCTGGCCCCGAGTTGCCCAGTAATACGGGGGTTGTTGTCAAGTTGCCCCCAACTGGTCCCAAGGCTCACCAGGTTTCCAAGTCATCCCAGGTCTGTCTACTTCTTATTTTCTCGATTTTATCCCTATCTCTAAACACCTCTATGCCTCCAGGAGGTAGGAGCTCCAAATGGTCACCCCACCACGGTCTGTATACCCTATTCCCAAGTTCCTGGGATGCAGTGCGAGACTCGTGCTTACTTTATCGCGATGCAGACCCTTGCTGCTGCTCAAAAGCACAAAAATCGACCCCACCCGGTTCCTGCTATTGGTACGTTGACCCCTCCTTCTGCTGTAGCCTCGCACTCATCTGCTGCTGCAGGTGTCACTATTAGTGACCTCTGGGTTATCACCCGACAGGTTACAGACATATATACCCATTACACGGGAACGTGCGAGGGTCATCCAGCCCAGCAACATTTTCTGCAAGTCTGTTTCGAGCTGATTCGCGCTGCTCGCGATCTCGAACGTGCCACCAAGAATTATACATTCTTGGCTCGCGAACAAGACCGCCTTTCTCGTTCTATGAGGTAGTAGAATAGTCAGGGTACGCTTCTAGGGCGGTTTTCTTGTATCTGATAGCATTATAGCTATGATTCAACAAGTTTTTTGTCTGCCCCCTTCCTATTCTTGCTCTTCTCCTGCCCCTAGAAAGTCCTCGTCATCGATTGGCCTCGTCTCGATCCTTTCCAATGCTTCCAATCCTTCTTCTGAGACATCTATGAGTGCCTCAATTTTATCATTCAACACTAGATTCTTCCTAGCCAGGTATGGGATTACTCTGAAGGCAGCTACCTTGTTTTGCCAGACAGCACCACTCACTTCCGCGAGTATATATGCGCCGCCCTTCAATCTTCGGACTACCACCATCGGTCCCAAGTACCTTGGTTTCATCTTTCGATCTGCCGACTTCTCGATGGCTGTATTTTTGACCAGTACAAGATCTCTAGGTTTGAAGTTGTACTCCTTGATCGTATTGGCCAGCTCCTTTTCGAGATGGGCAGCCCTTCGTAATTTCTCAATGCCAACTCACTCTCGGATCTGCTCAACGTGCTCTACATGCTTCGCTAGCGCCCTTGCTCTTAACCCGATAAGTTCGTCCTGAGACAACATTCTATTCGGATAGTCTACAAGCCAGGTCGCTTCGACGAGATCTAACGGTAAGGTTGGATGTGCCCCGGTTACCATAAAGAACGGTGAGCACCCGGTACCCTTCCGGATCGTGACACGGTCTGCCCACATTACATGGTGTAGATACCAGTACCACTTTTTCACATCTCCGTTGGTAGCTTTGTATAACATCTGTCTCACATCCCAGTGCGGTCTCTCGATAGCTCCATTGGCCTTGGAGTTGTAGGGAGATATCGTGATGCCTTTAATCCCATACTTCTCTTCAAGCCACTTCACCGCTTTCTTAAATGGTGCACCATTGTCTGTCACGATTTTCAATGGACAGCTCCACCGGCACACTATATCTTCGAATAGCCATTGCCCTATCGATCGCGCGTTTTCTTTCTTCAAAGCGCGAGCTTCCATCCACAAAGATAGCCCACACCGCCCATGCACTATATAGCTACAGCCGTTAGAGGCTGGGGACATATGTATGGTGTCCACATGTAGTACTTGGAATATAGACGGCGTATGAGTGACCACCGGAGGTAGGTTCATAGCTACTTTCTGTCTTTCTTGACAGACATGGCACGATTTAACATACCATGTCACGTCCCTCTCGATCTCGGGCCACCAGAACCTCTGTGCCAGTAACTTCAAGGTGGCATAAGCACCTCTGTGTCCCAGACAATCGTGAGCGGCGTTCAGGACATACATCCTGTGCCTTTTCTCGATGAACAGCTGTGGTGTCCCTGTCCCGGTCTTCCTATAGAGGCGACCATCCTTATCTCGAAAGAAGTGTGAGGCCGCTCTCACGAATTTCAACCGTTCAGCTTCACTCATTTTTGCCAACAAGATGGGCGCCTTCTCGACCAGCCATTCCTCGATGAGCGGTATGCGTTCATCTTGCATAATAGCTGTCTCAGACCTCCCACTCTCGTCGTATTCTTGCTCCACATCAGTTTCGAGAAGATCTTGTCCGGGCAACATCCATTCGGTTGTCACCCCTTGTGTCAATATCTCGATAACTGGTTGTCCTTCTTTATCTGCTCCTTCTAAGGCCGCCGGGGTGATTGCTCCATCCCACAATGCGTCCTGTACTTCCATTTGTACGTCGGTTGCATCAATAGCTATCGCCTGACTGTATCCAGTGCGAGTATCTATCTCGTCAATGAATTCCTCAAGCGGTAGTGGATCATCATCCGCTGGATCCGCCTTTATAAGCTCAAATTCTTGACCTTCATCATCCGACGCATCATCGAGCAGAGTGGGTGTTTTGTCCCCGGGGTACCATCGTCTTCGAGATAACCCGTCGGGTCCAAACGTCTTCCCTTCTCGATGGATCAACTTGAAATGGAAGTTTGTTCGTACATAATCCACCCATCTATTGACTGTGGCATTGGGGAGTTTGCCTGGGTTGTTCAGCATGCCAAATAGGTACTTAGCATCCGTCTCGATCACCAGGTTTCTACAGCCCCAAAATATGTACCTTTCCATCTCTAAAGCCCAACGCAATCCGCACAACTCTCGTTTAGGTTGGGAATAGCGTTGCTGCCTATCGTTCAATATCAACGAGTTGAACTTCACGTAGTGTATTATCTTCGGGTCATTCTCATCCCGTTGATAGATATAATACCCTACCGCGAGCCACGACGTATCGACAGCTAGGACCACAGGCTGCGTACTAGGGAACACTGGATTCCTGGTAGGAAAGCATTTCTGTACAGCCTCCTGTATTAGGCCCTTTGCCTTTATCTGCGCGGGTCCCCACTCAAATTTCCCTTCCTTCTTGAGACATTCATATAATGGTCTAGCCATCACCCCATATTCTGGAATGTGGTGTCGACACTTTACTGCTGTCCCCGTGAAGGCGCGGATATCCGTAAGGGACTCGCAATCTCCCCAACGGGTAACGGTTCCAATAGTGTCCGTACTGGGCAATCTTCCCTTGTAGCTACATTCGAAACCGACAATCACGACCTTGTCTGCGCAGGCCACGGTTTTAGGTCCCGAGAAGGTGCCTCCTGCGTATTTCATTCTCTGCAGGATCCGGTTGAAGGTCTGGAAATACTCCCATGTAAACCTTCTGATCCCCGGATTCCCAGGCATCACCTCATAGCTACCATCCTCCAATTCATAACGCGTCTTTGGCCCCCTGATGGGAACATCATCAATATACGGGATGGTGTACTCAGGGATTTCATCCTGTAGGATGTATGTAACATCATCGTGAAATATAGGAACCGAGTTGGTCCACCCCATTGGCAATGTCACCAGTCTGAGCGCGCCAAATGGTGTTTGAAACGTTGTTAGGTCTCTCGAAGACTTGGCCAATATCCTCTCATCATATCCCACATACAAATCCAATACACCCCCACAGGCTCTCCCTGCGAAGTGCATAGCTAACTCCTCCGTAGCTGGGGGTAGTCCTGAATGTGCAATGGTCACCTTGTTTAATGGCTCCAAACTGTGCACTATTCGAAGACTTTTCCCGTCCTTCTTTACTACGCAAAACCATCTCGATCGGTAAGATGAGTTCAAGGGTTCGTATACCCCGGCCTCTATTTTCTTCCGGATGATCCTGCATACTTTGTCATGCATTGCTGGGGGAATCCTGAACGACTTCTCGACCCAGGGCGTGTGAGCCACTGTAGGTATCTCGATAGGAGGGAAGAACTCCTCCTTGAAGCTCCCTCGCTCAGTATCATCCCAGGCAAATGCCTCATTCTGCTCAGCTATAATATAGTGCATGAGCTTTCTTTCTTCTGGGAGCAGGAAGTCCCCGTCGTGGGCCTGGTCCAGCTTGTCCATCCTCTCCTGAGTGTATCTACCCTTCGGTTTGAACTCTGGCGGATGCATTGGCAATTCCTTTAGGCCTGCTAGCGGGTCCCCTTTTATCTCCCTTTTTATCCTAAACTTGTCTGGTAAGTCTCCTAACACTGGTCGAACTTTCAAGGCAACTGGCTTGTATTTTCTTCCTACTAAGCACAATTTTTCCTCGATAGCTTCTTCCTCATTTTCGGGGACCACAGCTTGTACTGCCTGATTGGTAGGCCCTCTATGAACCACTTGTGATAGGAAAGACCCAAACACCTCCGCTTCTGGAACCGGTTTCTCTGTAGATGCCATACTTTTCGAGATATACAGCATCTGTACTTCATCTGCTGAATAGCTACCTTTTGTAAGCGGTAAAACTTCGCTCACATAGGGTTCCTCAGCCCGATCCCATTCAATAATACAGGCTACCTCTCCTACGCTGATTGCGAACTCCTCGAGGCTGCCCGAAAATTTTCCATATCTTTCTTTGACAAGATCAAGGGGAGATGTCCCCTGTCATATGTCGCGACCACTGCTCTCGCTAAGGTATTGGGATCCTTCAACATGATCACCTGGCCTCCATTTTGTGAATTGGACACCTGGCTCTCTGTGAGTGCATCAAACGGTCTTCCCAACAGTATTCTGTAAGGGGGATTTGGTATAATGTGCACTTGAAGGTACACGGTTATTTCCCCAATCTGGAACGGCACGTCTTTTGCTAGACCCGCTGTTTTCTCGACCTGTCCATTGGCACTCTGCATATTTATGGTGATGTCGGGGTCCCAGGAAATTTTGCATTGTATCACGGCTTCCCGCGACATAGATACAATCTGAGACCCACTATCGAGAAGAGCTTCCTCCTCTCGAACCGAGTTCACCACTACTGGAACTACTCGCAGAGATTCAGAGTCTCTTGCCACAAATACCGTTCGTGCTCTATCAGCAGGCGCCACCCCTTCTAAATACTGTAGCACTGGATCGCTGGCTACCAGTTTATTGGCCGGCCCTCCCTCTGTTCTGACACTATGTACCAGTGTATCACAATCGGGTAGGGCCGCCATATTGACCTGGAGCACCGGCTTCCGAGTTACTTCAGTTTCGAGAGGCTGGTCTGCCTCCTCTTCTTCATCTTCTACCTCACTTTCTTCTACTGCCTCCATAGTCACTGCCTGTGTAGCTACCGCCACACGCTTCTTACTGATCTGCCCTTTTAACCGGTCTCGATAAACCGGTGACAGCTTCAATAGTTCTTTGTGTGTTAGCGATATCCCGTCAGCCAGAATTCTGTCTAGAATCTGTTCTACATCGAGACCATCCTCTATTGGAGCTTGATGCTTATAGCTCCCCTTCGACATCTCTGTCACGAACCGCGCCTTGACAGGTGGTGCCTCGACTACAGGTTTCATAGGAGGTACATGCTCGTAGGGCAGTTCATTTTTCTTTTGCGGCAAAGGTTTCTTCGCTACTTTTGCCGGTTTTTGTTTTCTCGATTTTACTACTTCTTCTCTATCGCTCTCTTCACTATTATTATCATCTTCGTCCTCCAAATCCGGGGGTTCCCTAATCGTGACCTTTTTCTTGGGGCCCGGCTTCTTCATCGGACCCTTCAAAAATCCTCCTGATTCGCCGCTGCAGAGGCCCGTGTGTCCACGAATTGTTGTGCCGGCTGCGCTTTCAGAAATTGATCTAATTGCAAGCTCAGCATTTCAATCTTCACGTTCATACTAGCCAAGTCGGCCTCAGAGCTGGTTGTCACTTTCGAGACGGTCCCTTCTTGGACCTGATTCACAAAAACAGGTATGGGAGGCCCATAGAGATCCGGTGCATCAGAAATCCCTGCGGGCACTGCCTGTACATTTTGCGAAGCGACGCCGTAATGTCTATTCACCCGATCCATGATAGGTCCATCTCCCTGCGGGACGTACGAGCCATCGGGCATCCGGATATTGTTTCCTATCACTAGGATTTTTCCTTCCTCAGCATGCTTTCTCTGCTCCTTACACTGCCCCCACCTGTGCCCCGGCAATCCACAGTAGAAACAGTCCCCTCCATCATTGTAAGGGTTTGGCTGCCCCCCACTGTTATTTGCACTGGGTCCACCAGGGTTCCCATTGTTGGCCTGCTTATAGCTATTTGTCTGCGGCCGTTGCGACCTTGTTTCAGTCAAATGCTTAAACATTTTCTCTTGATTCGCGACCATAGTTGTAATCGCTGTACTCAACGTAGCTAAACCTCCACCAACCGATTGTTTGAAATCATCCAACTCCACTTTGATACCCCCTGAAGCCGGGGATACTACTGCTGGAGTCGCTCGCGTTGAGCCATCGCGAAAGTACGACCTACATAAGGTGTTTCCGCTTGCAAGGCTCTCCGCCTTCTCGACGACTTCTGACAGATTGTAGGGATCTTCCCCCCGGAGGTTGCTACCTGCTCGAGTGGTTCCCTTGATGCTGAGGTTCAGGTTCAATGCTTCCTGGAAGCTTGAATCCAATGCTCCGATGAACGCTTCTACTAACTCTCGATTCGAGACTAGCGCTGGGGGCTTTAGACACTTTGTTGCTTCAGCCATAAACTTTCGTTTATAGCTCAAGAACTCTGTTTCATTATCCATTTTAAGTCCCCGGTGCTCTCTCACTATCTGATCGAGCTTTCGCTTTGAGCCCCTCTCGATCGTTTTGATCTCGGGATACTCTGCTTTTAATGCCTCTACGAAGGCATCCCAATCATCGGTCTTGAACGAGTCGAATTCCATCCATTCATCGCGTGTCTGCGAGTCTACATAGAATACTGCCCATTCAAGTTTTTCTTTTGCCGTGGCTATTTGACAGAGTTTGAAATTTCTCTCTAAGTTATAGAGGAACTCTTTCAAGAGCTCTGGCTTTGTGCTGTCCCATTTAGGGGCATCATTGCCACCTGGCCGCGGCATTTTGTATGCAGGTGACATTCTCGAAGGTGTCTGCGAGTTCGAAGACTGTGTTTGAGAAGCTACTACGGGTGTTCGTGCAACTACGGTTGGTCGAGGAGTTTGAAAACTACCCGGTAATGTCAAGGTCTGATTGCTCGGACTTGTTGACGGAGTATGTGTACTCAGAGGGATAGTGTTCGATGCTGCTCTACCTGATGGCGTAGCTGCGTTTGGCACGTTCGCGATAGTAGGATTTCTCGGGGTAGCCACTGTTGTAGCTGTTGACTTGGCCTTTGGGTTTAGAGGCTTCCGGACGATGATCTTGGCAGTCTCCTTATCAACGACGTCGGTCTTTTGTGAGTTTCTAGATAGTCTAGCTCTCGATCCTGAGGCTTGGGTTACAAGGCTCGCAGGAGTGGATGTTTCGGGTTGAGTTCTCTGGGATTTCTTTTTGGAAGAACCTCGAGATCCTCGTGAAACTTTTGTTCCTCTAGACGGCTGATTCGGAGGTGGTCCGAAAGACGTTTTGAGAAAGTTTTAAAGATGAAAAGTTGAATTTCTTTTCGAAATCTGAAGCGGCCCCCTCGCGGTGGGCTCCAGATGTGATGGTATTGGTGGGGTAGGTATGTAATGTGTGGCTCGGAAAACCACTACCTATATCAACCAGTACCTCGAATTGCGATTCTGGGGCTTCGGAAACAGTTCTTGAAGAGAGGGATTCAACTTTATATAGGGGGTTTTGGGGAAATAGAAATATATTATGGGTTTTCTCGAAAAATATACCCAAGGGCACCAAATGTACTCTGGGGTGGTCTCTGTGGTAGTAGCAACAAGTCTCCTCTTGCAACTACAGCCTCTGGCTCTCAATATCTCTGATCTTGAAACCTTGGGGGAATCTGCACTACCCCACTGAGTCTCTGTCTCTCTGTGTCTCTAGGCCTAAGGGGAATCTAAACTACCCCTGAGCCTCAATATTTCTCTCTAGAAGTCCCTCGGACTCAAACAATGGTCTCAACAATTCTCTCGACGATCACAGTTCGTCTCTACTGTTTTCTGAGTGGTCTATGACCGAAGCTCTCACTTAGTTTGCCTTAATGCACACAATAACACAAGATATGAAATCGTTAATTCCCAATCTCGTGGTCTCGAAGCTAGGGCAGCGAGTGCTTGCCTTTCACCTCTCCTCCACGCTGTATTTATATGTTTTTGGTAGCTAGGAAACAGCCCGAGTAAATAAGGAAATATTAGAGAGAGTAATGCTAGTATACACAATCGGTCCGACATTCCCCTGCGTAATAATGCTTTTCCACCCGGTATTGGTCCTGGCTGCCTGCTGTAGACTCGTTTCGAGTCATCGAGACGCTGCTGGCGTCATTCCGTGGGTCATTGCGATGGTCCGCGGCTGTTTCAGCACGCCCGGGGAGGTTCTCTACCCATATGCGTATGCCTTTCATCTCCACGCGTCTACCCTATTGGTCTCCTCCCGACCCGGCATTTTGGTACACTGTTAATATATCCTTCTAGTATCTTGAACTGGCCGCGCGTTGCTTACACGTCGTGCGGATAGTCCGAGATCGTCCAACTACTCCATCATTTGTCCTTTGATCCGCTACTGGACCCTGCAAAGCCTTTCAAGGTACTCGATCGGTCATCGAGATGCTATTGCACGTATTGTGTTGTCATAGCTATCCCCTTGGGGCTACCTGATAGGCTTACGCGTCCGTAGCTTAATAGGTTTTCTATTCGTTCCTCTCCTCACTCATCTCTATTGGTCCTCCTGACAATCGGCGGTCCTTCCGACCGTCGTATCGCGATCAGACGAGCTGACGCGGCTTCGGGTGTACATCCCTCGGCCGACGCTTTCTCGGACAATAGCCATGGTCTCCCTCTTCTCGATAGAACATCATCCCTGCCCTTAATATAGCAGTCGGTACATTGTTTCTTAGTACATTGTATGCCATTTATTCTGGTGAGGGACACTGTTCATTATTAATCGAGGTATCTCGAAAACCCGTCTACCAAGTGTCTCGATGCCAGTCACACGATCTTCTCAAAGGTTGCAACCAGCGCTAGTCTGCTACATGATGTCCCCTTCAAGATAGTCGAGTTAGGGGCCCTCAGCCTTCTCAGGTCATCTCGATGGCCATTATATGATTTCTGAGCCTTCCCTTATGATCAGGGGACTTTATTGACAATGTTCTCGATACTTGGTGCATCTCTGAGTGTATACAACCGCGATGTCGCTTGTTGTACCTTTTGTTCACTCTCGAAGCCATACAATAGCTATTTAGTAGCCACTGACTGACTCCTGGGGTGCCTTGTAGCCTCATAGAGGTCCTTACATGACATACCAGTCGGGTTAGGGTCATTGTAGGGGTGTTATGGGTATATCGAGATGATTACATCGTAGCTATTGCTGGGCCATGGGTATATATGGGTATAATGGCCTATTTTAGCAATGCTTTGATTTTCGGCGTAATACCGCCAGATGATCTTGACAAGTATCCAGACTGTCTACGTACCCACACCCATACAGACACTCTGCTGAAGAATGACGCGGTGAGCTACCAAGACCTGTGGACGTCATATGGCATAGTTGGAGACTGTCTCGTAAGTGTATATTCAAATATTCATGTTCCTACCAATTCGTGTTTATACTTAGCCGTTCACAACTGCCTTCCCCCGTGCCGACATCCATGAACTCTTGGCCCCTGACCTACTTCATCAGATCATCAAAGGAACGTTCAAGGATCATCTGGTAGACTGGGTGGAGAAGTATATCGAGACTGAGTATAAAGACAAGGCCTCGGAGGTGCTGGCTGATATTGACCGTCGGTATGTCTTTATCTAGCTTTGGTAGTACTTGGTGCCCAAGTTTGGCATAGAATTTCACTTGCACCACACTTTCCTGGTCTTCGACACTTTCACGAAGGCCGAGGATTTAAACAATGGACTGGCGATGACTCAAAGGGCCTGATGAAGGTACGCATATCATAAATGGTTGACTACAGGACTCCATGCTAACTGTCGAGTAGGTCTATCTGCCGGCTATTGCAGGCCATGTTCCAGTAGAGATGGTCAAGGCAGTAGCAGCTCTTATTGAGTTCTGCTATCTTGTGCGACGTTCTGTAATTGATGAAGATGCAGTTATCAAGATCAAAGAAACTATTGCCAAGTTTCATATGTACCGTGAGGCCTTCCGATTGGTTCGGCCAGATGGATTTTCGCTACCACAACAACATTCGGTGTGCCATTATTCATTTTTAATCACTGAATTTGGTGCTCCCAATGGCATCTGCTCCTCCATAACAGAGTCTCTGCACATCTGAGCCGTCAAGCGACCCTACCATTGATCAAACCGAAACAATGCTCTTGGCCAAATTGTCATTACCAACCAACAACTTGACAAACTGAAGGCAGCACGTACCTTTTTCTCGGTCCATGGCCTCCTTGATGACTCAGGCTCAATGTTGATGAGCTCGGTGACTGCTTTCCTTAGCTTCAATATGGCAGCATCCGTCACCTTGAAGGCTCCTATTGATGTTGGAGGGGATAGTGTACAAGAGATGCATGTAGCAGGAGCTGTCTTCGAACCCGATGCACATGCAGAAGTGAAATTAGCCAAGACACCAGGTCTGTCGCTTCATTCTATAATCTACTGGCCTTCATTAAAACTCCCATAGTGCGACGACTACCACACGATATCAACCACCTTGCCACATATCTCAATATCCCACGCCTTCCACTACTTGCACGACAATTCCTTTACCAAGCTCTCAAACCAGAATCTCACTCACTTCCTGTATCACTAGAGGACCTACCGCGGATCCCGAGCTGGGTACAGGTGTTTGAGTCAGCTCGTGCAGTTTATTACGCACCTAGTGACATCTCTGGTTTGGGAGGCTTGCATCACGAACGCATTCGATGTAAAGAAAATTGGTATGGAGCACCACGTCGTGATTGTGTATTTGTTGCAAATGCAGATAAACCTGATGAGGCAGGTTTTGAGGGTTTATTGGTTGGTCGAGTGTATCTCTTTTTCAGTTTTGAATATTGCGAAAAGCAATACAAATGTGCTCTGGTTCACTGGTTTTCAACCTATGGTGATAAACCCTGTGAGGAGACGGGGATGTGGAGGGTGACACCCGATTTTTCTGGTGGACAGCCCGTTCTTGAAGTCATCAATTTAGATACAGTCTTACGTGGGGCTCATCTAATTGGAGTAGCAGGTGGGACATTTGTACCAAAGGATCCAAAATTCACAAAATCGAGATCATTAGATGCCTTTAAAATGTTTTATGTAAATAAGTACGTCGATCATCATGCACACGAAATAGCTTTTTAGTAATATATTCTATTTTTCTGGTCATATCTAATACTAAGTATCTCAGCCTTGGTTTGACAAAGCGACAATAAAGGGTTCACAAAAGTGGAAGGGACAGGAAGAGAAAGAGGAAGTGTGGAGCAAGGGTCCTGTAATGATGAAGTGCCGACATTAAAAGGGGAAGGGTTTGAAAGTGATGGGCCAAGGGTGTGTGAATTTCCTGATGTAGGCAAAATGGATTGCCTTGACGCTTCCTTTCCATCCCTAGTACTTCTCGTTAAAATCAGCTTTACATACGAGCACAGACATTTACCATTTCTTTCCACAGGTTTTGTAAATCCTAGCGCATATGAGCTTAAATATAACCTTCAGTAAAATAAACTCACTTTGTCCAGGATTTTATCATGCGTCCCGGCAGAGAAGGTGCGAATAAGGTAGTCTGTCATGTTCTTGATGTTCTGCTCCTGCATCTCCAACTTGCTTTGAAAAAGTGCGAAGTGTTCCTTCATGGAGGTGTCTATATCCTCTGCGATTTCGTTCCTTAACATGCCCTTGATAGTGGCCATATCAACTGGGTCTTTAGCTCCCTTTCCGGCAAATCTCCCTTGTGACTCCCCAGATAGCTTGAATAAACCCTCAACAAGATCGCTACTCTCTACAACCATCTTGGAACCCCCATTTCTCTCGATGAACTCAAGAGCACCCTTCTCCTGTGGTGTGTCAAATCTTCGGAACAGCTGATCGAGCTTCTGGTTGATATCATGCACTTCGCTTGCGGTTGAATCAACCTTAAGAGCGATGTGGATGGTGAGAGCCTTGTCAATATTTTCTCGGTTATCCGCGAATTTTTTCACAAAACCAGTGAGGCGACCTTCGTATAACTTCGACTTCAGTGTCCTAGCTATTGACATAAGTGCATATATGAAGCCAACGAATCCAAATGTTCACTCACAAACCACACTCTTTCTAAGGTAATAGTCACAAAACGAGCCACATTCCTTGATATCGTTTGCAATCGCTTCCATTAGGGGCTGCATACGGTCTTTGATAATTTGGCCATCGGGTGCGACCGCAGCTGGGTCTCGTATATCGCGTAGTCTGCGACATCATTATTTCCAGATCACACAACACGTACAACATATCAACGGACTGGAATAGTGTGCACATCATTTGCATCATCTCAATTTTCATGATTTCAACTTTCTGATTGTTGTCTCTCCTGGTCATGTCAAGGGTCACGACAAGTTTGAAAGCAGTCACAGCGACTGAGAAACCTGTGAGTAATTCTCCAAAAGGGCTCACGTTCACATTCATACATACCTTGTGCGAAGGGGTGTATTTTGCCTAGTTCGTCTAAGCCGCGTAAGACAATATTAATTGTATCTCGAAATCCATTCAAGGCATTGTTGACGGTTTTTTCATCCAGAGATAAAATCCCTGCCTGTGCAGCGGCGATAACTGAGCGGTTCGAATTATAGAAGCTGTCGAATGTCGACCAAGCGGAGGTTGCACTGTTCCCTACAAGATAATGGGGGGTTGAGATTCAGGTTGGTAAGGCTGAGCGGGGTGACTATATACCTAGCTTATCGAATGCCTTTTCCTTCTTTCCCGGTCCGTCGGGAGAGTTCTTGAGGGTGTAGTATGTGGAGGCGAGGGCACCATCCAACTGGGATTGCGACTGGATGCGCTGGAGGGCGTCGACATCTGGAAGAAGTGAGTTTGCGGTATACTCGCCGGCCGCAGTGCTTTAAATATCAGGCTACCTTTAAGGCACAAACACTGCGAGTGCGGTGTCAACGGTGCTCGCAAGTGCTTGTTGGAAACTCATCAATACATGATTAGCGCCTGTATCCGCATGGTACGGAGACATGTGCACGCCGAACAGACGCCTCGCTGAGTCACATTAAACAAACAGGTGACCATAGGAAGAATCATTGAGGGTCGGAAGCGCGTCTCGAAATCCGAAACGGCGACGGCCCAATTCCATAACGGGTTGGAAGGCTACTGGTTCATGGACACGATGAAGTTCGGTGGACTGTCTTTTTCGCATCCTAACGCGCCAACCTGAACAAAGCGGATGTCACATCACGTCATCTCGAGAACATTATCCGCTTTTTTACCGCCTTGAATGGGCGCGATGGGTTGATTAAGTCGGCTTCGAAACCATGGGAGAGACAGTTTGATGTATGGCGAACTCTAAAAGCCGAGGTACAATTTCCACATTTGATAACATATGTATTCTTCCAGCACGAGCGACGCTTTTACGCACCCAACCAGAGGAGTAAGGAGGATGTATATGAAGGGCGATGGCAGCGGCGGTGATGGCATAAAACCTGACTTATACTGATTCGGCAAGCGCCGGACTTCTCTTCGAGCCCATCTAAACCTCTTACCCTGGGGCTACATCGTTGGAACTTGTAACACATTTTTACTAGCTCCCACAGGCAATAATCGCATTCCATTTTCTCTCCCACCACAACACGTACGTGACCCACATGAAACAGGGTAAACGCCTGTCCCAGTGATTGGGCAATGGGAGAGTGAGACATATGTATTGCTATACAAATGAGAGATGCTCACTCGATCTTTGTGTGCTTCGTGTGGAAATTGAAAACACGGGCACCAAGAGGACAAGCAGTGATATAGAGGCGGAGACGTCCATGACAAATTAGCAATACATTTGTAAGGGCTAACAAAGGCTGGAAAAGTTAGTGGTTGTGGTAATCACAACATTGCAGTGAGAGCCGCCAGCGGCATAGTCCAAGGTTTGATCATGATAACGACATACTGTGCATCAGAGCGACCATCCCATCGGGGCACAAATTGGTTCGCAGAACACATTAGCACACACAACAACCCACGCTTGGAGCCTTCAAGACGACTTATTTGTGGTTGGCTGGGTGGGGTCAAAAGACGAAAACGAAGGGCTCCGATCAGCCAGCCCATCCATTAATTATTCGCTCCCTCCCTTAGCAGGTGTTGGATGATCCGGCTTCTCTCTTCACCTTCTCTCATGGTTTCCCCCGTCTCTGCACTCCCTACCCTCCGGGTAGTACTACTTTACGCACCCTCAGTCCCTGCTTCAAGCTGCACACGGACAGCGGCCGATATATCCTATCCGCCACGGCTCATAATACGTGATCACAAGGACCCTTAATGCGAGGCCAGAACAGTGTCGGGTAGTTCGAATGTAAGAACAAATTAAGCAAATTTATAATACCAACACGCTGCCCTCATCGTCCGGATGGCATCGTCGTTAAATTTTCGCTACCCTCTACGGTTGGCGTGAGGTCCTCGAGGATTTTCAATGCGACGTAGCGTGACTGGGAAATGCCGACGTAGTGATGAAGGCGAGAAACGAAAGGGAAATGATCACATGAACTATAAAAATGCGCTTGCCAGTGCGGAATCCACCGAATAGTCGCCTCACAACCGTAACATCTCCGCTGATAACAATCATTCAGGCCAATGCCAACAACACTCAACGAGATCCCGAATGAAGTTCTCCTTCGGATCGCTCATCTGGCAAGTACATACATATTCAAGACATGCTTAGGGAGCTCATTCACTTTAGATCGCTGAGTCTCGTCATTTTGATTGTCTCCGCTGTCTGCGTCTGGTGTCACGCCAGCTCAATGCCATTATAGAGCCTATCCTTTTCTCTCATTTTGATTTTTTCTCAGCCAACCACCCCCGGCCCAAACATTGCGACACGATCACATCGGCATTGAGGGCCGAAGAAACGAAGGTATTCGAGAACGTCAGAAATGCAGAGGTCATATTGTCCCTCAATTATGGAACTCATGAAAAACACGGCCCTTGGCTGATCCTGCTGAATCTGCTGATTCCAGCGATGAAAAATTTATACTCCCTCAAGTGAGTTAGGCATATTCACTCCGTCAGATGACTCAGTTAATCTAGCTTGGACTACTTCCCCTACGGCCCTTATGCACCCGACGAGATTGGCGACTTCGTTAAGGCCCTGGGCTCATTAACCACCCTTAAGGAACTCACATTCACAATCGCCAACCACCCCGCTCCAGAATTCTCACTCGAGCCTTTGTCCAATCTAAATGTTCTTGTCGTTATCTCCTCATACCTCCAATTACCAAAGCCGGGATTCATATTAGAGCTTTCGAAGCTAATCGCACGCTGCCCAGACCTACACAGCTTCACTTTTACAATACGACGACCGTTCTGTCCCGAGGGAGCGATGCCACTGAAAGACCTATTCTCCGCCCTTTCATCGCTCCCGGTCGATGTATGCCTTAAGCTCAAGCGGCTCAAACTATGCTCTATTACCGTTACACCAGAAGATTTCCAGACACATATCCGGCATTTCCGCCAACTCGAAAGGCTGAAAATCAAACGCAGTCCCAGTCCCTCAGCAGCAGCTCACCTTGGCGGAATCTGTGCTATTCTGCAGAGCGAACAGATTTTCCTCAAGGATATTGCTATCGATGCCACCTACCCACCTCCTATCTTCGAGTACTTGTTATCATACTCGGACATCGAGCGTTTACATCTTATACCCCGACAGCCGCTCGACGACTCACCTCAGCTCGTGAACAAGTTCTTTACCACGGTACTCCCACACCACAAGTACTCACTAAGAACATTGAAAGTTGGTGGAAGCATTGCAACGCAGTGGTCGAAGGGTTTGAGTAATGAACAGCTGAAAGGGGTGGAAGAATGTCAATATCTTCGGCAGGTACACTGCTTCATGTCAGTGACATTAGCGGACGTGGCTGCCAAGAATTCGAAGCTTTTGGTGAGGATTGATAGTATCCTAGTATGATGATGATCCGATGAAGGCTAGTTGACTTGGTTAGAACTCGCTACGCGGCTTCCTAAGCTCCAGACGTTCAAGTGCTCTCCAATTGCAATCAAGACCTTAATCGTTGAGGGGTTCACTGAGCATTATATGTTATCGGATTATGATCCTAATCCGGATCCCATTGTTTGGCAGTTTGTAGTTGGAGTGGTGAAGCAGTTTGAAGAAACTCACAAGGTGAAATTTGGGATTTGCTTCGGACGACGACACTAACAAATTGGATATGTTCATGGACAAACTGATGGTTTGATATCCACCAAGTACTACTGACTGTGACTATGCTATAGTTGATCAAGTAATTAATGATGAGCTACCCATGGGCTCTGAACATGTTGCATATATGACAGCGCGTTGCGAGAACAGCGGGAAAGCACACTCCAAGTGTCGCACAAATCGCTTGTGGTTTGATGACTGGCCATAAGGGTATATGCTGATTGCCACATGAATTTGTCTCAACCGATCATACTTGCTCGGTTTCATCACTCTCTCAAGTGCCCAAACGAAGGACCACATATAGTCCGGGTAGTCACGGTACGTTGTTGAGCCATCAGTAGAGACTTGATATTGAAGCCTGAATTCAGTTAGTAGCTGAGGCGATGGCAAGTTTTCGACAATAGGCAGAATGTATTTGTTGGCTGCAGAGAGGGGGTCTGTCAGGGCCGCCCTCCAAACAGTTAGGTTAATTCGGAGGCATTGGAGATTTATGAGTCTCGCAATGCCTTCCAACGAGAGTTGACGAGTCAATGTATCCCCTGATTCAGTCATGTGAGCAAACAAACCAGGCAAGTATTAATGAACATAACTCACTTGGTTGATCCACTCTCAGATATAGGTCCTTCACCGACCCACCAAATGTGCCCAATGCCACCCCCACCCTATCGGAATCAAAAGGTGGAAGAACAAGAGGTGTCTCGCAGTACTTGAGGACGACTTCCTTGAGGCGCTTGAAAGACTCCACGCCATTCAGTTCGACCAGCCTTGAAAATACTTGGATCGTGTCCACGCCCGAAAGGCTAAGTACCGACAAACAGGGCAAGAACGACGTCGAGCGGGCTGAGGGATTTGCGGGGAACATAGCTGGATTGCGTATATCCAAAAGAAATAGATACTTTATCCCAGGTCTCTGGAAGAATGGCAACGTCAAGGGGAAATCCTCCATATAACCCACGACGAGAGCAGCAAATGACTGGCACTCAATGATATCCACAAGTCCATTGGTAGCATCGCTCGAAAGATTCCTCCAGGACAGTCGAGATGTATCGTCATTGATTCAATGGCAGGGAGAATGCGAAGAAAGCCGGCGAATCTCGGGTGGCAACCGGGAGATGAGAACACTGCGTATGCGCAGCGCTCAACCAATTCGAGGTGTCGGATGTGGCTAGCTATATGCCTGTGTGGCGGGGTCATGATTTCGTATAGATCGCTATTTTGTAAAGGATCCAGTGTGATCGTCTCGAAGAGTCGCGGTTGGCAGAGACGTCTGAATCGCCGGCACACAAGGGCGAGGTTGCGAAGATCCGTGGTTTCATGCGACTGATGGATGAACTCTTCGACGAGTTCGAAGGGCAAGGTCTGCGTGATTGCTGGAGTGTCCATGGTGGGATGAGGGAGAGGAAAGAAAGGAAAAGGATAGGCGGCTGAAAAATGCCTCGTGCCGCTCGACCGACTTTGCATCAGCGCATGTCAACAGTCATACTGAACTGGATTCTAGTTCAGGGCCAGTACCGCATTGGGATTGGTTCTAAGTTGGTCTCATGTCATCAACCGACCCGAGGATATTCACATTTGAAGTTCAAAACTGTAAGAAACACGAGAATTAGTACTGTAACAATGCAGTGAGTCGACACTTACTAGTGGACCCTTGAATACCACAAATCGCCTCGGCTTGGGTTTGTTCATTTTACGCCGAATCATATAGCCCTTGAGGGAAGCACACGCTATATACCGTATCTTCTACCATTGCACAAGTTTCAGCATCCCTGGTACAGAATTATACCTACAGGATTGGTCTGAAGGAAGGGTTGCAACGTTGAATATTTGAATACTAGTCCCTTTGGCAGTGCGTCACAATGTGTGTCACAATGGATTTTTCGCCTTAGCCAAGATGACCCTAAAATAGCATGTAAATAATGCTGACTTCTTCTTTGTATGTAAAGTTACTGACTAAAGCTCTGAAACAGTAGGAATGAAAAACAAATTATGAAAGATCAGGCTGAAGGACGGTCTCGCGCCTTGTGACGCCACTTTCCCTCTGATTATATTTACCTATACTCAACCAATCGGAGATTTTCCTTGACCCCTGCATGCGAAGCCATCAGAAACAGACACCAACCGTTGCGCCAGTAGCTCACAATGCCAACTAAAATCGGAACTGGGAGAACATAAGTTACCTGGCTGCCGTCCCGTTAGCCAGCGCCTGAGAGGATCACCTCTCTGTGAGATATCATCGACTATAAAAATCAACTGCATGTATGCAGGGTCCTGATGCCAGGTGAATTTATGGAGTTGCTCTTTTCGGTTTTGCCTTGCGGTATTTACGTGACGAGAACACCAGTCTCCTGAACCGCCTGTCTACCTCATTCAAAGACCAGACCAACAAAACAGTGGCAATGAATCTGCAACACTTTGAAATCGGTGAAGGCTAGTTACATCGTGATACCTTCAATCACACCAAGTATTGATTTTTATCTCGCCGCTTGTTTCATTTAGGACGACAAATGAGGGGAGGAATGTTTGTGTGTGCGTCCGGGTGCTTCTAGCTACCTCGGCAAGATGGCAGTTAATAAATCAAATTATTGTCAGCAGAGCCTCTGCGGATTTGAACACCTGAACAACTAACTCTTATCGCTGGCACCAATAGGGATCAGTTTTCCGATTGAACACGCTAGTGTGTATCGTGCACCATAAGTTGTATAAAAGAAGGCAGGTTCTACCCGAAGCCATCATGAGCCCAGATACTCACCCACCCACTCCAAGTCAGCTCCTACTAGCTGCCCCAGCTCAAATGCATGAGGCATGCGCGCGTTGTCGCAGCATAAAATATGCGGGCAGTGGACAGGTGCCGATAGCGCACGCAAGCTACATGATTGAAGAGATGATAGAGGAGCCTTAGCAATTACATACAAATCATCCTACATATAACATAGTATCTAAGACAACAGAATGGAGCTCCGAAGGAGCCCCAATACATGCTCCGAGACATCGAAATGTACAATTTTCGACGCGCGTCAGTCGATAGCAATCTCAGCACGAAGACTGTTAGTAGTCCCTAATAGATGGCTAACAGCAAGTGCCACTTGACTCCATGTTCGGCGTTAAATAATTGCAAAAATGAATCTCGGCCGAGGCTAAAACACTTTCCTGACCAATGGTGGAGTTCCTCGACCTTCCTTTCATTCTGGAACTTGGTACTTCGTACTGACCTGCCTAATGTCAAACTCTGACGCTGGTACCGGTCACGATGAAGCTCAACAATTCTATTTCTAATGTCATCTGTCCTTTTGGTCGCGATAGTCTGTGCCACAGCTGACGACAATGCTCTTTTGTGCTGGGATTTGAAAAACTATCACAATCGCCATAAACATATAACGGCTGGGCACTACTTAAAGGAGGCAAGCCATCCACCACCAAGTTTGCCGCGCTAGAACAACTATTCTCGTTTGACATGACAGATATTCTTCATTGCTATTTTACGGTGTAAGCCGTAAGTAGAATCCATGGAATCTGTGAGGCCATGATAGATGATCTGAAACTCGCTCAATCCTAAGCTAGACTCATTATATTACAATACTCATATTGTCTCTCCACTTCTTACGTTGAGCGCAGCAAACCAATATTCATTCAGTTGGGTGCTTCTAGCGGCCTCAGTACATCGTAGCTAATAATAGCTCGATTTTTGTAGGAGCCATTCGCAACTACAACCTCGATAGGCCTCAGGCAACTGATGCTCATCACCGCCATCGACGGTGGAGACAAGTTGAACAAGCTCTACAGCAGGCTAAATGTCCCATGAATTCATCAACCAAAGAAATCCAGCTTGGGGAATGTGTTCCACACATGTTGATAAACAATCGCACTAAGTGGCTTTTTCATAATGGAAGGAACCCTATTGTATTGTGTAGCTGTCCTTGTGTAGATGATTAACAGTGACCTCGCGGCGGGTCCTATACGGCGTCAACTACTCGCGAGACATATAAAAGGTGTAGTATTTTCGTCTAAACACATCAGAAACACACTCAAGCTCTCTCATTCCTCTGTAAAGTAACACTTCGCCCTTGATTGACCTGTCTCATTCTGACTCTGCCGGTATACTTTGCAGGCCACAATGAAGTTCAACCTTATCTCTAATGCCGTCGCCGTCCTCGTGGTTGCGATGACCTTCGGTGCAACAGGCACCTATGCCATATCGTGCGGAGAAGAGGCTGCTCCTAGGCAGCCCTACTGCACGGAAACATCGATCCCCTGCCCTCCTGGGATGCGTCCAGTCTTCTACGATGATGCCACCCCTTGCCGCAATGGCCAGCGCTGCTGCATCTATAACTAAAGAGCGTAGTTGGTGGGACACGACTCTTGTATTCTTCAAGTAAAGATCCTCGTGCTCTGGGTGTATGACAATTAGTTTGTGAATTGTAAATTCATGACTTGTGTTGCCTCTGCGATTATCCGTTGAAAAGACTTAGTGAATTTAATCGTTGACCAAGAAAATGATCAAGTACATCTAAATAGCCTCTAGAAATATTTCAACTACTGGAGAGCCAGATATCCAAGACAAGAGCAAAAGCAACAAGTTTTTGCGAGGGTCTTATGTGACGCTCCTAGACCACATGGTTCATCATTCAATATCCTGTGCTAAGAGGACGTTGCCTTGGCATTTGCTGCTTGGAACAGGTCCACCAATACTGTATAATAGTACAGGTCGCAAACGTGCGGACACTAGTTGCCGTGTGTATGTATGTGCATCTCAAATTCTCGCATTCATTTAAGGATATCAAGGCGCCTAGGGGACAACCCCTTGTGGAGGATGGGGAACCAAAGCAAAAGGCCACACTAGTCATTGGTGTGCCTACGGGCACTCGCTGTTTGTATCGGCTAGCTGCAAGGAGAAGATAGAGTTCCGGGGGTGGTTCGATACCTTTCGGTGCCTCACGAAAGACTGCCGCCGTTTTATCAAATACAGGTTCTTCGAGCCTTCAGACCCATGATTTGCAGAATTCCCTGTCGCTTACTCTCTAGGATCCTCCGGCGACTGAAGAAAAAATAGCGGGTAGTTACACCGTTCCTTCCTATGCGAGTCAAATGCCTATGTACGATCTAGACAAAGTCATCGATAAAGAAAAGAAGAAAATATTATCGTGTTTGTTTCATTCCTCACTTCGACCATATTTGTGTCATCCATTACACTACGGGGTCCGACTCCTTCTCATCCGCTTTCTAGTTGTAGCTCAGGTACGCCCGCGATGGCCCTTGTCGGTGCATCTGTGTCGGATGGTTTTGACAAACACACGGGACTGGACCCCCGAGGACTTCCTGACACCAGGCAAGGAAGGGAGCAATGAATACTTCTTGTGGATGATTGTATTTTGGGCTCGTGACTCCGACGTATCTAGCAGCGAGGGTGGTTGTGGCTTGTCTGGGCGGTGACTCCATTGTGGGCCGCGCCCGGCGCGTTACAATATATGGATTGGATCAGAGTCTTCCTTCATCTTCGATAGGGAGGTTCCGACACGAACCGGAGCTATTCTCGATGTCTTCGATGGTTTTTCATTGATTGTTGTGCCCGAAGGGATAGAATTTCCGTGAGGGTCACCGGTCCTGTAGTGGGTACGAATGGCTACTCGTACGATCTCCCCCTGGGATACGGTTCCTCTGGGTGCCCCCAAGCAAGAGAACATACGAGCGACGTTTTGGTTAAGGGTTGATAACGTTGATGTTTGTTGATGAGGCAAAAATAAACATCTTGGCACCGCACCGGGACCGCTGGTAGCCGGTCTTGTTTTGCGCACCATTCATACTGTCATCCCAGTAAGTAGCAGGTGTATTAAAGATACGCACAATCGCTGTTCTCTTGCAACTCAACACCCTGCTCCTTGGAACGATGGCCGATATACTACTAGGCGCCATACCCTTCTCTCTCTACATGATATATAGATACCTCAAACGAAGACAGAGTCCGCACCCGAAAAATACCCCCGAGACAAGAACGAGTGCTGATTCTAGGCGCGTCCTCGGGAATTGGAAGATCAATTGCGCACGTATACGCAAAGAGGGGGGCCCAAGTGTGCATTGTGGCGCGACGAGAAGCTAGGGTAGCAGAAGTTGTAAAAGAGTGCAAGGCAGAAGGGACCAACGAGGATGGTATTTTGGGATGTGTTGCTGACTTTACCAGTGTGCAAGACATGGTCCGTGTGAGGAGCCTTATCGCAGAAGGTGCGCTGGTACCACTCTATGTCGATAGCTAGTTCGCTTATGACGTGCTTTAGAGTGGGAGGGCTTTGATACTCTTGTCGTCACTGCGGGGGTGTCGGCTTTGAAGCCTCTGCTTGCTGTCGCAGGACTCGACTCGATAAGGACACCAGGACAGGCGGAGGAATTCGATCCTCCGCAAGCAGACAGAGAATCTATTCAGGCTGCCGTTGATATCTCGGCTGCGGCGACGAAAACCAACTATACCGGGCCGCTGATTGCAGCAGTGACTTTTGTATGTCCTGTATCTCCAATTTCTAATAAAAGCTCACTAAAGGAGTTCTTTCTAGATCCCTATGTTGGCCAGTACCTCCAAATCGCCATCTATTCTCTTACTCTCGTCCCTCGCATCTGTGATACCTGCACCTACACGCGCCATTTACGCCTCGACCAAGTCCGCCTCACTGCTATTGTACCAAGCCCTGGCAATCGAGCACCGTTCTATTGCGTTCTCTCTCATCATACCTTCGACTGTTGAAGGCGATTTCCGCAATTCAGCTGTTGATGGCGGCCCAGCCCGCGAACAGGATCCTAGTCAACATGGTCTCAAGAGAGAGGCAGTAGCGAAGAGATGTGTTCGGGCTGTTGACAATGAGGATAAGACTGTGTTCATGCCATCGTTTATGAGACTCGCGCAGTTATTGTATTGGCTTGCGCCCAACTTTGTTGAGTGGAGAGCAAGTGTGAAGTATGGATTTGAAGACGTAATCATCGTTGCGATTTGGACTTGGGTATTCTAAGGTGTTTATCCGTACTAGTTTCATTGATGTTTCATTGATGTATAATTTGGTTATTACCATGTAATACATCCCGAGGCGTTAGAAAGCGTTGTCATCGCCAATGGTACCTGGTAATACCATAACATATTCCCCTGAGTTCATTCAGCCAGGACCTTCAGTAGTATCTAGTCAGCTGAAACGTCAATTTGCTTTGCCCTACGGGTGCTTTCCACAATCCTCTCGGCATCACGACGAAGGACTCTGCTCGTAGAGAAACAGCCCTCAGAAAAAAACGGTGGCTAATACCATACCCTCTCTCCACGCGTTGTTTCTGGAGGAGCGTGGTAACCGGGGCGACGACAACTCACGGTCTCCCTGGCGTAGTAGCTTTGCTCCGGGCCCTGACATGGTCTGACATTTGATCGGATTCGCTTTGCAACTCGAACTATGAACATCGAACTGATGCCCTGAAACCCAGCGACGGTATATTCTAGGGGGTACATTGTCACATGCTTTTCGGCTGCGGTGGGTAGGACTAGATCCAGTGCGCCGTGTCAATTTTCAATGTGCTAATCAGCGCGTGAAGATACCAAGGAATCAGAGGCCCTGCAGGACCGGGCGAGGGGAGCTGTCTACGGCTTGTTGCAGCAGGGATCCTGAGAGCGAGAGGTACACATTGGAACTTGATCCCAGAAGACTTAAAGAATTTATTCGCTGAGTAACCGGGCGATTCATGAAGCTATAGAAAGATGTCCGTTAGCGACGGTAGAATTTCTTCAGGATAAGGATCCGTTATTCCCCCCAGCTTTCGACCCTGGACCATCTTTTACTTTGCAAAAGAGGCCGGATTTTATTGTGAACTCGCGAATGAGATTTTTTTACACGCCTACATTCTTATCTATGCCGCCCTATTACAGCCTGCTTTATTTCTTGGCGTGGCCTGGTTGATGCCGTTTGAATTGGAGTTTCAACTCCGCATATTCGGACTTGCAACATTCCCAGCACATGGTTTCTCACTCACCTTCTTCTCTGTCCAACGTTTGATCTCGCTTCGCACAAGGCCAATCAGCAGATCACGGAGCGCTCACTCCTGAAACCGCTGATGCAGACCTAAAAATGAGCTTGACCTACACGCTACAGCGCGAGATGCTTCGTCGGGCACCACGGTAGGAGGATGAACTCCCTAGCAACAAATCTGTCCCGGTTCCACAAGGGCGTGGAAAACGGTTCCAATTCAATCGGAATCAGTCGCGGTGGACAATACCCAAGTGGTACATACCCCTAGGGCCAAGCTTTACCCCACTCGTTGCTGAACGACCACCAGGTAGCCGACGTGGCTGTCTACCACCATGCTACTTTCCCCTCTCCTCTTCCATATCACTCTCTTTTGCGGGCTGCTGGTTTCTGCCCAATCGCCTCTCCAACTTGGATATATACCACTTGCGGTTAGGACTCCATATTTACACGGATGGATTGTCAGCAACCAGGGAAGCTCTCCTTCTAACGCTTGGCCAAACTTCTACACCACAAATCGAGTGAGCAGTATATTCTACTCCTCAATTTTCAGTAACGCGTATGAACGTTGTTTATGACTAATGGTAGGAGTTTGGATGGGGTGGGTTGATTCGGGTCGATGGCAAGGCCTATCAGTGGATGGGTAGAAGTGGTTTCAATTTCACAAGAACCGTTACAAGCGAGATCACCCCTACGAAGAGCATTTTCAGGCTCGAAGCTGGACCGATTCAGTTCAACGTGACGTTTTTGAGTCCGATCGAAGTATGTGTCTTTGACCTTGCGTTTCCCTCGTGCTCACATTCTCATGGGCTACTTAGCCTACTGACTACGTCCGTCAATCAATTCCGTTTTCGTATCCTGTACATTGACGGAATCGCCGCAAACGACACTGCGCCTCATACTGTACAAGTATACACTGATATATCCGGCCGTGAGTTATTCTAATATAAATTAACGGCGAATATCTCAATAGAGTTGAATTGGCAGAATGGGTCACCAGAGATGATCAAGCAGTAATAGTTTGGGACACATCACAGAGGAGTAATATGGTATATCATCGCGTCGTTCGACAGAACCCCTCACCAATGCTGGACCATGGAGACATCGCTGAGGACAGCACGGGATACTACGCTATGGAAGAGCGACCGAACCTCACCTGGCAAACGGGGATAGATGTTGACTGTCGTGCGCGATTCGCAAACAACGGCAGTATGGCAAACTCAAGTGACAGTAATTTCCGAGCAGTATCCCTGTGAGTCAGTTATTTAACGCAGACAGGATGAACAATTAACAGTCGCAGAAATTGGCCGGTCTTTGCTATTTCTGTTGACTTGGGTGTCATCTCAGCGGGGACCCAGCCCGATCCTGTAGTCTGGGCGCTCGGGCTCGTCCGAGAGCCTCTGCTCACATATACAACGGAATCAGCTGTGAACAGCCGAAGTGCATATTACCGGTCTGTCTACTCCACCGCCGATCAAGTGGTACGTGAGGACCCACGTCGCGTTGAAAGGCTATAACAGAACAGTGACATCTATTTCTAGATTTCCGCCTTCCTCAGTGATTTCCCAGATGCCAGGAGTAGAAGCGATGCTTGGGACAGCAAGATCACCTCAGATGCATCTGCTGTATCCCCGGAGTATACTACTATACTCTCCCTTGTAACACGACAAATTTTCGCATCCATGGATATCACGCTCCCAACTCCAAAGGCTGGTCTAGCTGATACCACCGATGTGAAGATTTTCATGAAGGATATCGGAACCTCTCTGTGGGTATATAGACTAAATTTGAATGAATTACCACTGAACTTTGCCTCAGGCGAACAAACCCCGTCGAAGTCATTTACGGCGCCTTCCCAGCCTTGTTGTATTTCAATCCCACAATGGCAAGGCACCTCTTGCAACCCTTGTTCGAGTTCCAGTCTTCAAATCGCTATAAAAACGCCTTTGCCTCGCCTGATCTGGGTATGTCGTCGCCTTTCGGTCCATGACCGGTTAACTGATGCACTGGACATGTAGGGGTCACCTACCCAGTAGTTCTGGGTAACACCAGTGATACGCAAGTTCTCGGTGTTGAACGTACGCGTTACTAGGTTATTTACTATGTCTGTGTTCTGACATACCTGCTCAGATTGTGGAAATATGCTTATCATGGCTTACGCTCACGCAGTCAAGTCCGGTGACGGTTCACTCATTTCCCGCTATGTGAGTGTTTCGAATTCGATCATCCTGAATCCGCCTGAGTTTGATCACCAGCACTCCATACTTCAACGTTGGGCAGACTTCCTCGTCGACAACGCACTCCATGCAAGCAACTCTATCACCGCTGATGGACTTGATAACCAAGGCATGTCCAATCTAGGCATTCAAGGGTATTCTCGGTGTCTACTCCATGGCAAAAATCAACGAGGCAGTTGGATTGTCACATGATACCTCCTATATGGTCAGTAGGATGCCCGAGGCCGACAGTTCATGAGATGACCAACCCTTCTAGACTCAAGCAATGAGTTTGATTAGCGATTGGAAGAACTTGTCGCTGACGGATAGTCATATTCAGTCGGTCTATGGTCAAAAAAGTAGCTGGGGTTTGATGTATAATCTATTTCCTGCTATCTGGCTCAACACGAGCTTGATCGACGACGACGTATGTAACCACATGATCCGGATCAAGCGCTAAGCTCACTATCTTACTCCATAGCTCTTGGCCCTCCAAGCTCAGTGGTACGGCCAGCAACCTTGTAAGTTCACTATGCTTTATTATACATATAATTTTTATCAATCTTCCCGCCAAAAAGCTTCGAACTTTGGCCCTGGACTTGATAGCACCTCATCCGATGTCATCTACCCCCGTACGTGTTCACTCTATTACCATATGATAAACCGCTCAAGTACCTGTTTCTTAGATTGGACCTTACTAACAGCCGCCACGATTCCCGCTGCTCTATCCACCATACGCAACAAACTCATTCAGTCAGTTCAACAGCGGGCCTATCTACTAAAGAGTCAGGTCCCTCTCCCAGCAAGGTATCAAGCTGTGGATGGAGCCCCAGTAACCGGAAGCGGAAGGTAATTTTACTTATGCAGCCGTTCAATCGTGGACTTTCCAGCTAATAACTTAACTCAACTTGTAGCCCAATCCACGGCGCTGCTTTTGGGGTTCTAGCACTCGGGTTCGTCCCACTATCTACTCTTTTGATAACCATATCCCCTTAAATTGTTCTCGTCTAGCCTCGAAAACCGTCAAATTAAAGCTGATCCGATATCCCAAACCAATAGTACCCCGGACCCTAGTGGGATGAAGTCGAATGTGGGCGCTATCGTCGGAGGTGTTATTGGTGGCCTTGCATTCCTCATCGTCGTGGCAGCCTTGATTCTCTTCTTTTGGAGAAGACGTAGGCCCCAGTATGAGGAGAGCGGTTATAATAACTACTCCGCGCCTCACCCATTCATGGCCTCAAAAGAAGCTCTGACGCAGCCGGTGACGCTTAACACAAATAACGCTCCTTTGCCTCAACAGACATCTCAGGGTGGAAGCGTTAGCTATGGGACGAGCCCAACGCAATCTGAGCCTAACGGCCAGTGGAGACCAGACTGGGAAGGTCTATCACAATCGCGTCAGCCTGCAGAAGCTGAATCATATGGACTTCCCGCTGGAGCTGCACTGACCATTACACCACTCACTACTACTACTACTCTTTCGAGCACAGCTGTGAACAAGCAACGAGAGGCGATGGCTCTGCAGAGACAGAGTACCTCCGGGATGACCTCACTCTCGAACCCTTATTCTACGTCGTCTGGGACAGAAGAGTTGAGGGCGGAAGTGGAAATGTTACGGAGAGAGATGAATTCCATCCGGGCGATGCAGGAACCTCCTCCGTTGTACACCTGAACTACTCTGTTCGATCTCTTTCTTTTTCTTTTTTTGTTGCTGTATGCGTACCCTGTGGCACTTTTTTTTTTTTCGCTTGCTCTCGTCGGCATTTTGTAACACTTTTTCCGTTCTCTCTTACCGTATTTACAAGTAAATTGACTTATCTGCAAAGGGGCCACTTGGGAACAACAGATGAATAGTATAAATTTCCCGTTCTTCAGCTCTGCGCAGGAACACCCCACACTATTATATTACGAAACAATTTATTTCACCTTGACTACCCCCAGCTACCCCCTGATTTTCAATTGGGATGGCAAGTTCTACGTATTCAAACTTGGCTCAGCTCAGGTTCACGTATCCCCATCATTCTAGGACCACTCATATCGTCCGGTATACAACCAGGTGAGACGCTCTGATCACGAATTTGTACAGCAGTTAAAACCACCGAGCATATTCGTTTTGAACGTGGACAATAGCGTCTCCGGCCTTCTAATCCAAGTGCCTCACAGAACAAAATTTCCGAATCAACCCCCCACAACCTCGCATGTGTCATGGAACAGTCAAACTGTGCCAGCACCGTCCGTTTTCTCATTAGATATATATCGTGAAATGTCCCAAGATGTCTAAAATAACATAAGGTAGCGTATTGGTAAACCAGTACTTGATAAAGAAAAGATGGTGAAGGATCATGCGTAGGTAGGTATAGAGAAAAGTAGGAACTAACTACTTGTTACTAGAAAGGTTTGTCTTTGCATCCAAGTTACAGTGTAAATGCTCAATCCAACTGCATCTCAATAACCGCCTCCAGCAGACGGTGGATAAGCCCTTGGGATGAATCCACCTTTCTGATACAGCTGTTGTCCACTAACACCACCAACCAGGCTCGCTGGCGCGCCACCATGATAGTTGCTTGCCGTGTCCTCTTCATACTCTGGACCACCTCCAGGGCCATTAAGTAGTGGGTCCTTAACTTCCCAGACAGCAGCCTTGGAGCCGACAGAGAATTCTAGGTCCTCGCGCTGCGGAGCCTAATTAGCACCAAAGACGAGATGGGGGAGGGTAAGGACTTACGGTGATACTATCCCAATATTTGTACACCATCATCACGCTCAGGAGTATGCAGAGCGTGAAGAAAAACAATCCGTCGATGTAGTGTTTAATGGCATCGCAGATCGTCACGCTGAAAGCGAACAAAAGGACTTGGGCGATGGTGAAGAAGGCGGTGCCGAACACGATGTCACCAATGGGCCATCGATCGTCAAGAGTTCGGAACACAAGGATGAGTTGAGACACGACATAAATAACGGTGCAAATGAGCGGCCACAGAATATAGACGATCCATAGTCCGATAGGCTTGTCGAACTTGAATCCAGCAAACTGCTTGAATGTTGCAATGGAGATAAAGAATGATACGCCAAAGATGACGAGGCAAGAGATTCCGCAAGAACTTGGGTCAGGGTGTCAGTAGCGCCTGTAGAAAGGGGTTGAGGCAGTGTTTACCCATAAAGACAATGGCGTTCCATCTTCAGCAAATTGGAACCCCACAAATCCGTTGATGAGGAGACAACAATAAGTGGCGGCTATAAGTCCGGTGTAAACTGCAGCGAACCACTGTTTTGGTGTCAGTAAGCTGGCTGACACGCTTGGGCCGTAATAAACGCACAGGATAGCTCGCGTTTGATGTGGGTATAACGCCAGAGTCGAGGAACATTGCGAGCAGCTCGATCACAGCATACATCCAGAAGAACATCACAATCTCTTTTCGACCTATAACGGGGTGATGAGCAAAATGGAATAGGGATGTTGGCTATCACCTACCGACGGCTGTGTATTTACTCCTAATATGGAGGATCATAATTGCAGTCATGATGATAGCGACGATGTGAACAAAACATGTTGCTGAGGAGAGCGTCAGTTAGAATGAATTTTCAACTTGGATGAAAATGGAGAGAGGAGCCATTGCGACTAGAAGACCGAAGAACCCCATCCAACGAAACTTCAAGCAGAAGCCTAGCTATATGCGCTCAATATGCCTCCTGCCCATCCCTCACTTCCATTCTGCCCCAAGATGCTGCATGCCCAACTAGGCGCACGGAGTGGAAGGCTCCTAATGTAGCACCAAGGTGGCTCGACCCTTGCCCAAAAAAACAGAGCAAAGCCACCGGTGTGGCTGAACAGCAGTTCCGTACTCACACGGCTGAAAGATCAGAGTACCGCCAACATCCACATTCCTGCTGTAACAAGTGGGCTCGATGCCTTGATCAGAGCCTACGAGGGGGCAAATAACGAGTGCGGCGGTTCTGCAGATGGCGTTGAAGGAACCAAATTCGACGCCCATGGCTCCCGAGGAGAGGTAGGGATGGTGGTGGTAAGGAGAGACGAAGGGGTCAGGAGAAGAGTTGCTTGGGCAGGCGAGCCCTCAGGAGGTGAACGGGGGAACGGGCGTTGTCGACGAGAACGGTGGTTGCCTTGATGTCAGCCTCTTGCACAACAAACTCCAACTCTCCCAGGCCTGCTGACTAATGAGCCCCTCTTCTTGTGCCCCGACATGGATCAGGAGGTTATTTTATTTTATTCTTCTGCCTGTACGTTTCGAAACTCGGGTCCTCAAAATGGGCCCTTGTATGTAGAGTTGAGGGACCCTATCAAGGCTGTCTGACATTTGACTGGGGATAAGAGTATGTATGTGCCAAATGCTATTGTTCCAGCGCATACATACTTGGTCTACCTGAGTTGCCATGATTTTTATTTATTGGTGCGGACCGTCTTGACCTGAGTGATTTTTCGGGTTTGAGGCTAAGTATTTGCCAATTGACATCTTCAACCCGATAGGCAAGTTCCTACTGATCTCCATTCTTTATTTCTGCCACTTGGCTCCGGCTACTATAGTCGGACAGCGTCTCTTAGCACCAAGAATTTGTCCTCACCGGCCGATCGAATTTGGCCGCGCTCCTGTGCTTTTGGCGTGGTGTTGACTGCAAATTATGCAGCACGAACTCACCAAAGGCCCCAAAGGCCCAAGGGGCCGGAGGAATGCACAAGGGGCAGTGAGAGGAGTCATACAGGCCGCCAATGATGATCGCGCGACGCGGACCGGAATCCTCACCAGACCCTGGGTGCACAAGGGGCCGCGCACTTAGCCGTCACCGTCCACCAGGCTCGGAGTACAGCCCCATCATATACGGGGAAATCAGGTTGTGGATATCCGGTGGCAATCACCCATGCAATGACATGGAGCATGTACGGAATTTTCGGGCAGCGATGGATTCAGGAGGTCCCTCAGGACCATCAAGGCTACTGCCGCTCTGCGTTCAAACTGCAGCGAGAGCGTTGCCATCAGAAAATGCAAGAGTAAGACTCCTATTACCGAATGAAACATCCACTCACCACAGGCCCGATTAGTTCGACGGCGCCCTCCAGTGGCCCCAGTGCGTCTGTCTGAGGACTTAAGGATCTAAACTAGAGTACTCCGCGTGCATGAACCCGGAGCCAGTTAGTCCACCACCGACGTAAGAAGATCGAAGTCCAGAAACTATTATGGCCCGACCACGGTCCAACGTGCCGCTTGCGCAGTCGGACTATCTTCTACCCACCTCCGAATGATCGTCCTCCGTTCCACAAGCATTCACTTCCGGGATGTTCCGCCCATCTGGTTGGTCACTGGAAGACCCACTACAGCCCACTTACGCTTATGCTTGTAAACGGCGCAACAAGACCACCCGGCATTCCTGGGGAAACATAAAGGATAATCATTCCCTGAATATCATATCGCAGCATATTGCTCCTTAACGCTCCACATGTCGAGAATGCTTGGTTCATGTGGGCACGGCATTGCAGAACTCCAAAATTGATATCGCCGTTAGTTAGCCTTTGACAAGGCCCGCCTGGCTAATCCTCCCAAGCATCTGAGTACCGGTAGGCGCTCAGATATGATCCTTCAAATCCGCTGTCGGAGAACTGTCGTGTTAACACGCAAGTTTGTAGTAATGCAAGGATTTCATCAAAAGGACTCTCTGTATTTTTTTTATATATTTCTTTCATGGCTCAAGATTCATTTATTCAAAAAGGCAACTCGTATCGAGAATAAGCATCATTTTTTACCTAGCTCAGGGTCACAACAGGACAAGGCTAAGCTACTAACTTGGGCTTCCGCATACAGGAATCGAGCAAGGAAACACCCGACAGAAACATGGCTATGTGCATCCTTGGAGATAGTCACCATCATTTTTTTCTAGGATATTCCTATACCATGAGGTGATTTTTATGTTTGAATCTCACCGACCGCTGGGATGATGACTTCGGTATATGCGCAGTTGACTGGGATGCGTTTCGCGACCTTAACCGCACCCCGCGGATTTCATCAAGCAAAATTGGTGATGATCATCATGACACCCGTGATGTCGGACCAACTCTGCCAGTTGCCGGCTAAAAACCTCAGAGAGGGGTCAGGCAACCACAAAGATGGGTGATAGGTCCCTGATCGCCTCGCAGAGGAAGGTCGTAGGGACCCGTAGTTGGTACCCCGTTGCCATTGATAAGTATTGTGCCGAGTGTCCCTGTGCCCCCACCAGCTAACTGCGGCCCTCTCGTCACGGACAGCAGTGGCAGCACCTGACCAGAAAAATCAATTCCAGCAATGATACATGATTTACGTGAATGGAGAACGCGCCGGATGGCGAGTTCTGCAGTTGTTGTTGTTACAAGGCCGTTTACTCGCACTGCAGACAGTCCCTGCCTGGGCAATTCATTTATGCTTTCATCTGTCCCGCTTCCCCAGTCACGCCATCATAAGTGACATAAATGAACAAGGGGAGGAGGAATAACGTGGTCGGGGCCCGTCCGGCCCAGTGATGGGCCATCATAAGGTCCGGGGCCCCGGCTCAAGAAAAATAATATCAATATTTCCTAAAACGTGAGATCTCTGTTTCAATATGTCGTTTGGGCCGATAATAGTATGTGTTCTACCAATTTTGAGCTGCAAGGGCTAAAGCGGAATGGCGAGACATTCCCACTTATGGGCAAGGCACATATGTAACCGTCGGCGGAGCCAACAATGAGCTAGCAACGAGAATTGGCTTCTCAAAAGGGCCACGGCCCAGAATTCCGCTTTCAGCTAGCCTCATACCCAAGCTGAATTTCGAAAAAAAAAAATGCTGAGAAGTACGAGGATCGGACATACGTGCCGGTGCTTATGAGTGGCGGCAGGGAAGGGGGCTGAAGAGGCTCTCCTTGTTCGTCAGGGACTTCGACCATTAACCCGTATACATAGGTGATCTCTACCGCTGGACCGAAGTTTCAACAAGTAAAGATGTCCCGCGGAGTTTGAAGGAAGTGAGATGGGTCACTAGAAACGATGGATGCGGGCAAGCTTGTCTGATAGGCGCATGCATAGGTGCGCCATGGATACCGAAGTTTCAGTGAAATCGAATTAGAATCGAGACAGAAGGGGGGTCCATCGTTTGGGCGGAGCAGGCACGAGTAAACGAGCGGGGCTTTGGTGCATTTCATATGGACGCCACTGCGAGACAGGCTTGAAGTAGTAGCGGTCGGAGGAATCTTTTTCTTTCTGGCGGCGGCCCAAAAGAGATGACGTATGATGTATTGATGTCATACTTTGACCCCATCTGTTGGCCTTGGTGCGGTGACGGTGAAATTCTAGCCCATATCGTATGACAATGGCACCTTGCACCGCACCTTCTACTCACAGACCCTCCACCGGATATCAGATTGTGTGTCATCAAGGCCCGAAAACATCGTATGGAGGGAGCCAAAAGCTAAGACTGAGGTTAAGTCAAGTGCACCTGGGCTATGGCTCGTCTCTGCTTTTGAATTTGAAGGTTTACAAGTCCCGTACAGCAACGGGTGACGTTGAGGATCCAATTGCTGTTCATTTTTCAGGCATGAGGCTTGTGGGTTCAGAGCGTTTAATGACTGGTTCATCCCTATGTGTAAGGACCGGCATCTTTTTCGTCAGCCACGAGATGGAGTATTACGACGGAGTTTGGAGTTGAGAATACCTGTCATTCTAATGCTCCTAGCGTGGTGGTATGAATATATAAAGGAGATAATGGGCGTCCTATAGCTGTAATTTGATCGTTCGTTCGTGCCGAACAGCAGGGATCAGGTTAGGATACATTTATCGCTCGATAGAAGTGGAAATAAATGTTATTGTGATGCTTACTCGCGAAGTGTCGGACGGGCTGACACTTCGTAACTGGTCTGGAGTGTGTCCCTTGTGGCTCAGATGGTCAAGAATAGGTACGTCGGTATCGGCTTGGTTGAATTCACACTGGACGTCTAAAAATCAGTAACCTGAGAATTGGAGTTTTGAAAGAAACGCCCTGTAACTGCGCGGCCTAGGAGCTGATAAAAGTAGTGCCATTGTCACCCATGTGCCGGGCTGGGAGAATCAGCAGTGATGAAAGCTTTTGGCATGGGCAAAGGCGGAGATGTCGGCCGTGGATCTGTACAGGACCCACAGGCCCACGGAGGGGGTTCAATGATTATGTAATAGGAGGGGAGGGGGACTCCCGGCCAATCTCACCCAGATTCCTGCGAGGAAGAGAGTTTAAGGTCATTGATGGTGGCTGGAACAAATCTGATCTCAGCTCGGCACAGCAAGCGCTCCCAGTCCATGGTTAATTTGGTTCGGGCTGTTCCTTTGATGCTTGAATCACTCACGTAATGATGATGCTTTCTATTATGGTGAATGTTGAGTGTTTCTGACAATTGATACGTCGTTAGGACTGTGATATCTTGCGGAACCGGCGGCTTGTGCGCTCATGGTAATTTCAAGGTTATATTTTAGTTAGCTAAGTGCCCCCTTCCGGTAATCGATTTGTAGTCGCGAGTGCCATTCGGTGATGGACAGCGATGGATGGTGGTTGCTATATCCGGCGATAGCTCTTCTCGTGAACAAGATCTTAAACAGGCGTAGGAGGACAAAATCATGACGAGATCTTCAGAGTTCGGCAACTCTTGTGTTGTTGCAGGTTCGTCGGCGATGGGTCTTTCCAAGGCCCGATCCCTTGGAGCTTGGGTATGAGCGACACAGGTGGGCCTAGGTTGGTAGGATAAGGATTTGCTCTGTTCCATCTTGTCCCGTTGGTCCTTCCTTTCTTTTTACGAAAGATTGATCATGAAGGATGAAGTTTTAGGAGTTGGCGCGTGACGTGAGGCAGGATTTGATAGGGTTCAGCGTGCTGTTGAACACTCGTCGTTCCTTCCTCGGTCGGCGATGCTTGCCGGGGACTCGGAGGAGGTGGGCTAAAGGAATGGGTAGATACAAAGGAGATATCTGTAGTGAATGCCTAATTAGAAGGGTGAGTAATACCTAAAAATGTATGATCGCTGCTGTTATTGGTGCGTTCGTTCCTTTCAGGCTCTGAAGGCGGTTATGCTGTTGATGTTGCCTTTTCTGATTCATCCTTCCCCGCTGCGACGAATTCGTGGTTGCCTTTATTATGGATGGAAGGTAGGGAGGGGCTCATCAGGCATTAATCATATTTAGAAGATTCGGGTTGACTTGCTGTTGTCCAGACGTCCAGGACTGATGTACTGATGTTTGCAGCACCACAGATGGACGGGACGTGTAAGGCATGCATGGAACGTTTTACGAACAGAAGGGGCGTTAAAGCTTGTCGGTGCAGACTGACGATCCTCAACGTAATAAATTACTAGTCGGGACTTGGAGGGCACAAATACGAGAGTAAACATAGGAGACTGGACTGTGGGAACGGGAGGAGGTGTTATTTCCGGTTTGATATTTTGCAGGCGAGAAAAGCGCGTCAAGATACGCCACGGAGGAGTACGGCGGTCAATGTTCCAGGGATTTGACGCCGCGAGTAAATGGTTCGCACTGGATGGGGCAGAGGAGAGCCTGCAGCCGTCTCTCAGCCAGGGGAGCAAGCGAAAGAACTGGAAGCTAGGCAGTGGGAAGGGGGTCACGTGCGGAAATGAGGGGTAAGGCTATGGGGAATCCCTGGGGAATCCCCCCGAGCGTGATTGAGCCGTGTCCAGAACGAGCAGGCGTGCATCCAAGTGAGCTGGGTTGGTTTAAAAGCTGGATCTGATGGGGGTGTGACGCGGATCTGAGGAGTCACGTCCCCGAACGGAACTTGATGAGATTATTCCATCTCTTTTTTTTTTTCAGAAATGAAATGAAGAATATCCGCCTTTTATACCCCAGAGGCGCATACATCCATGATTCATCATGCTCGCCGTTCATAACACCCTACACGCGCCCCCGACGCCGCCCTACACGTCTACCTTTCTTTCCCGAACCGCCACCACCCTTCCCCCCATCACCCACCTCGACCGCGAGCTCCATGCAATGCAACCTCGTAAGTGCCGTTGGTCGACGGCGACAACTCGCTCACCTCTTGCAGTAACACCCCCCGCCGATGTGGACATGCTACCAGGAAAGCCTACAATGCCTGCGGATGCACCCCATCTTGTCGACTGGCTCGATTTTACACGCTCACGCTCAGCACACTTCATTGCGGAAAAGACCTGCGAGATGATTTGCTACCTATGGCACGCAAAGCCTCCATCACCCCCCTCCGACTCGTCATCCTCTCTGATATCCGCTGCAAACGCGTATCCCAGCCCCAGTAACTCGCCTCCCAACTCGGCACTGACGCATACATCCCCCCTCTCACCCGCGACATCGCACCACCAGCTCGTTGCTACCCCCGCCTTTGTCTCTTTTCTCCAGAAGATTCTCGAGACGACGCAAGTCTCCCAGTCGGTCATCGTCCTCTCGCTACATTACATCTACAAGTTGAAGGAGAAACAAAGCCTTGCGGGTCCGCCTGGAAGCGAGTTTCGGATAGCGGTCGCGGGGCTTATGATGGCGAACAAGTTTCTGGACGAGTGCGTCACTCCTTTCCTCTACTATTCATGTCCTAACATGCTACAGCAACACGTACACGAATAAAACCTGGTCCGAAGTCTCCGGTATCGAACTTCCTGAAATCAACACGATGGAGAAAGAGTTTCTCAATGGTGTCCATTACAACCTATACGTCGACAAAGCTACATATGAGGCGTGGCTCAATCTTCTCAAGGGTCTTGTAATGGCAAAGGAACGCGATTTGTTGAGGGCACGCGAGAGGCGCAAGCACAGGCGGAGAGTTCTAGGAGGAGTTGGACATGGCCAGGCGCATACACCAGGTGGGCGAATGAGGTATTACAGGACAGTTGGTAATGGCCCTTGTCTTTTGCCAATGTCCTCGGAATCGCATCATCGTCAACAGGCAGCGATGCAGCCCTAGGGCTCGTTCAATATCACCCGTCTCCAGACCCTCCTTTCTTCCTCAGCCTCTTCCTCCGATCCAGACCCAACCGCCACCTCCATCGGCATTTTCGTCCCTCCAACAGCCCCACCTCCAAACGTCTTACAATTACAACCCTCCCTCCTATAGCCACTCCCCGTCGCCTGCCCCATCATCACTCAAACGATCTGCCGCAACAGCCTTTTCCCCTACCTCCGCCACTTTCTCTCAGGTACCAACCAAGAGGAGTGGTGTTACCGTAGACACACTCCCCCTTACCGGCTCCACATCTCAGACTGCCCCATCCTCGATCACGTCTACTGTCAACGATCAGACGACAGGCCATATCCACCACCAAAGGCCAGGCATAACCCTGCAGATTCCACAGGAGCAGCGACCCACTCCAATTCACTCGTATTCGCCTATGGACGGACTGCCCTTGCAAGGCTTCGCGAACATGAGTCTCGGTTCAACAGCCCCCATCCCTACTCCCTCCGCGACGTCTTATATACCACCCTCCAATTCAAACTCCTTGAGCTCGGCACTTGGGCCGATGCCAGGAGAGCGCGAGAGGCGGGTCGAAGAACTCAGGAAGCAACCGGCTCAGCTGACAACGCTCGTCCAACCCTATTCGTACACGGCGGAAGCTCAACGGAAAAGTGGGGCGCCTAGGGTAAGTGTCAATTGGCAGGTCACTAAATCCTACATCACACTAATTTCTGAATGTTCTAAGAATTTGTATTTCTATACGTTGGCTTGTTCGCCTTTGGAATATGCGCCGAATGGCCCGTCAAGAGTTTCCTCCCCTACTTATGTTCCCCAACAAGAGCAGGACATTGAGCGAGAAGCCGCCCTGGAAAGGGAGAGAGAGAAAGAGCGAGAGAGGCAGTGGGAGCTTGAGAGAGAGAAAGAAAAGGAGAGGGAACGACTTCGCAGAACGCGTCTGCGTGTCCACCGACCACCACCTCCCTCGACTGTCCGCTACTCTGATTACGCCTATATGCCCTATGTTTCATCTACTGCAGTGACTGGACATCCCACCGTCAATGGTGCCCACCTACCGTGCGTGACTTCATCGACAGTATACGCTCCACCGGCATACATGGGCCCCACCACTATTGGGCAGAGTCAAAGCGCGCGGACAAGTCCGGCTGCTGGTAATGCTCTCGGTGCGACTGGAAGGTACTTCGACGCAGTCAGGTTTGAGATCGCAAGGACTCAGGGGCATGCACCTTCAGCGGATACCAACCAAGGGCCACCTCAGCCAACGCGGAATGGGCAAGAATACGGCCAGGCTCAGTTCCAATCTCAGCCGCAACAATATTACGGCTCATCCGAATCCACCCATTCCCGCTTGCAGCCGGCCCTTCCATCTCAACCGGCCAGCAAACCACAAGCGCGAAACCCCTATCCCAAACACAGTCCGCCTACCCCCGTTACTTCAACATCTACCTCTCCCATCACGTTTGTTCCCTTGACCCGGAACGGACACAGTACCAGTGGACATGGCGATTACGACGCGAATTACGCCAACGGTCATGGAAGCCGTGGATCTGGACCCTCCTCTTATCCACCCAACTCTTACAACTATGGACGTTGCTGCGTCTCAGCCTACGCGAGTCCCGCAATAGATGCGAGGAAGTACAGCCCTCCTCAGGGCTTTGGTAGTGGACCGGCGCCCGCGTTGCCACCTCCGACCTCTCACATTTCCAATGCTTCCGCTCGAGAGGAACTTGCTTTTGCGCAGGCCCAGGCGCAACTTCAGAAGCCTGGACAACAACAGTTTGACAGCCCAGGTGTACCGGCCGCCCCTTTTGCTAATGCTGGACCACCAGGCGTTCATCACCTGCAGTACTACTCAGCACCACCTGTGACAACCTCAACCCCTGATGCACGCAGTGGATACGGATATCACGGGCTTGGAGGGTACACACATGGCTGTGGCTCCGGCTATGGGCGTTGATTCATTTGTCTCGAGATGCCCCTCACGATTATTCGAACTTTTTTGAGTCGTAATACTTTTTATTGGTATGATATGCGTTCAACTTCACCGGGACTTGGGACTGCCGATTCACGATTTCACTTATGACTTCCTTATTCTTTATTCTTGTACACCTTGGCCCACCCATCACGTCTCACTTACATTTCCAAGTTGCACCATTCATTTTGTCCCACCCATGGTTCCATGCTTAGTACTTCCCACATCCACTTTTTGCAATATGCTCTACACAGATCTGACTTCCATTCCTCATTTTGCATACCATAACCGCATTCACCATCACACACAACTATGTTCCCATGCGCATACAGTTACCCCATTACCCTACAGCAGTCTACACGTATTCATAGATATAAATAAATAGTACCGCTCTTTGAGCTGATGCCTAATACAAGTAACCAAGATTGATGGTGCTATGAGGCCCTAGTGTTCATGGTTATCTCAGTATTTGTCCGCCGGATTTAGGTCGATATCAGTTGAGGATTCGGGATGCTATCTCCGGGGTTCTGCGCTGGTACCAGGGTGACTCAGGCTCTGCGTCTGCCTCCAGGCTTTTGGACCATAGAACGAGGCTGACCTTATGTTCCGCCGAGATTGGGTTATTGCTACTTTGGCAAATTCCGCTCGCGCTGGGACTGGCAAGGCCGAACTATTAGCCGCCCACAGGCAAAGCATGAGGATATCGGATACAGAGCTAAGCTTGGAAGATCAACCGGGTGCTGTGATCATGGGTGGGTTAACGGTGGTAAGCGTAAGCCAGAGAATATATTCCATGATCATCGAGCCCATCGATCATCCGCCGGTGGGCCACGATCGAGTCCCGAATAAACTGCCCCCGCGCTCCCCCCTCAACCCCGCTTCCCTCCCCTTCCTTCCTTCCCTTCTTCTCTCTTCTCTCTGAAACAGCATGCAGGTACCACAGACACCACAACACCCCGAATTGGCGGAGTTTGGGGATAAAAGGTGCGATGGAGTTTTAGCCAAGTGGCTTATGTGTATTGGATTTAGAACTGGGTTTAGAATGGACTTTGATGATTGTTATTATTATTGTTGGGCCACGGGGAGTGGAAGACTATAAAGGGTACAGGGTGGGCGTTTGAAGGCCTCTTGCACCGTTTTGGTAGTTGTTGGCACAGGTCAAGGGATGTCTAGGTTTGACCAGAGGGCTAAGGCAGATGAGATTCCATTTCGGTAGATTTGTGTGTGATGGTAATGATGATGAAATTTGAACAGCGTAATGCATGGAGTTGGATGGGAAACCTTGGTCCTTGAGATAGCATCCGCCAACTAAGAATTACTCATGTGCATGTGCCCGTTGGAACAATACAGATATGTATAAGGAGGTGAACCAGTGACAGGTCCGTCACCCGCACAGAATTTGGGGCGGGTTTCTAAGAAGCCTTTGAGTACTCCAACATGGTTGATATAATAGTAGTGCATCGCCCATCTGTCATGTCCGTAAAGGATCCGCTAAAGCGGAAGTGAGTAATGTTACTTGTATATACCCAGGAACACGTTGGAGCAGATGCAAAAGGGGGGAGGCGTAAGAAAAAAAAAAAGTGACAAGTGCTATGTGGAAGTTGATGCGGTGTGAGCGGCGCGGTGCTAACAAGGTTCAGTAGTTCCAGTGACCCGGGGTATGAGAGTGTATGGCATCGTGCGAGCCTAATATCGCAAGTTTGATCCAATTCGGACTTCAGAAGGAGAGGGGAGGAGGGGAATAGATTCATGAATACAAGTAACGTTTATGTTACAATATATCATAATCCAAATGGCAGATGGAAGAAGAAAGAACTTAGCTTGACTTTTGGGCCCCAGAACTCAGCTGCCAAATTCCGCCAGTAGCTCTAGGCGGATGTGCGTTATGGTTAGATGGGGAATGATTTAATGCGCTAAGTCGAATTCTCGAACGTTGTGTAAGCTCAGCTATGGGGTGAGTGTTATGGTGTCAGGCAACCGGCGCACGTACACACCAAAAATGATGAATAGCACACACAGGGCCTTTCATTGAGGGTAACGAAGCAGGATAACGTTTTCGCGATCAGTAAACCACGAGTCATGGCATGGAACAACATGATGATGTGTTATCACCGGTTCAACTGACAAGACGGGTGGAAGCCGATGAGAGATATCGTAAGCATTTATGTTCAGGCTTAGGAGGCTCCGGAAATCCTGTTGAACTTATGCATTACCCAGTTCAGCCATGCTATTAAATTTCGTTGTTGTGTTTGCCGCTCATCATCCGAGAGGAGAGCGCATGACGTGATGGATGCGGGCTTGGGCACACCCGATCGGTGACGAACATTTGTTGATTAGGAGTCGGGGGATTAACAACCGCTGTGTATATAAAATTGGGGTGTCATGGCCCGTGGTGGAAGGGGAAGCATAAGGGTTCTGGCAGCTTAGGAAAGGGCCCAAATATCGCAAACAGAAGCCTTGGCCACCGGAGGGCGCTATGGAACCGAGGGGTGCAATCATTTGTGTGGTATCGGTGGGATTGAGCACATGTAAAAGTATCCGTATCCAAAACGGCGTAGGCGAAATTCTTTTTGCAGTAGTGAGGAGCCAAGGGTGAGGCTGTGTGAGTACCGAAGTTGGTTGCTTCGTTGCGGTTGCGGAATGATTGGGAGTCTGAGTTGACATGACAAGGATATCAGCCCAGGCGAAACTCCAGGGTGACGGAGTGGTTCCCAGGCCTGTAAGGCGCTATGGTCCGAGGGCTGCTCGCTTCGGAATGCGTAAATAATTAATAATTAATAATGACTTAGCATAATAAATATTGCTTGTAGGAATAATAATAAACCTTTAGGGGATCGGCTCTTAAAGCGCATCGACGCCACGCACACCATAAGACGATAATGTGGCAGGGCAGGGACAAATTAGCGCAAGTCCGAGAGAAAAAAAGTGTAAAGATGCCCGACTCCGAGTGTCCGCCCGAGATGGGGCGTGTGTTTGGCCCTGCGCTCAAGACCCCAAGTGTTCCATTGTTAGAGTGGGCTTCATTCATTCGGGCGGGTTCATTGCCGAATAACTTGGACCCTTCTCTGACTTGTGGTATGTCGGGTTGGGGTTAACTAAAGAGCCATGCTTTGTGAGGAAACCACAGGCGGATTTCCGGTTGTTTTGTCCTTGGACCAAGTTTGATCCATGGACAAGCGCGGTTACTTACCTACCCACTCATAGGCCAGTCTGTTCGGATACAGCCCGGAGCAACGTGAACGCAAAATGGAAGTGACAATCGTGGAGATTAACTGGGTGTGAGTGTATGTACAACTACGCGCTCCATATGCTGCTGAGCGGCTGATAGATGGATGGGTCAGAGCGTTCAGATTTACAGCCTCTTTCTTCTTTGACATCCGCAATGGAGACCTGATAGCGGTTCGTTACTCCAATCTCACGCAAGGCTGCAGTCAACCTGACTGACTTCAGGAACCGTAATCGGATAAAGGTTGAGGGGGAAGAAGGCGAGGCTCCCAAGGATGTGGAGCTCGTGTGGCGCGGCAACCCTCTTCCGGTGTAGTGTTATAGTCACCGTTCACCATTTGGACCCTACCATTGTTGGTTTGACCCAACGGCGGTGTTCTATTAGGAGACATGAATAACACGTGAAGCCCAGAGAAAAGACCCGAGGTGGACCAGATGGAGGGCTCGAGGTTTGAAAACTGAGAGAACCAATGAGTCGTCAATTGGCAGGGCTAACCAAAAGTTGATCCCGTAACAACAGGCCTCTCTGTTAGGAATGGGTCCTCTTCAGCTCAGGGAAGATGGATCGGTTATATTACCCCTCAGCTCCTTGATTGCACGAAATCTGATTCTATGTCAGATCAAATAGTGCTTTTGGACCTTAGGTCCAGCATGATTCGGGAAACGATGACTCAACCGCCAGTTGCCTTCAATTAAAGAAAACGCCGGGAAAATGCCGTCAGCCACTATTAAGGATTCAAAACTAGGCGATGAAGTCGGGCACGGCGAGGCGACAGCCGGGTGAGACACATCTGCAAGCTTTCAGTACCGAGTCTTATCGCCAACGGCCGAAAGGGTGACGTCTAGCGCAGTGTTCCCAAGGAGGCGGGTACCAGTGTCTCTCTCTCATAGGTACAGGTTGCGTGAATACATTCTAGATCGCACCGCAGCACCGAACATTGGTCACCCCTGCTGGAAGCTTTTCTTGATTGCTGTGCATATGGACCTAACTGCGGCCGGAGGGGGCCACGGCTTCGATTTTGGAATCTTGGTCGAGCACCTTGAGCTGGCGTGCCTCTTCCGCGCGAAGTTGTGCTAGTGCTGTTGATGTGAACGCCTAGACATGGCACGGGGGTGAGTAAGGGTTGCCAAAACAATACACAAGACCGGTGCAGAAAAGATCGGGGTGGCTTCTGACGATGAAAGCATAGCAAAAAGATGAAGGGGGATGACAAGGTAGTTACATGGATATGGATTATTTAGGCACATCACAATACACATACCTGGGTGAACAGATATCCGGAGAGAACGCCACTCACTTGTGGTTGTGATTGTTGACGGCCGCAGGAAAAGGAGCAAAAAGAGAAATGCTAAGGGGTTATTTTTTTTTCAAATAAATTAGAAAAATGGAATGCTTACGGATGCCGCAAATGATGGTCTTGTTCCTATTAAAACCATAGAGTCTCGCTCCCAAGACGGCTGACGGCGAGAGCCACAAGGAATAAAATAAGATTAGTCAGCTTGACTCGTAAGGTCCAGAACGTGCGCTTGCCTGACGCAAGTCCGCCAGTGAGGCCCGCGAATACGCCTTCCTTCCGAGCTTCCTACGCTTGCCAGGGAAATTTTGACGAGCCGCAGTCAGTGTCTGTGCGGTATGACCGAGGAGAGGAAAAGGGGGCAAATACTCTGATAACACGAGACTCTGCATCAGGAGGCAGTCCCGACTTGACTTGCTCCGCTGGCCTTGGATGGTCGCTGTGCATGATTGAGTTTCACGCTGTCCTCGTCCGGTTAACCAGTCACTGGTTCGCCGTGACAAGCCGCAAACCCCGACGAGCCAACTGAGCCGGCTTGTTCTGTTCGGTCACGTGTTCAAGGTCGCGCTGCGTGCCTCGGAAGCCCTGATTCTCTTTCCCCATATCCCCTGATACATTGTATAGACGCATATAGCACCATGTCTGCACGGAAGAAAAGGTCTTTATCAAACCTTCAGCAGACTTATGATTCCATCATGGGTACAGTTTGGAACCTATACTTTACTCTATGCCGTTAATCATACCCTGAACTCACCCAGACCTCCTCATGAAGACAAAGACCCACCTTAATGATAGCGATAACCCTGATCGGTCTTCTTTGTTACAGAATCTTCATCAGATCGCTTCCCTCGCAGAGGACTTTGCGGAACAGCGCCCGAGGTCGAGTAATAGTTGGAATCAACTCGCCAACAACCTAGATCTAGAAGGTCTGCTATCACCTTTCAGGCTATTTTTCACCCGCTTACCCAAGTCTGGTCGTGCCGGGGAATGCATCTGTTGTGGTGATCCATTCGGCATCAGGCGTTGATCTCTGGAACATATCTGGGCTCATTCGCACGTTACCGGGCGATGATGATGGCCAGCTAGTGGCTGCCCGTAAGTTGCCTCCGGTGTAGCTATATTCTTTTGGTTGACTTCAGGGGCCTACTTATTCGTTATGCAGTTAGATTTGCAGCATTCCGTCTTGTTGAAGCAGGACTAGAACTGAAACCCGGCATCGAAAGTCGGTGCTCCCTCTAACTCCCTCAAGCCAACTTCGGGAACTTGCTGTTGAAACGTTAATCGTTCTAGCTCTTGTTCATATTTTACGCTTAGCCAGCAAGACAGGGAATACTCTTTCGGGTATGGCTGTTGGTTGAGCCCGCATTCGGAAAGCATACTCAATGCCAACGTACACAGAAGCCGGGAGAAACAATGTGGCGGCAACTGTCCTAACAGCGGCAGCCAAGGTAGGTTCGCATGGTTCATCATTCCAAGTTAGCGGTATCATCTTGGTCCGTAGTACGAAGAGATGTTGAGGGGAATGAATGCGCCGGACAAAACAAACCAACAATCCGTGGCATGCGCTACTGTCGTCTATTTCTCCAGTAGAATGGAAGCCGTAAGTTGGGGCCGAAATCGGTGTGCTAATGCTAATTCCTCCTTCCCCCAGGCCTGGAAGGAAGGGAATTACACCGTGGCCGAATACATGTCTCAGATGATTATGAGTGAAACCATTTTTATACTGTACGCATCCGATTACCACTAATGTGGAAGATGTAGGTGATGATCAGCGTCTTGCCCTACTACCTCCTCACGACGTAAGTGCGCTCAAAATAGTCATGGGAAAACATGATGCCTGAATAGGTACCGCCCCGTAGCAAAAACTTCTGATCAATAAACTCTATCAAATAGGAAAATCGTTGGTAAGGAACCGAGAGGAGAGCGGTGGGGTCAGACCATCCAACGCGGTCTATTGGCTGCGGAATGCTTTCAAAATAGCAGACCGTCTGGAAGGCACAACACCTGACGTGCAAGAATTGAGGGTGGGTTCTGGAAGGCCTTCTCCCCACTATACGCATCCATGTTGTTGAAACCACAGGTATCGCTACTGAGAACAATGGGTCCGTGGACGCCCTGGCTTCGCTCGTTGATCCTGATCTCAGTGTGACGCGCACAGCCAGAGCTTACTTCCTAGATGGGGCTTACGATCAAGCCGAGGCTACACTTGATGAACTTATCCCATCCATAGATTCCCAAAAAGATCAGGCGAGCTCCGCGCCCTACGCTCTGGCAGGTCGATCAATTTTAATGGTTGTTCAGGGATCTCCCGAGCATCAAGAGCTCCGATGGCTTAGATTAGCTGTTCTAAAGAGAAGAGGAGCAGGGGACACAGCTCTTATCCATGGTTAGGCGATCTTTTGCCGTACCCTTTCGATCTTCTGCTCCAAACGCCAGCTGACTTCTGATTACATAGCCTTTAGGTCAATAATCAATCATATGGAAATGTCGGAAACAACTATCACAGAGTCAGCCCCGCCTTATGTACTCCTCTTAGTGATCTTAACCTTTCCCACCTCAGCATTCTTCAAGAACTAAGAACTCTCACACCTTTGTAAGCTTTCTTCATCAGATGAGGTCGGAGTTAACGAACGGATGACTGGCTATCTCGCGCACTCGAACATAGTCCAGTTGTCACTGCTGTCAATCAGCTTTGTTTACACCGGGCCTTGGAATGCTACGGAACAGATTCGGACAGCGTTGACCGGTTACTCCTGTCACTGATATTTCACTGTGCGAAGGACAGTGACCATGCTCGTGCCATGAAAACGCTTGACATTGCGTTCACATGTGTGTGACGTTGTCCACCTGGCTTCTTTTGTGGGTGACTCAATAAGCGCCCTCTAGCCGTGGCCGAAGCCGGAGTCGAACTTCGAAGTGTCCCGGCCACGGCGTGCCTCACGGTGTGTATCCGAATAACAACCATTCGATTCCATTCTCATTGTCACAGCTGATTTGGCAATATGGCGACCGCCATTATCAAGCTAAGAGATGGTTAGAGGCTGCAGATTGGTTCCTCGTTGGTAGCCACCAGCTATTCAAGACCAACGCCACTTCGACATTCTCCAAGTGTTTCCGCAAAGCGGCATTATGTTATGTTGAACAAAAGGAATACGCCAAGGCCTCCACGGTGATCCGCCGCTGCCCTGCCAACGAGGCTGCTACCTTTTATGTCATTTTCCTTACTGCTGCTCATCAAGGTGGGCCGTTACAGGTTTCGCATCATGCGTGTAGTGTAGCGACGTGGCGATACTAATCATATCATGTGTGTACCAAAGGACTGGACGATGAAGGTTAGCCACGCCCGTGATTCCGATTTTGGTGACATCGCCCATTTGCCATCTCCTAGCTATCACGGCCATCCGCAAAATGCAAAAGGCCCCGGATTTCGACAGGAAGATGTTACTTCTAGCTACCCAAATATCTCACAAGTTGGAGATGAAACCTGTGCTACTTTCGGCCTTGGAAGCCCTACTGCAGACTCTCAAAATCGAAGCCAATAACGAGGCAGTCGTGGAAGCAATGACGCTGGTTCGTTGTATTGTCAAGTTGGCACTGAAGCTCCTGCCGGAACCAGTCGCAAACAAGTCTGTGTGCTGTTATTCCCGCCGGTTAGCTGCTAACACTTATTTTACGCAGGCCGCTCCTGATGGACACCGTGGTAACCCACTTCCGTATGGGTGTGTTCTACTTGCGTTTTGCCCGCATTCATCTGTCGGCGCTGACTGATGTACAACGGTCCTTATATAGCAAAGGTACTTACGGAAGCGGCTTCCGCACAAAACGCTCTATCTTTGATCATGAAAGATGTCTCCTGGCTCTGGCGAACTGCCTATAACTGCGCTATTCAAGGCTGTTCTGAGTGGAGCAATTGTGAAGAACGCGTCTCGGAGTTGTTTGACATATCAAGGGAAGTGAGTGCGGCTGTACGCGACGAGAGCGGACTGTCCACATGGGCTGACAATAACATACACTTAGCTGCTCGAAGCTTATTGCGACGCTTCTCCAGCAGATATGAATTCTGAAACTGCTCTGCATATTATCAACGCCTCTTTTGCCGCAGTATCAGCTCGAGGTGACTAAGCATTTGATGACTATTCTGTTCTGGTGTTCCTCACATTCGTTCCCTCCCACCGAGTTTTTTCGGTCCGTGGGACGATAAAGACAAGCGAATCGGTTGATGTGCGAAATTTCGGCTATTTTCACGTATTGACTCACCCCTTATTCCTTGGTTTCCGTCCAGCGCGAAAGGCTACGTGTCATCACCGCGGAAATCAGAGCATCCAAGAACAGGATCACCAGTATTATTGGTAAGAATAAAGTGGCAGAAGACACTGATGCTGCCCACGTTCAGTATCTTCTCCACATGCTCCGGGTCTTTGAGGTGGATTTCCTGACTCAACTCGAGGATTGGGATCAAGTTTCGGCGATTGTTGGGGTATTTTACAATTCTTTCACATGGTGCGAATATATCGGTCATACCAAGCCCCACTTCGCAGGAGATTGTCACATCAGGACCTTTAGCTGTCGGCACCTACGAGGCGATCGCTGATATCTTGGTGTGTGCTGGCTTTTACTCCGACAATATTTCCGCCTACACGTGTAGCAGTGGACAAACAAAGGGTGTCCCATCAACGGTGCGCCGGCGTTCCTTCCCTCTGGGATAGCTCCTCCAGCGACTTATCGGCGGCTATCTATCAGTCCTATATTCGTGTCTAGAGGTTCATTGTTATCACCTGAGCGCATCGTTGCAGTTTTCATACTGGGTCTCATATTCTAGGCTATATTGCACGCAAGTTTGGAACATCATTCCCTATCGGTCGAAAAGTTCGCTCGGTGGCTCCGTGGACTGTGTACTATCAGCCTTGCTCGGAATACCTCTGGTGATCGGCTGAAAGCTATTGGTTACATCGAACAAGCGCTTTCGGTAATCGAACAACATCATGAAACTGTTGAGGTCCGACCGGTCTTCTTTTTGTCTCGCTGGGGGTACCAAAACTCACGATCCTTGTCTGCTGCTTATTGGAACTTAGCCCTACCCTATGGATGAACGGCAATGGCTTTTGGCTACCGCATACAATACTGGGACCGAATGTTTACAGTCTGTTGCTTTTCACTGGTCCGTCAACGGGACAATGGATTCATTCAATGATTCTTACCCTAGTGCTTCTGTATTCGATGAAGCAAAGCGCTGGTTTGAGGCAGCTACCGTGATATGCCGGTTTGTCCCTGGAGGAAGAGAACGTGCGGAGAAGGTCCGTTTTTACGACCCCTATGACAAGTGACAGCTGTTGTTCTCAAAGCCCTTGACCCATCAAGATTTCAGAGTCATACAAGCACTTGCTCGCTCGATATCATCCTGACAAGGCTTACTAGAACAACAACCAACATGGACCAGGAATTCTTCTATAATTCTCTTCGCGTGTTCGCATAACTACTCTACTTGACAGCAGAATTCCCGCAATATGTCATCCGTAAAGATGGGTCTAACCTTGCATCGTCCTCAACTTTACTTTACGCTGTGCCGTCACTAAAATGTAATAATCTGTCTTACTCAATGAAGTTGCTGCCCGCATAGTTGCTGCACACGCCTTCACCGAAGGTAGAGAGGCACGGTGTTTGAATGGAACCGACTGATTCGAGTATCAATAGAGTGCATCTTTGGGCTGTTGATATCATTTGTAAAGCCCTTTGGCCAAGTCTCCTCTTGGAGTGCTCTAACCCTCGCCAAGGGCTTGCAAAAAGAACTGGAAGAGAATGGTCCCGAAGTGGTGTACTTGGACCGACGTTCTGTCCCCTAGCTTCGAGTCCAGTGCCGAAGCCGGAAAAAATCCCTCCGATCCCTGCTTGGGATAGGGCAGGAAGTCGTGATTTCATTTCATTGTGCTCTATGTGGTGGGTGGCGATATTGTGGCGCGTCTTTGGCCCTGTTTGGGGCAGGATATTTTTCGGGATACAGGGCGTGGCTGATCGGATTGCTGTTGTAGTTAAAGGGGATCAATACCATCCTTTGTGCTGTGGTTTATTGTCGGCACCTGCCGTCTTTGGCTATGTTTTCGTATTTCCCCCACCGATGCGTGTGCTAAATAGCCCCTGACAGCGATGACCATCCCAAATTAGGGCCCCAACAGGACTTCATCATAATGGGGTTGAAAGGTGACAAAGACGCACAACTCTTGGACATGAACCACCGTTAACAGGCCCTTCATTTTCCCAAACGCAGCATCTCTTCGACATCGTTGTTGTTGAGCGAACTCTGATCATCTTCTGCCCCCCACACCTCTCATCGGCTCGTGATCGCGCCCAATCCAAAGTGATGGTGTTCCCGGGCCACTCGGTGAACCCAGGTTATATTTTGATCGTTTGTTCTACTCTGTTCCTGCATGTTCCTCCATTAGTTTTACTTCGTTAACAGCTCATCCGAGCTAGATTTGTCTTCCGGAATAACAGCAACTACACATATGTGTTCCAGGTGAGAATTGTTCATCAGTAGGAATCTGTTCGGGAGCTATGATTATCGAAAAATCTACTGCAAATGATATGAGGGAGGCTGTTCGGCGTGGATAACATCTCCAGTCCTAACCCCTTGGCGCATCTCTGTAAGCAGGAGGTAAACCTCATCCCGCAGTACGTCAACAACATCTTGCACCGCCGTAAGATCTTGGTTGGGTATGGAGTCCTGCGGATCCAAGCTTCCAACCGAAATGAGCTCACTGGCTCGGTTTTCGGCACGCACAGGACGGTATCTCGCTTTCAGAGGTGGGAGGGGCTTTGTAGTTACGTCCTCTGACCCTGATTGTGGATTCATCAATCGCATATCTGAGGCATGACTCTCGACAGGATGGGCTAATGGCAGTAGTCTTTGTCTGTTTAGTCGTCGCTTTCTCCGAAGGTAAAGGAAGGCGAGTATAATGGCAAAGGCGATTACGGCTGCGATTACGGTTCCTGCAATCAACCCTGCTTTGGATGTACCTTTGGAGCAGGAAGACTTGTCAGTTAAACACACTGGTGGCAGCACCACCTCTAGCTCCATGCTGTTGGGCAGACTTATCTTCATTGAGCAATGTAATGAGCGCACAAAAGTAAAATGCGCGCTTACTTGACGGCCAAAAGTGCGAACATAGCCCCTTGCCCAGGACTATACTGTTCTGTTTAGCCAAAGAGGTGACCTTTGGTCAAAATTAATCACCCGCCTTGCTAGGCCCCTTGGGTCTTGTCTAAGGTTAGTGGCGTTGAAGGTCGAGGCAAAGGGTTTCGGATTGATGGATGTGAATGCCAATTTGTGGATTGATCCAACGAAGCCATCTCGAGTCTCCTTGTTCTTCAGCGCAGCCGTAGCGAGCATTGCCAAATCTGTTGAAAGAAACGTATCGGGATTGGTTCGGTCGAGAGAGGGGGAAAGTGGTCACATACGGGTTGCGATAGTCCCGGACCCATCGCCATCTTCTAAGGTGGGTCCCACCTGGCCTTCTATTCGGTTTGGAGCAATCAACAACGCCGTCCTGGGAGATCAAAAAGTGCAGCATCTTACGTTGGCCAGTTAAACGTCGGTTCTCCAACTCCTCCTGCATGTCTAGGATCTTCAGAGAAGGTCAGGAGGTATGGAGACTATATTTTTATGCTGCGACGTCACCTCCTGAGGCACTAAATTTTTGATTCCCAACAAAGCTAATGGGAAGGTGTTGTACATCAATCCAACGCTGGAGTCAACACCAAACGTTGCGACAATGTGGTCCGACTTAACGGCCTGAGCAACCCATTGTGAGGTAAGGTTAGATATGCCTTGCTGGATACGCAAGATGAGTATAATGGTTTATCCCCAAAGACGTTGCCAGGCATACCAACAGCATAGGGTCCGACTCTTTCTTCAGCAAGGAAGTCACCGTAGCGACGCAATAGAGACCAATGATTCCTTGCAGGATAATATTAGGAGATACTTTGTCAGGGCCGGAAGTAGGTCCAAACTCCGAGCTCGGAGAAGATATGAATATCATGCGTGCCATTGATTCGTATTCATGATTTACCTGGAAAATATCTGGGCCATCTGGCGCATAAGGTTGTTTGACCATAGGACGAACATGTCATACTAGTTTCATCAGTGAGAAGACACGAAAGAGTTGAGGTCGGGTGCTCTCACATATGTGGCGATTAGGCCCATATCGCCCGTTTTGACAGAATATGCAAGACTCATGACAAGCATGTTCCCTGTGTCTGTGAAACTGTCAAGATTTCCTTCTCACCTCGCAGACTTAACGGAAGGCTCACTTTCAATATTTTTGGCAATAGAATTGCTTTGCGCGAGTTCTGAAATTATAGGATACGTCCCGCCTATATTAGTAACTCATCAAAGGGCAATCCTTTGCAGGGGGGGGGGGGGGGAGGTCGCAGGTTGGCACGCATACCAAAGTCTGAGACTGCAAACGACGCATTCGAATATAGCTGTACCTGATTATCCAGGATGGTGGTTAAGAGATAGTGAGCTATGGTCGTGTCGATGTACAAGAATGCTGGAAATGCCGCATAGACGGTATCAATTGGACTCGTTTGCCTATCAGCAGTGAGGCTCACAATCACAAAGGGGGCAGGTGTATGCAAGTGTAAGAACCTACATGTTAAATCCGATATTCTTGAGGTATATACGAATATCAGAAGCGTTTGAGCCTAAGTGATCTGGAGTTTCTGGGAGTGTAATATCGACACTTGCAAAAGTTTGCCTGAGGGCAAGTGAGACGAGGTCGACATAGTCACTTGAGACGGTCGAAGCGTCTCGCTGGATCTTCTCGTCGAGGTTCCGAGACCTCTCTTCCGCACCCGGAAACCCCGTCACGAAATCCTGGATCTGTTTTTTTATTCAGAGCTGTCCAGCGAACCATTGAGCAATGTGGGTCTTACAGCATCGCCAACGGAGCCCCATTGAGACCGGAAATACGACATCCGGGCGCTATCACCATTGGAAAACGCGATCACAGGATCCCTGACTAGACCAACGGCCCAGACGACGGGTGAGCTCAGGCTCGAGATGGTACCCAAATCTTGTGCAAATCCAAACACTGGCCAATCACTTTGTGTTGCGTCAGATATGAGGGCACCAATAACTCGTAAAGGAGAAACCCATGTTTTACTCATTAATCTTCCTGAACTGCGTATCTTGGGTGTCTGGTAGTGTTCCGTTTGCAAGAAAGGCCCCACGGACCACTTCGTGATCGCCGGTCATCCATGTAGTGGATGGTTGCTTTTCGAAAAAGACTGTTAGTCAAGACTCTTTTCGGAGGGGGGAAGGTTTTTTTTTTTACTTGTGACATTGCGTAGTATACCGTTGCGTCTTCCGCCATGTCGAGTGTTTTGGACATGGAAGAGGGTGGATTCTGATTGCAGGTATGATAGACAACGGATCCAGCGGGTGTCTGTTGAGTTGACCACTCTACGGGTACGTTGTCTTTCGCGCTCGTCCATTCTAGTTTTTATTTTGAGAAACGCTGCCATCCATTTTCCAGGGATTAAGAATCGCTCACGCGCTGAAATGTCCGAGTAAACTTGAATATTGTGTGCTTGGTTATCGGTGCTGGTCAGACCATCGATGAACATATAAGTGAATGGGAGAGATTGCAATGCCAAATTGTCCGGCTTTTGTTCAAAATAAAACAGAATAGATTCTTTTTTTTCAGTAGTAGGTAACCCACAATTTGAAAAAAAAAAAAACAAATGAGCAAAAAGGTTAATCATACCTCTATAGGACTCAAAAACGTAACATTGAATTGGACAGGTCCAGCCTGGATAGTAAAAACGCTCCTCGTAGGAGTTAAATATCGATTGAGAGTGGGCACGTTGGTGCGTTCCCCGGACCAGTCACCGACACCGATCCATTGATATACCACTCCATCGACGCGGATAAGGCCAGTCCAGCTGAGACTCTGAATTTAAAAACAAAAAAAACACATTCGTCTTTAATGCCGAGGGTGGAGAGGAGTTGGAGAAGGGGGATTTTTTTATATACTCGTGTTGTAGTCCAGAATTGTAAGGGTTGGTTGTGAGATCTATCCCATCTGGCCCGACGATCCAATGATGCAAATAAGGTGATTTCACGGAAAGAGGGAGAGCGGTAAGTGTTGATGCTGCATTTGCTAATTTTCCGAGTAGCAGGGCCGCTGTTGCTGTTAGGAGTAAGGGGGAGAGTCGCCGCATTGGCTTGTTGCGGTTAATGAGAGAAGGGAGAGTGGGAAGTAGGAGTTGGGGGGGGGCGGGGGGGGGCGGAAAGATGTTTGATGGATATCGTAGTCTGATGTTTTAAAGACCTCACAGGGAAATGTGAGAGCTGTTTTGATCGCCGAATGTCTTGGTCTCCGGGGATCTAGTCTGCCAGGGAAGGAGGAAAGAGCAGGGGGAGAAAAAAAAAGAAAAGGGGCTATTCCAAGATTTTTATCGCGCGCAGTGGCGACGCAGTCGCAAAGCCCATATCGATTCTCTCTCTCTCTCTCTCTCTCTCTCAAAACACTTGGGGTCTTGGGGTTAGTGAAGGGGGCGATGCGTGTGAAATGGTTGTTGTGAAGGTGGCAAAAGTTCCTGTCCCTAGTCGGGTGTGAAGGGATAAGAAACGAGGATAGCATTTGTCCATGGAAACCGGATATCTATCTAACCCCATTCAAGAAAAGGTTTGGTTTGTTGGGCTGTGAAGTTGGGAGGGGAGGGAGGGGAAAGAAACGTTACTTGAATGTCCCCCACCCCGTTGCTGATTCGCGTACCACTGATTTTCTTTTTTTTTTTTCACATCAATATCAAAAAGACTATCCATTGTGGAGTGATGCAGTGATATATACTGTCAGGATACCATGCATCCCAACTTTCTTCTCTTCCCATCAAACCCCCGTCTCAATCGACAGGACAGGAGCGTACGCCGCCCAACAAAAAAAAAAAAAAAGTCTACAGGAACCATCATTATCACATTTTGAACCCGAGTTGCGAGTATCTGGGCTGAACTTGAGCTGCCGTTGTGAGGTTTCCGACTATTTTAATCAGTTCTTAGAGAGATTCTTCATCGGGATGTGATGCAACGCGTGCAGAACATACACCAAGTCTACAGTAATAATAATAAACAATCATCAACCCAACCCGGCACCATACTCCCTCAAATGATACACCAACACCCTCCCCCTCTCATTCCCAACCACCACATACTCACTCCCCCTTTGAAAACTCCACAGCCGTCACACGCCCCAACGGTGTACTCGATGTAGGCCAATTCGCAAATGCCGCAAGTGTAGGTAAGTGAATCTGTTTTCGGTTGTTAAGATGGTTGATAATGAAAAGGAAAAAGGAAAGAAAGGGGTTTACCAATCGCATAGCATCCTTTTTCTCTTTACTCGCTATCGCGAGTAATTGTGCGTCGTGGTTGAATTTGAGCGCTGTGATGGCTGTAGTGAGATTTCCGATTGTTTTTATCGGTTTGGGGGGTTTGGCATCGGGATGTGGGGAGAATGACGTGGATGGATAAACGTTGACGAATCCCGAAGGTGAACTAGAGAAAGTCATTCAGTTCACAAAAACAATAATAATAATAAAAAGTCCGTACCCAATACCCAAATACCCACCATTTCCTCCCGCTTGAGTTCCAGCCAACACGCGACCAGCATTACGAAACCCGCCACCTTCATCCTTCCATCTCCTCACACACCGTCGTTGGCCTATATCCCAGAGATACACTTCCGCATCCGAAGTGAGAACAGCGAGATGGCGTCTGTTGTCGTTATCACCTCCTGTAGCACTGTCATTGAGCCACCAAAGACCTTGTACACTCCCACCACCACCACCACCAGCGCCGGTACATTTGAGTGAATCGATAACTTGACCAGCACCGCTCTTCCAGTCGACTAAATGTACCTGTGCACCGGTTCCAGCTGCGACTGCCAGTATATCACCCATAGGCGAAAACGAGGTGAGGTGAATTGAACTTGCATGCGAGGATTTGTCATTTCGAGAGCGTTTGTGTGTATCTAGAGAGGTGGTAGTATGAGAGAAAGTGGTACCCCAGAGACCGCGGTCGTGTTGGGTTGTGAGACCGGTTTGGAGGTCGTGGGTGAAGAAAAAGGGGCGTGGGCCGGAGAGGAGGAGGGATGAGCCTGAGGGGTGGAAGAGAGCGGAGGTGGGAGAGGTGAGTGGGAGGGAGGGTGTGTGGAGGGTTTGGAGGAGGGGAGAGGTGTGACCGTCGACCTGCTATGATTAGCCTAGTTGTATTACAAAACAAAAAGTGGAAACGCACGTTGTATAACCGGATTCGACGATCGGCGGTGGCGACGCAGAGGATGGGGAGTTTGTGGTTTGGATGGAAGGAGAGGGCGTTGACTTTGCCTGCAGAGGCGTCGTTTTGAGCGGCGAGATTTGCGTCGCGGAGACGTTCGATGGAGAGAGTGCCGGAAGGAAGCAGGACGGATGTTTTTTTTCTCCGTTCTGCGGCTTTGAGAATACCGTTTGTAGAGGTGAAGAGGTTGTGTACGGTATCATCGTCGTCGTTATCGTCAGCATCATGCTCTTCGCGGTTTTTCTTGCGTGCGCGTTTAGCCCAAGCGGGTTCTGGGTTGATACGTTCAAACTGGGCTCGGAGGCGTGATTCGTATTCTTTTTCGGAGATGGCGTCTTCGTTTTGGGAGAGGCGGAGTTTTCGGCGGTGGGAGGGGGCTGCTGCTGAGAGGAGGAGGGAGATTTTGTTTGTGGGGGTGTCCTCTGACTGGATCTGACCATGCGGATTTTTTTTTTTTGGAGGGGTTGGTGGGTATGGGAGGAGAGGAAGTGTCTTCGTCGTCGCTTGTTGGTTGAGAGGACGGATGGCCGTCATCGATGAAAAACAGCTGGGTGGTTTCTAGGGGTTAGCACAGTTTTTGTGAAATAAAGAGAGGACGCACGTCCGAGTCGAGGAGATTGGCCATGGGTCGTCCGCCGTCGCTGTCGTTGTCGCTGTGCTGTTCATGACCTTGAGGGACGTATGAGACGCCAAAGAGCATGCTCTCGAGTTTTCGCTCTTGGTCGTCTTTGCCATCGTCGTTGTCGATCTCGATCTTGCGTCGCTTTGGCCATATGATTGGTTGAAAAGATTGAGAGAATCACGTGAGAAGGCTGAAGGTGGATGTGGCCACGAAAGCCACGGGACACACAATTGTTTGCCAGAAAAAAAGGCGAGTTCTCCACTCGGGGCAGGTGATGACCACACACATATATATATCCATCGCAGTTTTATCACTTGACAATGCAGAAAATGCTGCAGGTCTGGACTGAACAGCGCTCGTGTGACGGCAGCAGCAGCAGCGTCCCCAGTCTAGTACTACTACACTCGTCTGCTCCTTCAGGGCCACTCTTCCTGACTCACCACCACCACCACCACCACCACCTCCCTCCGCCACATGCTCCTTCTCCTCCCCCTCTCCTAATGCCCATGTATTTCTCCAGAAAGAGCATCCTCACAAAGGGCAAAAAGCCTCTCTACGCCGCCTCGCGCGTCCTCAATGCCTCTTCTGCTTCAGCGTCTTCTGCTTTTGCACGCTGTTGGGTCCACAGCACCAACAAGACCTCGGCTCTCATACGTTCTGTCAAGAACCAGGGGTTCAGACGGGCGTATTCGACCACCAAGAATAGCGCAGAGGGTGCTGGAACGGGTAATGGTTTGCCTTTGGGTGCTGGCGCTAGTGGTGTACCCCTCTATCGTACGTTCACCCGTCCCCCCCCCTCTCTTTTTGCTGCTATGTGCTTATTTCATGCCGGTTGTGACTAGGTAAACTTATTAATGCGTGGACGGGGACACCGACAAAGTGGTACCCCCTCCTCTCGCTGTTGGCGCCCTCCTCCTTGTCGCCATCCAATACCGCCGTAAATCCAAGCGCGCACAAAAAGAGGTCGAGCTCAATGAACACGGCCAAGAGGTCATCAAGCTCAAAGGTCCCTGGCAGGTAAGTAAATAAATTTACACATTCCAGCTTATTCTCATTTTACTCAAAAGGTCCACGTCCTCGGTGCACTTCCCCTCCGGAACATGTCCCGTCTCTGGGGCTACCTCAATTCCCTCGAACTTCCCATCTGGTTCCGCCCCTACGGCATCAAACTCTACGCCTACACCTTTGGCTGCAACCTCGATGAAATCGAACCTGCAGACCTCACAGCCTACGCTTCCCTCGGTGACTTTTTTTACCGCAAACTCAAAGCGGGTGCCCGTCCTGTTGACCCCGATGCGATTCTCGTTTCACCTGCCGATGGTCGGATGTTGCATTTTGGGCAAAATCGATATGGGTGAAGCAGGAGGAGCGGGAGGAGGAGGAGGAGAAGAAGCGTTTTCGACGAAACATGTGAGAGTGGAACAAGTCAAGGGCATCACGTATTCTTTGGATGCGTTGTTGGGCGTCGAGAGGCCTGGTGCGAGTCCGCAGGATAGCTGTGTATGTGCATTTTCATAATGCCGATGCGGAAGTCGTGGATCATCGCGAGTTTGCGAATGTGAATGGGATCGAGTATTCGCTTGATCAGTTGCTCGGGGGAGGTAACAGTGGTACCTCGACTCCAACGAGTTCCAGTTCCATGCCTGTGTCGTCGTCAGGGACGAAAACCGAAAAAGTTTGGTGATCAGGTAGGATGCGAGTGTCGTTGATCCGGAGAGGGATATTCAAAAGACGATTGTGCATGATGCAGAGGTGGCGTTGGAGATGGGTGTCAAGCCTTCTTCATTAGAGAGGAGACCGAGTAATGCGTCGATCAAGGCGCTGAGACCCGGTCATTCCTTGTTTTTTGCGGTTATTTATCTGGCGCCGGGCGATTATCATCGGTTTCATAGTCCTGCGGCGTGGGTTGTTGAGAAGAGGAGGCATTTTGTTGGTGCGTGTGTTTGCCTTTTTTTTTTCTTCTTGTGTGTGAGGTACTAAAGAGGGACTTAGGTGAATTGTTCTCAGTGTCACCGTACATGGCTAAACGCCTTGAAAACTTGTTTATCCTCAATGAACGCGTCGCACTCCTCGGTCGTTGGAAACACGGATTCTTTTCCATGGTCCCCGTCGGCGCGACGAATGTCGGATCGATCAAGATCAATTTCGATCAAGATCTAAGAACGAATGAACGTCTTCTCCCTTCCACCTCTTCCACTTCCTCTCCTATTATAAGAAGAAAAAGAAGAATACCACCGGTTGGAACGTACACTGAAGCAGTCTACTCCCTTGCTAGTCCCATTCTTCGTGGGCAGCCGTTGAAGCCTGCGCAGGAGATGGGAGGGTTTTGTTTGGGGAGTACGATTGTGCTTGTGTTTGAGGCGCCTGAGGGGTTTGAGTTTGGGGTGGGTGCGGGGGAGAAGGTGAGGGTTGGGCAAAAGTTGGGGGGATGTGAGTGAGCGGGAGTGAAGTGGGTTTTTTTTAATGGGGGTTTAGGCATATTTGGGACTTGTTCATGAACTTTTATGATTTTCTTTGCATGATTGGTTTAGACAAGTACCTTGGGATTTTTATTTGATGCGCAGTTCAACCTGTGGAAAATACCAAATCTTGGAGGGAATAGATAATCTGGGGTCAATTAATCCCCTCTACATGAACACCGATCTCATTCAACAATGTCACAGTAAACGTAAACAATTCATCTTGTTTTGATTTATCCAATGCCACTCGACTTTGTGTACCTGCGATATTAGGCGGGACGATATAAGCTCCGTGGAATAGGTTCGGGTTGGTGGTGTTATCGTTGTTGGGTGGGGCGGAGGCGGCAAAGACGGATGTGAGGGCGCCGCGGGATTGGGGGTGCATGATGGTGCGGAGGAGGAGAGATCCAGAGGGAGGAGAGGGGGAGGGTTTTGAGGCATCGGATGGCGCCGTCCTATATATATATATATATAAGTATGAGGGGTGGGATAGGTTTTTTTTTTTGGGGCGGAATTTTTTTTACGAACACTCATGATGGCGCCGGGGTGTACGATTAGACTCATGATGTTGGAATTGGTTGAAGTGAGACGCTGAGCGAGGTGGTTTGACCATAGGTGAACTGCCATTTTGGAGTACTCTTTTTTGAAAGTAGATCAGTTGCGGTATTCTGAGAACCGGGGAAGGGGAGGGGAGAACGTACTGTACCGCGCCAGAGGTGGAAGAAGTGTAAACCGGAATTTATGATTCCACGCTTCTTTGGAATCGAATGAGAAATAAGTCACGTCTTCGTGGCCTCCTGATCCGACCTAAATAGTGTGTGCCCAAAGTGATAGTGATTAAAAAAAAAGAAGGGGGTGTGGGGGTTGAGAAAATAAAAAACACTTGCGTTGACGATGCGGACGTCGTTTTTTCCGGAGGATGAGGATTTTTCGAGAAGAGGGAGGAGGGTTTGGGTGAATATGAAGGGGCCTAGGTAGCTGATTTGGGGTATGAAGATGTGTGTGTGTGTGAGTGTGTGTAAGAGGGGTGTGGTTATTCTCACTTTATAGCCATGTTATCTTGGATGCCGTCCGAGTTGAGTTGTGGGTTTCCTAGATCGGATATCCTAGGACGCGTTTAGGAGATGATTCATGGAGAGACCCCGGGTGTGATCTAACTAACATAGCAGCATTGTTGACTACAAACGGAGGAATCAAGAGAGGGACTAAATGTGCATTTGCAACTTCAAGCAACTCACTCAATACATCCAATTTCGTCTCTTTCTCCAAAAACCGCTCCGGCAGATGCTTTTGCAGTCCGAGGATCCTTGAGATCAAGTTCATGCCAGAGTACTTGACCGAGACCAGGTTCGCGGCCTTCATCCTCGACACGTTTGAGCGCTGCTTTCGTTTGTTCTTCGTCGGGAGTAGCCATATAGACCTGTGTGACCCATTTTTTCCAGGCTCATCTGTTAGATGGGGTTTTGGTGGGAAGGAAATTTTTTGTGGTATGTACTTTGGCTCCCATTCTAGAGAGGTGTTGAAGACTGGCGAGACCGATACCGCTACTGTGAAAATACAGTTGAAAATGGGGGGTTAACTAACGCTCGTTACGGTGAAACAAATGACTGACCTTGATCCGGTGACGATGATGACTTTGCCCTTCATGTCAGGGAGATCTCTGACTGGGTCGAAAGTCGATGATGGGGCGGCTCCCATTTGTTCTTGCAGCGTGTGTGTGTGTGCTAAAGCGAGGGTTAGTCGAAGGATCGGAAAAGTGATGTAATGGTTGCCTTTTACGTTGTGCATCACGTGATAGCCCCTAAACGTCTAAACCGCGATTGGGATTGGGATCCGTCCCCCCAACTGTATCGTGTCCACTACCCTCATGAACGTTCTCGGAGAACTCACGCCCCAAAGTAAAGCAGTTTATCTGCGCACGCTTCCGGCCATTCGTGAGCGCTGCTCGCGAGTGTATGATCTTGCTGTGAAGGGGAAGTTGCAGTATTTTGACTATCATCCGGAGAAGGAGGCTGATGTTGCGGCGTTTTGTTTGAATATTATCAAGGTGGGTTGTGTGGAATGTCTGAGTGGTGCCCTCTTTTTGACTGATCTGGATATCGATAGAGAGACTATAATTCTGATCCAGCTAATGTATGCGGGGCTCTTGTAGTTGCTGGTAATCGCTTTTACTGATTATGATGTCATGGTAAGATTCAACCTCATGGAAGATGGCGCCACCTCGATGCTGGCATCCCCCGCATCGAATCCCCTAGTCAACAAGTGGGGCACTTTAGTCGACGAAAAGGAAAAAGCCCGCCGCTTGGTTGATCTCTTTCTCGTCTCTGTTCTCCTTGATGCGGGCGCGGGGAATGAGTGGGTCTACACTGAACCGGGCACCGAGAGCAAGTTTAGTCGTTCTGAAGGGCTGGGTGTGGCGAGTGTGCATATGTTCCAGGAGGGGTTTTTTTCAGGTGATGTTGGTCAGCCTTGTCGTGTTGATGGTGAGTGTTATGCGTGGAGAGCTTTCCTTCTCTTGGTTAAATTTGTTTTTTATTGTTACTGGTAGCTGCTGGTTTGGCGAGGATTACGACTGAACGCACGGCAGCGGCTATGCAAGTTAGTGAGAAGAATCCGATGACTGGACTTGAAGGGCGTGCATCGCTTCTTTTCCATCTTAGCGGGGCTCTTACTGCGAGTCCTCAATATTTCGGTGATGAGGGCCGACCCGGGAACATTATCGGTATAAATCTCTCTCTTTTTTTTTTTTTTGGAACGGGGCTTTGTTGATTAGTGGGGAGCAGATTTCCTCGAGTCTCAAGCTATCCCCACTGCTCCACCGACGGTACCACTTTCAGCCCTGTGGACAGCTCTCCTCGATGGCCTCAATCCTATCTGGCCCTCTCGTATTTCTCTTGATGGCGTTGCTCTAGGGGACGTCTGGCCGTGCCCTTTGCTCGCGCAAACAGCTTCGGTAGATCAGGATGATTCCGAGATATTTGTCCCGTTCCACAAGTTGACTCAGTGGCTCACGTATGGTCTTGTTGAGATATTCCAAAAGGTGCTGGGTTGGCATATTGATGGGTTGGAGGATATGACTGGGTTGCCAGAGTATCGTAATGGTATGTTATTTCCTGTTTTGAAAAAGAGCAAGTTTTTTTGAGGTTGTTGTATAAGGCGGACTTTTTATTGATCTCGGTGTGCTTACGCTCAAGCCGGGTGCTCTTCCTAAGGATCCTAAATCTGGGTTACCGATTGCTCCACCATCTCATCATGCGATTGTGGAGTGGCGTGCTATGACTGTTATTGAATTGTATGTTTCTCACTTTCTGTATAATAGTGCACCTATCTAAAAAAGAATTAGGGATCCGGATCGCTGGTCTTATTCGTTCGGGGCTCGGACTCTCTGTGACGCAGTTGACGCTTGCGCAAGTGCTTGAAGCGGCTACTTGGAAGGGAGGGAGGGAGATTGCAAAGATAAAGAGGCCGGAGACGGGGGGACCGCCCATTGAGATTGAGAGTGATGGGACTGTGTTTTGAAGTGATGTATATATTACCTAAGCGTATCGTCGTCGTTCTACTTGCGATGGCGAGCATCTCCACGCTCCTGACGCTGCCAAAGACATCGAACGCATTTACGGAGGTCAAGGGCACTGTTGCTGAACAGGATGACTCTGGGTCCGCATCCCCTCGTCGAAAAGTGCCTCGATTGGACACCGACTCTGATTCTGCCTCTGCTTCCAGGTCTCAAGCTGTTCTCACTTCGGCTGGCAAGTCGGGTCCTCTCACACTCCATCTTGTCGGTGGCGATATAGGTAAGAGCCCACCGGCAGCCACTTTGCAAAAAAATTCCTTGTAGATCATTTCGCAGTGAGCAAGCCCGTTCCGTGGGAGAAGGAACTTGCACTCCTTCGTCGTTCCATCCGCGTCATTCTCAATCCGAATGAAGAAGAGATCTTGCCTGCTACGAATCAAGCCATCTACCTCGCGTGTCGTGCTGTTGTGGTTATTGCGGACAAGGGCGAAGGGCTGCACGATGCTCTCCAGATGGAACTCGAGAAATGTGTTGCCACGCTCACGAGTGCTTGTCTTGCCGAGGATAAAGATGTGATTGAGTGGATTGGATTTTTTGTGGTGACGTGCAAGTGGTTTGAGACGAGGATCGTGAGTTTTTTTTGTCGCGGTTTTTTTGTCTCTCTCTCCCTTGGTTGCGTTGAGATAACTTTTTTTTTTGGGGGCGGTTTTTTTAGAATCTCCTCGTTGAACTGCTTACGTATCTTGATCAAGACTATGTTGTTAAACATCGACTGAAGTCTATTCGTGCGAATGCGTATTCGATTTTTCAGGAGCGGATCTTTGGAAATCCGAGTGTGGTTGGGAGTGTTAGGGAGGGTGTGCAGGAATGGGTTCGAGCTGAGCGTAATGCGAGGCAAGTTCACCACTCACAAAAAAAAACAGGATGCTCGACTTATTTCGCGCGCGTGTGTGTAAAGGGCTCCACATGAGTGTCGTTCTCAAATCCCATTACTCATCGGTCACCTCGTCACCCATGGCCAATACTCTGCATTCGAAGACCACTATGTCCATATCACGCAACAGTATTATACGGAAGAGTCGGAGCGACTGGCGAGGGAAAATCAAAAGGAGCCGCAGGTGTTTTTTAGGCATGTGCAGGAGAGGATTCGGGAGGAGGAGGAGAGGAGTGAGGGGGTGTTGCCGATGGGGAGTTGGAGGTTGGTGAGGGAGACGACGGAGAGGGCGTTGTGGAATGGGAGGCTTGGGTGGTTGGCTGATGAGAGTATGTGTTTTTTTTTTTTTGTTTTTTGGTTGGTTGTGTCTGATTTGTTTATTAGCTATTGGTCCTTATATGGTGGCGAGGGATTTCAAGTCGTTGGAGACGATGTATACGCTGTTCGCTCGTGTTGATGGTCTTAAAGTTCTCTGTGCTTCTTTCCGAAAACATCTCCGGGTGAGTTGAAAACTGATGTTTGCTTCTTCGAGTCGGTCCTGAACACCCCACTGTTCAGACAACCTGTAAGCGGTATAGTCAAAGATCCGGCTCAAGACGAAGACATGGTCGAACGCCTCTTGGAGTTCAAACACCTCGCAAACGACACAATCAACAATTCCTTCTCACACGCCGATTCATCCCACACCCCTTCCACATCGACAGTCCAAAAACAACCTGACCGGGCATTCGTCTATGCACTCACGGACGCGTTCACGCTTGGTTTTAAAACGCGTCGAAATAAACCTGCTGAATTGATTGCGAAACATCTTGATAAGGCGATGAGGAAGGGTCAGGGTGGGAGTAGTGATGCTGAATTTGATGCGATGTTGGATGATGTGCTTGGGTTGTATAGGTATTCGGAGGATAAGGATGTGTTTAGGACGTTTTATCATCGGAGTTTGGCGAAGAGGTTGTTATTGGGGAAGAGTGCTTCGGATGATTTTGAGGCGAGTATGTTGAAGAAGCTGAAAGAGGGTGCGTTTTTTTCGTGTTGTGTGTTTGACAAAAAATTTTCGGTTACCTACTGATTTTTTGTTCCTCAGAATATGATCCTGATTTTGGGATGGGAGAGGACTATGTTCAAGGATCTGGCGCTTTCGAGAGAGAGTATGAGGGATTATCATTCAAAGTTGGATCTTGATAGTCCTGGGAGGAAGTTGAATGCGATGGTGTTGCAGCGAAGTGCCTGGCCGTTTAGTAAGAACTGACAAGACTATTGATCTCCCGCCTCGCGTGAGCTTTCCTCTCTCGGCTTTTCTCAGATCAGGGATAGTAGCGCTGATTTCTTCGTTTATAGATGCAAGAAGAGTTGAGCAAGTATGTGCTTTATTATAAGAATAAGCATTCGGGACATGCGCTGGCTTGGGATCATGGACTCGGGACGGCTACGCTTAAAGCAAGATTTAAACCTGGTGTGAAGGAGTTGTCTGTTAGCTTGTATCAAGCTGTTATTCTTTTGCTCTTCAATGAGTCGGCGCAGCTTTCGTTTTTGGATATTAAGGAACAAACGAGGTTGGGTGCGTGGTTGTTTTTTTTTTTTGTTTTTTTTTGTCGACTCGAGTGGGAGAAAAAATACTGATTATTATGATAGAGGATGATGATTTGAGGAGGACGATGCAGAGTTTGGCTTGTGGGAAGAAGAAAGTGTTGAGAAAGGTTCCGCCTGGAAGGGATGTGGATGATGATGATATTTTTCATTTTAATGCCGATTTTGAGGATTCACGAAGCAAGATTCACATCAACTCTATCCAAGCCAGAGTTCTCCGTACGTTTTCCGTTTCTGCATCTCCCTTGAACCCCATTCGCCAAACATCCACAACCCACTTTTTTTTTTTGCAGCCGGAGGAATCAAAACGAACAAACGACGCGATCGAAGGGGACAGAAAATTATACCTCGATGCAGCGATTGTGCGAGTGATGAAGGCGAACAAGACGATGATGTATGAGAAATTGAAGACGGCTGCGATTGATGCGGTGAAGAAGCATTTTGTGCCGCAGGTGGAGGTGATTAAGGAGAGGGTTGATTCGCTTGTGGAGAGTGATTATTTGGAGAGGGATAAGGTGGAGAGGAATAAGTTTCATTATGTGGCTTGATTTTGTTTTGATGTACGGTTGAGGCAGAATGTGAAATGAGGGGCGGTGTTGAGAGCGTATATAAATTAGTTGAGTGAAGGAGTCGTGGAAGAGTCTTTTGGTGCTGGAGGTGAACTAGGTTTGGGCGATCCCCAACTGATTTGGTTCTGCTTTCCGACTAACCCCTATGTGCACTTCTCGTGTGCTTCCATCACTCCCCCTCTAGTAAACTAGAAAAAAGGGTCGTATAAATTCTCTTCGATATACCCGGATCCGCTCATTGGATGTCTCCTGCATGAGGTGAAAGCGATCTCATCGGAAAGGCAATTGCGTGTCGTGCGGGGGGCCAGGGACAATGTGACTGTATGTATGGAGCATAATCTTGTGGCTCGCTGAGATGAGAGATAGATACTTACGGTGGTTCCATCAACGTCAACTGTGATGTTGATTAGCGAGAGAGACGCAAATGCCGTCACGATCATCAACTGTTGGAACGTTGAGCGCGGGATGGGTTTTCCCCTCCTGGCTTTTCATTCCGTGTCTGTCGTATAAAGCATTTGACTTAACGCTTGATCGGCCCGATGACTGATTTAGTCATCACATTTGCTATCTGGGTCTCAAGGCCTCGAGGCTGTATGATTGTACAACGCCGGCACATACCCTACAAATATATATTTTTTACCCACCACATACTATGGTCACTTACGGACTCCTCCAGCCTAGCCTGACTTCCGACCTTCGTAGCACAAGCCTACTACATTGGCCATAGCTCCTAGGAAAATATCACTAAGCTACGATACCTAATGTCGAACTGGGGTGACGGATTCAAGTTGATCGGCACTGGGATTTCACATATCCTATATGGTAGGCCCCTCCATATTCCTCGCAGTAACTTCTCAATCTCAATAGTGACATGATTAGGCTTTAATATATGTCTCTTCATCCAATTGATGACAAGACATCACCATCACTCTGACCATACTTCAACTTCGAAGAGATCGAGACGCCTTATCGGTATAGCAACATGTACTTCCTTCATTGCCTGCTCCGGGTTTCTATCCCTTGACTTTTACACAATCTTGGTTGGATTCACTCAACATGGTGATTATCCTGGGGGTCCTATTGCGTGGATGATGGAACAGGAGCTTAAGGGCATTTGGCTAGCGACTCGGCTTTTCGGGTTAGCGTCAGTATGGGTTCTTGACCTCCTGCTCGTTGGTGTTTTTTTAACTCCGCTCCTCCCATCCAACGGCTCACCTCCGCCATGACCTAGATTTACCAGTGCTTCATCATTTATTCTGCCGGAAGGAAGCATATGTGGATAATTGCACTCCCTGTTTTGTTCTTCGCTTCTTCGTTGGGTAATGGTTTATCTACTCTTTCTCTTTCAGTGTTTTCTGAATGTATTCCAGGCTCTGGAATTTATTTAACAAGCGCTGCTAGCTTCTCAGCTGCCAGCTTTTTGCCCCACATGGCCCTTTGCAGTGCAACGAGAATTATCACGACAATATTGATTGTTACGAAACTTATTCAACAAAAAAGAATGCTGCAGGCGGATGAGCTCGGAGGGCGTGGACTTGCGGGGGGTGATACATCTATACACGTCCCTCTCTTATATATTCATCCAGAGCTATGGACTTCATGCCATTGCCTCACTTCTCCTCATTTCATTGTTCGCTGCTGACCATAGTGCATGGATGATGGCAATGCCTAACCTTCCGCAAGTTGGTGTACGTTTCTCTCATTTTTTTTTCTAAAAAGCTGCATGTGTGCTGATAATCAAACGCATTAGCTGATGTCACATCTCGTGGTTCAACTTCGGTCTATCCGTAGTCGTAGCGACAATGACTCCGTCGGGTTACAGAGGGTAATAACACCGATGCAATTTGGCGGATGTGCTACTGGCTCCTCTAGAAAGAGTTCAGTGGGCGACGTATAAAATGCGCTCAAGGCCTTCCTGGCCCCTAAATATGTTTACTTGGTATCGGATTGGCCGAAATCCTAGTGATCTGGGTTGATCCTAGATTATACCGGTACTGTATCTCTGTAACACAGTCGATTGAAACATTTGGGTCTATTAAGATAGAGGAAACAGTTTTCATGGGACGTTTGAATGCACTGGGGGATTCTTGATGGCGAGCTCGCGCTCGCAGGGTCCTGAAGATGAATGAATTTAATCTTGAATCTGGATTTGGGTGGTAGTCCCGCGTACGAACGAGTAATGAAACCTCCGTTAGTTGTATGCTACAAAGGAGATTTCAACATACTTTAAGCTTGGACTTTTGACACTCTATGTACAGTACTGTATATACAATATATGAGCCGCTAATGGGACACATAAATTGTTCCGTTATATCCCTTTCGACGTAGGGGTTATTAATTATTACTAGTGGTTTGCGTGGCCATGTTTACACATGTCCATTGAGCAATAGTCGGTTGTATCGGTTCGTCGGAGTAAATGAATTCACTTGATTTATTATATCTACTCTTGCTATATGTGTATAAAACTCTCGAATAATTGACCCCATTTGTAATACGTATGTTGTCGGGTATCTATGGCAATAGAGGAAAGCTCGGTTTTTTGGGCAAATTCTAAGCGTCTGTCAATATTTTTATTCTTGAAATGTAAGTAGCCCTTTTTCATTCTTTTGACATCCATTAGCTTAGTTCCCAACGCATGAACAGCATTCCAGAGCACAAATTTCAAGGGAGCCACACCTACTGAGCACATTTATACCAAATCACAGTACCGGGTAATTTCCGGTGTGAGCAATGTTCATCATGGAAACTGTGAGAGGATGATATAATGGGTGTATTGGTGGGGGCAAAACAACGAGGGATACACATTGTAAACTACTGTAATTTATATTGCAGTAGGACAATAGATCATTGAGAATGAATCTTGGGCATTTCTGGGATTGCCCAAATTGGTACATAAAATTTAACACCCTCCTTCAATCCAAGAAATGTCCATAAAAGAATATTAAAAGCTTACGTCGTTACCATTATCAAATAGAGTCAATGCTTCGACAGCATTAGCTGCATGACCCTGATTGATGGAGGGGCACTGGCGGATGTAATGACCCTTCTTACCACATTTGTAACACTTGATCTCCGAGACAGGGATACAGTGGCCATTAGTGATGGCAAGTGCGTTGTGGTGGTATTGGTGGGGTAGGTATGTAATGTGTGGCTTGGATAACCACTACCTATATCAACCAGTACCTCGAAATGCGATTCTGGGGCGTCGGAGACAGTTCTCGAAGAGAGGGATTCAACTTTATAAAGGGGTTTTGGGGGAATAAGAATATATAATGGGTTTTCTCGAAAATATACCCAAGGGCACCAAGTGTACTTTGGGGATGGTCTCTGTGGTAGTAGCACAAGTCTCCTCTTGCAGCTACAGTCTCTGTTCTCAATATCTCTGATCTCGAAACCTTGGGGGAATCTGCACTACCCCACTGAGTCTCTATCTCTCTGTGTCTCTAGGCCTAAGGGGAATCTAAACTACCCCTGAGCCTCAATATCTCTCTCTAGAAGTCCCTCGGACTCAAACAATGGTCTCAACAATTCTCTCGACGATCACAGTTCATCTCTACTGTTTTCTGAGTGGTCTATGACCGAAGCTCTCACTTAGTTTGCCTTAATGCACACAATAACACAAGATATGAAATCGTTAATTCCCAATCTCGTGGTCTCGAAGCTAGGGCAGCAAGTGCTTGCCTTTCACCTCTCCTCCACGCTGTATTTATACGTTTTTGGTAGCTAGGAAACAGCCCGAGTAAATAAGGAAACATTAGAGAGAGTAATACTAGTATACACAATCAGTCCGATATTCCCCTGCGTAATAATGCTTTTCCACCCGGTATTGGTCCTGGCTGCCTGTTGTAGACTCATTTCGAGTCATCGAGATGCTGCTGGCGTCATTGCGTGGGTCATTGCAATGGTCCGCGGCTGTTTCAGCATGCCCGGAGAGGTTCTCTACCCATATACGCATGCTTTCTACCACCGTGCGTCTACCCTATCGATCTCCTCCTGACCCGGCATTTTGGTATACTGTTAATATACCCTTCTAGTATCTTGAACTGGCTGCGTGTTGCTTACGCATCGTGCAGATAGTCCGAGATAGTCCAACTACTCCATCATTTGTCCTTTGATCCGCTACTGGACCCTGCAAGGCCTTTCAAGGTACTCGATCGGTCATCGAGATGCTATTGCACATATTGTATTGCCATAGCTATCCCCTTGGGGCTGGCTGATAGGCTTACGCGTCCGTAGCTTAATAGGTTTTCTATTCGTTCCACTCCTCACTCATCTCTATTGGTCCTCCTGACAATCGGCGGTCCTTCCGACTGTCGTATCGCGATCAGACAAGCTGACACGGCTTCGGGTGTACATCCCTCGGCCGACACTTTCTCGGGCAATAGCCATGGTCTCCCTCTTCTCGATAGAACATCATCCCTGCCCTTAATATAGCAGTCGGTACATTGTCTCTTAGTACATTGTATGCCATTTATTCGGGTCAGGGACACTGTTCATTACTAATCGAGGTATCTCGAAAATCCGTCTACCAAGTGTCTCAATGCCAGTCACACGATCCTCTTGAAGGTTTCAATCAGCGCTAGACTGCTATATGTGTCCCCTTTTGAGATAGTCGAATTAGAGGCCCTCAGTCTTCTCAGGTCATCTCGATGATCATTATATGGTTGTGAGCTCCTCCCTCGTGATTAGGGGGTTCTACTGACAACGTTCTCAATATCTGGTGCATCTCTGAGTGTGTACAACTGCGATGCCGCCTGTTGTACTCTTTGTCCACTCTCGAAGCCATACAGTAGCTATTTAGTAGCCACTGGCTGACTCCTGGGGTGCCTTGTAGCCTCATAGAGGTCCTTACATGACATACCAGTCGGGTTAGGGTCATTGTAGGGGTGTTATGGGTATATCGAGATGATTACATCGTAGCTATTGCTGGGCCATGGGTATATAGGGGTATAATGGCCTATTTTAGCAATGCTTCGATTTTCGGCGTAATAGCGTCATCTCCAGTGGTTGCACTAGTGGTGACAGCGCAAGACGTAATGCGATTGAGTTGGCAGGTATATTCATTGATGAGTCGAGGAATGATGGAAACAAGGGTATAGTCGGAATCAGGGAGCATGTCGATAGTGATAAGGAAGGGGTCATAGAAATGGGGAAGTCCTGCAGTGATAGCAATGAGGAGATCACTATCAGACACCTTTTGGCCGGCATCAGCCAATTTGTGAACAATAGCACGGGCACGTGCAATATAAGCCGACATGGATTCCAAGTACTCAAGGTGGAGCTTGTGAAGCTGGCGGCGGAGTGTAATGACAGTGGAACGGCCTTGGGGGGTGTGAGCGTCGGCAAGGGTGGACCAAATGACAGCGGGGTCAGGGTCGGTGCAGTGGGGGATCTGTGAAGGGGTAATATGAAGTATGATCTCAGCACGTGCCTGGAACTGCTTGGCCTAGTGGTCTTTAATCTTCTTCGTCCTCTCTTCCCCCTCAGATAGCTCCTCAGATCCATTGACAATTCCCCACAGTGACTTGCGGGTAAGGTGTGCTTCCATATAAAATTTCCACTCGCGATAATTCTCGTCATTTAGACGTTCAAAACGAAGGTCCTTTAATTCACTTGACATGGTGTGGGATCAACAACAGCAACGGCAATCAATTGTAGGGATCTGGCCCCCTAGTGGCGTGATGGCAACAGTGATGGCGGGAATCCGGCCTCCCAATGGCAAACAATGAGAGAAGATGAGAGCTGAGGAATGGGGTTGTTGTTTTGTGTGAGAGGACAATATAATGGGTGTATTGGTGGGGGCAAAACAATGAGGGATACACATTGTAAACTACTGTAATTTATATTGCAGTAGGACAATAGATCATTGAGAACGAATCTTGGGCATTTCTGGGATTGCCCAAATTGGTACATAAAATTTAACAGAAACATACAACAAATATAAGGTGAGTTAAATAACGGCATAATGACTTGAGATCGGTCACCAGGTTTTGAATCTTGTCGGGTGATGCCTTTAGGATAGTTACATGATGCCTCGACTGCGTTTTGGAATTGATACATATGTCCTAATGGTTCCACAGGACCTGCCACAGTGAGATTTCACTGCTGCTGAAGTGCTGAATGATTATTTACTCTGCCTTTGGTCTGTGTAACCCTGAGCAAGGGGGCTGGTTGCGGTCACTACACTCTGTATGATGGAATCAGGCACCAAGGCCTTAGGGTTATAAATGTTGTACCTATCTCCCACTCCCTGAATTTTACATCTGACGCCCACTATATTGACTTGATTTGTTGTTAACTTGAAGGCTCCTTGCTTCTATCTTTTCACCACAGTGCTACATTAGTATGTGATGTGGAACTTTAATAGCTGGTTCAAGATAATTGGAACTGGGATTTCGTGTATGTTATATGGCAAGTCTGGTTCCACTCCCTTAACAAGCCTCCCAATTTTACAATATATGGAATCTAATCACCAGGCTTTAATATCTTCCTCTTCGCCCAACTGATAATCAAATACTACTATTGCTCTGGACCTGGCCTAGTTTCAGATAAAACAAGACTCTTCATTAACATAGCAACTGGTATTATCTTCATTGGTAGCTCAATGTGTCTGATTCTCAATTGCTATACAACCTTGGTTTGGTTTACCCGACATAGCAATTATCCTGGAGGGCCAATGGCTTGGATAAAATATGGGAGCCCTAAGGGCATCCGGTTGATGGCTCAGAGTTTTGGATTAGCATCCACTTGGATTTTAGACATCTTGCTTCTTGGTGTCCTTCATATTGGTCCCTCTTTGATAACTAAACCCACTCATGATTTAGATGTATCAGGGCTTTGTAATCTACTTGGTCTGCAGGAAAAATATGTGGATACTTTCATTCCCTACTCTGCTCTTCATTTCATCATTTGGTAATGGTTCATTTCTCTTGCCCATATTTCAGTACCTCTAAGTATACAGTAGGGGACAAAACTGTTCCAATGTTTTTTCACATTGGATTAATTCACAAATAACTAGTCAACCACTAAAGGTATGAACTTCATATTTAAATTGTAGATGGTGCTCAAACATAGCTACAAACAGATCTTGACAGCATTACATAATGTCCCGATTTGGGTATGCTATGAATTATTTAATAATTTCCACTCATTGGAACAGTTTTGTCCCTCTGATAATCAATCACATGACTTTGTTTATTGCAATCAAACAAGTGCAAATAAAAATCATGTGACCAGGTAGGATAGTGTATAAGTACAAGGGCTTACTTCCTGCCAAATATCAACCCCCCAGCTTACCTCTGACTCCTATGAGATCTCTCTCTTCTACCCAAGTTAACCGCATTCTCTCTCTTTTGGATAAAGGAGAATCTGCTTACTCTATCTCCTCTATTACTGGTCTGGGAGTCAGTACCATCTCCAGACTTCGCTCCAAACACCGATCATCACTCTCCAAGTCAGCTGGTGGCCGCCCATCCAAGCTTTCTACCTCTGATACCAAATATGCTGTACGCCTCATCACATCTCGCAAGGCCGATAATGCTGTCCAAGTTACCAAATCACTCCAACACATGACTGGCCAGTCTCTATCTTCCAAAACTGTTCGTAGGGCACTCAAAATAGCAGGAATGAAGGCTGTAGTGAAGAAGAAAAGGCCTAGACTTACCTCTGTACACAGGAGGAAAAGGATGGAGTGGGCAGAGGCACATGCAGAGTGGACAATGGCAGACTGGAAAAGGGTTGTTTGGTCAGATGAGTCCAAAGTGAATAGGTTGGGGTCAGATGGGAGAGTTTGGGTCTGGAAAAAAGCTGGAGAAGGGCTCAATGATAGGCTGGTACAAGAAACTCAAAAGTTTGGGGGAGGTTCTATCATGGTCTGGGGCTGTATGTTGTGGGAAGGGCCTGGGTTATCATGCAAGATCAATGGGAAGATGGATGCTGACCTTTTTGTCACCATTTTGGAGGATGAACTCAACAGGAGTTTGGAGTGGTATGACAAAGAGGTAGGGGATATTGTCTTTCAACAAGACAATGATCCCAAACATAGGAGCAGGAAAGCCCAAAACTGGTTCAGAGATGCTGGGATGGAGGTTATGATATGGCCCCCACAGTCCCCAGACCTCAATCCTATTGAACATCTTTGGACTTACCTCAAGAAGAAGCTGGGGGAGTATGATACTCCTCCTGATGGAGTAGAGGAGTTGTGGGATAGAGTGGAGGTAGTGTGGGATAAGATTCCACCACAGGTGTGTCAGGATTTGATCAGGAGCATGCCTGATAGGGTTAAGGCAGTACTGAAGGCAAAGGGAGGCTATACTAAGTACTAAAATCCTGATTTCATATAATAATTATCAGAGGGACAAAACTGTTCCAATGAGTGGAAATTATTAAATAATTCATAGCATACCCAAATCAGGACATTATGTAATGCTGTCAAGATCTGTTTGTAGCTATGTTTGAGCACCATCTACAATTTAAATATGAAGTTCATACCTTTAGTGGTTGACTAGTTATTTGTGAATTAATCCAATGTGAAAAAACATTGGAACAGTTTTGTCCCCTACTGTATTTTAGCCTTGGGAATTTATCTTGCTAACACTCCCATCATCTCACCTCAGAGCTGTTTGCCACACCTGATCCTTTGCAATCCAATGACAGTAGTCACGACTGCATTGATTGTTGCAAGCCTTATCCAACAAAAGAGAAAACTGCAGACTGATGTCAGAGGCATAGATGAGGAAGTTACACACTCATATATGTCTTTTGTCCATATCCTCATTGAAAGTTATGGAATCTACACAATTGTCTTGCTTCTCTTCATTGGTCTATTTGCTGCTGATCACAGTGCATGGGCAATGATTTTTCCTAATATTATGCAAACTGGTGTATGTTTCCCATGCATATGCATACAGATATCAAAATATTCAATGACAGTCAATTTCAGATGATGTCACATCTCTTGGTTCAATTTCGAGTAGATCATGGTGACAGTGACTTCCTCTGGTTATGTAACTTAGGTCATAACACCCATACAATTTAGTAGACCTGCTATCAATGCTTCTGGAAAGAGAGTGGCAAGCAATGTGTAGAATGTGATTGAGGCCTTTGTCCCAAGGATAGATGGACTAGTAGTTGAATCAGCTAGTTTGGTTCTCCAATATCTTTTTAGGCTCTCTCAATGCAAATGACTGGAATAGTTGTTTTAGTTTTTGACAAAGCAGAGTAAGCAAGAAGAAACATTGAAGGCCTAGAGACCCTAAATACATTGAAGCCTTCTTCTGAGTACACAAACAGTCTAAATGCAGTGAATAAGCACATTTCATGGGGGAAGGGACTTGCTCCTTTGTTACAGGTGTCCCGGATTGCTCCAGACCACATTACCACTGGTCCAAATCCTTCTCTGATCCCGGACCCCAAAGTCCAACTGGTCTCCTTAAGCCCAGTTCCCGGATTCATTCTTCTCCAATCCGTTCATTACTCTGATGTCATCACTCCATTCTATTTATTATTCCTATTGTTCCTATAACTTCTATTATACTCCGAATGCTTTATTATAGGTGCCCACTAACTACCAGTAACCTAGATACTTATTGTAGGACTATCTCCATTCCTCCAATTGTCCACATGTATATAAACTGGAGTTAGTCCGGAGTAGTTTTCCTCAATCAGAATATCAACTTGACTTGCCTCCTATCCTCCAAACCTTGGTTCATTGTCTCATCTCTCTCTCAGACTTGTTCCCTTTGATCCGAGTTGCATCCTCTCCTCTCCGGGTCTGAAGTCCAAATCAAGACTGCCTAGCAATATTGGAGTGGCGCAACACATACATACATTGAAGCCAAGGTCTTGCTCCACTCGTCCCTCCAATGTGCACCCCATTCAGCATCTAACATCCTTTGTTATGCCATCCATGTTGTTCTCAGTCTAAATAAAGAAGAGATCTTGCCTGCTCTGAAACAAGGCATTTATTTTACCTGTCACACTGTTGTGGTTATTGTGGACAAGGGTGAAGGGCTGCATGATGCTCTCCAGATATACCTTGAGTGTTGGGTTTATAATATCCTCACTGAGCTGTTGATGTACCTTGATCAAGACTTTATTGTCAAACATGGCCTTAAGCCTATTCATGTGAGTGCATATTTGGTTTGTCAAGAGTGGGTCTTTGGATAAGAATATGGTTGGAAATATAAGGGAGGGTATACAGGAATTAGTTCAAGCTGAGCACAATGCAAAAAGACTGATTGTGGATGCCTCCTAACTGGAACCCTTGACTTAACCCAATCCTATAAATAGTGCCACATGATTGTCATTCTCAGATCCTCTTACACATCAGATGCCTCATCACTCACAAGCAGTAATCTACATTGAAGACCATTACATCCACATCATGCCAAAGTACTACTCCAAAGAATCTGAGCAACTTGCACAAGAAAATCAAAAGGAACCTCAAGCATTTTTCAGACATGTACAGGAGAGGATTTGGGAGGAGGAGAGGAGTGAAGCTGTATTGTCTACTGGTAGTTGGGGGTTGTGAGGGAGATGGTGGGATGGGTGTTGTCAACATGGAACAGGAGGGTTAGCTTGTTGGCTGATGAGAGTATGTGTATTTTTTTTTGTTTTGGTCAATTATCTGAGTGGGGGTGGGTGGGATTGTTTATTAGCTATTGATCCAAGGGACTTTCAAATTTTTGGAGACAGTATATATGCTGTTTGCTCACATTGATAGCCTTAAAGTTCTTTGCACTACTTCCAAAAGTACCTCCAGGTAGGCCAAAAAAACCACTGCTTTACTCATTCAAGTCATCCTGAATACCACATTTAGACAACTGTAGGTGGTATAGTCAAAGGTCCTGCTCAAGACAAAGATATGGTTGAACATCTCTTGGAATTCAAACACCTTGTAAATGACACAGTCAACAATTCCTTTTTGCATGTTGATTTATCCCACCCCTTCCACATTGATAATCCAAAACCAATCTAACTGGGTATTCCTCTATGTACTCATGGATGTGCTCACACTTGGTTTTAAAATGTGTTGTAATAAACCTGCTGAATTGATTGTGAAACACCTTGATAAGGCAATGAGGAAGAGTTAGGGTGAAAGTAGTGATGCTGAGTTTGATGCAATGTTAGATGATGTGTTTGGATTGTATAGGTATTCAGAAGATAAGGATGTGTTCAGGATATTTTATCATCAGAGTTTGGCAAAGAGGTTGTTATTGGGGAAGAGCACTTCAGATAATTTTGAGGTTAGTATGCTGAAGAAGAAGTTGAAAGAGGGTGTGTGTGTATGGTAGATGAGAACTCCATGCTTCAAAAATTCATATGCAAGTGATTGAAGCACCAAATGACTAATACCCTAGTATGAAAATGGCTGCTGTGGCATCTAAGCGCCTGTTCCCACAATCACATTGTTATCAGAACCCTCACAAGGACTATACTTAGGTCTTAGCCACCTTCCTGATGGACAGTAGAGTACTTCTTTTTCTATCTTTAATACTGATACTCCCACACTTATGCTTCCTTTCTCCCATACTCAACTTCTATTTCTCACAGGAAGCCTTCTCTTTACCTGGGTCCACCTTCCAATGACTCACTCTGACAAGTACTTACCCAGGGTACTTATAAATAGCAGATAACCAATATGTATATAAACCTAGCTACAGTCACTTGTATCTTTAGCTTAGTGTTATACACTGTTCTGCTTAAACCTCTTGTTTGCCTGAAAGGGTATCAGAGATTTATCCAGCCCATCTCCAAGTCAAGTAGTAAGACTCAAGGACCAAGTCTGTATAGACATCCTTGTGATCCCAACCTTGCGACTCAGGAGTGGACCCCTAACCCGGGTAACACACATGAGCTATTCTGATTGGCTGGAATGGCATTTGACAACACATAAGGCAACACACTCTGCACAACTAAGCCTTTTAGGGGACCAAATATGTAATTCGAATATTTAAACATGTGAGAACCATGTGTTTGATCCCCTAAAAGGCTTGGTTGCACAGTATGACAAGGGTAGGTAAGGTACTACAGGTCCATGGACCCTTGGGGGTTTGGACTTTCATGAATATATTGGCTCCTGTTTGCCTCCATCCTCTCACTCCTGGTATATCCCTTAGTACTCTATAATCACATATGTTGGTGGTAAGTTTGAGTCAGTTAGCCACAGTATGTAATAAGATATGTCTTTCTGCTCATGTCATGCCTGTGGGAAAAGTACTGGATTGGAGTATGAAATACAATCCAATGATGTGACAATGACAATATTAGTCATGTGTGGGTGATACCCCCATGACTGAGTGGATATTTAAAACATAAATCATGATTGTGTGTAGGTATTTTTGATGGATTTTTTCTTCACCAGCTTTATGAAAATATCTGGCATTTGCTGTGGTTTCAGTGCCTCTGACTTGCCCCCAAAGCCTGCACTCTATTGTAAGCTTGAGCTGTCACACTATGTCATGATTAACCCCTATCTTGACTCCCTTAGTTGTTGTCTTTTTTTTTTTTTTTTGAATCAACAATTTATTATGCGGTGCACGATAGCAGTCCGCAGCAGTGTATCTACTACAAGATGCTCAAGTAATAGACTGCTTAAATACAAAACAAATTCACAGAAGGGCACCCTCTGGGGGCCCAACAATGTCTGTTGTACTGAGTGTGGCCGTCAAGTGACCATGAAAAGAAAGTCAGGTGGGGGCCGAGCCAGGTGAGCACCTAGACACCCGAACCCCACCAGGAAATTAACTAAAAGAGAAGTTGAAACATGGGGAGACCCCAAGGGTGGGCAGGACGAAGCACCGGGCAAGAGGCCCCAGGGAGGAGGAAACAGAACCCAAACACAGAGAAAAAGAACCCAGAACCTACTGTAAAATGAAACGAGAAGGCCTACAAGGTCGAGGGAGGGGCCAAAGCCGCTGGCTGCCCCTTGACCTTACAGGCAGAAGAACCAACACTGGTCTTGTGACCAGCATCTGCAGTGTGGCCATCAGCCACATACCGGGCTTTGATCCACTCTGGTTGAAATCAGTGATGCCAGAAGGGGCACTTTGGGCTGTTGGCAGCATGTGACTTGCTGCAATTAACACATTTGCCTGTGTGGGGGCAGGGGGAGCCAGAGGGGGTGGCGGGGACAGGGGAATTGCCCTTGGGGTGACCCTTGCAGCAGCTGGCTGAGGACCAGTGTTCAGCCTCGGAGTGAGGCTCAGAGCAGATGGGGCAATGCACAGAGTGCGCCCTGCATGAGTGGAGAGTGTGGCCCCAGCGCCAGCATCGAGAGCAGTGGGGGGTGCCAGGATTGGCATGGACGGTCCGGATGAAACAGACAGCACCAGCAATGGGAATGGAGCACCCAGCCACTGCCTTGGCATGGGAGCCGGACTGAGAGTCATGGATGTCAAACCAGGCAGTAGCCATGGTTGACTTGGCAGAGTTGTGGATTACCCGGGGGGGACCAGCAAGGGGGAGAGAGAGGGCAAGGGGCGATTGGCTAAGAGCCTGTGCAACCTCAGCAGAGGTAACCCGGTCAGCAGTACCAGGCTGGAAGAGAGGGACATTGACAAGCTTGAGGTAGGATTGTGACGTAGGGAGGGCAACAGGGACTGGAGGAGCCTTCAGGTCCTTGCCAAGGGCGGCACCGACTGTCGTTAGCTCAGAAGCCGATGCGACAGTGGAGGTGGAGAGGGACAGGCCCCCAAAGGAAGGGCGCACCAACTTGACACGAAGCGCAGAGCCAGAGGCCGATAATGCCAAGTTAACAACGTGAGTGACATGTGGGAGGGATGCCTTAGAAAGGGCGTCTGAGCTGGGGACCAGAATCTGGCACCACAAGGGGCCAGCTACAGTGCATGTGTGCTTGGCTTTGGAAGCTGGAGTGCCAAGAACAGCCTTCTGAACAGCAATAACGTGGTCCGTTGGGAGAGTGGGGAATACCTTGGCCATGTGAACCAAGGTAGGTACTGCCTTGAGAGTGCCAGTGTAGGAAAGTGGGGGGGAAGGGGCCACACCAGGTGGGACAAACTGAGGGTGCCGGGGAGAGCACGCAGGGCAAGGGGGAGGGGGCAGTGCTGGGGCAGCACCAGCTATAGGCACCGGCCTTGCAGGAGTAGACTCCTGCACAGCCAGACCAGAAGCCAGCGCAGCAGGGGCTGCGTTAGTGGAGTTGGTGGAATTGCTTACATCAGCTGTTCCATGGAACAGGCATGTGGCATCCACATGTTGGGGGGGAGAGGGAGCCAGAGCCCAGTGCGCCACATAACAACAGAAGTACTCACAGAATGTTATTTTTTGGTTCTGGGAAGTGACTGGGATTTGAGACCACTTGGAGGCCAGGATGGCATCCAAGAGTTTGTATGCCCCTTCAGCAAGGGCAAGGGCAGAATTGAGGTCCGGGGGCGCGGTGTGATGGTATTGGTAGGGTAGGTATGTAATGTGTGGCTCGGATAACCACTACCTATATTAACCAGTACCTCGAAATGCGATTCTGGGGCGTCGGAGACAGTTCTCGAAGAGAGGGATTCAACTTTATAAAGGGGGTTTTGGGGGAATATGAATATATAATGGGTTTTCTCGAAAATATACCCAAGGGCACCAAGTGTACTCTGGGGGATGGTTTCTGTGGTAGTAGCACAAGTCTCCTCTTGCAACTACAGCCTCTGGTTCTCAATATCTCTGATCTCGAAACCTTGGGGGAATCTGCACTACCCCACTGAGTCTCTGTCTCTCTATCTCTCTAGACCTAAGGGGAATCTAAGCTACCCCTGAGTCTCAATATCTCTCTGTGAGCCTCCCGGACTCAAGCAATGGTCTCAACAAGTTCTCTCGACGATCACAGTCCGTCTCTATTATTTCTGGGTGGTCTAGGACCGAAGCTCTCACTTAGTTTGCCTGAATGCACACAATAACACAAGATATGAAATCGTTAATTCCCAATCTCGTGGTCTCGAAGCTAGGGCAGCGAGTGCTTGCCTTTCACCTCTCCTCCACGCTGTATTTATATGTTTTTGGTAGCTAGGAAGCAGCCCAAGTAAATAAGGAAGTATTAAAGAAAGTAATGCTAGTATGCACAATCGGTCCGATATTCCCCTGCGTAATAACGCTTTTCCACCCGGTATTGGTCCTGGCTGCCTGTTGTAGACTCATTTCGAGTCATCGAGACGCTGCTGGCGTCATTTCGTGGGTCATCACGACGGCCTGCAGCTGTTTCAGCATGCCCGGGGAGGTTCTCTACCCATATACGCATACTTTCTACCGCCGCGCGTCTACCCTATTGGTCTCCTCCCGACCCGGCATTTTGGTATACTGTTAATATACCCTTCTAGTATCTTGAACTGCCCGCGCGTTGCTTACGCGTCGTGCGGATAGTCCGAGATAGTCCAACTACTCCATCATTTGTCTTTTGATCCGCTATTGGACCCTGCAAGGCCTTTCAAGGTACTCGATCGGTCATCGAGATACTATTGCGCGTATTGTATTGCCATAGCTATCCCCTTGGGGCTGGCTGATAGGCTTACGCGTCCATAGCTTAATAGGTTTGCTGTCCGTTCCCCTCCTCGTTGGTGTCTGTCAATCCCACGGACGATCGGCGGTCTTCCCGATCGTAGTATCGTGATCAGACAAGCTGACGCGGCCTCGGATATTTCCTCGGCCGACACCTCCTGTTTACGTTTCTCGGGCAATTGCCATACTCTCCCTCTTCTCGATAGAACCTCATCCCTGCCCCTAATATAGCAGTTGGTACATTGTCACTTAGTACATTGTATGCCATTTATTTGGGTGAGGGACACTGTTCATTATTAATCGAGGTATCTCGAAAATCCGTCTACCAAGTGTCTCAATGCCAGTCACACGATCTTCTCGAAGATTGCAATCAGCGCTAGTCTGCTACATGATGTCCCCTTCGAGATAGTCGAGTTAGGGGCCCTCAGCCTTCTCAGGTCATCTCGATGGCCATTATATGATTTCTGAGCCTTCCCTTATGATCAGGGGACTTTATTGACAACGTTCTCGATACTTGGTGCATCTCTGAGTGTATACAACCGCGATGTCGCTTGTTGTACCTTTTGTTCACTCTCGAAGCCATACAATAGCTATTTAGTAGCCACTGGCTGACTCCTGGGGTGCCTTGTAGCCTCATAGAGGTCCTTACATGACATACCAGTCGGGTTAGGGTCATTGTAGGGGTGTTATGGGTATATCGAGATGATTACATCGTAGCTATTGCTGGGCCATGGGTATATAGGGGTATAATGGCTTATTTTAGCAATGCTTCGATTTTCGGCGTAATAGCGGTGGCCAGCAGGGGACCAAGATGGGGGAGGGCAGTACCTACCAACCAGGAGCCATAGTCAAGTGCAGGGTCCTGTTTGACAGTGGTGGTTCTGGGAAGTGGTCAAAGTACCTCAGGAAGATGGGAGAAATCTTTCTCAGCAGGGGGGGAGGGTGTGGATCCATACAAAAGGGCTGGGGAAGCCTCAAAGCATAAACGCTTTGCGGCAACATTGGCCAGAGCTGCATTGACTGAGTCAACAGCAGCAGGGGCCAGGGAGGGGGAGGGGGGGGAGGCAGAGCCAAAGGCCCCTGGGGAGAAAAAATGTGCCGTGGCCGGCAACCTCTCAGAAGCCATGCATGCACTGGGTTTTGGTGGCATGGATGCGGGGAAGCTGGTAACCAAGTCAGATACCTAACTACAACACTATGGACCAACCAGAGACCAACTCGAAAATCAGTGGTGGTGGTACAAGGTTAAGAAGGGATGCCCTTAGTTGTTGTCAGATGCCATTCCAGCCAATCAGAATAGCTCATGTGACTGTGGGAACAGGTGCTTAGATGCCACAGCAGCTGTTTTCATACTAGGGTATTAGTCATTTGGCACTTCAATCACTTGTGCATGAATTTTTGAAGCATGGAGTTCTTGTCTACCATACATGTGTGGTGTTTGAAAATAACAACAAAATCATTCCTACCTGTTAATTTTTTCCAGAATATGATCCTGATTTTGGGATGGAAGAGGATATGTTTAAGAATCTTGCATGTTATAGGCATCCCGGATCGCTCTGGACCGCATTGCCACTGGTCCGAATTTTTCTCCAATCCTGAACTCCGGAATCTGACCGGTCTCCTTATGCCCAGTTCCCAGATTCATTCTTCCCGATCCGTTCATTACTCTGATGTCATCACTCCATTCCCTTTATTATTCCTATCATTCCTATAACTTCTATTATACTCCGAACGCTTTATTATAGGCGCCCACTAACTACTGGTAACCTAGTTACTTATTGTAGGACTATCTCCGTTCCTCTGATAGTCCACATGTATATAAACCGGAGTTAGTCCGGAGTAGTTTTCCTCAATCAGAATATTGACTTGACTTGCCTCCTATCCTCTGAACCTCAGTTCATCATCTCATCTCTCTCTCAGACTCGGTTCCCTTTGATCCGAGTTACATCCTCTCCTCTCCGGGTCTGAAGTCCAAGTCGAGACTGCCTAGTGATATCGGAGTGGCACAACACATACGTTGAAGCCAAGGTCTTGCTCCACTCGTCCCTCTGATGCACACCCCATTCAGCATCTAACATTGCACTTTTGAGGGAGTGTATGAGGGATTATTGATTATCATTCAAAGTTGGATCTTGATAGTCTGGGGAGGAAGTCAAATGTGATGATATTGCTGCAAAGTGTCTGGTCATTTAGTGAGAATGACAAGACCATTGTGCTCCCATTGCATGTTCCCAGAGCTCTCTCTTTTTTTTTTTTTTCAAATTAGGATAACAGAGTTGATCACTTTCATTTATATATGTAAGAGAAATTGAGCAAACTGTGCTTTGTGATAAGAATGAGCATTTGGGATATGCTCTGGCCTAGGATCATGGACTTGGAATGGCTACACTTAGTTTGCATGTGGAGAGCAATTATTTGGAGAGGGATAAGGCAAAGAGGAGTAAGTTTCATTATATTACTTGATTTTGTTCCTTCTCTGTGTGTTCCATACCAATAATTATGAGTAGAGTACAGATATGAGTACAGATAGGGGTGAAAATACTTACAGATTGTCCATATCATATCTTACCCTCCATAGCATACATAGCACTTTATAGTTATTTTTGTTCACTGTAGTCACAATAGTATACTCCATTGCTATCAATTAATATGATGTTTGATACAAGAGCTATAAATGGATTGAGATCACTATGTACCCACCCAATCACCTATCAGAACTATAGATGGATTTATATTAGCTACCATAGCTATGGACAAAATCATTTGTTCCTGATGCAGGCACAAGACCTCAACATTGCAAACAGTGATGTTATCTCCTGACCCCTGAATCTTATATCTATTCTTCACAGTACTGCACTATTATGCAATAGACTTAGTTAGCCAGTTCAAGACAATTGGTACTGGTATTTCATGTATGTTATAGGCAAGTCCAGTTCCACTCCTTTAAACAAGCCCCAGATCTTACAATATATAGGAATCCAGCAACTAGGCATTAATCCCTACCCCCTCATCTGACTGATGATCAAACATGACCATCACTCTGGACAAGCCCCAACTTCTTCTTTGAAATAATACAAGACATTTCATCAGCATAGCAATATGCATTGCCTTTGTGGGTAGCTCCAGGTGTCTGATTCTTGATTGCTACACAACCTTGATTGGGTTCATCCAATATGGTTGAGATATGGGCATTTCGGGGGAATCTGGTTGATGGCTTGAATGGCTAACCCTGCTCATAATTTAGATCTATTAGTGCTTTGTATTAATCTACTTGGCCCGCAGGAAGAATGCATAGATACTTGTGCTCCCTGCTCTGTTTTTCATTTTGTTGTTTGGTACTACATGGATCATTTCTCTTACCCATGTTTCAGTGCCCCTAAACATATTTTGGGCTTGGGAGTTTATCTTGCTAACACTCCTATCATCTTGCCTCAGAGCTTTTTGCTACACATGATCCTCTACATCTCAATGACAGCAGTCATGACCACATTGATTATTACAAAACTTATTCAACAAAAAAGAAAACTGCAGACTGACATTGGAGGCATGGATGAGGAAGTTATGCACTCAATACATGTCCCTTGTCCACACCCTCATTGAAAGATATGGAATCTACATGATTGTCTCACTTATCTTCATTGGGCTGTTCATCACTGATCACAGTGTGTGGAGGATGACTTTCCCTAGGGTTGTGCAAACTGGTGTATACTTCCCATGAAGTATCTTAATGTTCAATATCAAAAAAAAATCAATTTCAGGTGATGTCACACCTCTTGGTTTGACTTTGGGTAGATTGTGGTTGTAGTGATAACAACACCCTCCAGTTACACAGAGCCATAATGCTCATACAACTTGGTGGACCCACCATCAATGCTTCTAAGAGGGGTGTGATGAGTGATGTTTAGTATGTATTCAAGGCTTTGCAAGAATGGATGTCCTAATGGTTGAATAGGCTAGTTTAGAACTACAACAGCTTAATAATAGTCTCCCTCAATGAAAATATTGTGAGAGGACGATGATATGGTGTATTAGTGGGGGCAAAACAACAAAGATACATATTGTAAACTACTGTAATTTATATTGTAGTAGGACAATAGATCATTGATAACAAAGCTTGGGCATTTCTGGGATTGCCCAAATTGGTACATAAAATTTAACAAATATCTAGAATCACTGTTCAATTTTTTAAAAACAAAAGAAAGGAAGAAGAAACATCAATGAAGGCCTGGAGATTAGTAAGCACACTGAAGTATTCCGAATACGCAAACAGTCCAAAACCAAAACCTCCGGCGAAGCCCCACCGCATGACCGCAGACGGCCCCCGGAGCCAAGTAGATGATTCCGCGTACTTTCGTTGGTGCGCGTGATAAAAAATTCGTCGCAGGCACATATGTAAGCATCGATACCTACATCCAAACCTGCATACGTAGTTCTACTTTAGCCGTCGCACACTTCCTCAAGCGGAAGGGAATGCAACAAAATCGCTGGACCTCCTGGATATTTGCCCAAGGTGCTTGGATACTATGAAGTCCAACCTGAGGCCCCAAGGGATTATGGGATTTCGTGGCTGCAGTAGTGCCCCAACGTTTCATTCCTGCAGCATAGACGCCAGGACATATCACACCCCTCACACGACGGGTATGACACTCCCTTCCTTTGGTTCGGTAAACAAACGCATGGTTTCTAGGATGTTCTTCTCCATCGGTTAATATTACTCTCGTGTCCCTCGCCTCGATAGCTATTGTCATCAAGGCGAATTCAGCATTGCTGGTCTGAAAGATGATCAAACAGCCATGGATGGTGTGAGCAAGGTACGAACTGATGCAAGTCTATATATCAGACCTTCGCCTAAGACAATGTGACCAAGCATATTACCACCGAACCTTCGGGGGCATAGTATCCATTTATCGGGCAGGTGGCCGATCGAGATAGATTCTGGTGACCTTCTGAAAATAATGATCATCCTAGGCGATATTGGCTAATCAAAACCGGTATCCAATGCCCTAGTTGCAGCCGAACAGGAACAAACATCAGGCCCGTACAAGGCCAGATGGGGCTATTAATAGCAAACCACCGTCCACACCACAACTGCCCAAGGTGCCTTTGATTTCTCCAGATCTGAGGCTTGATAATTTCGGTTCTGGCATGCGTTCCTACATAAATATGTCATCAGTTACCTCCCTTTCAACTGATGGCTACCCATGTAGCATTAAGGCTATACCGGGTCCTCGTGGTTGATATTTATTCCTTGTACTAAGCCGTGGCGAGCTATTTTTGTTGGTCGGTAGCCATTTAGATCATGGATGGTCTTAGTTTGTCCTCCCTCGTTCCGCACCATATGGTGTTACTTCACTGATGCTACGTCATCTTCGCAAGCAATCGAGTGGAGCTACGTATCATATCTTTCGTTGCTCCAGAAATACATGTCTCTGACTAGGTTATGACTTTTGCTATGACATAGACCACTGGAGATCGATCCCTTAATGAATGATTAGGTGTTTGCACCACTAGCACGAGGATCTACTATGTCAGCAGCACCATTGGCCCCCCGAGGGGATACTGCACATGATCTCATCTCCATCTTGGCGAACTGCTCATGGACCAGCTTGATTGTCGTCAAACTACCCCACTACCCACAAGCGCAAAGGTCAGTTCTCCGGGCGAACCCACAAGCAAGCTAGCGCTATGTCCTTACGGAAATGCTCATACCGTTGTGAATGCACCGAGGTTCTTGCGTTCTGCGCCACATGTTGTTGCTAGTGACACTTAAGCGATCATTGTTTTTCTGCCGAACATACCTCAGGCCGGGGCAAGCTGTTAACCGAACGGGAAAAAAACCAGTCGAATGGTACGTTTGAATATTCATTGCACATGCTCCGCCTGCCTATAACTGACCTGGCACACTTATCCGTATGGTTTATTCTGCCGTTCGGGTAGCTAGCCTATGACGGGACCATACGCTTAATTATGTCTATATTGTGTTGCGAGGGAGAATGCACCTTGTATACACCATAGACATTCCTGGCATCATATCGCAACGTAGCAACCTTGGCTAATATGTCTACTATATCCTATCATGGATCTCATCCGGTGATTCACCGTCTCACCTCCAGACCTGTTCAAGTAAAAATATAATCCCCTGTTTTGCACCGGTAGTCGGATATCATTCATGTGACTCGAAGATATCAATACCCGAGAACCCTTCAGCTGGAAAGACCTGGCGCGTTCTGCCTTGACCAGCAGGCGCACCCAGTGCGCCCGAGAAGACAGATGAAAAACATATCAACAAGTGCTTATATCCTTGGTCCGGTGATCGTGAATGTCAGCCGAAGGGAAGTCGATAGATTGTAAAGTCCTAGGCTCATACGGACGGGTACGGGCGGCGGATTGAATACAAGCGGGTTCGATTGTTATGTGTATAATAAAGTGGAATACATGCAGGTCAAAAGTCTGGGAGCACAAGGGAAATGAACGCGTAAACGAAAGCCTTCGTAACGTACAAGATACGACAGGTTCAAAGTTAGGGTATTTCTGGATTGTTTCTGGGGGCCAAAAGATCATCGATCAAGGTCCATCTTTACCAGATTTCACATGCAAAATTTGGATGAGAAACGGGCATCGAAAGCCGTGAGGGCGGCAACGGAATGATATTCCTGATTCGGTAACGAGATGATGGGACGATAGGGGTATATGTTTAAGTGGCATGTTGATGATATGATGCTGGTTGGATGAAATTTGATCACAAAAGGGAGTAAAAACAGAAAAAGACGAATGTGAATACGAGGTGGCATGGAAGTAGATGCGAGGACCAAATAAGGGGTATCATGCGCCAGGTTAGGTGGCGGAATAAGAGTAGCCGCTAAGCACCAGGCCAGCGGCTGTGCAATTGTAAAATGATATGCCGCGGGAGACATTATAATACTGGTGGTTTCTGCGACAGAGAGGGAATAGATGCTTGAAGCGGAGCGCAGCTGCTCAGCCTCCAGCGTTCATCAGATATTCGGCGCCCGCATATGTCAAGATCACAGCATAATGGTACGGATCTAGATCGACACAGGGTGAGGAAGAAATAGAGACCGATCAGAACCTATGCACGCCAGTGTGAACGAGTAGAACCTACACTCTTGCTCACAATCGCACTACATGCAGCATAGAAGCCCATCGAGTGGTTGGCAGGAGTCACCGATTAGAACACAGGAGGTTCAAAAATAGGTGGGTAATTTTTGGTTTAGTCCAGTGAGTGTGGGTGATGGGAGTGGGAAGAAGTGCGTTGATAGCGGTTTTCCATCAGTTCGGCAAAAAAAAATGGAAAGGCACAGCAAAGGAGCATCCAAGGGGAAGCACATGCACCGGTGTCATGTTGTGTCGTTACCAGGATTGGGACCGGGCGTCATCGTGACGACAGGTAGGTAGAGGGGCGCCGGGAAACCAAGTGCGGTAAAAGACAAAGGAAGACATAGAAATAGGGGCATGAGGGATGGCAACATGGTCAAAGCGTGATCCGGAATGGGTCAAAGCAAAATGCAAAGAAATTGCCAACAAATTGCCAATAAACCCAAAGAGTCCATAGCGCAACCGACCAGAATCAATTGATCGAGGAGCCGATACAGTTTAGGAAAGACGATTAGCGTCGGCGGTGTGCGGGGAGTGGAAGCGGGGAGCCGGATAGCGGATATACAGTCATTCAATGGGCGAATAAACAGCGTCGGAGGGGCGATGGCGGACCGATAAATTGTATAAAGTGGCACGAATGGATGTATTCGTGTATGAGCGAGAGGGTCGCATATTTAGGGTTCAGCGGGACGATTCAATGGCAAGAAGCCCACGTCCAAGCATGGCATGCGTAATTGTATCCGTAAGCAGCAATTTGCACCAGAATGACACATATCCCCGCCATTCAAGGAACACCAAACCATAAGCCACCGCACCAAAGTAAATTGCCCCACCCGTATCGTTTATGAGATCCAGATCCCGATTTCCGTAGGTTGTCATTTGGGGTATTCGTTTCGATTTTGGTTTAAGATTGTTGATGATATAAAAAGAGAAATCATTAATAAGGGATCAAGACCATAGAGTAGATGATACAGGTATGAGGGAAGGCAGATGGAAGCAAGCAGCATGATGCGACAGATGGGGGCACATGAAAGGAGGAGGTATATGGAAGTATAAATATGGGCACCCGAATAAGAAATGGGCAGAAAAAAGAGAAACAGCAAAGTCCATAAGCTAGATAAGAGCCGCAACCTCGAGGTTCGACCGCAAGATGATGCTAAGTGGATCAAAGGATCTTGTAAGAAACAGTTGTCCATCGAATTTACAAGTCCGAATAGAGGATGCACAAAGTCCACCAACCCCCTCACGGAATCGGGCGCAGGGACAAAGAATAAAAAGGGCGAAGGAAAAAAACAAAAGGAACATCAGAAAACTGAGCACTCACTCTAAAAGTTCGTAAGCATCATTTGTGTAGCAATAGGGAAATTATATAGTCAGTCACGGGCTGGTTTACCAAAAACCATTCAGAGGAGCACGAGGCTAACCTTCAACAGCGGCCATCACGACTCTCAACATGGCTGTATCCGTTGCCGTTGTGATGCTGTGGGTAGGGATGAGAAGTCAGCCGTCATGGAATAGGGACAAATGGTGGCTAGGGACAAGGCAAACAGAAAGCTTACTGAATATAGATTTCCCTCTCTTTTGACCTACCAGCCTTTTGTGCTAACTTGGCAAATCTTCGCTTGAAATATTCCCTTCCGGGTCTTACGTCTCCGCGTTCACCATCGTAGTCCTGCAGCGTGGGTATTTATCGGGTAAGTGTATTGTGTAGGATTTACGTTGGGTTTCCTGGAATAGGGACAAGGAGCATTACGTACAGGGAAAAAAGCCTTGATATCCGAAACCGGGACCTTCTGCTCAAACAGGTCGTTCTTGTTGAGGAATAGAATCTATTTGAGTGTCGCGTTAGTTACTAAGATTGTGGTAAAAAGTCGTGGGTGGGAGTTGGGTGGACAGCAATGATGTCAAGGGGAGTAACATCGTGTTGGGTGGCGGACAACCATGTATTGTGCGTTACGCTGGTAGACAGGTGACGGAAGGGAAAGTAACGGGTGACTTACAATTGAAGTTTGCTTGAACCACTGTGAATGACATATTGAGTCCCAAATCGTCATTGCATCTTGCATTTGGTTCTTTGCGAGCGCAGCAGATAAGCCCGACGCGTAGCAAACCTGGCAATGCACACATACCGCATCCTTGTCCTCCACCAGACATTGATCATACCCGCTTAAGCTGACCAAGAATAAGATACTTGTAACATCCTGGAAGCAGTGTATCCATTTTCGTCTCTCGCTCTTCTGGCCTCCAACATCAACCATCAGCAACTCAGTGCCTCGTAGCCAGAAAGACGTCTCGGTAATTCCAATTGTCCGCGCCCGACACCGAATGATATCTTGCTCAGTGGGTTGGTAGCTGGGTGCGAAGAGCCTATCGAGATCTGAAAAGAAATATGACAGGCTATGCGAATATCAAAATGGAAAGCATCGGTAAAGGTCTCTAGTGGGAGACGTACTTTTCTGGTAGGGCTGCTTCATTCCCTCTACTTAGGGCTGTTTGGACATTGGAGTCCGCCCATAGTGCCTTGAGGGGCTCGATATAGGAACTTGGGAAAGCTTCACCGTCGCCGATATCCTTGGCGCTGTCAACGAGTTCAACATGCGGGATGTTCTCCTCCAAAACCTTGATCTCAAAGTCATCCATGGCATCGAGGACATAGCGCAGTCCACGAGTGACGTTATCAAACACAAGCTGTCGATACGATTCTATCTCTTGAGGCGAAAATGGCACTTTGTGGATGAGGCGCATTTGCTAATTGGAATGTCAATAAGCGTGAGCTAGAGTAACAACTCGGCATGAGTGCACACCTTGAGTATTGTTGACTTTCCTGAGTCCCCGGACCCCAGCAGCAAAACCTGGTCCCATAGGTCAGTATCGGCCACGCACCAGGATATGAGGGACAACGACAAACGAACCTTGACCTGAGTTGCCATCTTTGCCTTGGCCTGAGGACGAACGGGGACCAGACATGGATAGGATCAGCGATCGGGTAGTGAGCAAGAGCTGTGCCCAGGGCTGACCTCTCTTAGCTGCCTGTCGATCTCGCGGTTGCGAGTCTTCTCCTCATCACTGGACTCCACGACTGGAACGGTTACAGACATGCACGAGCCCATGGCGGCGACGGTGGATGGTGGGGGTGAGAGAGATAGGGATGAGAAAAAGCCGAGAGTAAGGGACGCCCGGCCCAGTTTATCCGGGGCTACGGTGTCTGACTTAATTCACTGGCCGCTACCGAACGCCCCTTTCAGTATATTCCCCGTCTCCGACGCATGGCGCTCGGATCCGGTATATTTGGGCCCAGCCCAGCCGCCTTCGATGCTCGAGGGGAGAACACGCCGTTCTCCAGGCTCATATCATCCAGTCCAGCTCACCCTCCGATTTTGTAGCATCAAGCTAGTAGATATAGTATCGCACAAGACATTCGATTGGACAGAACACATCTTCTTCCATTGCCCGAGTCACCATTCCCATGTCAGCCTTGCGAATGTTAGACAGATAGTTCCATCACCTGAGTCAGCCCCTCGAGTTTATTCTCGTGCGTAATCATCACGGCTGCCATACCCACTACTGACTTGCAATATACAGTACTTACATAGCGTCCTTACCAAGCTCCAACAAAAATGCAGATAATCGCCTGGCGTCCTGACCTGTCAACGGCCTAGAACGGCGGTCACCTGCCCCTCAAAAGCTACCACGGTGCCCATAAACCCGCACAAGCTCGGGCCAAGCAATATGCTGATGCACAAGAATAGTCATGAAACAACTTCTTTTGATTTGCTCGCACCCGCTGCGGAGTCAATGTGCGCTAGAAACCCGTTGTACTCAGCTTCCGTACTCGTGGCAGTCGTCTAGGACCTTGTGCATACGCACTACAACGGTGATACAAGATGCTGGCATCATCCTCTGGATGGGCGGCGAGAGTTGAGCGCTGTGATGAGAAGATCTTTTCTGGGCTCATCTATGCACAGTTTTGGCTATCTTAGTTTTCCAAGCCAATCATCTGCAATTTTGCGTTGTCCCAGGAAAAATGTAAGCGCCCGCGAGGTCCTGTGGACGTTTATGATGACAACCATCTATCGCCCTCATGAGAGAGCCCTGGATGGAAAGAGTGATTAATGTCAGGGCTTGGGAGTCTCGTTCTAAAAGAATTGAACTCCCAGGGTAGAAAGAATACTATGGATGCAATTATACGGTGCCAACCGAGTGGGTCGAAAGCTTCGAGATTAATGTATAGCGACAGTAACTCCCGCAACTGATCGATTCGTTTGCCCAGGCTTGCCCTCCTACCCGAGACAAGGGTACAATCAGAACATGCAAAATTCTCAACGTTCAAACATTCTTGTCACTCTCGTAAGACTATAAAGTCATCACATTCCCCATCAACGACGAGCCACTGAAATACTGATGCATGATGACCTCTGAGTGAGACCTATGGTGGTCACGTGCGGCGGCAACTTCCGATTTTCGTACCTGAACAAGAAGCAAAGCTTAATGCGCCTGGAATCATAGATAAACCTCAAGCTTAAGGTCCAAGTCCATGCGTCATGTATACACAGTCCAATATACCACCTGTTAGGCATCTTTTTCCTCTTTTCTCCTCCCTGGGAACCCCTCGCATCCTTGCGAAAGTCTAGCGATGGATGGAGCCATCGACTGGTTCGCTCCAAGGGTCAATGAAGCTGGAAGTCCATAGTCGGTCGGCCCTGTTGGAAGATGGTGGGCCAGTAAATTTTCGTGCGAAAGGTGCCTTGTCGTCGAGCTCCAAGAATCAAGGCTCGTCCGTCTTGTGCAGGGTAAGCCGTTCCATCGGATGTCACGGGAAATATTTACTGCCTAATCCTTTCCTTTCCGTATACTCCACGTTTTTCATTACCTCCCACCCGTTACCTAGCCAATTCCCGGTTCACACTATTGGAAAAAGGTGCTCCAGGTTTCCGATTGGAATGTCTACGAATGCAATTATCCCTCTGTGCTCCTGTCTTATGGAATGATAGCCGTCTCCCGAGGGTCGAGATTCAACTCCAGGACAGAGGACGCCTGGTAAAAAAAAGCTAGTGGTCGAGTCCAGGCTAGGCCAGGGTACCAGCATGTCCCTCACGCAAATCCAACTTACGAACAACGGACCGAGCTGGGGATAATCCTGGATAGTCCTACGGTTGACTACTCAGGGTCGCTTTTTTTGCGCTTGCTCGAGGGTCCTCTCTCCCCTCTCCCTCCGCTGGCCATGAGAGTATCAAGCCCTTTGAACGCTGGTCCCTGGAAGAATCGCCTCTACTTCACCGCTCAGTATCCGCTGACATACTTGCCTTGACCCCTTACCCAATGCCTCAACTACCCCCAGGTTTGGATTTGTCCGATTTATAGTGGCCGCCGTGCGGTATTCGGTTGCGCCAATCTTGAAGGACATGATATATTCTTCGGACTATTGTTCATATTGTCTCAGCGCCTGTATTTACCCTCCCTGTCCGACCCATCCGTGGGTTCTCGACAGAACATCCGAGGCGGATCTCGTGAGTCCGAGACATCCTTCTATCAGCTTCACACACCTGGGGCCCGATCCTCTCGTATTTACTGAGCCTGGCACAAAAACGCTGCTTTCGACCTTGGCGCTTTCTACCCTGTCCTCGAATATTTGGCTTTCGGGGTATCATGTCCCAGTGTCGCAAGTATGGTCTCTTGTCTTCACCCCATATCGCAAGCCTCGCTGTGCTATTTAATATGCGCTCTCTTGAGTGTAGAGGCGTCTAAAATATTTGCTGCGTGCATGGTACTTTCGGGGAATCGTGTGTTTGGTATCATGGCGTTGGGTACACTATCACTCAAGGGGCATGGTAGAGCTATCTACTAGAGCATGGGAATGCGGAATCCATCGCAGCTTAGGTGGTGTTATAATTTGGGCTAGACCTTACCCTTAGGAGATCGTGCACAAAAGGTGTGTTGTACGATGTGAGTGGGGATAATGGACTACGACTCCGCGTCAAAGGTGCTGAAGATTTATATTTCCTCCTTCGCGAGCCAGCGCCGAACGAGAGCCAGTGATTCTTTTGGTTTGTCGTAGGGCACCTTGCATAATCAAGTCAGACAAGATGTTGTATTGTTTTTCGATCCAAGACTTTTTTTTACGCACCATATGACCTGCACCTTCGATGGTTGCGAATGTGAACCCGCCTGCGCTCCTCGTCAATCCCACTTTCTCCCCATCCACTTTCCAGGGCCTTAATTTCTGGCTGCTGAACTCATCCTTCATACTCCAATCGAGTGCTAGAGTCCACCTCTCAATGCCGACCCAGTTACTGACCCAGTCATAGTTTCCGACATAAATGAGTACGCGAACGCCACGATCGAGTAATGCTGCGACATAGGGAGTAGTTTGTTTGGCGAAATCGAGGCTGAGGTAGAATCTGAGGTCCATATCCGCGTTGCAAGTACTGAAGTTGAATGAGTTTGAAGGGTCGACGCCGAGTCTAGATCGGAGGGAGGGTTGATCGAGGTAGTTGGCTATTTTTCTGTGTTGGGGGGAGAAGGGGGGGAGGGATTAGGTTGATGTGTGAGTGAGTGCGTACTGGGAAGATATGGGAATTTGTGTACTTTGTGAGTGGATAGCAGAGTGTTTCTGCTAACCCGCCTTCGCACATGCGACTTATATCATAAGGATTTAGTCCTAGGGGGTGGTTTGGGTTAATTAAAAGGCACAGACGCGTTAGGGGGTTATCGGACCTGTGGTAAGGTAAGGTATCATTAGGGAGTTCAGACAAAAATCTGTAGCTGCCGCGCAGTTGATCTTGTCGAATTGATCAATGCAAGAGACTTTCATCCATTTGGCGCATCGTGGGACCTGGGTGAAGCTGGTATGGGTAGAATGAGCTGTTAGTAGGTGGAGAGATGTAAATACCTTTTGTTTCATGGTCACGCATTGGCTAGTGCAGGGTTACACCAATACAAGCAGGAAGTTTGCGCTCGTGCTAACCTGATGCTCAGAACGGGGGGAATGGAGGCAGGTGTGCATGGAAAGTCGTAGAAAGATAGTGTCCAAGTCAATATATCGGTCAGGCCGTTACCTGTATGATTCTCAGTGAGAAGGGTTTGGAATATGGGTGCATTTGAGGTGGGGTTACCGATCATGACTGACTGTAGGTTGATTGGCGTAAGGCCTGCCTCCACTAGACGAGCATTCTGGTCGTATATTTCAGAGGCGAAGATGGGGAGATATCTTCCCTGTTCTCCTTTTCTATCACTGTGATTGGGAAAATGGAGGAGTCACCTTACCGCGTAGGATTCACCTGCCATATGGAAAGCACGGCCCTTGAATTTGACAAAGTGCTCAAAGAATATGGCAACGAAACTGGCAATATCTTTGGCCGCTTCCTCTGTAGTACTCTGTAAGAACATAGTTTTCGAGCTAGCCTCTAGTCGCCATAGCTTTGTGCTACGACTTACAACTTCTTCACCGTACTCTGCATACGAGAAGCCTGTACCAACGGGTTGGTCGACAAAGAATACGTTTGTGTTCGTATTCCATGATTCAGGGTTCGGAACGGTCGTATTCCCGTCTTTAACCTTGCAGGGCCCAAGTTCCATAAACAAGCCAATAGGCAGAGGTGCATCCACCTGTATAGTGCTGTGAATATCATAAGACTTCACTCCTTTAAAACCACTGGCCTCCGTTGGTCCAAAATATTACATCGTCATGATCGGGGTCACTTCTGCTCTCGAAGAAATAGAAGAATATGTGACGAGCTTCTATGTCAATGTAACCCGTATATGAGCTGAACAGAGGTTATAATGAGCACTACGATAAAATAATGAAGTGCGTGAGATACTTGACACTGGGGTCGCAGAATTCATGCGATTTCTTGATTCGTACGCCATAACGTGGAAAAGCTGGATGTGTCAACACGGCGTGTCTGTCGCTTGAAATAAAGGAAAGGTCCTCTAGGGGAGTAAAGAGATCGTAGTCATAAGGTTGTTCTGCGTGCTTTGTTCAGACCACGTCCCGGCAATTTAATAAAAGATAGTGTACCAGCAAGTCGGCCGGGCGAATATCTATCGTGATAGATAGGCCACTCGCCGGGTTTTACAGTTGGCAGGAAGGGTACCAGAAATAAGACTAGACCAAAGATGTTCATGGTTGGCCTGCAATGTTGGGAGAGACGGGTACTTGGGAATTTGTAAACGAAAGCGTCCGGTGATCTCGATCAATATTGATGCCGTGACAAATCCGGGGACCGTCGACCCTGCAGCCATCGAGCGGGCAGTCCCCTCGTCCTGCTTGTCGTTTGCAAGTTAACACTACTGCCAAAGTACACGCCTCGAGCACGCACTCGGCGGTACCAACCAATGCCACGCTTTCCGCCGTCTACACCACCGCCGAAGTTCAGTGGCGTCTTCGATAGTGACGGACCTCACGCCGCATGGCCACCACCATCATTCATCCCACCATCCTCAAATTATCTCAGCACAAGACGTCCATCATGGACGCCTTCTTTACCTGAAAACACGCCAGAACGTGATCGTGAACGCGAGAATCTATTCATGTCGAGTTCATATTCACAACAACGGCGCTCAAGAAAACGTCGCGTCGAGGATATTAGTTCGTTTTCGCCTCTAGAGCGAAACTCGAACACCTCATCGTTCAACTTCAACTTTGTGCCCCCTACTTCCGCAAGCTTGCTGAGGCGCAATTCGCTGGTGCCCTCGGTTCCGGAGGAGCGCCCCAAAAAGAGGATGTACCATGCGGATGCCCTCACGGAGGATACGAAGGAGCTGCCAGAGGCGTTTGTAGAACCGGCCTCCCCTGAGGATGGGTCCAATCTGCGGAGGAGCTTGCAGATTGATATGAAGGGCTTGGTGGGTGATGCAGTAGGAAATGTGAGTGTGCACTCTGCCGCGTTGCATGTATGCTGAATGGATGTAGATGAGCATTAGCCCTTCCTCTCGTGATGTTGTCCTCGCTGCGTGAGTTATCCGTATGTATGTGAGCGCTTCTAGCTGACGGATTTCCCCAGTCGCCGAGGGCTGTTCATCTTAGACCTCGAATCACCGCTTGAAGTGCCTCGATTCCTTCCTCAAGGAGGTACATGGGATGTAGCAGATGTTCAATGGAACCCTCATCCTCAGCGCGACCAGTATATCGTCTCGACATCAAGTGAAAAGCTGTATGTCGTCTTTTGAGTGGTCTCAATATTTCTCACTAACGCGCGCCTTAGCCTGATATGGAACCTTTTACTTGTTGGGAAGACATCAATCCAGCATATACTCAAATCCCATTACCGAGCAATCACTGACATCAACTGGCACACCACGGAGTGCGATACTGTAGCGAGCACAGGGATAGATGCTTGGGTATATGCGTGGGATTTGAGAGAACCTCGGCGACCGATATTTGGTATGGGACGTTTGCTATCTATTAGTCCTCTGCTCAAGAATTTCTAGGCCTCTCCGCTTTCAAAGGTACCACTCGACGTGTATTACTCAATCAAACCTGACTGGACATGGATAACAGCTGGGGGAACTCAAGTGAAGTGGAATCGCAAGGACGGAAACTATCTTGCTTCATCTCATTCCAACGAGGTGCTGATATGGGACCGACGGGTATGGTTTCTGCTTCTCCAGTATTTGCATGCGCTACACCTTCCGCGTAGAAAGGATCTCTCCCTGTTTCTCGCATCTCCGCACACATTGCCAAGATTTATGGGATTGATTGGTCGCATAACGTCCGGAACGAAATTGTCACTTGTTCCCTCGACAAAACCGTAAAGACCTGGGACATCAACGAGTCCGCTAGTGCGGATGACGCGGTTGAACCCAAGTCAATCATTCGGACTACGTATCCGGTTTGGAGAGCTCTGAACTTGCCCTTTGGGCAAGGACTTCTGAGTTTGCCGCAGCGAGGAGAGACGATTCTGGAGATGTATTCCACAACCAATTCGGAGAGTCCCGTTGAGGTTTTTGAGGGTCATACGGACGTCGTAAAAGAATTCGTTTGGCGTAAAGGGGGACCAGGTGAGTTGTTCGGGTTCATTCGTGGACATGGACTGATCAGCGGCTCCAGACGAGTTCCAACTCATAACATGGTCCAAGGATAGAACACTCCGCTTCTGGCCTGTGGACAATGAAACTCTTCAGGTATGGGGGAAATACTGCATTGATATCCACATTGACCGTGTCGTAGAAAGTTGGACATCATCCGGAACCCACACGAGGTCGTTCACGTCTGACGAGAACTAGAGATAGTACTATCTCATATCGTAATCCGCCTGAAACAAAAGTAGCAGCTCCAACGCTGTCAAATCCAATGGGAAACCGTGCCATCCTCGCAGAAGTCCGCGCGCCGCTGCCTCCTCAGTTGACATCAGCAAATCCGATATCTCAACCTCATATTGGCTCTGCGGCTCGGGCAAGTGTATTAGAGACCTTTCCCGGGGCTTCCTCTATCACTTCTGCCATGTCCCTACCGCGCAGCGCGGGTAATAATATAATAGGGAGCACAAAGCCGATTGCCATGGATGTGAAGGGCACGGGTGGCACGATGAGCAGAGGGAATGTGGGTGGAAAAAGTGTTGCGAGGATGGACGCTTTTACGTGGTTGTCCAATGTGAAGGTGGGGGATAGAAGAGGAAGCAGCTCTGGCACTACTAGCAATACGGATAGCCCAGGTTGCCCGCCGTTGAGGTTAAGTTCGACGTCGAGAGTGCCTTCTGCATTGGATCTACAGAGTCCGGATCCAGAACCAGAGTCCTTCGGCCCAGGGTCAAGGATCGAATCAAACCCAGAGCCAGGATGGAGGACAGAAAAGGAGTGCGAGTAAAAGTCGGCCTTCTGAGGATAAGAGGGAGGGGGAGGGAAACCAACCGCTGCAGGATGAGTACGTCGTCTTCTTGGCTTCGAGGTCGAGCGTACTGACAATCAGGATAGGATCACATCAGTGTTGACTAAGTTGGTCTCGTCAAAAATCAAACTTGAGAAGGTCTGTTGACATTCTCTCTCATGACACTTATGGACGCGCTGGCTCTTCTAACTGTTATGCATAGCATGATCTAGCGAAGAAACGGACTTGTACACTCGGGCTGCATGGCCCATGGGGAGAACGATCTTCGGTATTCATCCGAGTCACGTTTACGTTTCCTCGAGACTACCCGCAAGCTGCACACCCTGAAGGAACGCCCGCAATTGACCTCGAGCGTAACCCGTTGATCTCGATGAAGGACCGGGCGTTTATGCTTAAGCGCCTGAAAACCATACGAGAAAAGAAGCGACCGTGCTTTGGGGCCTGTTTGAGGTTTCTATTGTTCGGAGACGAGGATGATCAGTCTGGCAGGCCTTTATTCATGGATGGAGAGTCTTCGGATGAGGATGACCCTTCCATGAGGCGTTCTAGGGATCTGACCGTCTCCTTGCTCAATAACAAGAATTTGGCGGAACCTAGGACGTCTCAAGGGGCTTTCGGACCCAATGGTGAGTTACCATGGTTTCATCGATCCTTGCCTAATCGTTGCACTCCTGACTTGGTATAGGTGAATTAATATGCTTCTTCAGGGCTCCTCCTCGCCTTGTACGGACGGTCTTGAGAAGTGTCGAAGGCTCGCCGGTGAAACCCGAGGGTGCTAACTCGCAGCAGCAGCAACCACAACCGCAGCCGCAACCGCAACCACGAAAAGAACAGATCGAGGCCACGCCACCCCGAGTATTCCAATCTCCAGCTCTCCTTTCAGATGCCGTTCGAAGGCTGACCCTTGCTGCCGTTGATCGAACTTATGCCCCAGATCCCCGCAGACAGAAGGGCGATGAGATGGCCCGTATAATGACGGATCTGTTAACGCTTTCCCAGCACAAACAAAGGAAGGAGTCTGAAGCAAGGGGGGGTGACGCGCAACAGCGGAATTACTCTAGGCTCCAATCCCAAGTGATACATGTGCGGCGAAGCACGATCTTTATGGCGAACATGAACTCTGTTGCAGGTCCGGACAAGACAGTCGCGGCTGAATATGTGTTCGAGGCAGATACGTTGGCAGGGGTTTGCGAAGCCAATGCGAACGTCGCTAATAAGTGTGGGAGATATGATCATGAGAGGGTGTTCAAGACGTTGCAGGCGCTATTTCATAATATGAATGCAGACAACAAGTGGTCAAATGTAGAATGTGAGAGACTCGCAAAGAAAGTTTTCATGCGGATGTGAGTGTCTATTTCACCAGTGTCCTCCCTATGCTAACTGACGCCACCCATAAGGTATGATAATTTCGCAAAAAATAAGGATATTCAAATGCTGGCGATGGTATCCATTCTGATCTTGCAGACACCTTATGCAACAAGTACTGCACCTGCTCCAGCGCGTCCCGAGAGACCCCCTGTCAATGTCCTTCCATCCTCCATTCTTAGCCCAAGGCTGAGCGGCTTCGACTATTTCACTGTCACACAAGCCATCAATCAGCCACTTTCACCTGTATGGGGACGTCTATCCTCTCCTGTTGCTCCACCGCTTGCGCCTTCCTTGTCGTCCTCTACCTCATCTCGGGGTTCTTGGGCAAACATCTTCAATACTGGTCGACAATTTGTTCAGGATACATTCAACCCCGGTCCCAATACGCCTTCAGACATCATCATACCGACAGAGAAGCATTCCATGAGCTCCACCTCTGAGAAGATGAGGGCTCCAGACTCGCCCACCACTGCAAACGCTGGGCAAAGAAAAAGGAAGGATTCGTATCTGGCTCTGACTTCTACACTGTCAAACACGACTTCAAAGTCTTGGGGCGAAGTGTTACCGCATCAGAAGGCGCAACCGTTGTCTGGTGGTACTGGTTCGAGCACAGGCCAGCCATATTCCTCTACGGGTCATGTTGGTCTTGGAGTGAAGAAGCCAGTGAACTTGAGGTGGACGAAGTCAAATCAAAGTGGAGCGAGCGGAAAATACGAAGGGCCGAGTATCATCTTTGAGCCACCAGCGGAAGAGGAAGCGTGAGTTGGTCGTAAGGAATGATGTACTCGACTGACTGAGCTTTGCTGTAGGTCGAAGCCGCTATTTACGGACGACTTCACGGAACAACTTGTTGCGCATGTCCATATATATGCAGAGATTTTATCTCGGTGGCAGAAGTATGAGAAGAGGATTAACCTACTGAAGACTCTGAACAAGAGGAATCATGCCAGGGAGGATGTCAAAGGCGCGCAACATACAATAGGTGAATATCTTCTCTACGGTTGTTTATCAAATCTGATAGTTTCTCAGGAATTGTCCAAATGTGCAATCATTGTGGACATATCATCCACAACAAGAGTCTCGAATGCCAGGGGTGCCATGTGCCGAGGACCATGGCGCTATGTTCCATTTGCCGACTTCCTGTGAAAGGTGTGTTACCTCACTCGAGTATTTGTCTCATTTAAATTTATCCCCTTTCGAGGTTTATCGAGAAACTGTTTTCACTGTTATCATGTCTCGCATATATCCTGCTGGAATTCCCTCGAAGTACCAATTTGCCCGACCGGGTGTGGATGCTATTGCGGTGACTTTCCGTATATAAGCCACGAGAGCAACCTCACGAGACCGTCGACACGGCTGGCGTTCTCGCCGCCAGCTCCTACAGCACTTATTCTTTCCTAGTAATTCGGCTTGCGGGAGCCGTGTGCTCGCATTCCATTCTAGATGTCTGTATTTTGTAGTTTTAGATTTAGGTTATCCCTACGATAATGCTTTTAATGTACCTATGGACAGATATGTAGGTGAGTGAATGTATTTGTTGTATTTTTGAGGAATGACATTAACCCGGCGTTGTCGCGAGAGCTTAAATGAGCCAAGTTATTCTGACACTTTGTACGGGATAGGAAGCATCTTCATCGCTCAATTCATTTGGTTTAACATTCATATAGTGTCCCACTGAAGGCAGGACAGCCAGCCACGGTATGAAAATGAAGATATCATTCGAGGAAAATATGGTGGGGACGGAAAAATCCGGAAAATGGCGCGAACCACGAAGTATGTATACATAAAGTTAACTTGACAAGGCCCAGACACACGAAGCACTCGGAGAGTTAGCTAATATCGATCCTAAAGTACAATAGTCAAGATTTCTCCCCGCCTACCACACGCAGAATGGTGTCGCAGTCGTGTCATTCCTGTTCAAACTGTTCAGCCTAAAGTTGTGCTCCAACGTCTTGAGCAACGAGCCGTGGTCAAGCCGAGTGTTGTCAACGAAACCACGATTTTTGATGACTCTACCGGCCATGGCAGTGTAGACGTGATTGTTGTTATTGTCCGGGATCGATTCGTCGAATGTTATAAAGACCACGTCGAATCTATCTACGACCCGAGTATCATGGAGGAAGCCCTTAAGCCATTTCCCGGCAAATGTGACATTGGTGTCGTGGGCATCATTATTGAGATCGGGCTACAGCAAGAAACATCGATGAGTCTACGCCTTATCAAAATGTGAGAAGGCATCGTACCGTGTACCAGACAAAGTTGGGAAGTTTGTGCCGTTCGATATCGCTTTTGAAATGAGTAGCATCTACAATGTTCGCGCATCGCTTGCGATTGCTATGAACATCTCCGTAGAAAAGGAATCCAGAGTGTTTCCTATACCACAAAGCCAAGATGAGCTGATGTGACAGGCGGAAATAATCTTGATACTGACTGCGCCCATTTACCAGCATTTATGCCCAAGAAACAATCTCCTGGGAAGCCTTCTTCGTAAGCTTTCCAAGTGAGATGCTTTTCTTCGAGGATATCAGCAAGGTTCTTGCCCTCAATAGTGACAAGGTCGTCGGAATTAACGCCGTGGGTAGACCCAGAAGTCAAGTATATGTAATTGGGCTGACTTGGGTGCGACGCCGCAGTCCAGTTGGAAAATAGAACACCTTGTTTCGCAAAGTCACGGAAATTTGGGTCAACGATGGTATCTTCGTATCTGGTGTTCTCGAACAAGATGACAAGTATGTTATCGAATGAGAGGGCAGCTGCGGGTAAAACCAGCGCGGCAGCAGCAATGACAAGGCTAGTGAGGCGCATATTGAGTATCAGGCCGTGTTCAATCCATTGGAACCTGATGTATTCGAAGCATTTTTATGCAAACGCAAGCTCCCCCAACGAACGTGCCACCAAGAGCCAGGTATCAGGTACATGGGAGCTCCCGAACACCATCATAATCAGGTGAGGAGAGAATTTGACTTGTTTGAGAGTTTTTGGATTCAGATTTTATGAGAATAGCCGGTCTGGATGAGGATACACAAATATAGGTGAGGAAGGATGATATCCATGCGACGGTATGCGCCCTCAGACGCACACGTGCCGCATTGTGAGCGCTCGACGGGAGTGCTTGGCTGAACTTCGAATCCACACAGCCCTCATTTTTACACCATCTATTAATGATCTTGGGAAAATATGGAGCACAAGTCGTGTATTAAAAGGTCTGCCGTGATGCTTTCTTCCTGCATAATCATCTGAGTGCTGTATTTTTGGCATGACATTGGATACTCACATGTACTAGCCTTGGGGTGGCTTCTTTAATAGACAATATTGTCGCAACATATTTCCAATGCAGTATGTTGGCAAATCCCAGTCTATACCTCGAAATTGAATCAGTCTCTTAGCTATAACTCTGAGGAAGACTGTTCAGAGATGGGTAGTCTCAAACAATGTTTTGTACAATGCCTATATTGGGCCTTCAGGTAATCTACCTAAACCTTTGGTGTGGATGAGAATTGATTGTCGTGAAAAGGAAAAACGAGCACATGCCTTGTGATATGAACGGCACTGCTGTTCATATGATTATGCAATGAGGCCAGCAAGCGGAGGCGGTCGTAGGCTCACTCAAATCTTACAAGGAGTTATAAACATCGAATTGGAGACTCAAGATAAAGAAAATTATTTTCCAGGTAAGCAGCCGGCTACATGCTGAAGTGGTAGAATTCGGATGGTGTATGCATGGTGAATATTCAACCCGGATGAGGAGTCGTTGGGTGGGAAACATTCAAAGTTCAAGTTATATTTTCCGGTTAACCCGGCCTTCAGGACACAGGCAGAATGTTCGTGAGATAGATCAAAAACAGTGATCAGGGTACTGTGTACTATGGTGGTTTTCATGCATTTTGTTCTTGATAGTGGGATAATTATAGGTCATTGGGGAGGATATCGGCCCACCGTTAGTCCACCATCGCTTCGTGATCAAAGCCCTGTCTTCCCGCTTCCCAGGTTGTGACCGATCCATGCCTGCGAAGTGCTGATGGGGTAAGATCTGGTAAGATGGCGTAAAAAACTTGAGGGTAAGGGCGAATCTACCTTTAACATCTCGAAGCTGACCTTGGAAATACGAAATATATTCCGCAAGAATGTCTCTGTCGGCTTCCCCACCAGATAATGCTATTTATTTAATATCGGATGTCAACGTTGTGCGGGTCTGTGAGCGGACCAATCGTACGTCGGCTTTTAGATTGATTATGTCGCTCATTGTTGCCGCTGCAGTCCTAACATCGAACCCAGCAAGTGTGAACGTCAAGTAGGACTGATTGACAGAGCGCGGAATTGGCTTCGACCATATGGTAAAGGCTTAGGCCATCAAATGCATCAAACCTGGGCTAAGTTAGTTATGATGTGCCTGCTTGGAGGGCGGCCATGACTCAGCTGGCCACACCCCTCTTGGGTTCATACTCAGTGCGCACATGAGCAACGCGCATCAGGCGATCTAGCTCTCACGTTGTCTGCGTCACGATATAATTATATTTGCGAAGTACCGCTGATGATAGGAGACGCCCGCCGATCATATCAGATATGGGGAGCGACCAAAGCCGCCGACCGTTGAACGAAAGATGCGGATTTGTATAGTTATGGCCCGGAGCGACAACTGGAAGGAGAGTGATTGGATGCTCAAGATGCGCCTTCCGGTTCACTAGATCCTCGAGACCTATGCTTGAGAAGGTCCTAGGGTGCGGGTCGGGAACTCAAAACCGTGGCCACGGCGTCTAAGGTTTGAACGTACCATAAATTTGTTTTTCAAAAAATTGAGTATGACTTCCCGTGGGTTCGCATATGAAACAATAATCGTTCCACCCATGGCCCAATGCAAGCAGAGCACCTTGTTTTTTCCACGCCCAGGGATGTGTGGCTTATCCCAGACTGCATCCACTGGCATCTTAAGTAGACCACGGCGGGGAAGGATTTTGGGATAAGGGCAGATCATTTTGGGACGGAAGTTTTCCGGAATCTGGGAAACACGTGTGAGAATAGAATAAAGGAACATAGAAGGATGAAATACATTCTGGGAAAGCTTGGATATCTCGGGTTCCGCTCCACTAAAATATGCGATTTTCCCTTGCCATAAAATAGGAATTATATGAGGGTATATGGGATTAGATGGCCATGTTAGGAGTACGTTGATGGGCAGTGCTAGCGAGATTAAGTGAAGGCTCAGCCGCTATTACAGATGATCACTCACAAGCAATCCTGCAAGCATGCACCTTGTTAAGCTTCTCCAATAGTTCCCATCGCAGAGCCACTGCACATTCTGATGTAATACAGAATTTTCCCGACCGGACTGGGTCACACAGAAACTCAATCAAGAACGCAAGATAAAAGTCAGTATACAAGGGTTCACCATCTATCCTCAGAACGGAGGAAAGGTGGCGACAAGCATTCCGAAATTGTGATTCGAAGAGAACCAGCAGGTTTGCATTAGAAACGGCGTCAGTTCCGAAATTGAATTCCGTAACCAACAAAATCCTCTGTACGATTGGGAGTGTTTTCAATAGTATGCGTTGTATAATCAATGTATAGAATGTATCCAGCTTGGACAGCGGATTTATTGAGTTGGTATTTGCTGAATCTACCGCAAGAGCGAGAACTGCGCGCAGCCGACCCTCGGGGCTAGATGAATCCTGTTCGCCAATGAAACGAACCACAGTAGCTGCATAGATAAACAACCCAGCCGAGAGGCCAACAATGGTCCAAATATCTTGCTCGGATATCCACGAAGGCGGCAAGTCATTTCGTTGTCGAATGATCTCTAACTCGCTTGCGAGGAACAGCATAATCTCGCCGTCGGTGGCACGGGATATGGAGAGTTCTAGATGGAACGATATTGGAAGTACATCTTTGGACTTGAATGATGCGACGAGGTGAGATTCGAGGCGGCCGGTTAAGATCCAGATGAAAGGAGTAGATTGATGATGGTCTGTGAGGTAATATGATTGTTGACGGTATGACTGTGGTCAATGAAATGTGGATTGTTAATGGAGAAATTATGTGCATCCGAGAGAACACCTTTCGACATGATTGTGCCAGGGCAAGGCAAAGCGTGGCGGAGTGCTTGGGCTGTGCTGCTGCACGTGGCTACAAACACTCATGCCCTTGCGTGACCTTAGAGAGCGAGGGTCAAGGAGGTTCAAGGTGCGCACTGCGATTCTCAGATAGGCCTAAAGGGATACAAAATGGATCCGTTTGCTCCACTTCTCTCAAGAACGCCAGGATATTGATATCGGATTTTTCAAACTGTTCTCCTTTAAGAGGGATATTGGCGGTCTCACGTCTTTCCTTGAACATTTTTAGCGCAAACTGAGAACCGAGACACAACATCGGATAGTCGGCTAAGGGTCTTGAGGGTTGGTGAGCAGGCGCTGAGTTTAAAATAGCTATTTCAAAGGTGAGTAGCCGCATTTTTCGAATGAGTTCGCCACTACGACGCACTCTCTCCTCCCTCAACAGCAACGACTCCGCCAAATATTCCTTTACCCCGACTTGGCTCGTAGATACCTTATGAGGCGTGTGCTGGCCAGTGGCCAGTAGCCACCGGCAGCCGGATCTGTGCCGATTCTCTGCGCTCACGGAGAGGCACAGTATGTACATACGTGTCGTTGCGTTTACATCCATTGGTGAAAATTGATTCATCTCACCTGGTCGACTACATCAACCAGCTCTGATCAAGGTCCATTCTTAGGCACTATTCTCATAACTCTCTGATGCCTCCCCCGCTCCGCTTCTGAAACGATCACCGTGCTCCTTCCCTTCATCTTCACTCTCAACTCCAGTATTACCCCATTATCGAGGCCCCCCTTCGGTGAAGGAGACCCTTTAACACCAGATCTCCCCATTGGTGAGATATATTGCCTTAAAATTTCTTCACCTAATGAGCCTCGTGCGGCAAGGCCAACTGATGCTTTATGGCCAAGCCCACTCAGTTTTCTCCCCCCCCCGCAGTGACTGGCCAAATACAACGGTTTCCTTCCCACAAGGTAACATCTCCGTAATTTCGAATGGTGTGGGACTCAAATCGAATCGTACGTTGTGCCTGAGGTCCTGTCCTTTGCCTTATAGGTGGCTAACGGATGGCTTCCGGGACATTACTTTACGACATCGTATCGTCACGGAGGGGTTGTCCATATGTGGGATATTTGGTACATGAGCTACTATACCTTCGTCTTACCACCACTCGAGTAAGTGCGGCACCCCCCTCTTACTTTGATTTCCTGCACATCGTGGACTAGATGCCTCATCGGACCTGTTATAGGTGCCTTAAAGTTACCTTGATCTGCTGCTACTTCGGACTGATTGTCTTCCTGGGTAGTGCCGGGGTCGCTTGGCTTGCAACGAAAGTTATGGATTATTTTCACTCTAAACACGCCCAAGGTCAAGAGTCAGCTAGAGCGAGAGAATTTACCAGTACAGGCATTGCCTTGTACGAGCAATTCGAGCGTACAGGAGTACTTAGTGACCTGGAGGGGGCAATCGGGAATCTTCAGCAGGCACTGTCGCTTATTCCGGATGGTCACACCGGTAAACCAGCATTATTTGACGACCTCGGGAGGTTCTTCGAGAGTCGGTTCCGGCACACGGGAATGCTGAGCGACATCGACGAGGCCATCAAGAACCAACAGGAGGTTTTGTCGCTTACGCCTGATGGTCATATTGACAAACCACGACGTTTCGACAACCTCGGGATTTCCTTCGAGAATCGGTTTGGTCACACAGGGATGCTGAGTGACCTCGAGGAAGCTATCAAGAATAAACAGGCAGCCATCTTGCTCGTCCCCGACGGGCATCCCGACAAACCAATATACCTCAACAACCTCGGGATTTCCCTCGAAAGTCGATTTCAGCGCACGGGGAACCTAAATGACCTCGAGAATGCCATTAAAAATAAGCAGCAGGCTGTATCACACACCCCCGATAGTCATACCAACAAACCCCGGCATCTCAATAACCTTGGGATTTCCTTCAGCAGTCGATTTCGGTGCACCGGAATGCTGAGCGACCTCGAAGAGGCCATCAAACATAAATCGGGGGCTGTGTCACTCACTCCGGATGGTCATCCTGACAAACCAATGTACCTTCAGCAACCTCGGGAATACTTTCGAGAGTCGGTTTGGACACGCAGGGATGCTGAGTGATATCGAGCAGGCGATTAAGTATCATCAGGAGGCCGTGTCGCTCACGCCTGATGGTTTTGCCAGCAAGCCACGACGTCTCAACAACCTCGGCACTTCATTCAATAGTCGATATCAGCATACAGGCACGCTAAACGACCTCGATGAGGCCATCAAACATCAACAGCAAGCTGTGTCGCTTACCGCAGATGGCCATGCCGACAGAGCAGTTTATCTCAGGCAACCTCGGAGTCTTTTTCAAGAGTCGATTTCGGCACACAGGGACTGCTTGGTGATATCGAGGATGCCGTTAAAAACCAACAGCAGGCCACTTTGCTCACTCCCTGATGGCCATGCGGACAAACCGCGACGTCTCAACAACCTTGGTAATTCATTCGAGAGTCGATTTTGGTGCACAGGGATGCTGGGTGACCTCGAGGAGGCGATCAAGAACCAGCAGGAAGCCGTATCACTCACTCCTGATGGCCATGCTGATAAACCAATGTACCTCAACAACCTCGGTAATTCTTTCGAGAGTCGATTTGGGCGCACAGGGATACTGAGCGACCTTGAGGATGCCATCAAAAACAAACGGCAGGCCGTGTCACTCACCCCCGATGATCAATGCCGACAAACCAATGTACCTCAGTAACCTCGGGATTTCCCTTCCAGAGTCAGTTTGAGCGTACCGGGATGCTGAGCGACCTCGAGGAGGCTATCAAACACCAACAGGAAGGCTGTGTCGCTTACCCCTGACGGTCATGCCAGTCGACCACGGCGTCTCAACTACCTTGGGAGTTATTTTGGGGATCGATTTGAAGCATACAGGGATGCTGAGTGATCTCGAAGGAGGCCTATCAAGTACAAGCGCCAGGCTGTGTTGCTCACTCCGGATGGCCATGCCGACCAACCAATATACCTCGATAGCCTCGGGGCTTCCTTCGAGAGTCGATTCGGGCGCACAGGAGTGCTGAGCGATCTTGAGGATGCTATTAGAAACAAACAGCAGGCCGTGCTGCTCACTCCCAATAGTCATGCTGACAAACCACGGCGTCTCAATAACCTTGGTAATTCCCTCCAGAGTCGATTCCAGCACACAGGTACATTGAGCGACCTCGGAGAAGCCATCAAGAATCAACAGGAGGCCGTGTCACTCACACCGGATGGTTATGTCGATAGAGCGTTGTTCCTCAACAACCTTGGGATATCCTTCGAGAGTCGATTCAGGCATGCAGGGATACTGAGTGACCTTGAGGACGCCATCAATAACCAACAGGAGGCCGTGTCACTCACTCCCGATGGTCATGCCGACAAACCAATGTACCTCAATAACCTCGGGATTTCCTTCGAGAGCCGATTTCAGCGCACTGGGTCACCGAGGGACTTGGATGAGGCGATTTCCCATTTTCAATTAGCTGCCACCTCCAGTATTGGCCCCATATTACTTCGATGCCGTGCATCCCGACAATGGGCTCGCTTAGAAGCAAAACGGAATCCCACTTCCGCCTTGGCCGCATATCGCCACACAATCAATCTCCTTCCACAAGTTGCCTGGATCGGAGATCCCATTTCCACACGCCATTCACAGCTCACCGATCTCGATGATGTTCCGAGAGAGGCTGCTGCATTCGCCCTCGATGCTGGTCATCCAGATCTTGCACTCGAGTGGCTCGAGCAAGGTCGTTCAGTTGTCTGGAGTCAGCTACTCCACCTCCGAACCTCGGTCGACCACCTCAATCAGGCCCACCCAGATCTTTGTGCCGAATTCACACATACTTCACATGAGCTCCACAATGCGGCGACTCGAGGGCACGACCTACAAACATCTAGCAATGCCAAGGGTCCCCTACCGCTCGAGGTAGAAACCCAACGCCATCATCGTCTCGCAGAGAAGTGGGATTTACTTGTGGAGAAGATCCGATCCCTTCCGAACTTCCAAGACTTCCTTCTTCCCAACAATATCTCTGTTCTCAAGAAAGCTGCCAGCTCAGGCCCTGTCGTCGTCGTCAACGTCCATCAGGACCGGTGCGATGCATTGATACTCAGGCCAAATACCGACCATGTACTCCATATCCCGTTATTTAAACTTCGTTACGAGGATGTGATCAAGATGTGGGAATCTCTGAAGGGACATCTTGTCGACCATGGCTATCGTGGCGCTGCGATTATGGAAGGGAGTCCACGCCTAACAGGAATGCTGTCGAAACTTTACTTGGATGTCGTTGATCCCATCCTGAAAGGCCTGGACTTGACGGTAAGGCTTGTTTGCTGTATCAGAATGCATCCACTGACATCAATCCCAGTCGGGAACTGGCTCTGAACATCTGAGCCTTCCTCGGATCTGGTGGTGTCCAACTGGTCCTCTTACTTTCCTTCCACTCCACGCCGCCTGTCGCAGAATCGGGGTTAGAATCGAGGGGACGTTTACTCGCGTTATCTCGTCATATATACCAACGGTCGGCGCTTTGCTCGAGGCAAGGGCAGTGAAAAAACAGCCATTCAATCAACTTGTCGGCATCGCAATAACAGATACTCCAGATTACGATTTACTGCCGAGCGCCGATACTGAAATCACAAATATAGGAAAGCTCTTCTCTGATGACACCGGCCACAAGTTTAAAGTACTTCGAAACGAGCAAGCGACGGGAGAGCAAGTTTTGACACACATGGAAAACAGCAGCTGGATCCACCTTGCATGTCATGCACTCCAGGATGAGCAAGAGCCCACACGCAGTGGTTTCTGCCTTCATGACCGACGCTTGACTATCATGGACATTGTCGCCAAGCCATTCATCCGTGCTGACCTCGCATTTTTGTCAGCCTGCGAAACGGCGGCTGGGGATGCGAAAGCATCAGATGAGGCGGTACATATCACTGGTGCGATGCTGGGGGCGGGATATCGGAGTGTGATTGGGACGATGTGGGCGATCCCTGATGAGATAGCTCCTATAATTGCTGCGAAGGTGTATGAAGTGCTTCTATCTGGGGGGGAACCGGATAGTGACCGAGCGGCGCTCGCTCTGCATGAAGCTGTGGAAGAGGTGCGCGAGTCGGATCATGATTTGTTCGAGTACTGGGTGCCTTTTGTACATTATGGCGCATGATGTATGCTTATCCCTTCTGTATCACTATCGAGTATATGTATCAAGCTCTGAGGTTTCTATCGTCATTTACTATAATTCACTAGTCCCCTGCGCCTCCCATTATATACGGGTAAAACGTTCAGACTCTGAGTTGCTTCGTGCAGCAGACGGGTTTCTGACTAGAGTTGACGGTGATTGTCGGCTCCGGATGGAGAACAGGTGGATGAAAATGAGTGGCAGAGATTGTTGATGATCCAGGTTTTGTATATTGTTGCCGGCGGATTTTTCTGAGGCGTAGCGCTTATAAGGCATTTCAGTGGTGTCCGGTGACGTCCCGTGCTTTTTTTTTTTCAGATAATTGGACCTCAATTGTTGTAAATAATGAAATCCGTCATGAAGGGTAAATTAAACAATGCTATATTCGAAGGGAACTAGTAGATACGATCGTTGTTATACCTATTTAGCTATCCTTGTGGGATTGGGAAAAAAATCGGTATCAAGCCCAGGAAAACCACCTCTCTACATCCAAATTTTTAGACTGGGCGTCCTAAACGATAATCCTCGAGGCGAATATGTCCAACTGGGTCATATCCCCCGCTACGCTGACATCGGATTCGACCTCAACTTGTGTCTACCAACCGATTTGCACCTGGACCAAGACAGACTCATCGTTGAGGCACATCATTATGTATACACTCGATAGTGGTATAGAAGGGATCGTGTCAGCATACATCATGCGCCATAATGTACAAAAGGCACCCAGTACTCGAACAAATCATGATCCGACTCGCGCACCTCTTCCACAGCTTCATGCAGAGCGAGCGCCGCTCGGTCACTATCCGGTTCTCCCCCAGATAGAAGCACTTCATACACCTTCGCAGCAATTATAGGAGCTATCTCATCAGGGATCGCCCACATCGTCCCAATCACACTCCGATATCCCGCCCCCAGCATCGCACCAGTGATATGTACCGCCTCATCTGATGCTTTCGCATCCCCAGCCGCCGTTTCGCAGGCTGACAAAAATGCGAGGTCAGCACGGATGAATGGCTTGGCGACAATATCCATGATAGTCAAGCGTCGGTCATGAAGGCAGAAACCACTGCGTGTGGGCTCTTGCTCATCCTGGAGTGCATGACATGCAAGGTGGATCCAGCTGCTGTTTTCCATGTGTGTCAAAACTTGCTCTCCTGTTGCTTGCTCGTTTCGAAGTACTTTAAACTTGTGGCTGGTGTCATCGGAGAAGAGCCTTGCTATATTCGCAATTTCAGTATCGGCGCTCGGAAGCAAATCGTAATCTGGAGTATCTGTCATTGCGATGCCGACAAGTTGATTAAATGGCTGTTTTTTCACTGCCCTTGCCTCGAGCAAAGCGCCGACCGTTGGTATATATGACGAGATAACGCGAGTAAACGTCCCCTCGATTCTAACCCCGATTCTGCGACAGGCGGCGTGGAGTGGAAGGAAGTAAGAGGGACCAGTTGGACACCACCAGATCCGAGGAAGGCTCAGATGTTCAGAGCCAGTTCCCGACTGGGATTGATGTCAGTGGATGCATTCTGATACAGCAAACAAGCCTTACCGTCAAGTCCAGGCCTTTCAGGATGGGATCAACGACATCCAAGTAAAGTTTCGACAGCATTCCTGTTAGGCGTGGACTCCCTTCCATAATCGCAGCGCCACGATAGCCATGGTCGACAAGATGTCCCTTCAGAGATTCCCACATCTTGATCACATCCTCGTAACGAAGTTTAATAACGGGATATGGAGTACATGGTCGGTATTTGGCCTGAGTATCAATGCATCGCACCGGTCCTGATGGACGTTGACGACGACGACAGGGCCCGAGCTGGCAGCTTTCTTGAGAATACAGACTTTGTTTGGAAGAAGGAAGTCTTGGAAGTTCGGAAGGGATCGGATCTTCTCCACAAGTAAATCCCACTTCTCTGCGAGACGATGATGGCGTTGGGTTTCTACCTCGAGCGGTAGGGGACCCTTGGCATTGCTAGATGTTTGTAGGTCGTGCCCTCGAGTCGCCGCATTGTGGAGCTCATGTGAAGTATGTGTGAATTCGGCGCAAAGATCTGGGTGGGCCTGATTGAGGTGGTCGACCGAGGTTCGGAGGTGGAGTAGCTGACTCCAGACAACTGAACGACCTTGCTCGAGCCACTCGAGTGCAAGATCTGGATGACCAGCATCGAGGGCGAATGCAGCAGCCTCTCTCGGAACATCATCGAGATCGGTGAGCTGTGAATGGCGTGTGGAAATGGGATCTCCGATCCAGGCAACTTGTGGAAGGAGATTGATTGTGTGGCGATATGCGGCCAAGGCGGAAGTGGGATTCCGTTTTGCTTCTAAGCGAGCCCATTGTCGGGATGCACGGCATCGAAGTAATATGGGGCCAATACTGGAGGTGGCAGCTAATTGAAAATGGGAAATCGCCTCATCCAAGTCCCTCGGTGACCCGGTGCGCTGAAATCGGCTCTCGAAGGAAATCCCGAGGTTATTGAGGTACATTGGTTTGTCGGCATGACCATCGGGAGTGAGTGACACGGCCTCCTGTTGGTTATTGATGGCGTCCTCAAGGTCACTCAGTATCCCTGCATGCCTGAATCGACTCTCGAAGGATATCCCAAGGTTGTTGAGGAACAACGCTCTATCGACATAACCATCCGGTGTGAGCAACAGGGCCTCCTGTTGATTCTTGATGGCTTCTCCGAGGTCGCTTAATGTACCTGTGTGCTGGAATCGACTCTGGAGGGAATTACCAAGGTTATTGAGACGCCGTGGTTTGTCAGCATGACTATTGGGAGTGAGCAGCACGGCTTGCCGTTTGTTCCTGATGGCATCCTCAAGATCGCTCAGCACTCCTGTGCGCCCGAATCGACTCTCGAAGGAAGTCCCGAGGCTGCTGAGGTATATTGGTTGGTCGGCATGGCCATCCGGAGTGAGCAACACAGCCTGGCGCTTGTACTTGATGGCCTCCTCGAGATCACTCAGCGTTCCTGTATGCTCAAATCGACTCTCGAAAAAACTCCCAAGGTAGTTGAGACGTCGCGGTAGGCTGGCGTGACCATCAGGAGTAAGCGACACAGCCTCCTGTTGATGTTTGATAGCCTCCTCGAGGTCGCTCAGCATCCCGGTACGCCTAAACCGACTCTGGACGGAAATCCCGAGGTTACTGAGGTACATTGGTTTGTCGGCATGGCCATCAGGCGTGAGCGACACGGCTTCCTGCTTGTTCTCGATCGCCTCCTCGAGGTCACCCAGTATCCCCGTGCACTCAAATCGAATCTCGAATGAATTACCAAGGTGGTTGAGATGTTGAGGTTTGTCCGCATGGCCATCAGGAGTGAGCAAAGTGGCCTGCTGTTGGTTTTTAATGGCATCCTCGATATCACCTAGCGTCCCTGTGCGCCGAAATCGACTCCCGAAATAAACTCCGAGGTTGCTGAGATAAACTGCTCTGTCGGCATGGCCATCTGCAGTAAGCGACACAGCTTGCTGTTGGTGTTTGATGGCCTCATCGAGGTCATTTAGTATTCCCATACGCCGAAATCGACAATTAAATGAAGTGCCGAGGTTATTGAGACGTCGTGGCTTGCTGGCAAAACCATCAGGCGTGAGCGACACGGCCTCCTGATGATGCTTAATGGCCTCCTCGATATCACTCAGCATCTCTGTGTGTCCAAACCGACTTTTGAAGGAATTCCCGAGGTTGCTAAGGTACATCGGTTTGTCGGGATGACCATCCGGAGTGAGTGACACAGCCTCCAACTTAAGCTTGATGGCCTCTTCGAGGTCGCTCAGCACTCCCGTGCGCCCAAATCGACTGCTGAAGGAAATCCCAAGGTTATTGAGATGCCGGGGTTTGTTGGTATGACTATCGGGGGTGTGTAATACAGCCTGCTGCTTATTCTTAATGGCATCCTCGAGGTCACTTAGGTTTCCCGTGTGCTGGAATCGACTTTCGAGGGAAATCCCGAGGTTGTTGAGGTATATTGGTTTGTCGGCATGCCCGTCGGGGACGAGCAAGATGGCCGCCTGTTTATTCTTGATAGCTTCTTCAAGGTCACTCAGCGTCCCCGTATGACCAAATTGATTCTCGAAGAAAATCCCGAGGTTGTTGAGACGCCGTGGTTTGTCAGGATGACCATCAGGAGTGAGCGACAAAACCTCCTGTTGGCTCTTGATGGCCTCCTCAATATCGCTTAGCACCCCCGTGTGCCGGAACCGACTCTCGAAGAACCTCCCGAGGTCATGAAGTAATGCTGGTTTATCAGCATGATCACCTGGGGTAAGCGACAGTGCCTGCTGGAGATTCCCGATGGCCCCCTCCAAGTCCCCGAGCGCGCCCGTACGCTCGAATTGCTCATACAAGGCAATGCCAGCACTGGTTAACTCTCTCGCTCTAGCTGACCCTTGATCCTTGCGCGTGTTCAGAGAGAAAATAATCCATAACTTTCTTTGTAGGTCAAGCGGCGCTGGCACTACCCAGGAAAGACAATCAGTCCGAAGTAGCAGCAGATCAAGTTAAATTTTAGACACCTATAACAAGCCCAACAAGGCATCTAGTCTACGATAAGCAGGAAATCAGAGTAAGAGGGAGTGTTGCACTTACTCAAATGATGGTAGGACGAGAGATTGCTATGCAGTGGCACACGCAACAAGTATCCCACATATGGGCAACCCTCAGTGACGATATGGTGTCGTAAAGTAATGTCCTGGAAGTCATCCGTTAGTTACCTACAAGGTAAAGGACAGGACCTCAGGCACAACGTACGATTCAGTTGAGTCCTTCACCATTCGAAATTATGGAGATGTTGCCTTGTGGGAAGGAAGACCATCGTATTTGGTCAATCACAAAAACAACTGAGCGGGCTTGGCCATAAAGCACCTGCCGCACACAGTTCATTAGATGAAGGATTTTAAAGGCAGGTAGGTATATCTAACCACTAGGGAGAAGTGGTGTTTAAGGGTCCCTTGCACCGAGGGGGAGCCTTGACGACGGGGTGATACCAGAGGCTGAGAGTGAGGATGGAGGAAAGGAGCGCAGTCGCCATTTCAAGAGCGGAACGGGGGAAGCGCCAGAGTGTTACGGGAGCAGCATTGAGAATGGACCGAGGCCAGAGCTTGGTGGGAATTGATGTAAACGACCCGGTAGGATGAATCAGGTGCCACCAACGGCAACGACATGCACCACACCTCTCTGTACTAGCACAGAAGAGTCGGGGTGAATGTGGCTGTTGGTGGCGACCAGCCACTGGCCAGCACACGCCTCAAGGCTCATAAGGTACCGATGATTCGAGTCGAGGCGAGGAATATTTGGCAGAGTCGTTGTCGAGTGAGGAAAGGGAGCGTCGACAGAACTTGAGTACAGTACTTCAGACTAAAGCAGAGTACGAAAACTTTACCGTGTCACTGGTCACGACCCGTCACGCTACACCAAGTTAGCTCGGCTACCCACCGTAACATTACAAGACTAATAAGCTTGCTCTATATATTCCCGTCATGTGTACTGACTGGTACATCATTTATGTCCTCAATAACCTCAACATTCATATCAAACGCCACATCTTCAAAGGATACTCAAAGTAAGTTTTGTCCACTGAAAGTGGGGGTTGTACTGTAACGGCTGTACATACTTACTTTGCATCGAGCATCATAATACAAAAATCACGAGATAGTCTCAAAGGGATAACTGCCAGTGTTGAGGCCGAAGGTCAGGCAATCAACACCTATCATTTGCGCTCGGAACGAATGCGAGGATCAAATAACCGGAGCAGGATTGACTAGTCTGCGAGACCGTAGGCGTGGCGAAGGACACTACCGAACTATGTCTTTTTGGGGATGCATGTATCCGTTTTGACATGTGTCGCATACACTAAGTATGATGTTCAAATGATGGGGAAAGTACAATGGCAGTCTATCGCATAATTGAAACTTGAGGAGTATGGACCCATTAGAATAGATTTCGATTTGCCATCGAGATCAAGTATTTATAGCAATGATATCCGCGACAGTATATCATAAGAGTGATATTATTTTTTTCCCCGAGTTGTGCAGAGATGCTCGTTATGACGATGGACTTCAAAGTAGAGTCTACGCTAATCCACAGCAAAGGCCGAAGTTTATGGCCGTAAATCTCACAGTAGAGTTCTATCACGATAGTCACATCCGCAATATTAGACGCTTACTATGATTTATACTTCTCAAATTAGAGTTCTACTATGACAACACCGTGATTAGGCCTGTGCCCTACGGGATGGCAAATTAGCCCTGGGGTTTTGTTTCCCACATAAGTAACGCTAGCATAGTGCAGAGATTTGTACCGTCCAACGGTCATAGAGTGGAAACACACTGTATTTGTTCTATCCATGCACTAGCACCCCTGTGTCTGCCCTGACACACCACTCGAGCCGAATCCAACGAGGTAATACAGACATCACCCGCTTTCCCTTGATGGTGTGGTTGCCTTACGAACTCGACCGCTAACTTTGGTAATATCCTTGTCTTGAGAATAAAGTGCTGAGGTACAATCGGAGCGAGTGACCGAGTACCTAATGTTCCATTGTTGTCCCATACTCAACGAGCGAGTCTAGCACACTGGGGTGAGGAATAAGCAGCGGATATAAAGCGAGGCAAATTAATATAGTCTCTAGCCCTCCTCATCTTGTGTATCAATGTCCCAGCCTAAACCCGTCCTTTTCCTGCTCGGTGCAACTGGATATCTCGGCTCTCAATTCCTTCTCCAGCTCGGGCGCGACCCAGACCTCAAAAACAAATTTGACATCAAAGTCCTGCTTCGTAGCCCCACTCCAGAGCGTATCGCACGTCTCAACCAACTCTACAAAGGTATTATTGTGGTGGAGGGCACTCTTGACTCAGACCACATCATCAAAGAGCAGGCCGCCAAAGCAGACTATGTGATTAACGCGGCCAGTAGCGATCATATACAAAGTGTCATCTGTTGCGTCTCATTTCCCTTTTTGCCCCCAGCATCAGAGGCAACACGATGCTTAAAGTTCTCATTGTCATACCTATTTAGCTACCCTTGCAGGATTGGAAAAAAAATCGGCATCAAGCCCAGGAAAACCACCTCTCTACATCCAAATTTCTGGACTAGGTATCCTAAGCGATAATTCTCGAGGCGAATATGTTCCACTGGGTCAGATTCCTCACTACACTGACATCGGATTTGACCTCAACTCGTGTCCACCAACCAATTTGCACCTGGACCAAGACAAACTCATCGTTGAGGCAGGGACGCGCAAAAAAAATCCTATCCGTACCATCATTATTTTCCCAGGATGGATATACGGGATTGGAGAAGGTATTCAGAAGATTACAACTCCAGTGCGGATCTTTTTGGGAATGTATGAGAAATGTGGCTTCGCGGGGACATGGGGACCTGGGCATAGCATTATGAATAATGTCCATGTAAAGGATGTGGCGGACGCTATGATTCGAGTGTTCAGAGCTGCACTGGAGGGACGCGCCGACGAAGGTGCTGAGGGGTTGTGTGCGTAATAAACGACTCCTAGCTGGATCCAGGGTGTTAATAGTTTGTTTGATTAGATTTCGCCGCAAGTGACGCTCCGAGGATCAGTAACCGTGAAATTACTGCCAAAATTGGTGACGTAGGTGTCTCTGAGCTCCGTCTATGGTTCTACGTTGAAGATCACCCCTTAGATCATGTTCGCGAAAGGCCTAGTCAAAAGACCTGGCTCTCAACCAATGCCTGCTCCAATTGTTGATCCGCTTGGTCATTGTACGTTCTATATTTTCTGTAAATGTTGATGCTGAAGAAAGGTATACTATAGATGGGTGGTCGTTGATGGGCGGAAATCATGTGGCGATCCCTCAGCGAATGAAGAGATTAGGTTGGGAAGCGACGGAAACGTACAAGAAGCCTCTTATGGAATCGCTGGAGGAAGAAATTGAACTAGAGCTCCGTGCTATGGGAAAATTTTCTCCGTAAATCAATCTGTTATCATGGTGTTGAGGTTCAGTGTAATCAGTCAGTAGAAGTGGTACACATGAAGATTTTTCTCTAGGTTATTCAGAATAGGGTTAGCATTGGTTATAGCGGAGTGTGTGTGTTTTATTCCCACCCAAGTGTGGTCGAACGGTGCCATTTGTGCCGAGTGGAGGAATAAAAATAGCCATCATTGGTCACCTGACTGGCACCAGCCTGCTCGATGCTCGTGCTCCGTAGCGTTGAACGTGAATACCCGGTAGTCATGCTTCTGGGTTGCAGAGTTCAAGTAGTGCAGCAAATTTTCGGGTGGATCGGGTGGAAGAAAATATAGGGGTGAGGGTGAATGATTTCCCCAGGGTATTTCTCGGGGATCTGCATACTTACACATAACGTCGATGTAATGGGACTAGGAAAAAAATTGAGGTATATATACCTCCTGTAGAAGTGTATCTACCCTCAGCTCATCGGAAAAAAACCCGCGCATTTACCCCAGATTGTTGGGGGAAACGAGACAACGGTCCGAAACATTTCCTTTCTACCCATTATTCTATTTTTACTTTACCTGACCAAAAGTAGCTATGCGCTACAACCATCGGCATCCATTTCATATTCGATATGCCGATGGTATTTCCTTTTTCTATAAAACTATACAGTTGTTTTTTTCTCACAGTGCAGAGACACCTCAGTTGTTCACGGAACTAGCGTGACACTGAGGTGAGTAAACTACCATCAACTAAAAAAATCCCTGTAACTAACTGTGTTTGTCGTATTACGTCTGCCAATAGGTACGAAAATAGATATCAGTCGTTCACGGAACTAGCGTGACGCTGAGTACGTCTGCCAATACAGATAATAAAAACTACAGTGATTGAGTACAACTTGAGACGATTTTTCGTTGAACCGGAATTACTCAGCCCATATGTGATTAATTCCAAAATAAATTACGGTGTCATGTACAAGAATGTCTCTTCTGTATATTAAAAAATTATTAGAGCTATCGGGTGAATATAAGAGCTAAAAACGCGTGTCGACTGGAGGGTGTTTGGTTTCCATGATTCCGCACAAGTTGAGATGCGCGTGACATTTCCAAATTAGGAATGTGTCACATACCAAATCCGGTATTATGCCAGAGCCGTCTCATCTTCATCTACATCCATCTCATCATCAGTATCGTCTGGTCCGTTGGTGGCTACCAAAAACTCGGAAATGGTTGGCTTTCGAGGCCGCTTTGGTTTGGGAGGCCAGCTGTGCTTTGGGACTCCCTCATGAGCCTGTTTTTGTGTCTCCGCCTGCCAGGCCAAGATATGCATGTTGTGCTCATCCTGCAAACTCTGCCATCGTGCTGCCAGCTGCTCCTTGGCTTCCTTCTTCCTTTCCCTGGCTTTTCTTTTCAAGTCCTTCTCTTCTGCTTTCGCTTTCTTTTGGGCTTCTCTCTCCCGGACTTTGGCAATGATCTTCTCATCCGTGAGTATAGCTCCTCCTCCATCAACATGAATACCACTTTCCTCAGTCCCCTTCATCTCTTTTCTGAATAGGACTTTGTTAATTCGTTGTAGGTGCAGTCCCTGGAAGACCAGTTGTGCATTCTGGGATGCAATGTGGGCTGCATGAGCCTCAATGTGAGTTTGTGCTAATGAGAGCTGATTTCGAAGCTCATCAAGCTCAGTTTCATAGGTTTGTTGGGATACCCAACCTATTCTCTGAGGTTCTCGGGTAAGGGACCAATTGATTGGTGGCAAGGGGGGTGGGGATGTGAGAGAAGGGGGAAGAATAGGGATAGCCGAGGTATGAATAGTATCCGAGACCACAAATGATCCTGATGTTTCCTGAAGGTTTTGACAAAGCACCTCAATCCTCCCAGTGGAATCTTCATTACTGTTGGTTGCTGAGTGTGTTTCGAAGGCTTTCAGGATCGCTTTTATAGGACTTGGTTGAGGAAGGGGGAATGAGCCTTTTGAAGACGAAGGAAGGCTTGGCTTCATTTGTTGCTCAGAAATAACAGTGGGATTGTAGGGGTATACACCTGTAGCACGAAAGGCAGCCTGTACTGTCTCCTGGCTGAATGATTTGTTGAACGCTTGGCCAAAAAGTCCAGTAAAATCAGCTTTGGTAACATCGCGACCATGATCAGATTCAAAATTGGCCACCCCTTGCTTGAAAATCTCTTTCATCTTCGCAAAGCATGCAACATCAAGACCTTGAAGTGCATGGGTACAGTGAGGGGGGTACCCAAGGATAGTAATGTTGTGTTGCTGCGCATATTCAAGAAATTGTAGTGTGTAATGCGAGTTATGGCCATCAAGAATGAGAACCTGAGATGCAGATTGTGTTCGATCTCTTGTCTCTACATCAAAAACATCACGCAGCCATTTAAGGCCAATATCACCATTGGTCCATCCACGTTCAGATACAGTAAAACTAGTTTCCATATTAGCAAGGTCATAATAATCTCAACACAACACTTACACTGCATTTGCAACATTATTATTAGTCCATTTGGAATTGATTAACTTTCCCTTGTGAATGATCAGGGGTCGTACTGTTGAGCCATCTGCACAGATGGTCACAATTGCTGTGATATTCTCCCAATCACCACCCCCTTGCTTGTGCTGTGTCTTGGTCCCTCGTAGCCCATAGACCCGTTCCATTCCTGAGTAAGCTGTGGGAAATCCACTTTCATCCATCCCATAAATGTCTGAGGGATGTATTCCAGCATCAACAACATGCTTCTTCAATAGATCAAACCATGACCTAACAGCAGTTGGATTTAGGCACTGAGCACGCTGCGTAGCAAGAGGCTTGCTCCAGAGTGTCTGGATCTTCTCACGATGTCGGATGAGAAGTCCATCAATCCAGCGTTTCCCAACCGGTGTAAACTGAGGTCCCTGATGCGCTTTGAGAAGACTGTTTGCATGAGCCTGAATTTGGCTTGCTGTCATTGGAAGCCCACGTTCCGCTGATTCGGAAATCAGGGCAACAAGCGTAGATTCCTCTGCAGGACACAATTTAAGCCGAGTGGTTGAGTACTCCAGCATGGTTCTACCAGACTTGGTAACTGCTCGTTGAAGGGTACTTCAGTCAACGCCATATTTTGCAGCAACTACAGAATAGCTGGTCTTGTTACCAAGTGCCTTTAACTCGAGATAGCTAGCCACTGCTGCTTTTAATCGATTGTCCCGAGCCTCGAGTTTCCCACGCTGCTTGACACGATTTGACTGTGCGTGCTTGACCATCGATGCGAGAAGGGTCTAGGTAGCAAATCTATTGAATACTATGGAATGCCGCTGATAAGCCGATTTTGGGTCTACACCTAAAATACACCATTTTTACCGATTTTATTACTATAAAATCAATGGCAATACATCTATGAACCTCAGAGAGGATTGGGACCTATCCCGAGGTTGCCAGTTCGACCGTGTATAGGGTGTTTGTGCCCTAGTGTATGTCTAATAGTGTCTAAACTCACGCGAGGGATAGTCTTTATGACAGAACTCAGTAAAGGGCGGGCATTTCGGGCAACTACTAGGGGATTCCGGGCTGTACATAGCTTGCCAAACCAACCCAGGTCGCAATCAGGGAGGACTATGCATGAGATAAATTAAACTCAGAGACCGGGAGTGAGCCAAACCAGCTTGCGAGAACTGTAGAATATTCCAGAGACCTGAAACGAGGTTATGCAGCCAGGCAAAACCCTTAGAAACAGAGCATGGACAACGGAACGAACTTCCTAGCATCGGAACGGCACCCCCGAGCGTCAGAATATTCCAAACGGATTATTGTGCACTAATTAGGCGTACTTTGTGGGTCCACGATGCTACGGAATCGCTTCCCGAAGGAGAGTTCAGCAGGCACGGAACAATGGGAACCATCTCTGAGACACGATCAGCATTTTGATCCGAGAGCTCAGGCATACGTCATCGAACATCTGCATTCCCGATGACCTAGTAGCAACGGCCGGACTGCCGTTGACTCGAAAACATATTCCGAGTACTTCGGACACTTGCAGCAATGCAGAAGAACTTTCTAAAATATTCTATCCTTTTGTTTTATCACGGACCGAATTTCCTATATTTCAAATCTCTCTGTTTCGTCTATTTTAGTTTTGTATCTCTCTCAATATAAAAATACGGCTGCAGGCCTCTGAGAAGAGCAAGAAGGGCTTCACCCCAACTTCTCAGCAGAGTACTTTGCAGCCGTGATCAAGAACGGTTTAGATCTATTTTGTGTGAATTGTTTAAGTGAAACTAGTCTTCAGGAGAGTTCAGTCAGAGTTATTAAGAGGAGAATCACCTTGAGTTCGCTTTTGTGTGATTTCCTAGAGCCTAGAGAGCAGAGGGATTGGAACTTGAGATTTCTTCGAGTTCAATTCAAATTTAGAGACAGAATAGACTAAGCCAAGTGGGTCTTGAGCTTGAGTCTGTCCCCCAGAGTCCAGAGGAGTTGTAATCAAGTTAGTCTTGTATTACACTCAAGTTAGAGGTCAGATTGTGTACAGTTGTCCAGGACTATCTTAGTCAATAACTGTGTCATTTTGGAGCTCTATAAAATCGGTTTCTTCGATTCTGTCTGTCAGATCCGCACCCCCTCGAACTTGCCTTGGCAAACGATTACTCTTTGACATATCCTACCCCATACCTTTGCCCTAAGCTCCCACACGAGTTTAGTGATTGTGTTTGAATTTTGAGAGTTTGAGTGTTGGGTTTAGTGTGAAAGCTTCCCATCCTTGTTCCCTCAGTGTTGTGCTTCCCCACCCTTGCCATCGAGTCCGTTTTCCAGCGTTTCATCTGGAGCCCACCGCGAGGGGGTTTTCAGATTTAATTAAAGAATCCGGTCTTACAAAAAGACATAGAATCTGGCGCGAAATCCGTCTGCCTCTAAAAAGCAGAAGGGAACAGTAACCCAGGCTCCACAGTCACCTCAGGAGTTCGAGGCCTCGCTTAGACGTCCCGAGCCTGAAAAACCTACAAAAGAGCGAGTTACTGTTAATTCGAATCGATCCAAGTTCAGTGGTCTAAGGGCCGCTAGTATTCCGCGAACGAGACCGTTGAAACCTAGCTCACAAAAAGCTCAACCAAAAGCGTCGAGTTCTAAGACAGTACCGACAGTTGTCAGAGGCAATTCACAGCTTCCGGGAGCTTTCGAAGAACTAGAGGCATCAGTAGATCGAGCCGCTTCGGACGACGACTTGCGCTTAGATCGAGCCGCTTCGGACGACGACTTGCGCTTAGATTTAGAAGCGTCGTTCCTTGAGTCGATCTTTCACACACCAGTGATAGAACCAGTATCACAACCGCCTATTGGCAACGTACCTATTCCCTTGATATTAAACCCAGACTCGGACTCAGATACAGACGAGATGGGTAATGAACGCATGCCGATTCCGAGTAGCAACAACGCTCCAAAATGGGACGCTTCGAGGCCTGCATCGCTGAGAGCGTACCTGTACAATATAGAGCAGCTATTCAAAATCACAAAAATAACCAACGATAGAGAAAAGTTGGATTGGCTGGTCTCTTACGTAGACGAAGGGATCAGAGATGAGTGGATGAGTTTCCCCGAATTTACTAGAGGGGACTGGAATCTATTTAAGGAACGCTTGAAGAAAGAATACCCTGAATCCGTGGAAGCGGAACAGGGATCTGTTAAGCGTATCCGAGTGATATGTGCCGAGTATGGCGGCATCAAATTAAACGAGGAAGCTCGTCTGCTTGAGCTCAAGCGAAAATTCATGGCAGAGGCAGCGAAGTGTCTCAAGGATCCTATAGTGGTGTCCAATCGAGAGCTGGTTGAGTTATTCACAGCTACTCTAGACTCGCACTTCAGGTCGGTCTTGAATCATAGACTTTCGCTAGATGGAGTTGGGCGAACAGACCATACTGGTGCAGCCCTTCCGGCAGACAAGCTCCGAGAGGAAGACCCATACGATTGGAAAACCGTGGTCAATAAAGCAGTAGAGCTCGCTAGCGGTAAAACGTTGGTGAAGTCTCTACAATATGAAACCAAAAATCAGAGCTCAATCCCATATGAGGTTCCAAGCGTGGCACCTTCAGATAGGAGGATGGTCGTAGGGGACTCCAACTCTAGGGCTACAACGACGGCGCCAGAAGCCGTTGTAAAAACTGAGTTCTCGAATTTTAAGCAGGATGTTAGTGATACATTCGAACAGGGTATAGCTGGCCTAAAAACAGCTATAGCTACCGAGAATAGGAACTTCCACAAATCGTTATTGGAAGCGCTCAGTCAACAGAGCCACTCTAATGTACAACGGAATACTGGGAGCGACTACCAGGATAAAGGGTGCTTCTACTGTGGACAACATGGGCATGAATGGAAATTCTGTCCTACCATAGAAAATGACAAGAGTGCAGGAAGGGTCAGAGTAGAGGGCACAAAAATATATATGGGCGACGGTTCCCCAGTACCAAGGGGCCCAGGACCTATTAAGGATAGAGTGGCTGCCCGCCATCAACAGCAGCAACAGTTTTTGCTGACTCCTGCAAACGATATACCCGAGTTGCCACAAACTCCGGCACCTGTGACAGGATGCTTCGTGCAATCGTTAAACCAGGTCCCGATGAGCCACTTAGAGAATGACATAAAACAGCGCATAAGCGCTTTGGAATCGGCGATGGTTAAGAACTTGGGTACGAGCTCAACACAGACCTCCCCTGGGCCTGACCCGATGCAGGCTTTAATGGCCGCACGAGACCAAATGTTGCAATCGCAGCAGGCGTTCAGCAATCTGCTGTCGGGCATGCCAGCGAGTCAGTTCATGGAGACCAGAGCGTCTTCAAAGGCGAACGGGTCGCAAGGAAATTTTTAAATAGTCCAAGGAAGGAGCCTGCTCTCAAGAAGAAGGTTGCCTTCGAGAGAGAAAAGACTCCGGAGGACCGGACAGAGACTGAGCAATCAGATAATTCTGAGGACGAAGAAGATAATGTGGTTTATAACCGGAAAATAAGAGACAAGCCAGTTGAGCTACCCTACAGGAATGTAAAAACTATGCGTCCCGCCGTAGAAGCTCACCCGGTTCAAGTCAGAAAAATGCCTCAGGGGCCTAAATTTAGGCACCAGGCATCCATAGAGAAAGGAATAGATGTGGAGGAAATCGTGAGCAGAGTGTATGACCTAGCGGTGCCACTATCTGTAAGAGATTTATGTGGACTGGCACCAGGCGTACGGAGAGCTCTGCGAGATGATCTAGTCCGAAAGAAGATTCCCACATCCCAGAGTCTTTTAGCTGCACTTGCTGAGGACGATGAGTTGGCCGAGGAGTCTATTGGAGAGCCGGTAGAACAGGCAATAGAGGACTCAATCCCAGTGCGGCAGGTTATGCTCAATACCTTAGCGGATAGTCCACAAAAGATGTCTACGGTTTATAAGAATGGGTTCCCTGTACAAGCTCTAGTAGCCGAGGACCCGATCTTACAATTCCTAGATGGAGTACCAGTGCAGGACAGATCAAATCATGTCTTTATTGCTAAGGAGTGTGAATCTCTGAGAGTAATATCGATAATGATAAATGGAATAAGGCACGAGGAAGCTCTCCTGGATAGTGGGTCACAGATAGTGTCCATGAGCCAGAAGACAGCAGCCGAGTGCAGAATAACTTGGGACCCCGATACCACGATTAATTTGCAGAGCGCAAATGGTCAGGTCGAAAGGACTTGTGGGTTAGCGAAAAATGTGCCTTTTGCGATCGGTGGGGTAACCATCTATTTGCAAGTACATATACTACGCAGCCTGGCCTACAGTGTGTTACTAGGGAGACCGTTTGACTCCGTGACCCAGAGTGAAGTACGCAATACGACCACAGGGGAACAGACCCTGAAAATCACCGACCCAAACACAAAGGTCCGTGCTGTGGTACCAACGTATCCCCGGGGTTATGGTCAATCTTCTCCACCAGAGCTCAGCAATGAAATCAAGGGGAACAGTGTGCCTAAGATAGCAGCTCAAAATTTTCAAGGGACCTCGAGGACTTGACAGATGGTCTCGGAGAGGTGGCCTGTGTAATTGAATGTGATGAGCAAGGCGAGCCCACCATTGTTAAGACTATGAGCTTGAGTAGGGGTAGTTTCACAGAAGAAGAACTCCAACTCATGTACATAGATCACGCAGTGAATAGTGGTGCTTGTTCTCCTGAAGATGAAGAGGTTGTGCAGATGTGTCTCAGCCGTGTGGTTCATTCGCAGACAGCTGACATGCCAAGCCTCTCAAAATGTGAAATCATAGAGCCAGATCCAGATACTAAACTGTGTCTGGCAGGCAAGAAATACAAACCAGTGGCACTAAAGGTTCGCCCCGTATTAGGGGACTTACCTGAAAAATACCGGATTGTGAGAGAAATCAAAGGCAACCCGTTAGCGGGGATGCCTGAGCTCCATCCTAGACCGCCTGATTTCGAGCCTACGGGCAGGTATACGGCGGAAAGGAAAGCAAAGATAGATGAGGTACACTCAGACGGTTTCCTATGGCCAGAAGAGCGGAAGCTCATGCACCATGTAATGATGCAATATGAGGACGCGTTTGCATGGGACGATACAGAACGAGGGAGGTTTAAACCCGAGTTCTTCCCCGCGATAGAAATACCAACGGTTGAGCATAAGCCCTGGGTGGAAAGACCAATTCCAATTCCCCCAGCTATCTATCCGGAGGTCTGTGCCATTATAAAAAGGAAGATCGACGCTGGTGTATATGAGCCATCTAATTCCTCATATAGGTCTAGATGGTTCTGCGTGGTTAAGAAAGATGGTAAAAGCTTGCGCTTAGTACACAGCTTAGAACCGTTAAATCAAGTTACCATTGCGCATTCAGGATTGCCTCCGGCTACCGAAGATCTAGCAATGCATTTCGCCGGCCGAGCTTGTGGGGGCATTCTTGATTTGTATGTTGGTTATGATGAACGAGAACTCGCGGAGTCATCCCGAGACTTGACGACATTCCAGACACCGTTTGGAGCCTTAAGATTGGTGACGTTGCCTATGGGATGGACGAACTCAGTGCCTATATTCCACGATGATGTGACGTATATCCTCAGGGACTTGGTACCGGAGCATACACTCCCTTATATAGACGATGTCCCAGTTAGAGGACCAAAGACGAGATATGAGCTCCCGGATGGGGGTTATGAAGTAATAAAAGAGAACTCAGGCATTAGAAGATTTGTTTGGGAATTCTTCCTAATAGTGGCCGAAATTCTACAAAGAATGCGGTATGCCGGAGGGACATTCTCTGGACCCAAAGCTGTACTATGCGCGGATACGATTACCGTGGTTGGCTTTGAATGTTCTTATAAAGGAAGAATGCCTACAGCAGACACAGTCGGCACTATTATGAGATGGGGAGATTGTGACGACGTGTCAGAAATAAGGTCTTTCATGGGAACGGCTGTGCGGTGTAGGAATCATATTCCACATTTCTCTACAGTAGCGGGACCTCTGTACGAAAGATTGAAGAAAGGTGTTGAATTCGAATGGGGTGAAAAGGAAAGAGCAGCGCAAGAAGAGCTCAAGGAAGCTATTCAACATTGCGTCCCCATTAGAAACCCGGAGTACCCTAGTGATCAGCCCATAGTGCTGGCGGTAGATACTTCCTATATTGCAGCTGGGTACTATGTATACCAGAGAGATTCAGCGGATCCGAAGCTCATCTACCATGTGAAGTTTGGTTCAATGACTCTCGATGAAAGGCAGCGCCGTTATTCACAACCGAAGCGTGAGCTCTGTGGTTTAAGAATGGTGCTTGAGGAAGAAATGTACCTATTCTTTGGGTGTAGAAACCTAGTAATAGAGACGGATGCGAAGTATCTATTTGGGATGTTGAACAATCCAGGTAGAATGCCCAATGCGACGATAAATCGCTGGGTCGATTATATTCGATCGTTCCACTTCACACTCGTGCATAAGCAAGGAAAAACCTTTGGTCCGGATGGTTTATCCAGGCGAAAGTTCTATCCTGGGGATAAGACTACCCGCAGGTTTGATGATGGATCGGACGATGAAGGAGAGGCCTTTGAGCTCATAAAGGAAAATCCTGGCGACGAAGATCCGCTGGAGTTAGATGAATTCTTCGACGAGATCGACTCTCGATCAGGATTCTATCAAGGCTTGGCACGAGATGTGTTCGACTTTGATTATGAGTTAGACCAGGCCAGGGAAGAAAGTCTGGAGGAACAGCAAGCCAAACTCAGAGCTCAGGAAGATCCTGAGTGTCCGGAGCAGCACAGATTGGTGCTGTCGACCATGGTTCACCCAAGGTTGATCCCTGATTTACCTGACGAGTCTGAGATCCCAGAGGAGCCATATGACGACTCTAGGAGGTCGGAGCAGGCTCGCTTGCAGGATTCGAGACTTGCCGATGTAAGAATATTACTGAGTGCAGGGGAGAAGCCATTCCCCCGTGATATTGAGCAGGAGGAATTGCATAAACTCGAAGAGATGAGCAAGCGTTTCTTCCTGGATGAGGACGGAAAATTGTATCGCAAGAGTGCAAATGATTATCATCAGTTGGTTGTGAATCCGGAATTCCGGATGTACATGATGAAGGCTAGTCATGATCATTTGGGACATAGAGGAATATACGCCACGACGAAGCTCATTAAAAAGAGATTCTGGTGGCCAGAAGTCGAAGCTGACGTGGAATGGTATATAAAATCTTGCCACCTATGCCAGCAGAGGCAGAAATTGATAATTGAAACGCCTCCGGTTGTGACACCAACACCCTCCATATTTCAAGTACTACATGTGGACACTCTCCATATGACGCCACCCTCTAATGGGTGTAGTTATATTGTACATGGAAGATGTGGGTTGTCCTCCTGGATGGAAGCTAAAGCTTTGAGGAAAGAGAATGCTCAGTCCATAGCTCAATGGTTATTTGAGGATGTGATGTGTAGATGGGGATGTATCGTGAAAATTGTCACCGATAATGGCGCCCCGTTCAAGAAGGCGGTGCGTTGGTTGGCCGAGAAATATGGCATTCAGGGGATATCTATCTCGCCGTATAATTCGAAGGCTAATGGGATAATTGAACGACCTCATTGGGACGTCCGACAGATGCTATACAAAGCTACTGGAGGAGAGCTCAAGAAATGGTATTGGCATCTGCACCATGTAATGTGGGCAGATAGGATTACCATCAGAAAAGGAACTGGTTGTTCACCGTACTTCATGGTTACCAGTGCGGAGCCGACTCTGCCTTTAGACGTGAAGGAGGCAACGTGGCTAGTCCAGTTACCGAATAGGTTCCTGACTACCGCTGAGTTAATTGGCTACCGAGCGATCGCCTTGGCAAAACATGTGGACCATGTGCAAGCCATGAGGGATTGAGTGTCAGACGCTAAGCTCAAGCGTGCATTAGAGATGGAGCGTCAAGCGGCCTATAAGATTAAAGAATTCTTTTTCAAGCCAGGGGACGTTGTCCTGGTTAGAAATACTGCGATTGAGAGCTCAGCAGATCGGAAAATGAAACCGAGATATCTCGGCCCTATGTTTGTGGTCTCTAGATCGAGAGGAGGATCTTACATTCTTGGAGAAATGGACGGATCGGTCTGGCAGAATAAAGTAGCTGCATTCCGAGTAATTCCATATTTGGCCAGGAGTCGAATAGAGCTCCCGGGGGATCTACAAGATCTTATTGACTTGTCCCCGGAAGGTTTGAAGCTGCTAGAAGAATCAACAGTTGAAGATGCTTCAGTAGACTGGGGATTTGAGGCAGCCAATGAAAATGAGGAGGGATAGAAAAAACCTTGTTGAGTACAAATGTGCTACACAAGAAGGAAAACTATCCTAAGCACTATTGGTACCTGCTCAGAAAGGTTTGCCCCGAGCATGGATGAGCCCAGTAAGGCGGAATCGCTCCTTGAGAAGGAACTTGATGCGCAACATAAGGGCATCCATTTGAGTGGCAGCACCGAGGAGCTCGCGCGTAACTTGGAGGTTCTCGATCTCCAGGGCCGTGTCACTAGCGGTTACCAGGTGTTGCTGATAATCCTCAGAGTGACGGTCGTGGACATGCTCGAGACCTTGTTGGGCACGGACTAGGGAATAAACTTTAGTGGATGAGTTCAAAAGATTTGAGCAGGATAGAGGACGTACATAGGTCACCGAGGAAGACGCGATCACTGACGTCGTGGTGGACGACTCGGGGACGCTTAGGACCAGTCGGGTGGTTGTCAGACTTGGCAATGGTCTGGAGCGCGAGGCGATAAGCTTTGCTGTTAGTATCCATTCCAGGGACCTCGTGGTATGGAAGACACACCGTGCCATGGTTTTGTTCCTCAGAAAGAATAAATTCCTGTGTGAAGAATGTGTCAGAAGAATAAAAACTCAGGACGGCGGGTGCATTAATTGCATACCACGTCTGAGGTAGATAAACGACGCTTGCGAGCCAGGGTATCAGTGCTGGTACTGTCTGAGGACGCCTTAGGAGCTTCTGGAGTAGGGTCCACATCGATGGCCATGGTCTGTAAGCGAGATGAAAGATCAGCGAGTTCGCGACTGAAGCCGGCAAGTTGGTGAGCTTCTGTTTACCATGTCAGCTCCGGGCTCTGTGTTACTTGAGGAAGCACCCGTACTCTTGGCGTTTTCAGTCTCGGTCTCGGTGTCTGGAACCGTAGCGGGAGAGATAGGCGTTTTGCGCCCCTTGCGAGGCTGAGCTCTTGTGTCAGGATGATGATAACTGGCGCGAGTATTGTGGCTTACACGCTTGGGAGCGGCGTCCTCGCCTGCGGTGCCGGAAGGGCCAGGAGTACCGTTGTTGGGGTCAGGGGACTGGTTCTCCTTATTAGCGCCTTTAGCTTCCTCGCGAGCGAGTTTGATTTTGTGACAGCATGCCGCAACAACAGTGTAGGCCGGTGGCATGGTATAGGAGGGCCTAAAGTTGTTTTGATAAGCTTCGTACAGCTTGCGGGCCTTGAAGACACGGTCTTGAAGCTCCCGATTTTGAAAGGCGGCGGGGTCGTGGTTTAATATCTCGGCCAGGGCGCGCTGGATACGATGAATTGAGGTCAGAAGAAGTACGGAGCTCAAGACTTGGTGGTGTTTACCGCAGGTTCAGCGAGTGACTGAAGAGATTTTTCGACGAGCTCACGACTAATGGCCTTGCCGCCAAGCTTGTTGAGCCGGCCTTTGGCATTGGTAATGCAGTCGTCGAGTTCAATAAGGATGTTTGGAAGTGGGTCGCCCATTTTCTTGCGAAGTTGGTCTGCCTTGATGAGGTGCCGTTCCCTCGCTTTTATAATGGCGTACCGAAGCCAGGTTGGATACATTTGGCCTTTGGAAAATTTTCGGACGCTGCTAGTCTTGAGTGCTAGCGATTCGCCGTGTGTCGTCGTCTGGTGCGCGCGATTTGTTATTGCGAACTACGTTTTCCGGATGGGGCAAGGCCGGATCAGTCAATTTTCTCTTCCTTTTTGTGGGCCTTTGACTACGGTGAGGGCACCGATTTGAATTGGTTGGGGGGAGATGGGCCAGTAGCCGGGCCAGTAGCCGAGCCAGTTGCGCACGCGCACACATGCATCGTGAAATGGACTTGGATAAATTTTCGTAAATTTTCGGTTTTGGTTTCGAATCGAATCTTTCGGAGCTCAATAGAGCAGCTCATAATCAGGAGGAACCCGGCCAAGGCCAAGACAACACTGTGATATTAAGAAGCTACTTCTAGTGTATACATTAATGAAAATGTTACATGATAGGATGTGGTACACATCTAGAAGTGAGCGAACAAGAAGACATTATAGAGATTTCTTAAAATATATCCTAAGTGCGTGGAAATAAAACATGATAGGAGGGATACATTTAAAAGAAACAGAGACAAAGAACAAGAAGAGAGGACCGTCTGGCACTTGAGTTCACACAATAGATAGTGCGAAACTCAAGCTACCAGGCCTCTAGAGAAAAACATAAAAGATTACGAAGAAGAAGAGGCATCAACCTCGCCGTCGGCGCCCTCGTGGCCATCGCCAGGCTCGAGAACCCTCCAAACCTGAGCTTCGACTTCTTCGAACTCCTCGTCGTCGGTGGCAGGGAGATTGTCGGCGAAGCGAAAGAACTCGCGAATGTCCTCGACGTTCTGAGCCAGACCCATCTCCATGAGGCTGATAAGGCCAGCGCTGACGCCACCGCCCGCAGCAAAGTATCGGCGAGCTTCTTGCATTTCGCCTACGAAACGACGGATGTTGGCGCGATGTTGAAGCAGGGCGGTCTGCTGGGTTTCGGCCAGGGAATAGAGCGTTTGGAGGCTCCCGCGAATAGTGGCCGCCGCGGCACTGATGCCTAGAGAAACTTGTCAAGAGAAATAAGAGAGATAGAAAACATGCACGTACGTTGTTGGGAGGCAGCCGAGGGTCCGACCATCGATTGGCCGATCCCAGACTGGAGCTCACCATGGTCCTGGAATGAACACGGACGGTTCATTTCTTCGCAAAGTGCGCAACGAACGCCGCAACCCCTAGGGACACATGTCGTGGAACGACGATGGGCCATACACGAGGTACAGCTCACGACGTTGCGAAGAGTGGGCTAGGCAAAAACCTGAGTAAAAGATATAATTGAGAAAGTGAAACGTACCGGGAGATCAGAAGCTGCCCATAGCAAAGGGAAGCTCTTGCTTAGCACGGGCAGGGGGTGGAAAGCACCTTCTTGCTCTCGCATTTGAGCAGGAGTTCGCCGATGAGCAACGGCAGTCAATGGGCGGTTACGCGTAACAATGGGACCGGCAGGGCGCTGCTGAGCTCGAGTCGCTGGGCGGGGAGGAGGCGCCAGTGGAGTGTCATCCGCAGAAGAGCTCTCGCCTGGACCAAATATGAGCCTAGAAATGAATCAGAGGAAAGGGGCGACTTACCATGGTCGGTCGACATGTTAACGTCCTCCTGGCGAGTGGCGATAGACGAGGAAGATTCGGTGAAGGCGAGCCGACGACTACGCCTCACGTTGGCGGCAGGCGATGACTCTGCTATGAAAAGATCAATAAACGAGAATTGATCAACGCAAAGGGAGAACTCACGAATACTGGTGCGAGAGCTACCGTTGGAATCAGACTCTGACACCGGGGGTCGATTTACAGGGGGGTCCCAGGGGTTCCTAGTGATAGGAGCAGGAGCGCTCGGGCAATCTTCCCGTAACTCGTCCAACGGTGTCGAAGGAATGAGCTGGGAAGGTTCCTCCATGCTCGAGGATGGGACGTCGACCGCCATGACTGCAATGGGCGGAACACTTGCGCGCGAGGTACGTGAGGGGCCGGCGGCTTGAGCTCTCTCCTGCACAGACGGGAGCTTAATCTTGAGGTCTACGAACGGAGAATGGACTCAGCAGAAAATAAAGAAAAGAGAGAGTGTATCACGTACCGGAGTTGGAAGCTCTAGTGCGAGCGGTGATCTCTCGGGCCAGAACGTTGGCCCCAGTATCAATCACTACGGATACCGATGGACGGGGTCGTAGTTTGTGAGACCGGGAAACTGGAGGAGGGACCCGCGATCTTGCTGTGATAGAGGGAGACTGGGAGGTAGAGACCGTGCTACATCCTACACCCAAACAGATGAGAAGGAATTGATGACCGGGAATAGAGAAAGGACTTACGCGCTCGAGGGCGAGGCGTCCTAGGAGCTTTCAAAATCGGCTCAAGAAGGGTTGCTGGGGGCGGCGTGACGACCCGAGGAACTTGAGTTTGTGTAGCGGATAACGCAACCACCGGGGCTGGGGGCTGAGCTTCCACCGCGGGCAGAGGAATGTCCATCAGGATGTCGGTAGAAGAGGAGGGAGCATCCTCGACACGCGAAGACGGTGTACTGGTAGACGGTATGGGATGAGGACCTGAATGGGCGGGTCAATGAGCTCGTACAAAGATAGATCACCCCTGACTTACCCGATCTGATTGATCTCCGCGATGAGCGCCAACCACCCGGTCCTCCTCCTCGACGAACTTTTTGAGGCCTGGTAGACGCGATAACGGGTACTGGCGTGGGTGATCTTGAGCGAGTAGGCATGATGTGCGACGCGGATGAGATGAGAGTAAAAGAGAGAAGGGCGGGGCCCCTAGAAAGTGCTTAAATAGGCGCTGAACTTCGAACTCGGGAAGCCACGTGCTCCAAATTTAGACCTGACATAAGCTGTCGGCTACTTTGGGAAACTGATGCGCCTCGTTCTAATGAGCGCGGGAAATTCGGAAGTCGAGACCGGCCGAGCAATATAGATCATGCAGAGCTCAGTAGGAAATAGACTGAGGGCAGTCATTTATTGGTTGGGGGGAGATGATAAGCCGATTTTGGGTCTACACCTAAAATACACCATTTTTACCGATTTTATTACTATAAAATCAATGGCAATACATCTATGAACCTCAGAGAGGATTGGGACCTATCCCGAGGTTGCCAGTTCGACCGTGTATAGGGTGTTTGTGCCCTAGTGTATGTCTAATAGTGTCTAAACTCACGCGAGGGATAGTCTTTATGACAGAACTCAGTAAAGGGCGGGCATTTCGGGCAACTACTAGGGGATTCCGGGCTGTACATAGCTTGCCAAACCAACCCAGGTCGCAATCAGGGAGGACTATGCATGAGATAAATTAAACTCAGAGACCGGGAGTGAGCCAAACCAGCTTGCGAGAACTGTAGAATATTCCAGAGACCTGAAACGAGGTTATGCAGCCAGGCAAAACCCTTAGAAACAGAGCATGGACAACGGAACGAACTTCCTAGCATCGGAACGGCACCCCCGAGCGTCAGAATATTCCAAACGGATTATTGTGCACTAATTAGGCGTACTTTGTGGGTCCACGATGCTACGGAATCGCTTCCCGAAGGAGAGTTCAGCAGGCACGGAACAATGGGAACCATCTCTGAGACACGATCAGCATTTTGATCCGAGAGCTCAGGCATACGTCATCGAACATCTGCATTCCCGATGACCTAGTAGCAACGGCCGGACTGCCGTTGACTCGAAAACATATTCCGAGTACTTCGGACACTTGCAGCAATGCAGAAGAACTTTCTAAAATATTCTATCCTTTTGTTTTATCACGGACCGAATTTCCTATATTTCAAATCTCTCTGTTTCGTCTATTTTAGTTTTGTATCTCTCTCAATATAAAAATACGGCTGCAGGCCTCTGAGAAGAGCAAGAAGGGCTTCACCCCAACTTCTCAGCAGAGTACTTCGCAGCCGTGATCAAGAACGGTTTAGATCTATTTTGTGTGAATTGTTTAAGTGAAACTAGTCTTCAGGAGAGTTCAGTCAGAGTTATTAAGAGGAGAATCACCTTGAGTTCGCTTTTGTGTGATTTCCTAGAGCCTAGAGAGCAGAGGGATTGGAACTTGAGATTTCTTCGAGTTCAATTCAAATTTAGAGACAGAATAGACTAAGCCAAGTGGGTCTTGAGCTTGAGTCTGTCCCCCAGAGTCCAGAGGAGTTGTAATCAAGTTAGTCTTGTATTACACTCAAGTTAGAGGTCAGATTGTGTACAGTTGTCCAGGACTATCTTAGTCAATAACTGTGTCATTTTGGAGCTCTATAAAATCGGTTTCTTCGATTCTGTCTGTCAGATCCGCACCCCCTCGAACTTGCCTTGGCAAACGATTACTCTTTGACATATCCTACCCCATACCTTTGCCCTAAGCTCCCACACGAGTTTAGTGATTGTGTTTGAATTTTGAGAGTTTGAGTGTTGGGTTTAGTGTGAAAGCTTCCCATCCTTGTTCCCTCAGTGTTGTGCTTCCCCACCCTTGCCATCGAGTCCGTTTTCCAGCGTTTCACTGCTCAACAGAAATCTGTTTATTCAACGACGCGTCGCGTACGCGACTACCACTTAATTAGGTGTGATGTCACTCTTTGTCACGCATCATGTTCAAATTGGATTGCAGTCGAAAAAAAATGGATTCTGTCAGGAATAGTGGGTTTTGTGCCAGAATTCCTTTATTTTACAATAGAATGCACTTGAATACATATATCTGTGGCATAATATCCAACATTGAGCACCCAAAAAGAGTAGAAATCCGGTTTTACCAATTTGGAAATGTATAGGTTACCCAAAATGCAGTACTGATGTGCACATTTCTCAATCCACATTGCTCCAATCTTAGTGATTTTTGGACATAGTATAGATATCATAGGGTACTATTTTTGTGATTTTTTAAAAGTTCTTCTGAGCAGAGGATTTCAAGGCATCACCGTTTGTCTCAAGTTGTACTCACGTCTCAAGTTGTACTCAATCACTGTAATGTATATAAGAACTCAGTCAGACCAGCGAGCGTATGAGTGTCCTGTGGAACTGACTAGCAGAGTCATAAAACTTTGTAGGCATATATGTAGAGGTGGCTGGGCTTATATAACATCCTGGTGACTGGTGTGTCATTGAATAGACCCTGTTAATTAATGTGACCAATCCTCAGTGGAATTTGCTACTTGGACTGGGGGAATATTGTTCACCGGGACTACGGAATTCCCTCGAAGTACCAATTCGCTCAGCTGCGCGTGGATATTCTTGTGACGACTATCCGTATACAAGTAACGGAAGCGACCTCACAAGACCGTCGACACGGCTTGCATTCTCATCGCCACCTCCTACGGCAGTTATTCTTTCCTCGTAATTGGCTTGTGTACTCGCATTCCATTTTAGAAGTTTGTACTATTTTGTAATTGTAGACTTAATCCTACGATAAAGCTTTCAATGCGTCCATGGATAGATTCTGGCACATTACGCAGGGTAAAAATCATCCTCATTGGTCAATCCTTTTGGACTGGAATCCAATATATTGCCCCAATAAAGGCAGGACAGCAAGCCATATGAGATATGATATAAAAACAAAGATATCAGTAGAGAAACATATGATGGGGACGGAATAAATTCTGGAATATAGCCGCTGCGAACCACGAAGCATGCATACATAAAGCTGGCTTGGCTTATACGACCTAGGCACATGAAACAGAGAGTAAGCTAATGTTCATCCTAAGGTATCATGGTCAAAGTTTCCCTCACCTATCACACGATAAATGGTGTCGCAGTCACGTCGTCGGTGCCCAAATTCCCCAGCCCAAAGTTGACCTCCAACGTCTTGAGTAACGAGCCGTGGTTAAGTGGAGTGTTGTCAACAAAACCAGGATTCTCGATGACTTTACCGGCCATAGCAGAGAAGACGTGATTATGATTATTGTCTGGAGCCGATTCGTCGAATGTTATAAAGACCACGTCGAATATATCTATGACCTGAGTATCAAGGAGGAAGCCCTTAAGCCAATTTCCGGCAAATGTGACATCAGTGTCGTGAGCATCATTATTGAGATCGGGCTGCAGCAAGAAACATCGATGAGTCTACGCCTACCCAAAATATGAGAAGGCATCATACCGTGTACCAGACAAAGTTAGGAAGTGTGTTCTGCTCAATATCGTTTTTGAATTGGCCAGCCTCCACAATGTTCGCGCATCGCTGGGGATTGTTATGAACATCTCCGTAGAAAAGGAATCCAGAGTGTTTCCTGGTGGGTTCAAGATAAGTTGATGTGACAGGCGGAAATAAACTTGATACTAACTGCGCCCATTTACCGGAGCTTTTGCCTATGAAGCAATTTCCTGGGAAGCCTTCCTCGTAAGCTTTCCAAGTGAGCTGCTTTTCTTCGAGGAGATCAGCAAGATTCCTGGAATTAATAGTGACGAGGTCGTCAGAAGTAACGCCGTGGGTAGACCCGGAAGTCAAGTATATGTAGTTGGGCTGACTTGGGTGCGACGCCGCAACCCAGTTGGAAAATAGAACACCCTGGTTCGCAAAGTCACGGAAATTTGGGTCAATGACAGCCTCTTCGTATCTGGTGTTCTCGAACAAGATGACAAGTATGTTATCGAATGAGCGGGCAGCTATGGGTAAAGCCAACGCAACAGCAGCGAGGACAAGGCTAACGAAGCGCATATCGAAGGTCGGGCCGTGTTCAGTCCATCGGAACCCGATGAATTCGAAGCTTTTTAATGCAAACGCAACCCCCCCAGCGAACGTGCCACCAAGAGCCAAGTAGCAGGTACATGGGAGCTCCGAACACCATTACAATCAGGTGAGGAGAGAATTTGACTTGTTTGAGATATTTTGAATTCAGGGCTTACGAAAATAGACGGAAGAAGGATGATATCCATGCTGACGGTATGCACCCTCGGACACACACGTGCCGCATTGTAAGCACTCGACGGGGATCATTGGCTGACCTTCGAATCCACACAGCTCTCAGTTTTACACCATCTATTAACTATCTTGGGAAAATATGAAGCGCAAGTCATGTATTCGAAGGCTTGCCGTAATGCTTTCTTCCTTTGTAATTATCTAAGTGCTGTATTTCTGGCTGGAATCTTGTGTTTGACATCGGATGCCCACATGTACTAGCCTTGGGGTGGCTTCTTCAATAGAATATTGTCATAGCGCACTTCTAATGCAGTATATTGGCAAAATGCTCGGTCTATACCTCGAAACTCGACCAGTCTCTTAACTATAGTCTATAGCCTGAGCGTACAGGAAGGCCATCCAGAGATGGGCAGCCTCGAACAAAATTTTATACAATACCTACTTCGTGTCTTCGGATAACCTATCTAAACCTTTGAGTGGAGTGATGAGAATCGATTGTCGTGAAAGGAAAAGACGAGCACATGCCTTGTGATATGAACAGCAGTGCCGTTCAGCGATAAGACTAGCAGGCAATGGTGGTCGTGTCAAAAATCTCCAGCGGTTATATCCGGAGGAAAATTATCGCTTACCAAGATATTAGTAGCATGTATTCTATTCAATTCTCCAACGGCCCCTGTCATAAACTCACATTGCATTTACTTGTGCACAGAATTCCCACTGGCAATTTCACATTCTCCATGCCGGTGTTCCGTTTTGTTCAGAACTGTATAGTTCTGAAATTTTCCCACTTATAAAAAGAAAACTATGTACTTAGACACACCTCGGTCGTTCACGAAACGGTGCGACACTGAGGATTCTCTTCAATAAATATCGTATTGTATACATAACGCTCAGAGCCTGAAATACTAGTCGAGTAGCAAAAACCCAGGGGTATATCGTTGAGGGTTGTGACCTTGAAGGGACGAATCAAGCGTTCGAGCCCTGTCCTTATGAGAACGCTGTCCACTATGAGATGAGATGGTCAAGTTCCCTGATGTAATCTCCAAGCATCGTTTCATTTGTACGCACCATAGTTTTACTCTTGATGAGATTAATTATCCCAATCCAATGGTTGGGATATGAATCAATCACCGATCCACCAAACTGCGACTCCCAGCAAAGAACTTTGTTTTTCCCATGTCCCAAAACATACGGTCTCTTCCAAATTACGTGCCTATGCTCTGGCTTTGTGACTAGGACTGGGGTGGAATAAAATTTTGGGGTAAGGGTGAATAATTTTCCCAAGATATTTCTCGGGTATCTGCATATGCAAAAATACCAATCTAATGAGACTAGGTAAAAAAAAAATGCAAAGTTCATATACCCTCTGCAGAAATGCATCTACACTCAGCTCATCGGCAAGAAAACCAGCGCATTCACCCCAGATAACAGGGATCAACGCGTACTGGAACTCAGTCAGAGCAGCAAGCATCTGTGTGTCCAGTGGAGCTGACTGGCAGAGTCCTAAAAAACGCCATAACTTTGAAGATATATACATGGACGCAGTTGGGTTCGTCCAGCATCCAGGTGACTGGTATGTCGATGGGTCCTATAGATCAAAAGTCAAAAATTCCCAGTGGTTTATATCTGGAGGGGAATATTGCTTACCGGGAATACTGCTAGTGTGTATTCTATTCAAGTCTTCTAACAATCCCCTGTCGCATACTCACGGCACAATTAGTTGTGATGCAAAACTTCCCGGATCCTTGCCGGATCTTGCAAAAATTCCACAAAAGATGCATGATGGAAGTCGATGATGGGACCTGGCATATACAACGCAAGGACGGAGTGAAGCATACAACACGCATTCCGGAATTGTGACTCGGATAGACCAAGTAGATTAGCGGCGGCAATGGCATTGGTTCCTCCACTGAGCGTTGTGGCCAGAAGCACCTTCTGAGCGATCGGAAGCGTTTTTAGCGGTATGCGCTGCATGATAAGTGTATAAAAAAGGTCTAGCTCTGATAAGGGGTGATTCGAGTCGTCCTTCCGCGAATGTGTCGCAAGGGCAAGTACTTGCTTGGAGCTGGTCTTCGGGGCAAGAAGAATTGCGCTCACCGACAAAACGAACTACTGTAGCTGCGTATACAAATAGTCCGGCGGAGAGGTTGACAAGTGTCCCGATATCTCTTTCAGATAACCACGAAGAGGGTAGGTCGTGCTCTTTTCGTATTCTCTCCAGTTCATCTGTCAAGTACTGACAGATTTCGTTGTCGATGTCTCGAGAGACGGGGAGCTCCATATGGAGTGACAATGGTGATATGCGTGAAGAGGTGAATTTCATTATTATGTGGGGTTCTGGGCGGGTAACAAAGATCCAGAGGAGAGGGGTGGTCCGATCAAGGACGGACGCTGCGACGGTTTCGATGATGTCACAATGGGCTTTGTCGTCAGCGCACTCGTCAATACCGTCAATGATTACAGCCAATTCATTCGTGTCTTCATTGCGAGCCTTCAGTTCTTGAATTGGAGCGACGATGAGACTCTCGAACTGCTGCCTGATCGACTTGGTGAACGAGGGTAGGATTTCGACGTATCTTGTTGTCAAGTATATTACCGTAGGAGTCGATTTTGGTGGCCAATTGGTGTGCTATGGAGGTGAAGAGCATGTTAGGGTTGTTTCTGGAATTGGGTCGAGAGAAAAAGAAAGAGGCGCCGAGGTGTTCTCCGAGTATTTCAGCGCAGGATTGTGCGACTGCTGATTTGCCGACCCCAGCGGGACCTGTCATCCAGAGGATGCGACCGACGCGTTCATGTGGACTATTGAGAGCCCAGCGAGTGATACCGTCAATATACTGTTGGCGTGTACCAGGGTGACAACGAGGGGGTGGATGGCGTGCGGAAGAGTCATGGGTCGCCTCGGGAATTGAGGCGCGAAGGAGGATGTCGAGGCCTGGATTGTGATATTAATTTGGCCACTTCCATCAGACAAGAATACTCTTACCACTCGTTGCATGTATATTAATAACTGAATTATCAGATAAAATGAGGATTGTTCAAAGCGATGTGATGCGCATTTTGGAGAATATGAGTAGCCATGGGGAGTGTGAATTCATACTGAACGTTATTGAAATGTTATTGGCCCAACAAAATACCCGAAAATGCTTATGTCAGATGTTTATTGGCTTGTTTCCTCATCGAGAGATAAGTTGTCGAAGCACACATAATTGGTCGACACTTGTACATACACTCGTAGGTACTCAGTACTCAGGACCTGTAAGTGGACGAAAAGTTTTTTTTTTCATCCCTCTCGCGTGGACTGCGTTCACAAGCGCATTTTCTCGCTACCGATTCCTAAGTGATGTGGTACAGCCACTCGGCATCCGTTCAAACGGCCGAGTTGGCCCTACCAATCGCTCAGGCCCAGCGTTTATTCCTCCTGACTGCCTCATCATGCGGCGGTGGGTGTTCCCTAGGCCCCACCGGCCTCACCCCCTCGCCCCACTTGCCAAGGGGATCTCTCGGCAGTCATGTAATACAAACGAGGGCTCGAGGGCTCACGCCTGCTACATTCTCTCCAAACTGCTGGGTCTCCGCAACCACGGCAATCGCCTATCATTTGCTTAGGCATTAGATATCATTGCATTAACGTTTTTCCCTTTTCCTCCCTGTCGGCCCAAGAGCGTGCCAATATCAATTTAAGTATTCGGAATTATCATATGTTGGCATCAGTTGGCATCGGCTGCCTGAGCCTGTCGACTCAAGGTCGATTCCTGAAGTCCTCGAACCGTGACTGACTTTATCTACAACGTGGCTCTTGTTATTTCCCATATGACATCTCCAAATAGGAATCCAATATAAGCAGGACATAGTGGATTGTAGGCTCGTGATCAGCCTCTTTGTTTGCACATCACCGAGAGCCATGACTTTGAGGGGATGAACCAAGCATTCAAGCCTTGTCCTCACAAGGAACCCTGTCAAATATGGGATGAGATGGTCAGTTCCCTGACAGTCTCCAAACATCGCTGTTTTTGTACATACCACAAATTTACTCTTGATGAGCTTAGCGATCCCAATCCGATGATTAGGATATGAATCAATCACTGATCCACCAAACCACAGCTCCCAACAAAGAACTTTGTTCTTTCCATGTCCCAGCACGTACGGTCTCTTCCAAACTGCATTCTCCGGCATTGTGATTAGACTGGGGTGGAAGAACATTTTGGGGTAAGGGCGAATGATTTTCCCAAGGTATTTCTCAGGGATCTGCATACGTGCATAGTGTCAATTATGATAAGACTGGGCAAAAAACGCAAAGTATATATACCTTCTGCAGAAATGTATCCATACTCAGCTCATTGGCAAGAAAACCTGCGCATTTACCCCAGATAGCAGGGATCAGCGCTGTACTGAAACTCAGTTAGAGCAGTGAGCGTCCGAGTATCCAGTGGAGCCGATTGGCAGAGTCCAAAAAACGCCATAACTTTGTAGATATATACATGGAGGTAGTCGGGTTTATCCGACATCCAAGTGACTGGTATGTCAACAGGCCCTGTTGATTCAAAGTCAACAATCCCTAACGGCTTATATTTAGAGGGGAATGTCGCTCACCGGGAATACTGCTAGCATGTATTCTATTCAATTTATCCAACAATCCCTGTCGCATACTCATGGCGCATTCCGTTGTGATACAAAACTCTCCGGACCTCGCTGGATCTTGCAAAAATTCCATAAAAGATGCATGGTAGAAGCAGATGATGGGACCTGGGATATCCAACGCGAGGACGGAGTGAAGCATACAACACGCATTCCGGAACTGTGACTCGGATAGACCTAGTAGATTAGCAGCGACAACGGCATCAGTTCCTTTATGGAATGTTGTAGCCAGAAGCACCTGCTGAGCGGTCGGAAGTGTTTTTGGCGGTATGCGCTGCATGATAAGTGTATAAAAAAGGTCTAGCTCTGATAAGGGGTGATTCGAGTCGTCCTTCCGCAAATGTGTTGCAAGGGCAAGTACTGCTCGGAGCTGGTCTTCGGGACAAGAAGAATTGTGCTCGCCGACAAAGCGAACCACTGTAGCTGCGTATACGAATAGTCCAGCAGAGAGGTCGACAAGCGTCCAGGTATCTCTTTCAGATAACCACGACGAGGGTAGGTCGTGCTCTTTTCGTATTCTCTCCAGTTCATCTGTCAAGTACTGACAGATTTCGTTGTCGATGTCTCGAGAGACGGGGAGCTCTATGTGGAGTGACAATGGTGATATAGCATGTAGGAGGTGAATTTCATTATTATGTGGGGTTCTGGGCGGGTAAAGAAGATCCAGAGGAGAGGGGTAGTTTGGTCAAGGACGGACGCTGCGATGGTTTCGATGATATCACAATGTGCTTTGTTTTCGGCGCACTCATCAATGCCATCAATGATTATGGCTAATTCGCTCATGTTCTCATTGCGAGCCTTCAGTTCTTGAATTGGAGCGACGATGAGACTCTCGAACTGCTGCCTGATCGACTTGGTGACGAGGGTAGGATTCCGGCGTATCTTGTTGTCAAGGATATTGCCATAGGAGTCGATTTTGGTGGCCAACTGGTGTGCTATAGAGGTGAAGAGCGTGTTGGGGTCGTCTCTGGAATTGGGTCGAGAGAAAAAGAAAGAGGCGCCGAGGTGTTCTCCGAGTATTTCAGCGCAGGATTGTGCGACTGCTGATTTGCCGACCCCAGCGGGACCTGTCATCCAGAGGATGCGACCGACGCGTTCACCTGGATCATTGAGAGCCCAGCGAGTGATACCATCTATATACTGTTGACGTGTGCCAGGGTGGCAGCGAGGAGGTGGGTAGCGTGCAGAAGAATCATGAGTCGCTTCGGGAATTGAGGCGCGAAGGAGGATGTCGAGGCCTGGGTTGCGATATATTGATTGACCAGCCACCGCATTGGACAAAGATAACTCTTACCGCTCGCCGCATGGATGTTAACCACTGAATTATCAGTAAAATGAGGATTGTTCAAAGCGATGTGATGTGCATTTTGGAGAATATGAGTAGTCATGGGAGTGTGAATTCATGGCCTCGCATTCAATAGAAAGTTGTCCGAACCTACGTAACCGTGTGAAGTACTCGGACATGTCTCGAGAGGGGCTTATCTTATCTTATCTCAGTGACTAACCATTCTCTCACCAAGTCACCATTTCCTCTTCCTGGCGCGAACGTACAATCTTTCTCGCACTCAGCGCCTCCCCACTGAAAAACAAACTAATTGAAATCAGGAAGCCTCGCAGGCTTTGAGCGGCGCGACCAGATACGTAATCTAAACCAACAACGTGTCCGATCGAAAGTCCGGATCCGACGTTCAGTAACGCAAAGTTGGGGAATCACCAAAACGAATAGCTCTACACGCACTCGTCTTCACACAAAAAAATGCCAGTTCTAACCGACCTAATTGAACAAGAAAACCTGACAATCCCTTCATTCACCCTCGAGTGCGGGACAACTCTTAAACAAGTACCTGTCGCATACAAGACATGGGGTAACCTCAACGAAGAGAAGAATAATGTCATGATTATCTGTCATGCATTCACTGGGAGTGCAGACGTAGAAGATTGGTGCGTTATCTGCTCTATGAGAAATCCCGTTCATATCCTAACATTTTTTGTGTTCGTACAGGTGGGGACCGATGATGGGACGAGGGAAAGCCTTCGACTCGAGACGATTCTTCATCTTCTGCGGCAATGTTCTTGGCTCGCCATATGGCACTGCCTCACCTATCACCACCAACCCAGATACAGGCCGCATCTATGGTCCCGAGTTCCCCCCAACCACAATCCGAGACTGATGTCCGGTGAGTTTCTCTCTCTGCCTACTCGTCCCATTCTACTAACCGCAGGACCATCCAAACACAGACTTCACAAACTCGTTCTCGACCTACCTTGGCGTCACTTCTGTCGCAGTCGTAATCGGGGGTTCCATGGGGGGCATGGCCGTCCTCGAATGGCCCCTCTGCACACCTAAAGACTACTGTCCGGCACCTGCATTCCACTTGCCACCTCGGCCCGGCACTCCGCCTGGTGCATCTCCTGGGGTGAAGCCCAGCGTCAGTCGATTTATAGCGATCCTGGATACCACGACGGATTCTACGCAGCCCAGCCCTGCGAGTGGTTTGGCTGCCGCGCGTATGAGTGCATTGTTGACGTATCGATCCAGGGATTCCTTCGAGGCGAGATTTGGCAGGAAGCCGCAACCTCAGGCCAAGACGGGCGGGAGGGGCACAAGCATTGTCACGCCTCCGGATTCGCCTAGACTGAAGGAGGGAGAGGATGCTGTCGTGTTACACAACGATGGGCATAAGAATGCAAAACCGCGAGTTGCTACTACCAGTGGTACACCACGAGACTCGATATCTTCAGATATCTCTGACACCGCCTCTCCCACTTCCACACCCTCTAAACCACAAATTTTCTCTGCCCAGTCCTATCTCCGACATCAGGGAGACAAGTTCATCTCCCGTTTCGACGCCAACTGCTACATCCATATCACGCGCAAGTTGGATACACACGACGTCGCCCGGGGTCGGGTGCCATCAGGCACGCCTGAGTCTATTGGGCTTCAGCAAGTCCTCTCCACCCTCCCGCCACGCGCACTGGTGATCAGTATCGCTACCGATGGGTTGTTCACGCCATCAGAACAGCAAGAGATTGCGGGTAGCATACCAGGTGCAGAGTTGGTTACAGTGCCGTCTCCTGATGGACACGATGGATTCCTATTGGAATTTGAGAGGATTAATGGGCATATTTTGGATTTTTTGAAGAGGGAGTTTTCCGAGTACTACGAAAAGGCTGATGAGGAGGATATTCCCGACGAGGATTTTGCAATCAAGAAGACGAGTGTGTTTGGAGAAGCAGAGGTGGATATCACGAGGTGGTGAAGGATAAATTATTTGATATATGTTTGGTTTCATGTAGGTTCATGTGCTTTTGGGTAATTTGATTTGAAAGGTGCCTGCCAATAGATTAAAAGTGGACGGGGCGCGTGCAAAGGGAATCGGGGTCGTACATTGCGGTAGAGATGTAATTTCGGGGGTGACCGTCCCATTGTAACCGAGTCGCGAGAGGGCACCTTTGATGATGCCCGCCGGCATAGTGGCATACTGAGACATGATGAGAATTTGGATGAGAAAGGGTGCATGCGTACGCACGATCTTTGCGCGTCGGATGGCTTCCGCCCTGCCTTCCCAAGATGATATTCTTATTATGTTTTTGAACTGATTGTCTTGTAGGACGTAGATTCCCTGAAAGAGAGTTGGTATAGACCTGAGGGAAGAGCATACCACGTACTCGGTGATTTGTCCGTAGATTATCAACCTGCTTGTCCCAGCAAATGGCCCAGATATCCTTGCATATAAACTTGATAGCATCGAGTGTGTCTGCAAACATCCCTCGGTCTCGACAGAGTCTGCATACGTGCTATGTCGGCGGGAAGTAGGTTTCGGACATTAAAAGCGTACCTCTCCGTAATATTCGCGCCGACATGGACGCCGATGTTCTCCAATCGCACGCGTAGAGCCTCCTCATCCTCGTCGAGAGCTGCCTTGCCAGTCGCGCTTCCGCTCCTCGAGGCCAAGCTAGTGACCGAGTCCCTTGCAGACTCCTTTTTGAGGGGCAGCGGTGGTGGGACGGTTGCGGGAGGCGGTATGAGCCCGGCCTCAATCATTTCCTGCTCAAGTTTCTTTGACCGTGCTGTGGCGACTGCGGCGGATGTCTTGAGGGTGTTGACCATCTCGATGAGAAAGTAGTCCATTGCGGGACCGTCTATCTGGCGCAGCGGCGGGTCTGCGAGGGCTGCGAGGGAGGCTTGGGGGGCGGCCTGAAGGGACTGGCGGGCAGACATGGCGGTTAAGGACTGAAATTATAAAATAAATAATTATTTTCGTCATCTTATCTCATCCGCGCTCCTCGTCTTGTGGCTCTCGCCATGTCTGCATTCTCCTCCATATTTCCAAACATCCGCAGGCCACAGTCCTCGACACTGCCGCCCCAGCCGGACCAGCTGTCCGACCTCAGGTTCACCCTCGAGGTCATGCCTGGCTCGCGCAAGTACGTGTTTAGCCCGGGTGCGCGTGCAGAGATCCTCTCCAAGCTCTATTCGTCGTTTCTGGGCAACTACCCCCAGCTCTTCCTGCCAAACAACGTCAGCAAGATCCCCCAGCACGGGCTGCTCTCGGAATACCAGGCCTCGTTGGCGTTTTCTGGTGCGGGGAAGGAGGAGCCGGTTATTCCTGGCCGGCCTTGTAACCATATCTTCAAGAAGGGCGAGTGTTGTTTTCGGTGCAAGTGCGTATTATGCCCTATTGAATTTCATGCCGTTGCGGGGTGTTTAATATTCAGCTTTGAAGAGACTGTTCGCTGGACGATAGCTGTGTTTTGTGCCCAAAATGCTTCCATGCAACTGATCACACAGATCACAACGTGAGCTTCTTCATCTCCCAGCAGCCAGGAGGTACCTGTGACTGTGGTGATGAGGAGGTTTGGAGAGTGCCGTTGAAATGTCCCCATCATCCGCCCGCCGCCGAACCAGAAGAGCTGGCAGAGGTGTTCAAGGCGGGCCCAAGGGTAGCTTCGCGACCTCTACCCCGAGATATCCCCCCCGTTCAAAACTACCCATTTCGTGTCACCATACCCGACGACCTCCATTCCACAATGCATAAGACTGTCGCTTTTGTCTTGGATTATATCCTAGACACGATGGATTACTCGCCCGACGAGCCCGGTCCTCCCTTGCTCGAAAGTGATCTGCGGCTCCAGCCCACCGCGGACCCTATGACAAAGGATCAGTATTGCGTCATTGTATGGAACGACGACAAACATTGTTACGACGAACTCATCAAGATGCTTTGCGACTTGACAAATCGGACGAGAGACGAGGCGCTAGAGGTGATCCAGCGGATAGACGATACGGGGCGGGAAATCATCGATATGAACACAAACGTGTCAAAGCTCTACGAAATGGCCATGTCGATCGCGCAGATTGATCTTGGAGTCACCATTCGACGCGCGTACGACACCTTTTGCGAGCAGGTGGTCTCGGTGCTCATTGAGTGGCTCGCGGATCTGACGAGGTGTCGCATTGGAACTGATACATTGGCCATCCGGGAAATTGTGGCTGCAGAATTGCTTTTACCCAGGAGAAAGGAGATGGGATATCCGATCAATACAAGGTCGCCTTTGTATATCAACGACCCAAGCCCTGCGAGGATCGATGCACTGTTCTTGTACCACACAAGGTTATGGAAGAAACCGCGGCTGTGCATGAAGGAAGTTTATGCATCGGTCGCGTCGCTGAGTCGGAACCATAGACTAGCAATTGGTGAGAATTTGGGAGAAAATATTCCGTTAAGCTCATCCTCATATCTATTCAGCTGGTCATTTTGCCAACGTCTACCACCGAGTCATAGACGCGTACCTCCTTGTGGATCGCGAAGCTGAGACATCTATCAAATATTTCGCATTACAGCTATTCACAACGCCTTCTGTCGCCGGTCATATTGTCAAAAACCACAGCCTCATTACACGACTTCTCAACATTATCTCCTCGTTCTTCACAAATCAAATTTCGGATAAGCACATCCAATATCAGACATCCTCAACAGGACCCCTAGACGTCGAGAGCTACCCATTCAAATCCAAGCGCTTCATGCCTGTCTTCAGCGACCTTCGTTACCTCTGCCACACCGAGCCAGTCCAAGAAATGATTGCTCACAATCGCGATTTCATCGTACAGTTCGCCCGGACCTGCCAGTTGTTTATGTGTGTCAACCCTAATAAACGTGCCGTAACAAGCCACGTCGAATATGAAACCGACGCCTGGATCAGCGTGTTCAACGTGACCCTCTCCCTCTCACGCGTTATCAAGGTCTATGGCGAGGCTTTTATCAAAGCCACTCCTGCTCAGCTCGTTGCGGCGATACAGCATGTCATTCACGCCATTCTCATGGTGGTCACATTGGCTGAGGATAGGCTGGATAGGACCAAGTTTATGTCCATTGTGTTCCACCATGTCGAGTTCGGGAAAAAGATGTATCAGGTGGTCCAGTTTGATGTGTTGGAGGGGTGGGTTAGCTTCCACCACTCGTTGCACTGGTTACTCGCGGAGTTGTTGAAGCACACGCATCTATTGACAAAGGAGGTTTTGTATCCGATTGGTTACGAAGATTTGAGGAGCGTGTTTTTGCAGCATGCAAGTGAGCAGGCCGTTTTGACGATCGTTGACTTCCCACTGAGAGGTAGGCCTTCCCTTAACCATGCAGACGTATTTCTCTTGATGGAATGTCTATCTTAGTACTCTCGATGGTTGCCCAGATCAGGACGGGTCTATGGGTGCGTAATGGTTTTGCAATCAGAGGCCAGCTACTGCATTACCGCGACTACATGCTCCGAGAACTTTGTTACGACCAAGATCTCTACATCCTCCAAATCGCCCTTATTGCCCTAGATCCCAATATTGTCATTGTCTCCATCCTCGATCGCTTCGGTCTCATCAGCTACTTTTCCGGCGTCTTCGTGCACCCGGTATTCGAGCCAATACAAATGTCGAGTATGGTTGAGGAGGTCCTCTACGTCTTCATCGCTATCTTAAGTGAGGATGCGAATGCGTCACGGATGCCTGTCGCACACGCCGTTCGACGCGAGATTATCCACGCGCTCGCTATGGGCCCTTGCACCTTTTCTGATCTCGTGAAACGCGTTGCTGAACGTCTTGTGGATGACATTTGTTTCGAACGTATGCTCAAGGAGGTGGCCAATTTCAGGGTCCCAGAGTCGTCTACGGATTCGGGGTTGTATGAGCTCAAGGATGAGGTGTATGATGAGGTTAATCCTTTCTTCTATCACTACACGAGGAACAAGAGGGAGGAGGTGGAGAATATTCTACGGAATAGGCTGAGGAAGAAGACGGGCATCCGGGATCCTGTGATTGTGCCAAAACCCTCAGGCGCGACAACTGGAGCTTTCTCTGGGCTGATGAAAACGCTGGAGGCGGAGGCGCTGCTTCAAGTCATGTTCTATTCACTCTATAATGTCCTCGTCTTGACGGACTCGTCTGGTGCGGCACCGCCTTCGGCCGAAGCCATCCTGGACCAGGCGTTGCACTTGATTATGTTGGGTGTTATTGAGTGCGGGGGGAGTTTCGCCTCTCTAGCCTCGAGTAAGACGTTTGATGATGTCCGGACGTTGTTGGATGTTATTTGCGCTCTGGAGCACCACGATAAGTACAAGCTCTACCATTCACGAGTCGCGTGGATCCTGGATGAGATATGGAAGTATATGCCGGAGGAGGTGAGGAGGAGGAGAATTACCCCGGATCAGACAAGGGAACCACTGATCAGTGCCGAGGAGGCGAAGAAACGCGCAGCAAAGGCAAGACAGGAAGCTATCATGCAGCAGATGAAGGCCCAACAAGCAAGCTTTGCGATTAATTTCGACGACGCGGGCGACGATGAAGATGAAATCATACACGAGGCCAACCCGGCAGAACAAACGAGCTTTGGAACCTGCATTGTGTGTCAGGAGGACCTGAATGCCAACAGGGGATTTGGTGCGCTGGGCTTACTACAACCAAGTCGGCTATTACGCAAGCAGCCCGAGCTTGCAAGTTCGTATCTAAACGAGGTACTGCAAATGCCGAGTTCACTGGATCGGGCATCCCCGACCTCATCTACCAAATCCCCCCCAACACACGCAGAGCCCCTGGAAGCGTCCAAGTTTAACCTTGCGCCCAACTTTGAAGCGTTCCCGGCCGCGTATACCAAATTCGGATTGCACGGATCAGTGTGCACGCATATGATGCATCTGGAGTGTTTCCAGGTGTATAGCATTTCCATACGACAACGACATCGCGCTCAGGCTACCAGGAACCATCCCGAGAACATCCCGAGAAAGGAGTATATCTGCCCCCTGTGTAAAAGCCTCGGAAACGTGATATTGCCCGTAACAAATCCTATCAAAACGACACTGAACACTGTACCGTTTGCGGACTGGATACGCGCTGCAGGAATTAGTATTCTGAAATCTAAACCGGACCCACTGATGGATGCACTACAATTCAGGAACGGGACGGGCGAGTTTGCGTTCTGGGGTGTGCAGGACCCGGGTTATGCGATGGCTTTGAGGAATCCCGATCGATGGGGCGATGTCGATACGGCGAAGATGCTGGATACCCTTATGGTGGTATCTAAATCGTTTTCGCAGCAGACGCGACACCTGCGAGATAGACCGGAGCCAGAGGCAGGCGACAGAGGTGCGGGAATTTACCTTCCGGAGGAGTTAATTGGATATACGATTGCCGGGATTGAGGTGGCGCAGAGAGGGTTGAACACCGAAGATGGTTTGGTGGCAGATAATCTAACGGAGGCGCAGATGAGAATGATCAGGGGTTTGCTCCTGTGTTTGGCGAGGCTCGCGGCGATGCAGTTTAAGGGAAGACCCGATGAAGGGCGGGATGCGATTCGGCAGGCCATCATCAAACGACTCCTACCAGAATGGAGTCGAATCACCCTGACGTCTTTTTCCTACCCCTTGTTGCTTCGGGACCCGTTCACGATATTGGTCGAAACGGCTACGGTGGCCCCGGAGATGATCAAACAGATCCTAATACTCACCTACTACGCATGCTTGGCTCGAACCGTCATCGGACTCATCTACGTCCTCACTAAAACTCGGAGTTACAATATTCCATATATCGCATCGCGAGCACACGAAGATATCTTTGGCGACGTCCGCATGTTCTTCATGTCAGTGGTACGACACTCGCCCGTATTCGAACACACCGCAACCTTGGCGTTTGAAACCTTTGGTGAAGCCCGAATAGAGAAACTCCTCTACCAGCTCACACTGCCTTTTCTCCGCCGAGCAGCTATTCTCTGCCGCGCCATCCTCCCTTCCTTATTCCCCACACCTATGCTACAGGGCGCTCAGGCCAATGAGTACAAACGCCTCTTGGATATGCTCGGCATTCCTCCCCTTTCGGACTTGCCTAATCAGGATACACTCCAAAACGCGCTGTCAGGGTGGTGTGCACACTATGGCCATTCACAGGCTGCGTCACAACTCAGCTGCGGAGTAGTCTTGGAATATCCGGCGATATATCGCTTAGCCCGGCTGCCCTCGGTGCTGGACAGCCTGTTTGGTCAACAGGATAAGACACTGACATGTCAACGGTGTAACACCGTCCCAATGGATGCTGCTATATGTCTCATCTGTGGTGCGACATGCTGTTTCCAGAGTAATTGCTGTACGGATATTGACTACAACGAGCGTGGGGAGTGTAATATGCACACGAGAGAGTACGCTCGGCTTTCTCCTGCATTCCGCTGATGATGGCTGACGGATTTCATTTATGAATTGCTTTAGATGTGGTGGAATGATAGGCGTCTACTTCCTCGTGAAACGCTGTTCACTTCTGTACCTAAACGCAGGCAATGGCACGTTTGCGCTTTCGCCTTACATGGACGGGAACGGCGAAGTGGATATATCCATGAGGTCCGCTTGTTACTTCAGTTACTTGGATACCATGCAGCTGACACCTGGCTTTGATCATCAGACGCGGCCGGCGGCAGTTCCTTCATGCTGCAAGATGGGAAGACATACGCAAGACGTGGATCAATCAAGGCATTCCTACAGTTGTCGCAAGAAAACTGGAGGCGACTATCGACCCAGGCGGTTGGGAAACATTCTAATCATTCAGTTCAACATCTCTCCTGAACAAACAGGACGCATCATCCTTGATGAACGGGCGCAGTATTTGGTCCTTCGTTTTTGAGCCGAAACGCTGATCTTTCGTCGGCCTCTCGTTAATCGCCCGATTCACAGCCTTGGAATTAATGTACTTCGATGAGGTTCCTATCCATTTTGTTGCATTCTCCTATAGGTCAATCTGTCAAATGTAAACGCGCAGTCAATTGCAGTTGTATAATTCGTCCAAAGGATTCTAGTTGTAGCCATTATGTATCAAACGTACAGCAACCTCTGTTTCAGGTGATGGATGAGAGGCATACGCTCAGATACTTGAGCTTTGAGGCTGCTCATTTCGGTGTGGAATGACCAGACGTGATAAAGTCCGATCTCGCCCTAACACCCGGACGATTTCAGCAACACTAGGTCCATCCTGCGTGTAGCATTAATCAGTCAGGCGCCAGGTCTGGAAACCCAGTTCAACACAAACTTTCATTCCCGTGAGGGCGTGCCGTAAAGATTTCATGAAGATTTTAGGGGGGTACCCCAGGCGGTCCTGCTCGCTGTGTAGGAGAGTTAGGAAGTCGTAGTTCCTCCAGGGTTCGGGCACTCGTTTCAGCTTCTCATGAATGTCTGCAATAACTCGTTCTGCAAGCATCAACGAGTTAGAAATTACGGCACGGAAAGGACAGTGCTCACCAAGCTGAGATACTGGGATCTTCTTTAACATGTCCTGAGCTTCTTGGCTCTTGAGATCAGGCTCAACAAAAAGCCAAGGAGCATGGACAGAGATGTCGTAGACATTGGTTAGCCGGCCCTGGCATATCACGATCAGCCACTGTGAAGACGTATGAAATACATTGGGTACCTCAAGGAGGAGGATAGCATCTTTAATGTGCTCAATACCCGTATATTGGCTGGAGGATATTAGAGCGGGAATTGAGCAGGTAAATGATGAAAGCTCAACCCACCTTGTTGGGAACCGATCTTTGAGTTCTTCATCAACTTTCTCAGCAAGCTCCTGTAGTCCTTCTGGACTTGACCAAGTGCGCATTAAGTGGCGTTTGTTGATGTACTCCAGTTTAGCAGGGTCCAAGCTTGAGCTTCGGTGTGTCATGGCGGACAGATCAAACTATCGGTGTCTTAGTCTTCATAGACTGCCCTATTGGAATGGGGAAGGTATCTCACCTCATGAGCGAGTTCCTCTAACGACATAATAGCTGTGCTGTCTGGAGCATCGTGATGGCCAAATGGCACTAAATTCTCATCCCTCTCTGGATGCCGTACACCCCAACCAGCCAAAGCCAACCAGTTTAAGATCGCATTTGGCTCCCAGCCACGACGCTGAAGAAGATTCACTCAGACCTCGCACAACACTAGTTCCCAAATACGTACAATGTAATCAATGACCTGGACATCCCCGTTTCTTTTTGACATTTTCGACCCATCCGGATTAACGAGCAAAGAAATATGCGCAAATTTCGGAGGTGCGAGTTTCAGGGAAGCATATAGATCGAGATGAAGCGGTAGTGAAGGGAGCCATTCCTGCAGAGACATTAGAATCCACTAGAAAAGGTTCATTAGCGTTTGAAGACTGACCTCTCCACGCAATACATGCGTGATTCCCATTTCGTGGTCATCCACGACAGAAGCGAGGTGATAGGTCGGAAATAAATCACTTTTGAGAAGGATTGGATCGGTTGGTAAGGATGCATGCGCATCCCTGAGCTGGCCGAATACCAAATCAACTGCCGGTGGTCTTACCGGTAGGTTGCTATCCTACAATGTCAATTAAGCGCCTGCACAAACGCTGGATAAAATTGGACATATACATTTAGACGAACGACGGACTTTTCGCCAGCTTTAACACGACGAGCCACCTCCTCGTCGGTAAGTTGAAGACACGATTTATCATATGTTGCATTGGAACCTGTTCGTGCGAGCTTCTCTCTTGTCTCCGCAAGCCGATCGGGTGTGCAGAAACAGCGATATGCATGTCCTAGCTGCCTAAGGTTAGTATTAACGGACCAGAACCTGAAACTGGCATATGAACCTCCAGAAGTTTCTTTGAGTAAGTTCTGTAGAGGTCTAGGCGTTCTGACTGATATGATTAGAGCTTATTGCACAGACTGGTTCAGAGGCGAAACCCACTTGGAAATAGGGTGCTTGCGGACCGTCCTTTCCAGGGCCTATGGCCGCTGTTAGCCCAGTGACATAAGAACGGTACTCCGCATACCATAGTCATACTCAAGTCCCGCCCACTCCAATGCATATCTGATACCTTCCACCGAACCCGATATAGTCCTCGTCTAATGGGTCGTCATCAGCCGTGCACAGCACACCTAATTACAAGTCTCTCACGGCGTCAGTATCTTCTATCCTCAGAATCCATTTCCCTCCGAGCTTTTTCGCATATAGATGATTGTATAACGCCATGCGTAGGCCCCCAAGGTGTAGAGGGCCTGTGGGAGATGGGGCGAACCGGAGCAAAGCCATAGCGCGTCAGTAGCGCTTGCTGTCTTGATAGACGTCTTGTACAGCGGTCAAGTACTCAGATAGTTGGCAGGTTAATCCGCTGCGGCTTGTATAAATGGTTCAGCAGGTACGTCTCTGCTTGGAACGACGTTGGACAAGGGCGAGAACAAGGACTTGTCTGCTCACGTGACCATACGCGTCTCATTTTGATCAAGTCCTATCCTTCAACGTTAACTCTGGAACACTCTAGCTCCCCCGGCCGATTATTGTCGTAGCGAATCAATATTTACGCGATAAGGGGTGGTCTCATCGGACTCAGCACAAATATCTTGCCCGCTCATCAACTGTGACCATGTCTTTCTTCAAAGTCACGTATGCCAGCAGTGGCGCTACTATCTTAGTATTTGCCGTGGCATTCCGGGCCATCGTTATAGCCAGTGCAGATGAATAGAAGTCGCAGAGCATCTATCAATCCTTCATGTACTACTTCAATTTCAGGCTGGTGCTGATTCAACTGATCAGATCATGACAGACAGACAAGTTCGGCAGAAGTGACAAGGCTTCTGCCCTCTGCGATACATCACAGCGACAATACTGTAGTGGCACATGGAGGGACCCAATAAGTAATCATCTCGACAGTATATCTGACAATTAAGCTTTGATACTATTTAGATTTCTCCTGTGGTCCAAGTATTGAATCTGTGACACTGCACGGGAAAGGCTACTACAGGTTCGTATCAAAGTCTGCCGTCTTCATCGGTCTAAGCATTCTGCAGATACTGGACACGGGATCTTAACACCTTCAAGTTGAATTGAGCAGAGAGAATTTGATTTCTCTAATATTTTACCCTTCAACTTACCTTCTTAATATAAACCAAGACGTCTTATCACGAACTCTAGTTAATCAAACTGGCGGTTTGTTGGGAGATGAGAAGCTTCTTCTCGACCTAAATACGGAGGAACTGGCCACTGTCCAAACCTCGAACGACTGGACCAAGAACTCGGTTCAAACGTATAGGGTTGACGGACTTCGAACTGATACCGCAAAACACATATTCGCAAGGATTTTAGCAGCTTGATTTTGTCAAGTCCGTGGGGGTGTAGTCCACAACTGGCGAAGTGAATTTCAAATCATTGATCAAGGAAGACGACGCTCACTGTTAAACCCATACCTCATACATCTGTAAGGTCTGCTGGCCGTTTTATTCTAATTATATTGACCGATTCTGCTCCATAGAGGTCCTTGACAGCGTATTCTAAGGTGGTTTTCGCTGATCGAGGTATTCGGCTCCCCGGCCGGCAATCTGTCAACATGCCTAGACGTCCTCACCTCCGGCACAGCAAATTTGCAGGAATGGCTTATTTACGACACGATCCCTTTCTGAAAATCGTGACTAGCCGCGATCTCAGGCCGTCGTTTGAGATCAAGCCGATTTTGTATTTTTCTCTTACTCACCGCTGTTTCACTGACTCCTATGACAGCCCACCCGAAATGCTATAACATAGACCTTTACCCTAGATGGAATGCTAATCTCAAACTACGGCATGATGTTTCTCCTTCCCTGATATATGGATCTGTGTCAGCCAATTTCATATATCCCATCAGGTCAAGCGCAAGGGTCTCAGGGAGGAAATGTTCATCTCTAACCGCGAGGCTTAAGGAATCCCCGTCGCATCTTGAAATGGCTCGGAAATTCTAACTGGGCGGCCTAAGCATGCTGTGGCCGGCCGCATCCAACCAACCGCTCGTAGGCCATATCCGATGGCCGAACACTGCACGGAGGATCGTGAGCTCAGAAAATAGCCGGTTCTTGTCCTTACCGATATGCATCAACGGATTGATTTATTTTTGTTCCATGACAACTGATGGCAGTCATCAAATATCGTAGGCCAAGGTCATCCCACAGCCGAACGAATCGATGCTGGCAATGTTCAACTTCCTTCGCTCTTCTGACGAATGTTAGGTTCAACAGCACGGCCTCACCGGTCTCATGGGCTATACGGTCGTCATCAGGTCTATTCAAAGCTAAATGAACGACTCGTTGATGTTCTTACATGCACCACTTCTGTCTACAAATAACGACGGGGAACTATTGATGCAAGTCGAAGGAGGACTGCCAAAGGTACGCAATAATAGATCCAGCCTCAACGTCATCAACCAACATCTCTTCTCATTTAACAACTCACAGGCTTGCAAAGGACCTCATATCATATCTACAATTCATCACTGATTCTGATATTGCCCACATCAAGTGTTGATGCCTGTATCCATCCTCTCAAAGGATAGCGCCGCCCTCTACCCAAACACCGCCAGCGGTAACAACAACATGAATGGTGATCATGGTTGTAAAGCAGCAGCAAGCCTAGATAAGTCTCATGTTATGTTACTTGTCATTACCGGTCATATGCCTAGTGACATCATTGACATCATTGCGAAAAAGAAATCAATGGTTACCTATAACTCGTCACGAAGACGTTGCAGCTGATGACTCGTCGCGATTTGGCAAAATCTACAAATGTAATGATTGATGGTGGTCGGTTTTCAACGGTAAATATTCAATACTAATAACTAATGCGTGATTGGGAGAGATGATCAAGGGTATGATAATGATATGATATGATGAACATTCGTCACAAATACAGCATGGATACCGTACTATCGTTACAGGATCATATTTACTTGCTGCTCTTTTTTTCTATAAATAATATGTGTATCCCTCCAGAATTAAGAGCACTACAGCAAGCATGGAATGATGATGACAAGTCGTTTCGGTAAAAAAATAAATAAATACTAGATGTACAAACCAGCAACCGAAAATGTCATGATGTGTCAATCAGCCAAGGTAGAAGGGACGTAGGAAGTATCACATAAACATGATCACAGACATGAATCGTAAGGGGATGAAGAAGGTATACTCAGGTGGCAGGCCATGAGACGCACAAACGACACGAAACGCGACGGAAGGCTCTTGAACAGGCTAGAACCGACAATGATTCTCGTGATCGCCAATCAAAGTGGTCGCAGAAGTCACAGAGAACGGGCGGCTACGGGTTTGGTATCCGGATTTGGGAGAGCCGCTGGCGCTGACAAGGCTCATGTCTAGTTTGCAAGTATTGCACTGGACATCGTTGTAACACATTGGACAAGTGGGGCCAATGGGTTTGGTTGAGCTTCCGTCGGTTGCGGTTGCGGTTGTTGGAGGTCGCTCCTGGTCTTGAAGCTCCAACCTCGTTTTCCACTCATCAGGAAGGCCCTAGAAAGAACATCTCCGTTAGCTCTGCCTCCGAGAAGCCACACGCAAGAAGAGACGGGTAAAGAATACTCACGGTGAACGCCTGTGACTTGGAGTCCCAGCTCACATGGACATGAAACTCGAAGCCGTCCGGGTCACCGATATGGAGACGTCTGCTGCGGGAGGCAATGCAACGGTCCCACCTGTTGAGATCCGAAGTGTTTGGGAGGGAAATGTAATATTTGCAGTTATTTTCCGTCGTAAGGCGTAGGACGAATGGCTTTGAATCGAGTTTGAGTTGAGAAACATCAGTGATATGAGGCAATCGGATCGTGACTTCTGGGTGGGAGGACTGATGGATGGCATCATCAGTCACGGCATCGATAGGTCGATGGGGGTTGTTGATGAGAAAGGGTACATATAATTAGAAGGGGCGCCAGAGTGGAAATAGCACAATGGGAGGGGAGTTGAGATTGTTAGTAATCAGAGGCTTCGCTATGATAAATGATGGAGTCCATACCTGGGTTTTGTGGATGTGGAGTGTACGCGAGGTCAGTACGACATAGTAGTCGTGCCAGAAAGAGAATAATGAGCATTTTTCAACGCGCTTGACTTGGTAGAGCCCCTCGAGTACCATTGGTGGCGCTGAGCTTGTTAAGTTGCCCGTTGGGTGTATTGAGGGGTCGAACACATAGCGACATGTGGACGATGTCGATGCTGAGTTGGTTCGTTTGTGCGTTGCAACCCTAACTGGATCGGACCGTGACTCTACATAAGGGTCGTAGGATGCACGCTTAGGGGAAAAAGACTGGCGATGTGTTGGCGTACGACTGAGGTCGCAACTCGTCCGGTGGTGAATGCCGGCTGAGGATCTGCGCTTGCGGGATTTTGAGAATTCCATACGGTTGCGCAGGGCAGATAAACGGTTGGAATTTCGGAAAAAGTCGTCGCTCGTGAGATGGACCTCGTGGATGAAGTTGAAGGGGCTACTGAAGTTCCCTAGGCGGGAGCGGGGGTATATGTCGTCTTGCCAGTCATAAAGAGTGGCATCATCCTGGAAGGATAGGTAGTATTTCCTCCCACATGAAGATTCGAGCAGAAGGCATGCTGGCGTTAGGTCCACCCTCTCGATTTTGGTGATTGATTGCAGTGGTATGCGTTTCACGAGGCGGTGTGATGATGCATGGTGCTGAGGCTGGAAAATATGGAGTGAGATTCGAGAGTACGGACCAAGGTGCAGTGTGGAGGGACACCTACATGTTGAACAAGGAGGGCATTTTCCACCAGCGTGAGCTGCCTCTTCTTCCACAACCTCTTGGACAACACCCCGATCCCTCTAATGCGTATTACCCTGCTTTGCAGAATCTCGGTGTCCTTTGACAAGTCTATGAGGTCCTTGCCTATGTTCATCGCAGGCGCATTCTTGAAGCAAAGCATGGTCCGAGTCCGCGAGCTAGGGGCACGGAGGACACGAGGATGGATGCGGTAGGGCAGGCTGATATATTCGACAAAGGCAAGGTGATGGTGCGGCGGGCTAAAGTAGGCTTGTCGCCAGCAACAGGCAGTATGCTGCAGCCTCTACCGATCAGATCGTTGATGTAGATGGCACCCGCAGGATGTAGAACACTATGACAGAACGTCAGTAGGCCTCAAACAACATACGGTGACGAGTTGTGCTTAAAGGCTGTGACCCTTGTGAATTGGATGCTAAAACAGCACAAACCATCAATTTGCCATCCCCCCTGAGACTCGGTTTGGCTGCAACTTCTGGAACCGGGCATGTGCAGCACTGACATGTTTGGAGCACCGTGAAACCATCAAAGGTGCGGAGTATGGGCGTCTCCTCGGTGATGGCTCTTTCCTGAACGGGTCCCCTTATGTCCGTTTATCCCGAATCATCCGGCACACGACCCGCTCAATATTTCATTTTCCAGAATGATACATGGTTCTGGCCAACGGCAGGTGGATTCTATGCTCGGACCCTAATTTTACAACAGCACAATGCACGGCTGTAAAATTGACTGGAGACTTGTAACAAAAATCTAAAGGGGCACCGAAGCACCCCAAGTCGATTGATGGGATGTTGTGCATAGTTATTGCATTCAGGTCGCATGGCTTTCATTCATCCTTCCAACAGAAGCAAATGGTTCTCATCATGTTTCGACTATGTTGCGTGCTTGGAAGCTTGGTACAGGACTGATGCGGCATCATATCTTTCGAGAGCTAGAAGTTAGATACCCCCAAAAATGTGCTAAGACAAGAAGAGATCAATAGGCGGCGGTTCGGACACCCCTTATGCATTCATTCAGAAGTATCGTTGTGCTTGGAATAAAGGTGGTCATTCGGGAAGGAACTACTCCAGCCGACTTTAAAATTAGATTTTCGGTGGCATCCGGCCCTGCTTAACCTTATAACAGGTACCGAACCTGTCCTGAGAGGCTTCCTGAGGGTAAATGGACGGTGCTTTCTGCTCCATTTTATTTTTGATCAATTATTAACCTTGACCTTCAATTCATTTTACGATCAACTTTAACGGTTCGATAAGCTACCGGAGCACGACCGGCCTGAAAATCCCTCCGGCACCACTACAGGTTCGGAGGTTACTACTCTAGAAATGAAGTGCCCGCCGGTGATAATCTAGTATCTCCCCTTCCGCTCCTCCTGTGTGTGGAACCAGAACATACCACAATTGATGAGACGACTTTCCTAAATCCGTCAATCAACCCAATCTGGAACTGCTTCTATTGTTAGAATCCGACTCGAGAACGGAGAGATGCATTCTCTGGAGACTACCCGGAACCTCTGCGGCTGTAAACCCACTATCACACTATAACAAGCCCAATACTCGATATATCTAACCGTCATAGCCCTTCATCTCAACAAATGGCTGCTGTTGCATCAGCTCGTGCACTCAATGGGTGGCATCCTGGAGAAGCTGCAGTACAAGACATCATGAACTTGCCCGGCAGAGTAGACATAACCGCCGTTGTGAATCACCTGCCGGACCAACATCGATTGTTCCACACTACACGGTTACACTTCCTCCCAGTAACGACACTTGATGAGTATGGACGACCCTGGGTGTCTATACTCTCCTCCGGGGACGGCAAGCCTGCCTTTATCAGCAGCCCCACACCAACATCACTGCACATTCGGGCCCATGTTTGGAATAAAGATCCTATTCTTCACAATCTGACCGGGAATGGTGGCAAGCCAGTAACTGAGGGGACGAAGATACTAATCTCTGCCATCGGGTTAGAAGTATCAACTCGAAGGAGAAACAAGTTCTCTGGACATGTTGCGGATGCAGTGCTGGTAGATAAGGAACTTGTATTGGACCTGGTTGTTAATCAAGCTCTTGGGTATGCCTTAGTTTACCCGCAGCACCTCGTATCTGATGAACACTCTGTCCGCAGTCTGTGTCCTAAATATATCAGCGTGCGCAAGCTGGACCCCCATTGTCCCACCGATCCCCAAATTATCCATGAAAAACTAACACTGCAACCCAACGAACGTCTACCCCAGGACGTGATCGACTTCATACACACTGCTGATACAGCATACCTCGGAACATCATATGTCGCACGCCCAGAAGACGTTGAAACCTACCCATCCCATGTGTCGACCAATCACCGGGGAGGAAGACCCGGGTTTGTTCGTGTACGGGGAAGCGATGGTCGTACCCTAGTTCTTCCCAATTACAACGGTAAGCATCTGATTATGTGCTCAATCGCCTCGAATTCTGAACCTGTGTTTCATGGTAGGAAATCGATTGATGAACTCTATGGGCAATATTCATATCACACCACTGGCTAGTCTAGCCTTTCCATCTTTCGAAAATGGTTCCATTCTATACCTCACAGGCGATGCCCAGAATCTCTTTGGGAGCCAGGCTCGCGAAATTATGCCCGAATCCAATGTGATTGTTACCATCAAAGTGACGGGGTATGTCTTCATCAGAAACGCCCTACCCCTCAGAGAGGCTCCAAACACTACAACGATAAGTCCATACAGCCCACCTGTACGGTATCTGGCAGAGGAGAGACCGCCGAACAATAGATACAAGGACATCACCCTCTCCCTTCACAGCGCCAAGATCCATAACGAAACTCTCGCCACCTTCACATTCGAATCCCCAACGCCTCTTGAAATTGGTCCGATCCAAAATGCTGTACTGGATCTGGCCGAGTTCATTAGGGTCCGTTCGCACGAATTCTTAGATTGGACCGAAAGTAGTGCTTTCGAGAACGACGATTGTGTCCGGACATGGACCGTTTCCATCCCTACGACGCACGACGAGCCCCGACGCTTCAGTATAACTGTTCGGAAGGTATCTGGAGGCTTAATAACGCCTCTCATGCACCAAATAGTGAACGAGCTTGCCGGAGGGCTTCCTTTCAACCGCGAAATCCCCCTATCATCATTCAATATTACTGCGCGCCTTCGGGGAATTAGTGGGGACCTTCCGACTCCCGAGCCCATTGCACAATGTGATGGTGGAAGACATATGCTCTGGATTGCGGGAGGAATCGGAATAACGCCGTTCCTCAGTTTGACCCGTTACGTAGCTCGATGTGCAGCCCTGGAGTCCGGGCTCTGGGACATCGTTCTGATAATCTCCACCCGGGAACCCGATGTTATATTGCTACTCATCATCGATGCTCTCAATGCGTTGAAGGGTATCCCGAAGCCAGCGAATTTTGCCTACGCTGTGCACATCTTTACTCCTTCTCCCGACACTGTATCGGTGCCTGAGTCTTGGCCCCATGCTATAAACCTTCGCGTTCACCCGGGTCGTCTCCCTACGGATGGGGTCATTCTCTCATCTGTAGATGCTAAAGAAAGGGATCCACATATTTGTGGGCCTCTTCCGTTTATCAAAACTACAATGGAGGCCTTGGAGAATGCTGGTGTCAATCCCGAGAGTGTCAAGCGGGAACGTTTCACCTATTAATGTGGTTAAGCAGCACTACTGTCTACGTTGATATCGGAGCAGACAATGATAAATGTACACTACGTCCCTATCTAAAGGTGAACTAGTCGGTTGAATGTGGTTGAGATCGCTTGACTTGAGATGCACTGAGTTTGTAATCCGGCGCTCCCAGGCTCGGGCTTTACCCGAGTTGACTATTTCTGGACTCTGAGAGAGGTGTCCAGAAATACAGTGAATACATCATAAAATGTACGTCAAAGATAACATACCCATGAGTGAGGTGTCTAGAAATAAAGCAAATGCGTCATCAAATGGACGTCAGGGATAACATAGCCTCTTTCGGACCTGTGACGACCTTCGTCCTTGTAAGCTGTGGTAAGGGCATGCGAGTGTTCGGTTTGTAATAGCGGCCGAACAGGGCAACGTGTTTTTAGCGTCCCGCTCAGGACGACAAGAACCAAGATAGTCTAATCAGCACACTGACGTCTTGATTATACAATCTAGCTACCTGGGCTTCTGCCAAATCTCCAAATCTCCGTGATAACATTAATTGTACAATAGCTAAGGTGTAGCTCAGGTAAAGAAAATGACTAAAACACAGTGAATCAAGGCAGTTGTATATTTAAGAGATAAGATTTTGACCTTGACAAACTGTCGGACCTCGCTCGACCTCACGCTCAATATCACGCTTCCTCACGTTTAGCCACACTCGTTCACGCTTCCACGCTTAATGCCACGCTTGCTCACGCTCAGAGCCATACTCAACTCACGCTTGATTTACAGCTGAATTATGCTCAACCACGCTCAATCACACGCTCATCACGCTAAGTTCCAGGTGCCCGGCCGAACAAGGCTCTCTGGGGCATAATCGTGACTATTATAGTACTTGTCTTCGATTTAGTAACAAAGTCGAGAAATATAAAGAAAAAGGAAGGAAAAGTGTAGAGGGGTTTTCGTTATATTACTGGAACTTGGGCTTGAGGCGGATATTATTTAAAACTTAACTGAGGCGCTCATTGCATATCAGGCCATGGTTTTATAAAAGCAGTCAATTTCAGCAGTGCGCTTCAAGTTTGAAGGACAATCACATTAAATGCATCTATTAGAGAGGATAATGACTACATGATTACGAATTACTGGAGCTTCCTAATCGCACAAATTATTAGGGAGTTCAATAGGGAAAAATTATTATGTGTATCTAGTTCAGAGTGACGTTGACGCCTTGGGCAATCCTATCGCCAAGTGTAGCATTGACGTGGGCAAAGATCCTGACTTGCTTCTGCTTGATGGTCTTGTCAGTGGCCAGGCCAAGGTGCCCAATAACATTGGAGATGAAGTGCTCCTGGTCAATGTGAGAAAGGCGGCCCCACTGCACACAGTGTTATTAGAAATATCGCGTTTGAAAAATGCCAGAAACACGTACGAAGCCACGGGCTTGGTCAAAGTCGATTTCGCTGGGAGTGCTGACGTACTTGACTGCTCCACCAACCCAGATAGTGTGATTGTCATCATTATAGGGACGCTCGGGAAGTTGAACAGGGTTCCGGGTTGAAGCGAAGACAGGGCGACTGCCTTGGTTGTAGAAGGACATAGCACCATCACGAGTGAAAGTTGCTGCGGGAATAGATCAGAAAGGGTGTGGGTACTCTTACGTCATGCAGGGACTCACAGATAGGGTTGAACGGGCAGTTGATCGGAAGCTGCTTGTAGTTTACGCCGATACGAGCACGGGCAGCATCTAAGGAGAGGTTTAGTTTGGTGGTGTACGTGTGGATGGGGACAACTTACCAGCATAAGCGAAGAGACGAGCCTGGAGAGTAGGGTCTTCGGTGGGCTCAAGACCAGGGGGCTAGATGGCGCATATATTAGATAGGTGTTCTGGCACGGTGTATTATGTTGAACTCACCATCTGACCGGGATCGAAGCTAGCCTGTTCAACTTCCTGGTGGTAGTTGGTACTAGAATATCGTTAGTTCGAGAAGCAATAACACTTGACTGAACCGTGACGTACGGGTTCTGGTTCAAAGTAATGCGTCCGACCTCCTGGAGGGGAACATCTTCGGGGAGCCACTCCTTAGTCAGGTCAAAGATGTTGTCTAGTTGCGACCATGAGCAAAGGGTACTGAATAATTTTTGTTGACTTACATTTGAAGGTCTCGGCCTGGGAAGCGTTCATAGCTTGGAAGTACACGGTCCAGCTAGGGTAATCTCCGGCCTCGATAGCATCCCAAAGATCGGTGACACCGAAATCGGGGTTTTCTCCAGATTGCTTGGTGGCCTCCTCTTGTGTGTTGTTCCTGATTCCTTGGTCCGAAACTGCGGTGATTCTGCGAGTAGTTCTCATTAGTATTCTCTCTCGGGTGGTAGTGGATGCACCCACTTGATGTAATGCCAAGAACCATCAGCTTTCACCGCTCGGAAAGTGTTTCCAGCGTAACCATTCATGTGCCTAAGACAACGTCAGATGTCATGTTTGAGAGGGTTGGAAGATATAGCGCACCTAAATCCATAAGGAGTACCTAGATACCGGGCATCACATGTCAGGGATGTCCGCTGTCGAGCACGATATAGTGTCACATACCAAGATCGGTGAAAGTCCTCATGACTTGGTGAATGGATTCGTTGTTGGCGGAGAGATAATCTGCAAGTAATATGAGTCTACCGCCAAAGGTAATAACGGAAGGATTAACATACCCCAGAAGTCCTGTGTAATCGCCAAAGGACTATGTTCAGATCATTTCACTAATACTTAATGGACAACATACGTTGTGATCAAGGACATGCGTCTATTTATATAATGTTAAGTAACCTTGCATCATGGGAAGAATGTTTGAGCTTACAGCAGGGTGGCGCTTCTGCGAGTGAATGAAGTGGGGGAACTTGACGGGGTCACGAAGCCAGAACACAGGGTGGTTGAGGAACACCTGAGGGTACTTTAGTTGGTACTTTGTAGAGAGGATCACGATTTCCATACCCAATCAAGAATACCTTGCTCGGTCCTCATCCTAATAAAAGCAAGGGAAGGGTTAGTGGTGTTCAAGGTTACACACCGCCGTTTTGCTTACTTGAAAGCAAGACCGCGCAAATCTCTGACGGTGTCCGAGTTACCCGCATTTCCAGCAATGGTCGAGAAGCGGCCAGTAAGCGGAGTGCGCTTTCCGACCTTGGAAAATATGTCTGCCATGCTGAGCTGGGCACCAATTTCCGTAGTAGCCTCGAAATAACCATGAGCTCCTGCACCCTTGGCGTGCACTTGTCTTTCAGGCTTTAAGGTATTTTAGCTTCTTGTGCAGGTGGAACAAAGGACATTATACTAACCACTCGCTCACGAACGAAGTGCGCGATCTGTTCGATCTGTGATCCGAGTTTATTTGTCAACTTGTGATTCGGGTAATCTGCTAAGATGGGGGCTTACCAAGTTGGTACCCTGCAGAAGAAGGGGTCCGGTGGTCCCTAGACGATCCGTAACGTAAGGGTTGAAAGACCTGCGAAAATGTGAACATCGTTATGGAGCAGCTTTTGGAGGTTGGACGTACGGTTGACCTCCCGTGAGCGTATTTGAGAGCTCGCTGGGTGGGGTGTTTTCATGCGCCGACTGGACGTTTGTGCCTTGATAAAGGTCGAAGTGAGGCTGAGGGCCATTATTAGGGCTGGATCCAGCGAGAGTAAGTTTGGCGAGGAATAGTGCAAAAGCAGGAGCGAGCAACATCTTCAGGAACCTCTGTAGGAGAGAGAGAGAGTTGAAGAGGTAGGTTGATAGAAATCCAGAGCCGAAAAACAACCCGTATTATATGTTTTCGGACGACTCCATATTCTACTAAGCATTGCACTTTGGAACCGGGTTCGACTGCCCCTGTTACACAATGTTTCACGAGCAAATTTGGATAGCAGATTGGGCTTGCTCCAGAGGTTTCCAAAGAGCGTCCTAGCGGATATCACGATCCAGATCGACGAAAATAGCACAGCTCAAAGGTTAGTAACGGATTCGGAGGTGTCCTGCCCCTGCATATTGATGCGATTCTTGTTTTGACACACCATCAAACAAATCGCTGCGCCGTGGAGGCGCTGCTCGTTTACTATGAAAATGGCTAGGCTAAAATAGAGAGCGCCCCGTCTATATCAAGCAATAGATTGTTAAGTCCATAGTGGGATGAGGCATGTCATTCTACCAACCAGCGGTATGAACTCAGTCCAAAATGAGCCAGCCCTTTAACATTTCCATATGTTCGTACCGCAGATGATCTTAATACAGTTGTTAGGTGGCAGGTTGTTGCGATAATGTGTCGCCGCGAGCGCATGACACAGTTCGTACCATTCGGAACAGTACAGCAACCACCAGGGGTGGCAAAGACAAGTACCGAGCACCGGAAAGGCCCCAAAGGAGTTGCACGTGACAGCGTCGCACGGCCTTCAGGCATCGTTTCAATTGAACACAATCCCGAATTCCCGACCGTGCAGGGCGCGCTGGCGAGCAATGAATAAATGACGTTTAAATTTTGATAGAGTTTTCTGAGATAACCCGCCTGCATGTAGTCAAAAGGCACAGGCGGGATCATATATTTTCCATCCTGAAACAGCGGTAAGACGAGAAATGGGGAATGGCGAAATTCGGCCCCGCTACAACATTTCGAGTGGGTCAATTGCTAGTGCAAATGTCACCTGGAAATCAGGATCTGTCGAAGATAGAGCATGACAACGCTCCTACTCATGAGGCCACTTGATTCGTTCTACCATTCAGAGAGAATTTAGATCGTCCGCTTGCGTGGTGCAATGCCAGGTGACAAGCTAACAGCTTCTAGCGGGGTTGCTCATTCCTTACGCTGGCAGCGCATCAATACATCATATTCGGAATCGGAAAGTCAAGGACGATGGATCAAAGTCGGTATGTACAAAAATATAGCTCTGTAGGTCCTCTACAATTTGCCCATCATTTCTCCCACAGTCCGTCACTGTGGACGTGCCCCAACGGAGAGTGTTCCAGGCTTGGTTGCTTTAACTGCCGGTAATTGATCCATCTTTTCAATCCATGCCACGATCCTGGGGTTTGTGACCTCTGCCCACTCAGGAACAGTCCTAAGATCGTCAAGGAGAGGGTAAAGGTAGAAGTCCGCCCAACTGGGTCTCGAACCGAAAGCGTAACCCTCTGGTCCCATCAAAGATGTGATGATGTTAAGATAGTTACGCAATTTCTCGACTCCCTCCCGAATTTGCGTCCTCACTTCGGCGTCGGAGGGGTGGCCCTCATCCAAAGCCTGGACTCGTGGTTTCACCACCCCGTGCTCGACAGTTGGGAATCCTGAAGTAATTAAAAATTTATTAAGCATACGAAGCTTCCATGATTGATCAGATCATAAAACGTGCTGCTCACCGAGGAAGGCGATCAAACTAACTACCTCCCACATTTGCTCCTCAACAGCAGCACCGCCATCACCGGCCACGATATGAAGACTTGGCTCGGGTGCAATACGGTCAATGAATCTCACGATAGCATGGCTCTCGCGTAGATGGATATCATCAACTTTCTTGCCATCTATCTCTGAAATGACAAGCGTTGGCAGGAATCCAAAAGGGTGGTATCTCTTGGCGATATCGGAGTGTGGCGTCGCAGAGGTTTGGTTATACTTCAGCCCCTTGAACTGCAATCCCAAAGATATCGTACGTGTGAACGTAGAGAAGGGGGTTCCAATAAGAGTGAGAGACGGAGACATAGTGCAAAAGATGGATAGTTCTTGGATGAAAGCCAGACAGGTGCGTGAGCTAACCCTGGGTACGAACCTGTGATATGTACCGGGCCGTTGCGAGAATCCAAACAACGTCAATCACAAACGTGCAGCTCCAGACTCTCCGTGGGCGGGAAACCTAACACTCCTATGGAAGCGGATTAGATGGGGGATCGGAGAAAAGAATGCTACCGCCCGCGCAACCGCTTGTTCTCGTGACATGAATCGACATTGCTTTATCGGGAAACACCACCGAATCCACTTGGTCGAAACACGTTGAAACATGAGATTCAACATTCACAAAGGGGTCAGACTTAACGCCATCAAGAGATGAATTTTGTGACGATACTCTCTGAGATAGTTAAACACTGCGGTATACATGGCGCCCCGACTTTTGTTGAGCGTTAAGGAGGTGAGATAAAAATAGACTGAGCTAACCCTTGGCACCCCTGATCGACTAAAGCTAGCAGACATGTGGGTGCGCACATAGGGGACCATCGAGCTGTTGTAGACCATCACGCATTTGCATTCCATCTAATAATGCTTCCCAGCCGACGCAGGCCGACGCACGCAGCGGTTAATAGGTTGTTGTCAGGTTGATCGTGTAGCGCGTCCTCCTTTTGCATTTCGTCGCACCGGCGTCTGCCGGCGCATGCGGAGCGATCTCATTTAGGGCGAGAGCCATATGGGGCACATCACCCGACCCGGGTAAAGGAATGCCTTTACTGAGTTATCCAATTATTTCCTGCTGGGGAGCGAGGATTGACCCATGGATGGATGGCTCTCACGAAGTAGTACCAACTTGAAAATGTAAACTGTATAGGAGCGTGTAAATCCAATTCATCTGGGCCGCATGGGATGTTATAACGTGCTGATGCGCGCTGCAACATAACCACAGATCCATCAGGAAGTGAAAGGTTGTAGCATCAATCCTAATTGTCTTGTTTCCGAGGAGTAAAAAAACCCGTAAGCCCTACTTGAACGGACGATCTGTCACTGCGGTGCGGGAAAAGGGGGGAGGATGACGGGAGAAGTCCGCATCATACAGGAACCGTTAAAGACGCTGTTTACAGCACCGCCATCGCAATGAAAAATAGGCGCTCAAGATTTGAGCGTTGAACCCTGGTGATCTATTTAGGGCGAGTGGCGTCATCATATCCACCGTTCTGGGGTGAGACACCGGAGCTTGACCATCAAGTCGATGTGGTCCCATTTATTTTTTTTTGACACATGCCCAGAATTTTCGAAACCTATTCCTGTCCTCTTCTCTGGCAAACTCCTCGAGTTCGGTTTCAGATTTCACTATACTTGATTGGATAGACTGATTTAAAACAGGTGAAGGAAAGAGTCTATTGAAGAGACCTCTGAGGACACGGTGAAGGTTGTAAATGAACATTATCGGGTATACATTGAGCAGATGTTGTATCTAGTTTAACCCTATTTTCTGTCTGATCGCACAGTCAGTCCCTGAGAAAGAAGCCTAAGCGATGGAAGCCATGACAAACGAGAACAAGGCGTGACCCACACACCTCATGCTCAATTGACTTCTGGGGCTGACAGCTCGTCATAGGGGCAGGTAGCGGAAACATTCTCATCGAGCAGGTAATACTGCTGAAGCTCGCGAGAATCCGCTTCGCCATAGTTCTTGAGATCTGGGCTCACAGGGATCGGATCATACTTGGCCAGCAGGTTACGAACTTTGGCAAGGGCAGCAGTACGTTTTGCGTCAGTGCTGAATAGAATATCGAAGATCCACTTGGGCTGGAAGACAATGGTGACTCCCTTGGCGTAGCGGGTACGGCGGACTTGGTGGGCGGGTGTCTGGACGACGGTAAAGAATGGTTCTCCGGCAAAGCAGAAGCACCACTGAGCGTGGTCGATAGTGCGGGGAATGTGAGCGGGCCAAGCTTTTTTGTCAAGTTTAGCAACGCCGTCGAGAAGTTTCCAGAAGAGGTTTTGATACTCCTCAACCGAACGTGGGTTATTATTCTGCTTGGCGAGGAGAACCAGGGAAGTGTTAGGTCCCAGACCACGTGCTTTTGGGAGGTAGTCGGCCAGGCAGTTGGCCAATTGACGGATATGCCTGGGGTCGGAGAGGTCGTCGGAGTCAATAAAAGTGTAAACTTGATTGTCGGCCTTGTAGCCCTTGGTCGCATAGATACAAGGGAAGATGAGCTCCTCGTCAAGGAGGATGCGACTGTAGTCATCGTAGGCAGTTCGCTGCCAGGTACCTTCGGGGTACCGCTCGGTAACTTGAGCCCTGCGAAGAAGTCCCATTAGCAGTTGTCCGGCAAAAAAAAGTATAATTTTCTTCTTTACCTTGTAAGGGGTTTGACGGGTTCGGATGGCATCACGGGAAGTTTTCTCTCAACAGCGGCCTTGAAACAATGTTGAAAATATTTTATCCGGAGTTGGTAATCAAAACATACCTTTGCATCAGCCGCCTTGGATTTTACCTCCTTGGCGACGGTCGGAAGTCGTTCATAAACAATAATTGCCAGCAGGGCGAGAACAGCACCGCCAACGGCGAGAGAAGAAATGTTAAGGATGGATGAAGACATGAGCGGGACAGGCACAGCCAAAGTGGAAATAAGAGTTAGAACTTGAGGAGTGTTGAACACCGGTGAATCGAGTCTCCCCTTGTTACATTATATAGTTTTTTGTCCCAGAGCCTCGAGTAATTCGCGATTCTCCCTTTAGAAGCTAAAGTCTGGATCCATAATTACGATCTTGGTCCCACCCAGAGCGTCTTCTCGACGAAGCGCGAATACTTCGCATCAGTTACCTCCATTAAGGAGCAAGCTAAGTGTCATCTATGTTCGTCCCGCAAAAAGGTCAATGGGAATATCTAAATCACCAATCAGATGAGCCAGTAAATCCGAGATGTCCTACAGTGCTCTGACAGGCGAGCTACACCAAGAGCCAAGAGGATGGTGTTAGCAGTGATTCTGTCAGCTGACTGTCCACGAGGATCGCCAGGTAGATTGAGGTCATAGGGCCGCCCAGGTTTCAGACATGATTCATGTAGTCCCGCAGCTGTGAGTCGACACAGATTTCTTCATGCCAAGTTTACCTGGGCGCGTAGCTCGGGCACCCATGGAGATTTGAGGTCCTTAGGTGAAGATTGACTTTACAGCTCCGGTAGAAGACTTCGCCCCACATGGGGTATGTCTGGAGATGCAATGTGAGAAAATACAGTTATTCCCCATACAATGTTTTTCACAACTACCTTCGGGCTTCTGTGGATTCCGGATATACATAGATAGTGCTTCTTAGCTATGGTGTTCTAAATTTTTTGGTTTAGTATCAAGGATATCCCTGAATTGAGGAGTTTTTTCTGCAGCGTGCCACAAATACCCGGCTGAAAGGGACCTCCGTCGAAGTGTCCTGGGGAACGCAGAGCCAGTATTATTACGGTCCAGATCCAGGGCATCCGAATGGATATTCTGAACCAAATCTTCTCCGATTGGTGCGACTATGCAACGGGGCCTTGATTTTAAGTGGAACCGCAAGAGGCGGCGGGCCGGATTTAATGGCCGGAGGCTAGGAGTTCAGAGTCGAGATTTTCGAACAAAAGATCACCTAGACTTGCGACGCCTCTAGCTACATTTTGACTATCCGCCCGCAATCCCTGTATTATCCTTCGAAGAGCATCAAGAGTTAGAGACGAAATGAAGTGATTGTAAATCTCCCTTGGAAGGCTGTTGGTATTAGATTAGATGCATTCCCGGTGACTTCGGTGGGCGGCTTTAATCGCGCCTGGGGTGAAATTTATGCCTGGGCCAGTTGCAGTTCGCCGCTGCAATGGTCTGATTGCCGGCTTGGCCGCACGGTGCAGGGTTTAGAGGTATGGGCTTTAGCCGCGCCGTATCCCACTGGGTGGAGAGGTCGGTTTCAGCTGATGGCCGTCCATCAGATGGGTCAAGAATCAGATTGTTGAAGCTGAAATTTCTTAGTAACAGGGCGTGGATAGCGGGTGGGGTTGCTGTGGTTGTCGTAGTGGTGTCTGCTCGGCGGAGTGAAGCGCCGTAGACGGGCCTTTAAACGTTGCGCCAAATCCAATGTCGGGTGGAGGGCAGCGTTGGCAATCCGTTGGTGCCGGCTTGGACGAACACGAACAATAGGTTGGGTGGTGATTCATTGAATAGGGGCTACTCTGCACAAGAGTCTGGTCCAGTCGTTCAGATGATTCTTCGTTCGCCGGTTCTGAGCGTAGACAGTGGCATCGGTTAACGCGAGCGTTGTGGTCCCACGGCCTTCCATCTTGCCCCTTGTTTTGGCGTGGCTCTCTTGTTCATTACTCGCCCTCTACTTGCAAGCTTGACTGTACAATTTCTGACGCGGCTGGAGAAGGCAGAGGTGCGCAACGAGGCCTGCAGTCGCCTCTCACCTGTAGAGCACGGGTCCACATCCCATTGGCGCCAGGCGTGCGTTGCATACGTGACATCCCACAGACTCGGTTTCGTGCCTGGCATTACATTCTTCGGAGGGCTCCACTGCATGGACGAACCAGCACTACGGCACAGACGGATGGAAGAGGACGGCGGCGGGTTTATGGATAGCAGTTTGGAAGTCAGCGTTCGCAGATTTCTCCCATGTGGTTACACATTAGACCCTGATCTGTTTTCTTGACAGTCCGATGCTCCTCGAAACCGGCGACGAAGAAGATTTCTTGTGTCGCCCAGAGTCTTCTTCGCCCTCGCTACCCTTGTCTTCATTGTTCTTTTCTATCAGGTGAGGGCCACCACGTTTCCGCCGGCTACTGCTCTCACACGGCACATGGCTAGTACGAATTGCTCGTTGCTCCTTTTTTCTCATCTGCAGACTCTTGGAAGCCATTGCCTTCAAAGCGAAGAGTTACTTCGGGAGCTGATGTTGAGAAGAGAGATGCGATTGTTGAGGCTTTCAAGGTGCGCTTGAATGAGTGACTAGCTTTGACTCCCGAAGCTTTAATGCAACTGCCCCTTAGCACTCATGGTCAGCCTACGGTCAGTCCCCCTCATACCAGGGTCCATTCCGATCATGGGGTCTCATTTCAAAAACAGAACGAGACGCCATGGGCGCGGATGAATACCACCCAATAAGCCATGCCGGATCCAATTTTTCACCACAAGGCGGAATCGGGTATACAGTCATCGACGCGATCGATACCATGTACATTATGGGTCTAAAGGACGAGTACAAGCGAGCAAGACGTTGGATTGAAGCAGACCATACATTTGACCGCAACAGCAACTTCAACACCTTCGAAGTGCGTGCCCTTTGTCATCTCTCGATCCTCTCCCCCGACTTCATGATCACGCTTTAGACAACTATCCGTGTCCTCGGTGGCCTCCTCTCAATCTTTCACCTCACCCAAGACAAGCTTTTTCTCGTCAAAGCTATGGACCTCGCTGAACGCATGCTCCCCGTCTTCGACACTCCATCTGGGCTGCCAATGTCAATGGCAAATCTCGGTCTCCGCAAGGCCGTAGATGACCCGTACCAGACTGGTCTTGTCAGTACAGCTGAAGCTGCCACCCTCCAACTCGAATGGAGATACCTCAGCCATGCCACTGGAAATCCTGTCTATTGGGATAAAGCAGAAAAGGTGTGTGTTTGGTGTCCGTAGGACCTGCTGCGTCAAGCTCAGCCGAATTTTTGCAGGTTATGCAAGTCCTCAAGAATTCCAAGACATACTCAAATCTAGTACCCATATACATGAAGTCAGTGTTACCGAATCCTTGAAAGGCATTCGGCTCAAGTGTAGCAGCGCAAACACAGGCCTCTTCTCGAACTCCGAGATCCGTCTAGGCTCCCGTGGCGATTCTTATTATGAGTATTTATTGTCCGTCTTCGTTCTGCTTGAATAACTATGAGCACCCTGCTGAAAATGGGCCGTATAGGAAACAATACCTTCAAACTGTATGCAAGTTTGTTGACCCTATATGCCATCTTAATACCAATATCACCTAGAATGGAACAGAACCCGTATACCGCGAAATGTACGATGCAGCAATGCAAGGAATTCACGACAAGCTCCTCGTCACAGGAGTGAAAAATGGCATGACGTTTACTGCGGAGCTACTCCCTACCTATTCCACGGACCCACAAAAGTACGCTTCTTCCTCTACAACTCCCCTCACGTAGTTTTATAACAAAAAAAAAAACCGATTAAAGTTTATACACCCTTTCACGGAAACAAGATCACCTCGTCGTGTTTCCTTGGTGGCTCACTCATGTTGGGTGCCACGACTGTAGGCACGCGTAGGCGCAGCTGTGTCACGACCACCTTATGGTAAACAGTTGACGAGCACCGGAAAACGGGATTGGAAGACGGGATATGAGTTGCTCGAGACGTGTATTGATACCCATAAAACTGCTACGTGAGTAATTGTCTTCTTCTTTTTCTTTATACCTACGCATCTCATTACAGTGGGTTATTCTTAGGGGTTTATCTCCCGAGATTGTCTATTTCCATACCCCAGAGGATGCTCAAAAGCCAGACGCGAGCCTGAAAGCGGACTGGTACATCAAGGGTGCACGGTGCGTGTCTTTTTCTTTCCCCCCCCTCATCCCATATCTTCAATAATTCATGTTTGTTTGTTTTTTGGTTCAGGCCTCATGGACCACCGGTATACGATGCCCGGTATATTCTCCGACCAGAGACGCTCGAATCAATCTTCCTGGCTTACCGGTTGACCGGAGATTCTAGATATAGAAAACTGGGCTGGAGGATCTTCCAATCAATAGAGAAGTACTGCCGGCTAGAAGATGGGGGGTATGCCAGCATTCTAAACGTAGATGACAAGAATAGCCGTAAAGATGACAAGATGGAGACTTTCTGGCTGGTAAGTCCCTTCCTGTTGTTAGCTCCCCAAGAAAATAAAAATGACTCACTGGGGGGGAAACGTAATGGGTAGAGTGAAACGCTCAAGTACCTGTATCTCTTGTTCTCAGATGAGAGTGTAATTCCACTGGATAGTGAGCCCCCTATACTTCGCTCACTTTGTTCCCTGCGTTGCTGAAACAGGTTTCAGAATATGTCTTTAACACCGAAGCCCATCCACTACCGATATTCACGCCCAATCATCCCCTTGCCGATTTCTAGCAAATATTATCTTATATAATATTTTTGGAGTACTGATATTTTCGAAGTTACACTAGTTTATTTTGATTGGATTCATTGGAGCCGGAGAAATGCACGATCCTAAGATGACTAAATCACCTGAACAAGTTCACTCCCATCCAGATAACTCCTCGATGAACTCCTCTTCCTCATCATCTTGGGGATAGATCATCCAGTCAATTCGACATCGCACTCATTTTTCTAAAAAAAACACACACACACAAAACGCTTACCTATTAGATTAAGCTGACTTGTATCAGCAGCCAGCAATATCTCCCGTAATGTCATACTCGTCTGCGACCGTTCGTCATCCCATACCGATTCTTGCGCACTATCCCCCTCTAATCCCATTCCGCCCCCCTCATCAAGCAAACCCATCGAGCCGGTAGAAGTAGTGGTCGGTATAATGTGGTAGTCCGACAGGTGGTTCCTCAAATACCATCGGTATGGAACGCCGAGGTGTTCGCATAGCCATAATAGGCGTTTTCTTGTGACCAGATGTCCATATCCTGTTGGGATGAGGTGCTTTTGATCGTGGTGTCTTGAAATCGATGTCCTCCGTTGAGTCGTCCTTGGTCGCCAAAATGATCTACACAATACAATTCAAGGTGTTTTCAATTGAAGATCTCAATCTCGGCGCTGATGGGGTGCACTTTGTGCGCACACATGCGCACCCACACACGCACGTAATACACACACCTTGGACACTTCATCATCAACCACATGTTTGATTTCTTCTGCAGATCCGAATGTGCTAAGTATCAAAGAGGCCCTAATAGAATTTCGCGGTTTGTGCTTCGCCTTTTGGGTTTTCCCGGCTTTAGCGCAACTATCGGAGGCCCCTGTCTCGCTCTGATGCCAATCCGTTTTTGGCCTAAGATCAAGTCGATGTTGCGGTAATGAGAATGGTGGTGGTGGTGGTAATGGTGGTGGTAGTGGGAGGACCGCTGGATCGAGCGCCATTGCTCGGAGTGCTCGGGGATCTAGCACCTGAGGGAGTTTCTGCATCCCTTGACGTACATCGTCGATCCTCTTTCCAAATCCTTCCGCTGTTTCAAAATGCGGTAGCGACAACCGCTCAAACAAGTCTTGATTTATGATAGGCTGATGGGACCAGGTTACGCACACGAAGAAACGGGACGCCCTGGCCGTTATTATTGTCTTTGTTTAAATTTACACACATACCTTTTGCATCATGTTCCTACCATAGGTCATCGCACTCTTCCAGAGCCTTATACGTGGGGTAATGGACGGCCTTTCCCGATCGCAATGCCTTTGAAAATTCAAGGGGTTTTTGTTCCGCACCAACTATTTTCCCAAGGGCACTAGAAAGTCGACGGTGCATCGTTTTTTCCGAGAGCAGATCGTCAGCGCATAGCGCCAGGGCACGTCGGTCAGGGTCGATAATGTTCGTCTCAACGTCCGTATTTTCTGAGCGGAAGACTTTTCGAGAAGGAGTTACGACAGAACGACACAGACGTTTAAGCTCCATGGGGTGACGCGCTGCTGCGACTGGCAGGAGAGACGGGTTGGCCTAAAAAAAGGAATCAATTAGATAGAAAAAATAGTCGATGCCAGGAAAAGACTCGCAGAGAAACCAGATCGATCGTTTTTTGCCTGGCCCGCATTATGTCGGTGCAAATCGTACACTCTCTTGCCATCACGCTCAGGCTGCTGCAAATCAAAGCAAGGCAAAACTAGGCCTGCCAAACGGATGAGGTATGCAAGGGCACTTGATCCCTGGTCACCTCCCCAAAAGCGACGTTGAACGCCCTCATATTTCTGTTTTACCAAGGCACGAAGATGATCCACAGAAAGCGATCGCAACATCGAATTTTGCTTTCCCTGCAGGATCATATTCTTTCAAAAAGGGGCGTCATAAAAAATCAGGTTAAATCATTGGCTTGGTGACACACCTGCAAAGCCCGAAGGTCAAGTTGTCGCTGTGACAAAAGAGACGCTCGACGGACCCATTCGTGCCTTACAGCACGACATTGAAGAAGCCGGTCGGTATAAACGGCCGGAATCGTAGCTGCAAGGCCCTTGGAAAACTAGTAAATCGTCACAAAAAGGCCCTGGTAATACAAAACTCACGAATAACTGGTCCCGCGAATACGACCCTGACTTGTCCATCAACACCTGCGTCGAAAAGGCCACAAGCATCCGCTCAAACCTTGAAAACCAGGAAAAAATAATTCAACAAAACAACCACCACGCTTGAATGCAACACCAACTTGACCCCAGCACATTCCTCAAATAATGATTTCCGAACAACAACATCCTTCCACCACATCGCCACCATCACCTTATCTCTCTCACTACCATCTGCATCATCCTGAGAATGTCCATCTTTCCCGACTCCGATTCCCATCCGCATCCGCTTTGAATTCACCGAGGTCCTATGTGAAGAAGAAGAAGAGGTCGAAGAAGCAAAAGCCACAGTGGTTGTAGGAGTCGCGGAAAACAACACCCGATGACGCAACGCCTCGAGGTACTTTGAAACAGAGGTCCGGAATGCCAAACTATCAGCGGGCTGAACACAAGGATACATTGGCAGAATCTAACATGTTCAGGGGTTTCGCGAAAAAAATAAAAATAAAAACAAAGAAGAAGAGAAGGAGAGAGAGAGATTCTGACATTCCTTGCCCCCGCTAGTTCCAACTGGCCAACGAGAAAGTAACATATATCTTCCATAATCTTTGTACGGTCTTTCAGACCTCTCAAGCGCGGGTTGAATATTTGATCATCATATTGAGGTTCGTTTGCGTGGGGGTAGTTTAGTATGTGCAAGTGTACGAGGAGAATCAGGGGGAGGGGCAACTGCATTTAATTAAAGGGATTGTAACCGGGTGATGCATGAATTTGGCGTTTATCAAATAGACACAAATAAAGCACTGATTGCTTATGTGATATGACGACACCATCATTGTCGTCTCTGTGATAACCAGCTGGGACTATGGACTAAGACAGAGCACAAGTAACGAAAATGATCCAATTTTTTGATTAAAGATATGTTAAGTACATGCATTTTTCTAGGTCTCTAAGCTTATGTAAAAGGTAAATACAGCAGGCTTAAATTAAGATTAAGGGAAGCAGTCAGAAATATGTATGTTTGGGCATAGAGAAAGTTTGTTTTTGCGAGAATGGTATTACTTGTCAAGCTCCTTCTCAAGAATTTCGATTATATTATTCAGAGGAAGCACTGACTTCGGAAATACGAAATATATTCCGCAAAAATGTCTCTATGTCGGCTTCCCCATCTGAGAATACTATTTAATATCGGATGTGAACATTGTGCGGGTCCGTGAGCGGACCAATCTTACATCAGCCTTTAGGTTGATTCCGTTGCTCATTATTGCCGCCGCTGTCCTAACATTGAACCCAGCAAGTGCGAACATCAAGTAGGACCGACTGGCAGAGCGCGGAGTTGGCTTCAGCCCTAGTGGTAAAGGCTTAATTAAGCCACCAAACTCGGGCTAAGTTGATTGCTGTGCATGCTCGGAGAGCGGCCATGACTCAGCTGGCCACACCCCTCTCGGGTTCACACTCAGTGCACACATGAGCAATGCGCGCGGCGCACCAGGGCAATCGAGCTCCCAAGGTCAAGGATGTTGTCCGCATCACGATCGAATGACATTTGCGAAACATCGCTGATGATAGCAGACACCCGCCGATCACATCGTATATTGGGAGTGGCCAAAGCCACCGATTGTTGAATAAAAGATGCAGATTTGTATAATTATAGCCCGGAGCGACAACTTGAAGCAGAGCAATCGGATGTTCAAGATGCGCCTTCCAGTTCACTAGACTCTCAAGACCTATGCTTGAGAAGGTCCTGTGGTACGGGTCAGGACTTTCCACGGACTCGGGTATGGAACAATAATCGCTCCATCGAAGACATCACGCCAGCAGAGCACCTTGTTATTTCCACGCCCGAGGATGTATGGCCTATCCCAGACTGCCCCCCGTGGCTTCTCAAGCAAATTATGGCGGAAAAGGATTTTGGGATAACGGCGGATGATTTTGTGGCGGAAGTTTGCCGGAATCTGGAAAACATATGTGAGAATAGAGCAAAGGGACATAGAAGGGTGGAATACATTCTGGGAAAGTTCGGATATCTCGAGTCCTGTCTCAGTAAAATGTGCAGTTCCTGAACTTCCTTGCCATAACATAGGAATTAGTGCATAGTTGAACTCTGTCAGAGCAGCAACCATTTGCGAATCAAGCGGGATTGATTGACAAAGGACGAAAAAGTCTTCAAGTAGAATGTGATACAGGTTGCGTATGCCATTAGACGGCCATGCTAGGGGTATGTCGGTGGGCAATGCTAGTGAGATTAAGTAAAGGCTCAGCCACCATTACAGAAGATTACTCACAGGCAATTGTGCAGGCATGCACTTTGTTGAGTTTCTCTAATAGTTCCCGTCGCAGGGCCACTGCACATTCTGATAAAATACAGAATTTTCCCGACCGAGCTGGGTCACACAGAAATTCCTTGAAGGACGCATGATAAAAGTGAATATACAAGGGTTCGCCATCTAACCTCAGAACGGAGGAAAGGTGGCGACAAGCACTCCGAAATCGCGATTCGGAAAGACCCAGCAGATTTGCATTAGTAGCAGCGCCAATTCCGAGTCTGAATTCCGTAGTCAACAAAATCTTCTGTATGGTTGGAAGTATTTTCGACGGTAAGCGCTGCATAATTAATGTATAGAATGTATCCAGCTTAGACAGCGGGTTTATCGAACTGATATTTGCTGAATGCACCGCAAGAGCGAGAACTGCACGTAGCTGATCCTCGGGGCTAGATGAATCCTGTTCACCAATGAAACGAACCACAGTAGCTGCATAGATAAACAATCCAGCCGAGAGGTCAACAATAATCCAAATATCTTGCTCGGATATCCACGAAGGCGGCAGGTCATTTCGTTGTCGAATTTTCTCTAACTCGTCTGTCAGGAATAGCATAATCTCGCCGTCGATGGCGCGAGATATGGGGAGTTCTAGGTGAAATGATATTGGAAGGACATCTTTGGACTCGAATGATGTGACGAGGTGAGATTCGGGGCGGCTGGCAAAGATCCAGATGAAAGGAGTGGATTGAGTGCGCACAGAATTGGCGATAATGTCAACAATGTCACACTGGGCCTCGATAGTATCGCATTCGTCCAACCCGTCAATTACAATGGCCAGTTCTTCAAGTTCTTCCCCTCGAGCCTTGAGCTCTCGAAGCGGAGCGATGATGAGGTCTTCGAACTGTTGCCTGATAGACTTGGTGACTAGAGCCGGGTTATCATGCACCATGGCATCAACAATTTGTCGACACAACTTGTTTCTTGTTGCGAGTTGATAAGAAATGGTGGTGAAAAACTGATTTGGATTGTCCCTGGAATTGGGTGCCGAGAAGAAGAACGACGCGCCAAGCTTGTCTTTCAAGGCTTCCGCGCATGACTGTGCGACTGCTGACTTTCCAACGCCGGCGGGACCATGTAACCAGAGAATGCGACCAACACGGTCAATGCCGTGGAGCGCCCAATCAGTGATCTTGCTAATATGCTCCTTGCGAGTGCCAGGGTGGCAACATGGAGGAGGGTACCGGGCAAATGAATCATGTAAAGCACCTGGAATAGAAGCATCGAGGAGGATTTCGAGTCCTTTTGTCTGTGTTAGGAGTCGGAATGGGAGTTGAGGTAAGAGGGAACTCACCGCTCTTTCTACTGCTGTTGATGGTCTGCGAGGTAATATGATTATTGACGGCGTGACTGTTGATGGTCTGTGAGGTAGTATGATTATTGACGGTATTGACGGTATGGCTTTGGTCAATGATATGCGAATTATTAATGGAGAAGTTATGCGCATCCGAGAGAACACCCTTCGACATGATTGTGCCAGAGAGCAAGGCAAAGTTGTGGCAGAGTGCTTGGGCTGTGCCACTTATCTCCCGAAGTCAAACTCACGTGTGTCTTTCCTTTTTGGTGACACATGTTGGGGCCGTGGCTGCTGCACGTGGCTACAAGCGCCGTATGACCTCGTATGACAAAGAGTACGACGACTGTAGTTGGAAAAGAAAAAAAAAACAACCATAACCTGCATACGCATATAACCAACGCGCGTAACCCAATATATATAACATCAAAACACACACACCACAACCACAAAAAAAACCCAGTCGAGTGTGAGCACAGACGCGGGAAGCATAGATGCACTTGTAGCCGAAAACCATACAAAAAAAAATAATAGCTGCTATCAAAAAAAACCCCAGAATACTCCTACATACTCCATCATAAAATCAAACGTACATCGAAAAAATCATTAATTAGCAACAGACGACACACAAAAAGCGAGAGAAGAGAGAGAAGAGACATATAAGCAAATTCAAAACAATTTACCAAAGCGGTAGATTTTTTTTTTTCAAGCATATGAGAGATAGAAATGTCCACCCAGCCTTTTTAATAGAATCCCCTTTGCTTTCCCCCCTTTTCCCCCACGCGCACCCCCCTCTCAGCCAGCCCGAGCACAAATCCCAGATTCACTGGGGTCAATAAATAAATAACCAGTTCGATGTGGCAAAAAGCCTTCGTGATCCATCGTAAAAAAACAAAAAAGAAAAAAAACCCCCACCGCAAGGCCTTTTTTGGTCCCCCCCCTCCTTATAAAGCACCCCTTCGAATACGCGCTTGAATACCACGTATCCTCCCTGTTCCCTCCCCTTTAGTGAGGTTACTCCTCGTAACCTTTCAACCCTCCTTTGACTACTGCTCACTGCTCATACGAAACACCGCCCTGAATAGACGCCATCCAAATCCTAGTTTTATACAGCCTAAACCACACACAGACATCCCGTAAGCAAACAACCATCAAAACCGACAAAACGTAAACGCACCTGAACAATTCCCTAACAAGCTCCCTAAAATCAATCCTCTTATCCGCGATAAAATAGAACGTCAATTTACGACGATCCCTGCTCGACATTGTTACATCAAAGAGAGAGTTGTAGGACAACGCAGGGGCAACGTACCACTGATACTCCGCATCAATAACCTCCATAGGCAATTTCTTCGCCTTGACTTTACTCTGACACAACTGCAACGCTTTCATCTCATCCTGTATCTTTGCAGCCATCATGCTAACCCAATACCAATCAGCCCAACGAGAAAGAAAGAGAGACAGAGAGAGACAGAAACATACGCATTATCCTGCTGCCCAGCCTTCCCAAGTATCATCTTCGGATTAATCTCCTTCTTCCCCTGCTGCTGCTGCGCCCCGCCCTGCACTCCTCCTCCCTGACCTCCACTCCCACCAGGACTCATCGGTCCATCCATCCCATACCCAACCGCAGCCGCAGCCGCAGCAGCCTTCTCCGCCTGCTGCCTCTGCCACGCATCCACCTCCCCAATCGTAATCGTATCATTCACAATCGTACCCAAATCCTTCCCCCTATCCGCCTCCACAATCACCAAATCACCAACCTTGATATCCAGGGATAGATCAGTAAGGTAGAACAAATCCGTGCGCCCAGCTTTGAATTCGACAATGAATAACGGACAAGACGGCGGGACAGAGTGCAACGGAACACCCTTGCCAAGATCATTAAGGTTCGGTTGAGATCCTTGACGATCCTGGTGCTGGTGCGATCCATGTTGCGGCAACGGAGGATTGTTCAAATTCGTCGAAGCCGAAGGCGGCTGCGAAGCGCTCGTCGAAGTAGCGCTGAGTGGAGTAGGCGGTTCCGAAGGCCGCCGCTGCATCTGTTGAGCAAAGAAAGGCTGTTGCTGTGGATTGTTCATCCTTGATCCACCGCCACCGCCTGTAGTGGGCGAGATCGGCGAGGCATTGAGACCGGGAGGGACACCTGATCCGGAGAAGGATGGCTCTCGATTTCTCGAGTAGGGCATCTGCGCACTGCCTCCTCCTGCAGTGGTATATTTAAACCCTTGACCAGGAATAAACCGTGCAGGCGAATCCTGCTGCTGTCCTCCGTACTGATGATGCTGTTGTTGCTGCTGGAACTGGTCATACTGACTCCCTCGGGAAGGGCTATCCCTCCCCGCCGAAAACTCGCTATCACTCGGGGTCCCAATGGGCTGCCTGTACGAGCTGGGAATATTCAAGTTGATGGACTGATAGGGCGCGAGTAAATCTCGGGAAGGCGGGCTTCGCGACAGCGGTGCATAGATAGGTAGAGACGCAGGCTGGCTGGGCGGGTGCGTAGACGAAGCGGAAAGGAGCGGGGGGTCATTTGACCCAAGGTTCAGCAACCCAAGGTCACTCGCAAGATCGTCATCTGACAGCTTGAGATTGCTTCGTCCATATGCAGCAGTGGTCGTACGACTCGGTTCCTCGAGACCATCGACAGGCGGGGCATTGAAACCAACAACACCCCTCCGCGGCTGAACGACGCTAACACTATGTCTCCTACTCGTTGTGCCGCTTCCACCACCACCACCACCACCGCCACCGCCACCACCGCCCCCGCCATTATCCTCTCCACGCGGATTCATCCACAACTCACGGAATGCAGACCCATCATCCAACAAAATCTGCCCGACGTCCCTGCGGAACGGGCTCTGATTCGTCTCCGTGATCCTGTTCGAGCCGAGGCCATTACCGAGGAACCCATTCGAGGGGGAGGATGACAGGAAATTACTCGGGGAGCGACCGAGCGTGCCTAGGGATCCATAGCGGCTCGGCCCTGGCGGTTTAATCTCACCATATCTTCCGGGAATAGCCAGAGGACTGGAAGTGTTGAACGACTCATTCCAGCTGTTCATGGCAGATGAACCAAAGTAAGAGCCTCCAATGGCACCCGGGCGCCCGGTAGCGAGGGACTGAGAGCGACTGCGGGTAGGATCATTACCATACGACCGACCACGGCCGAGAGAAGGGGGAACCAAGCGATCATCATACGTATCCGAGACGGCCTCATACTCGTCGTCCTCGATCGTAGGGAACACCCGATCTCTCATCGCGGACGAGAACTGGGACTGGGAGTTGGCGGAGAAGGACGAGCTACGGATGGGGATGGGTTGATGATTGGTGCGATTGGCACCAACGACGCGCGAGGCAGCAGACCATTGAGTGACGGGAGAGTTGGCGGTGCCACCACCGAGGCTGGACGGGATGAAATGCATGGCAGATGGGGAAGAGACAAAGGTGGAGTCGGGGGGATGTGGTGGTTGGCTAGTAGCTCGTTCGCGGAGGGATGCGGGGGCACCTCCGACGGGAATGCCGTTTCCCCGACCGAGGCCCTCTGCGCCGACGCCATCGAAGCCAGTCGAATGGGCAAATCGGCTCCTGCGGTGGTCGTCGTCATCAGAGGCGCCGAGTTGATGGAGGGTGTTGTTTTGGGCCATAGCTATCCACGGACACACTCTCGGGGGCCTTTGTGAGAGCTGGGGGGAAGGAGACCAGAGATCGCAGGGCGTTGATAGAGGGGGGTCACGGGGAGGAGTGAGAGTGAGAGAGTGTGAGGTCGAGCAGGGTGTGGGTGAGTACGGAGTGGCGTTGAGTCTAGGCAAGACAGTCTATCTGGGAGAGGTGAACACAACATTGCGAGAGAGGAGAGAGAACGGGGGACAACGTACAGAGGGGTGAGAAGAAAGTCTAGTCTAGTAGAGATATCTACGGGGGCTTGTTGTTCTAGAGAAAAGCAGTCGGGGGAGGGCGATGGGCAGCTGACAAGTGTAAAGGGGAGGAGGTCACATGGTTTGTTTGCTATTCATACATCAAATACAACATCCACTGCTCGAAATGCCGTATTCCCCGGCCACACCTCAATCGGCACCTCGCACTCTACCGTCTCCAGCCGCGTCGCCCGCCACCCCTCATCGCCACCCCCATAGTCTACCCCTCGCCCCACTCCCCCCGCTGCATCCGCCTTGATCCCATCATACCCACGTTCATCATCATCATCATCATCACCACCACCACTCCCACCGTCCCCCTTACCGCCGTACTCATCACCCACCATCACACTCCACATCGAGTCCACAAACAGCTGCGTCCAGCTCCGCGTCTGCTCGCTCTTCATAAACACCCTCGACTTTCCCATCGGTGCAAGCTTTTTCGGCGCTCGCCACGACGACCCCCACTCTCCCCGCGGCCCGTCCCTCTCCAGACTCTTCAAGCACACGCCCTCTGTTCCCCCGTCCGAATCCTCGGCAGAAACAGCAACAAGCAGACACAGCCGGACCTTCCACTCCAGGCCACCAACACACCCAGGCAGCGGATCCTCGCTATCATCGATCCGAACCTGAAATGCTGGACTAGCATCAGATGGAATGTCCAACGCAAACGCCATCCGGAGCGTGTTGAGCGTAAACGAGGCACAGTGCTCCGCGTATGCCCTTTTCAGACTCCGAACACTCGAGACAGTCCTCGGAAGCGTCTCGTGGGCTTCAAGTACAGCAGACAACTTGTAGAAGTGCAACGTGAGCGAGAGAGAGCACTGAAGAGCAAAAAAAAGAGATCCCATACCTGTAGCACCCGAGCACGTCCTGTCCGCTCATTCAGCTCCACCACCCCACTCACCGTCTCTCCAAGTCGATACGCCGACTTGGTAAACGTCAGTACTGCCACCCTCACCCCGTCCTTGTTCACATCGTACGACGCTAGAATTCATGTTAGCACCCATCCAGGCCCCATACATCAGGTACCCACCTTTTTTCGGCATTCGTGTCAATATCTCCACCGCCTCTCGACACCCAGCCAACGCGCGATCCTCCTCTTCCTCATGCTCCCTCGCGTCATCCAGACTCATCCTCAGTCCAACATCTCTTCGCACAGGATCGCTCTCAGATGCAGGCGAAGATAACGATGATGACCCCTCCCTCTCGTTGATTACCGGAGGTAACGACGCAAGCAGCCGTGCTGTATACTGCTTCAATTCATCCAATGATCCTTCCACGCTTGATTTGGCTGCATCTCAAGTCAGAAACCTTCAAAATACAACAAAAACAAAACCTTACCTAGAGATAAATGGGTCGTCTTCTTCAGCTTGGCCACCGTTATACCAGTCTCTTCCACAACCTTCCCTTGGGCCTCCGGTATCTCCTTCTCCCTCCCCTTGCCAAAGCTCAAAAATCGATTGTGGGAGACAGGCCAAAGAATATCATACGGCCTAGGCGGTCGATTCACTGTTAAACCACATTATTGGAAAGGAAGATCGTCGAAAGGCGTTTCTTTGGCTTACCCGTGACATGATTATACACCCGAATGGGTACCTTCATCATCCGACTTACACTGCTCATACCCGAATTCGATTTGGGACCTGACGATCCGGCTCGACACGTCCCAACCACGAGTTCGTATGAAAACCTTAGTGCCCGACCTTGAAAAGTCGGAGGTAATACATCCGGTAACTTGATGGTATATGTATCTGTGTAACAGTACAACCCTTGAATTAAATACCAACAAGAAAGTGGGAGAGTGCACTTACAGCTTCTTGATTCACCTGGAAATAAGAACAAATCAACAGCAAGCATGCTAGGCTGCGCCTCAAACGTTGGTAACGGCAACTCGGGATCAATATTCTCATCCAATGCAGCTCCACCACCACCCCCTCCATTCAAAGTCCCCAATCGCGTGCCACTAGCTGACTTGGGAGCCTGCCCTCCATTAAGTTGACCACCCAGAGATGACGTTGACGGCGAAGACGACGAAACCAGGGTATGATCACGTCCACCCGTACTCGTCGACAACAGCGACATCAAACCCGCCGAAAAACTTGCCGAGCGTCCATGTGCGCCCGCTGGCCTTCTCCTGGGATGCCCAGGATACGGTACCCCGCCGCCGCCTCCACCACCACCACCCCCTGAATCAAGACTAGGACCAGTACCGACACTGGCACCACCCGCATACAACGACTGCGTATGCGTAATATCCATACTTCCTCCACCTACCACCACCCGCTTCCTCATCAACGCCCCCCTTACACGATTCATCGTCCTCCTCTGCTCCACTGTCGTTGATGTTGCCGTTGTCGTCGTCGCCGTTGTTATCAGTCACCCCCTGGTCCTTGTCCCCCCTCTCCGGGAATGACACAAACAGTGCCAACAAGTTGAGCATACGAGTAGAGAATGAGTTCAGTTTGAGTTTGTGCAAAAGTAGAGGAAAAGGCGGTACGTGGGTAGGGGGGAGAAGGTACCTGGAGACGACTCTTATTGTTGTTGCTGCTACTGCTGTTGGCAGTACCGAGAGGGGGTTGCCCGAGGCCAAGTTGCATTTGCTGAGAAAATCGCTGCGTATGAGGCTGGGGTTGGTGTTGGTATTGCGATGCCGCCGATGCTGAAGGGTACGCTTGCACCGTATTCGAGCCCGCTGGAGCAGGCTGGGAATGTGATGGTTTGAGTGTAAGACGGGGAAAGTGGGGAGGAGCCAGGTGGGGACGTCGGAGAGGGTGTTGTGGAAGAAGGATATCCAGAGAGTAAAGACTCGGAGATGGTATCAAGGGAGAGTGAAGCATTGGGCGGCGGTGATGCTAATGGTGGAGTACCGGGTCGCGGGGGAATAGAAGTGGTAGGCTGAGAGGACGTCGAGAGGAGACCGACCGTCGAGAAGGGATTGTTTTCGGGCATGTGGATGGTTGGAAGATAGGGATAAAGCATCCGTGCGTGCGAGAGGCGAGGATGTATGAGGTGATGTTGGTGCTAGCAATAAGTAGAATAATAAAAACCGATTAGCACGGGAACACTCAAAGCCAACACGGATAAAAAAAGAAAAAGAGATCTCACATTGGTTTGCATCCGGGAACGTCTGCTTGGAATAGGGCACAGACGCTGCCACAATTCCCTCTCCCAACTGTTCCTCTAGCTCCTGTGACGAAACCGACACCGACAGTGACTTTGCCAATAACTTCTTCCTCCTTTGCTCCAGTAACTCAGGAAAATTGTCCCGTCCGGAGCACCCTTCCTAGCTGTCCCAACGAGTCCCTTTCTCCTAGGAAACCCATCAGTCAGCAGGTCCAATTAGCCTTCCGAGGGAGTGGTGTGACGGCACTACGCGGTGTGAGTCCCGGTGACGTTGGCGGTCGGGCAAGTGGTGCAGATGAAATCGAATGCGCTCCACGCTTGTGTGTATATGCCTGCGGACGCGCGGGGACAGACGGCTTCGGCGAAGTGGTGGTAGTGGCAGTAGTAGGTGGAAGGCACCAACATCGGGTGTGCGTGTATTGGTGAAAGTAACAGTGACGGAAAAGTGCTCGCCCGCGAAGAAAGACGACTGCGAAGGGGTTATAACAACACGCACGGGGGATTCATGCTCTGCTCGTGCTGCATTGATGCCCGGCATATGGCTAAGTTAAAGACAAAGAGATTGTGTCGTGGGTTTAGCCAAGAAGTTGGCGCGAAGTTTCCACGTTTACAGTTGATCAATGTAATTTCAAGTCGACCGTGACCGCGAGGCGGTTATAATGCCAGGTCTTGTTGTAAGGAATGACCCTAGAGATATCCAAAATAGCTGAGAGAGAGAGGATGACAGAGAATAATATACATACGATACATACCGTTCACAAGGGAAAGGCGAACAGTGACCACATGTGTTTGACAGCGGCTTTGGACACAAATAGTCCAGAAATAACCGATCCGAGTGTCACCGGGCTCGGAAACCTAGTATGTCTCTTCCACATAATAACCCAAAATACCTTAAGATTTTTTGTGAAAACCCCAACAACACCAATTGCACTGCCTTACATGTCCCAACTTGACGTCCCAATTCTGGTGTTTACCTGGTGCTGTTGAGAGAAATACCTGGAGATTTAAATCAAGCCCTGATAAGGTAATTGAAGATAGTCGGGACGCTGAAGAAGAGGGCAGCACAGCTAATTAAGCTTGTTTTCCAGCCATTAGCTTATGGGGTCTATATACCAGCCAAACACGCCAGCACTGCTCTTAACTAACTAGCTATATGGGCTGGGAGCCTGGGAGTAACCATGGTTTGAGCAACGGCCTTGAACAAGCTGGGCTACGATACGCTAGGTCAACGACTGATTGGGGATGGATCCCGAGCTACCATATGGCAGATCCCATAAACGGCAGGCAGCAAGATGATTGGTATTGAGCTAGTGAAGTGTCCATTATAGTGGAACCTCCATAAGTTACTCACCACAGTGGGTGCGCCTAGACAGCACATTACTCTCATTCACTAGGCTATAATAACCAGGTAAACGATAAATGATGAAGCTGAAACTATCAGCAACATTAACGCCTCCTCTAGGCAAGTGTATTTAATACAACATGGTCGAAATTTCTTCATTTAACCATTTCGCCCCGAATAATGTCCAAGGCTGACTTTGACGTTGTGGTCTCTAATGTTCGATCAACCCAATGGATTGGTTACGTATCTTGTACGTCTCCTGGATATACTCTCAGATTACTAGAATCACCTGATGTCATATTGCCACCAGATCCTGCAGCCGCTCTGCTCGTTTATGATTCCCTCTGTCTGTTCCCACAAGAGGTAGGGACGTCCTTCATCTAATAATTCACGCTTCAGTGAAATTAAACAACAACACAGGTCCGCTGTATATACAGGTACTATCTAGTAGTCCCTCATTGGTGGCAAAGTCAGGCTTAGCGGAGTGTATCAGCCGCTCTTGGTCATGGACCCAGGTCACCTATATCTCCCTCCGTGTACTGGCTTTTCTAGGGGTGATGTGGGTATCTAAGTCTTATTCCTCCCATCCACTGCAGATAAGCTAATTTAAACCAGACTTGAAATATACAGTAAGAGAATATTTTTTTCCTCTTTCAAGTTTATTCAGATTACAAATCTAAACATCCCAATACACCAGCTAGTGTGAACGACTACGATTCTTTTGCTGTGAGTAAACCCCGTGAACGACTTGACTCATCCCAGCATTTACTTTGCTTGCTAGATGTAAGCAATTAATATCATGTTGTGCCGTCTGATACTTAGCGGCTCCAGTTGCGGGAGTTATATTGTGATCAAAGGATTGTGAGTTCCTCAGCTTCTGCTCGTACCTGCTCCTGTTTCCTAGCTACATATCAGGACAATGGATTTCTTAATTCCTGCTGTCATCAAGACAATGCTCGTCCTAAGACTGCGTGCATTGTGGGACTGCAAAATCACAGGTAAGGGCCCAGATTCAGCATAATAGCGAAACGACAATTCTAAATAGATGAACTCAGTCATGGTCATTCTTTATTCTTTGACATTTAGTTTGTCTGAATTGTCAAAGAATCTAGCGCATGAATTGACTTTTTTTATGACACAGTTGAACTAATGGTATATTGCAGTTTTCTGACTCGTTCTGAGTTCAGTAGCTATAGATTACTTATCCTCCTATTTAGACTGGGCTAGTGCAGAACCTTTGGCTCTTTCCTACCATATTGGAACATTTTGTAGACGCGAACTCCCTCCATGGCTGCTGGTATGACATCAACCCACTCCTTGCGAATAGAATTACTATGGGTGTTTGGTGAGTCCACGATGTATTATGTCGCAACCTGGAATTCTGATAATAATCAGGATCTGCCGGGTGGTTAGCACCGGTGTGTATATTCTTACCCCAATGCCTGCGGAATATCTTACCTGCTCAAGGTGTTGAGCTTCTCTTGACTCTCATTAAACTCTTCCAACATTTGAGAGAATTCAATCATCCTGGGAGCTCACTTCGCGCTCGCTTTGCACATATGAGAGGATTCACACCAGTTTTCTATGTGTTCTACCGTGACGGAACATTGTTTCTTATTCCGTAAGCTCCATGTCGTTTATCTCACCGACATTTAACACTAAATCTAGTGCACCCTCAAGAATTTTCGGTCAGCTCTAGGTTACCTGTTCCATCTTCGTCACCGTTGACCCTCTCATTGCCTAGTCGCAAGCTTGATGGAGCTAATCGGCTTAGACTGGGCACACCCACCCATTTATGCAATAGCGCTTTGCCAAGTGTAAGCAACTTCATCTGCACTGGAAACTATTATTATAAAGTGACATTATGTCCCCATTAGGTGGACATCGGTGGCGTACTATATTTGCGTAGGTATCACTCTCCATACGAAAAGTTCGGGCTCAGTATAAGAGACACCCCCAGGGTACAAGGTTGATCCTTAACCTGCGTGAGGCCAACTGTGGGCTTACGGAATCCATGGTTTCACGAAGAATCTCGAGCTTGCGATTTGAGAGTCAAGGTCCTCAAGAAAGTAATGATGCGGGTGGAAGAAACAGTGGGGATGTTAGGGAAGGCGGCATAAATCATCGTTCTCGAGTGGTCGAAATTGATTCGGATTAGCCAAATAGTAACGACAACAAGGCTACCGGACCCTCACTAGGCCTCACTTCTGAGGATCATTTTATTCACAAGTAAATACAATGTAAAAAAAATACATGTTTAGGATCAGCCTTTTCGGCATGCGCTACAAATACCTCCACTCTCCCTGCAGCCTATCTCTCTCGAAACTCTTCAAGCACATCCCTTCGTTCCCCAATCCGAATCCCCAGCCGAAACAGTAGTAAGCGGACATAGCCGGACCTTCCACTCCAAGCTACGAACATACCCGGGCAGTGGATCTTCGCTGTCGTTGATCCGTACCTGAAATGCTTGAACTCGTATCAGATGGAATGTCCAACATAAATGCCATCCGGAGCGTTTTGAGCGTAAACGAGGCACAGTGCTCCACGGACGCTCATTTCAAACCCCGAATATTCAAGACAGGGCTTGGAAGTGTCTCGAGCGCAGCTGTAGGAGTGTAGTGAGTAGAAGAGAGCGATGGGAAGCAAGCACCGAGATCACATGCCTGCAGCCCGAGTATGTCCTGTACGCTTGTTTAATTCCGCAACCGCACTCACCGTCCCTCCAAGTCGATATGCAGACTTGGTAAATGTCATTACTGCGATCCTCACCCTGTCCTTATTCACGTCGTACGGCGCTGAATTCATATCAGTACCCATACACACATGCATTGGTACTTGCCCTTTTTCGGCATTCGAGTCAATATTTCCACTGCCTCTTAACGCCCAGCCAATGCACCATCCTCTTCTTCCTCGTGTTCCCTCGCATCATCCAGGCTCATCCTCAGTCCGACGTCTCTCCCGCACGGGATTGCTCTCAAATGTAGGTGAAGACAACGACAATGGCGCCTCCCTCTCGTTGACTCGGGAGGGTAACGACGCAAACAGCGGTGCTGTATACTGCTTCAAGTCATAGAGGGATCCTTCAGCGCACCATTTGGCTGCATCAAACATAAAAAGGTCGATCAGAAAACTTCAAAGCACTGGCAAGGGAAAACTCTACCCAGAGACAAATAGGTCGCCTTTTTCAGCTTGGCTATCGTCGCACTAGTTTCCTCTACAGCTCTCCCTTGAACCTTTGGTATATCCTCCTCCCTCTCTTTCCCCCGGTTCGAAAACCGATTACGAGAGACAGGCCTTAAAATATCGTATGGTTTGGGCGGTCGATTCGCTATTGAAAAAAAAAATAGGTGGGTACCTTCATCATCCGACTTATGCTGCTCATGCCCGAACTTGACTTGGGACTTCCCGACGACCCAGCTCGACATGTCCCGACCACGAGATCGTATGAGAACCTCGGTACCCGGCCCCTATGAGCCAGAGGTAACACATATGGTAACTTGATGGTATACACAACTGTGTAACAGCATGGCCTTGAATTAAAATATCATCAGAGAAAGCAAAGGCTGCACTTACAGCTTATTGATTCGCCCGGGGATAATAACAAACCAACAGCGAGCATGCTAGGCTGCGTGCTTGAGCGTCGGTAGTGGCAGTTGGGATCGATATTCTCGTCAAATGCAACCCTACCACCACTACCCCCTCCGTTGAGAGTGCCAACCACACTCCACCAGCCTGCCTAGGAGCCTGCCCCCATTAAGTTGGCCACCCGAAGATGATGTCAAGGAAGAAGGATAAATTGGGCGGTGGTGATGCTAATGGCGGAGTGCAGGGTCGCGGGGGGGGGGGGGGGGGGGGGGGGACGGAGAGAGGACATTGAGAGGACATTGAGAGGAGGTCGGCCGTCGAGAAGGGATTGCTTGCGGGTGTAAAGCATCCTGGCCCATACGCACGGGAGGCGAGGTGATGCCGGTGCTGGTCATGAGTAGAAAAACAAAACTGATTAACGCGGGGACCCTCAAAGCCAACGCGGACAAAAAAGGCCAACATTGGTTTGCATCCGCGAACATCTGCTTGGGGTGGGGCGTAGAAGCTGCCACAATTCCCTCTCCCAACTGATCCACCACCTCCTGCGACGAAACCAACACCGACAATGACTTTCACAATAGCTTCTTCCTCCTTTGTTCCAGTAACTTGGAGAACTGTCTGTCTGGAGTGCCCTCCTTTGTCGTTCCAAAAAGTCCTATTCTCCCAGCAAACCCGTCATCAACAGGCTATCCGAGCCAGGCGAGCAGTGCAGATGAAATCAAATACTTGTGTGTAAGTATCTGCCTGTGGTGTGTGTGGACAGGTGGCTTTGTTGAGGTGGCAATGGTGGCGGAGGGATCAGCGTCAGGTGCATGTACTGGTGAAAGTGACAGTGACAGACAAATGCCCTGCGCATGCCCTCTGAGCCGAACTCCTCAAGAAAACAGGACTGGAAGCCTGGGAATGGCCTTGGTTTGGATAACGGCCTTGGACAAGTTAGAGTCGATACATGCGCTACAACACGCCACGTCGACGACTCATCGAGGTCCGATGCCGAGTCATCACATGGCAGGTAAAGACGGCAGGCAACAAATTATTGGATTGAACTAGTGGGATGTCTAATATAGTAGGGCCTCAGTAAATTACTCACCACAGTGAGTACGGCCTAGACGGCACATTGCTTCTATCCACTAGGCTATGATGATCAGGTAATGATGACTGATGAAGCTGAAAATATCAGCAACATTAACACCTCCGCCTGGCAAGTGTATTTAATGCAACATAGTCAAAATGTTTTCACCTAACCATTTCGCCTCAAATTATGTCCGAAGTAACTGACATTGACATCGTGGTCTTTGATCTTCGAACAACCCAGTGGATTGGTTACTTATGTTGTACGTTTCCTTGAGACAATCATAATCTCAGAATAATAGAGCTCTAGTTGATGTTATATTGCCACCAGACCCCGCAGTCACTTTGCTCGTTTATGATTCCTTCTGTCTGCTCCCACAAGAGGTAGGGACGTCCCTCGCCTAACAACTCACAACCAAGTAACATTAAACAACGCAGATCCACTATGTATACAGGTACTATCTAGTAGTCTCGCATTGGTAGTAAAGTCAGGGTTAACGAAGTATATTAGCCGCTCCGGGTCGTGGATCCAGGTCACCTATATCTCCCTCCGTGTACTGGCCTTTCTAGGGGTGATGTGCGCACTTAAGCCTCATTCCTCCTATTCACTGCAGATAAACTGATTTAAACTAGACTTGAAATATACAGTAAGAAAATCATTCTCTTCTTTATTCGCATTACAATCTAAACACCCCAATACACCAGCTAGTGTGAACAACTACAATTCTTTTGCCGTGAGTCAACCCTACGAATAATTCAACTCATCCTAGCATTTACTTTGCTCACTAGATGTAAGCAACTCATGTCGTATTGTGCCGTTTGATGATTAGCAGCGACAGTTGCGGGGGTTTTGCCGTAATCAAAGGATTGTGAGCTACTCAACTTCTGCTCATGCCGACCCCGTTACCTAGCTATATATTAGGACAATGGACTTTTTCATCCCTGCCGTCATTAAAGTGATGCTTGTCCTGAGACTTCGTGCATTATGGGACCGCAAAACCATAGGTAAGGGCCCAGATTCAGTATTGTATCAAAATAATGCGTCTAAATGAATGAACCCAGTCATGGTTGTTCTTTATTCTTTGACATTTGGTTTGTTCAGATTGTCAGGAAATCTGGCATGCGGATTGACACTTTTCTATGATACAGTCGAGCTAATGGTATATTGTGGTTTTCTGGCTCATCAGTTTGGCAGCTACAGATTACTCACCCTCCCATTTAGACTGGGCTGGTGCAGAACCTTTGGACGCTTCCCACTATACTGAAACATTTCATGGGCTCAAACTCCCTCAATGGCTGCTGGTACGCCTGTCGACTCACTCCTTGTGAATAGAATTAGTATGGGTATCTGGTGGGTCTGCGGTGGATTGGGCTATTTATATTACTGATCATAATTAGGATCTGCCGGGTGATGAGTACCAGTGCGTATATCCTTACCTCAATGTCTGCAGAATATCTCACCTGCCCGAGGTGTTGAGCTTCTTTTGACCCTCATTAAACTCTACCAAAGTCTGAGGGAACTCAATCATCCCAAGAGTCTCTCGCTCCATGCTTGCTTTACACTTATGAGAGGATTCACACCGGTTATCTACGTGTTCTACCGTGACGGAACACTGTTTCTTATTCCGTAAGCTCCATACCATTTATCTCACCAGCATTTGACACTGAGTCGAGTATGCCCTCAAGAATTTTCAGTCAGTTCTAGACTACTAATTCCACCTTCACCATTTATATTAACCCCGTTATCACCTAGTTGTAAGCTTGTTGGGGCTAATTAGCTCAGTCCGGCTATACACGCCCAATCTTTATGCAACAATAAATTGGCCAGTGTAAGCAACTCCGTCTGCTCTGAAAATTATTGTTATAAAGCTCTCATTAGGTGGACATCAGTCACGTACTACATTTGCGTAGGTGTCACTCTCCGTGCCAAAAATTCTGGCTTAGTACAAGAAACATCTCCAGGGTACAAGACTGATCCTTAACCTGCGTGAGGCACACTGCACGCTTACGGAATCCATGGTTTCGCGGAGAATCTCAAGCATGCAATTTGAAATCCAAGCTCCTCAAGAACCGGGCGGAAGAGACAATGGAAACGTTAGGGAAGATGGCACAAGTTATTGTGCTCGAGTGGTCGAAATTCATCTGGATTAGCCAAATAGGGCAGTCGAATCGGGTACAATTATGGAAAAGATATATGTGATACTTTGGGAAAATGTCATAAGATGTTGACCTGCGAACGTATAGCGTTTCTCTAGTAAGAGGATTTAGCCATAGGCGGTATGGAAGCTTCTATCTCTAGTGCATGAATGGGGATGGAACGGAATTCGGCGCACATCAAGCGCAGGGCCCAGTATTGGACCTTGTCTGAGGCGTTCGTGTGTCGCGATTTGCCTGTCTATCACGCTGCATTTGTATATATGGGGGTAGGTAGGACACAGGTGCGGTAGAAGTGGTAGAAGTGTGCGTGTAGGAGGCCGTCAACTGTGTTCACCAGCATGGAAACGGTGGGCGATGGCAGCTTCCGTCTTAGCTTTAGCCGTCATTTCGGAGACATGATGATTGAACAAAAATTTCCCGCCTAAACGCACTGCGAGCCATTGGATCGATGAGCTCATCAGTATTGTTCCCTTAGGTTCGTCATATTCAACTAGTTCAATGTGGGGAGAGGTATGATCTGACCTCCTGCGAGTATAGTGCGCAAACTCACGTTCGTCTTTGTCAGGGTATAGGCCGGCCAAGTGGAGCAATTGGTTCACTGGCCGATAGGCTTTGGCCAGGATGGTGACGTTGGATTATAGAGACAGAGAAGAGAAACTGCTAGTTGTCCATCGTCTGCATACATAAACATCGAAATACGGATGGGGCGGTTGCACTTGTGAGCTTCAGGCATTAGTACTACGTCTGTCTAGTCTTCGAAGATATCGAGTAAACGGCTAGTAGTCGGTCATAGCTGACGCAATCAAAATGTCCCATCTGTTGAATATTGGCGTAGACATGATGAGCCCGTGATCCCACATCATGGACGAATGTATGAATTATATCCGTAATGGATGAATGGGCTCTACAACCGAATTGGATGCCTGGTATCAGGTTATAGCACCCGGCAAGGTATGTCAGTCTCAGGGCCGCCACTTTCTCACGCAGTTTCCCTAGACGTCCAAACAGCATTGCAATCTGTTCACCAGCAATATCCAAAGCCCACTTGGACATGGTGCTATTAATTTGATTGGTTCGGGGGGTAGAGTTGATACTCGATTATAACAGGGTCTCACATACCTCAGTTTTAGTGACTTCTGCATAGACCATCTCATCATCACCCCTCGAGGATAGATCTACTCTGGTAAAGAGTTGGGCGGTCCAGTCCTTGACTCCTCTCGCGAGCAGTGTAGGCATGGAGTAGACTCGGAAGCCGCATATTCAGTGCGAACTTCCTCGGTAGCAGCTTCCTCCAGGATCTGGTTTGCGTGTGAGTCTTTCCTGCGCGTACCAAGTGCTTGAAGTTGCGGGCCTGTTTGGTTCCTGTCGTGGTATCGGGGTCGTGGGTTCCAAGCTCTTTGATGTGGACCGACCGACGGTCTCGGAGGCGACAGATTTGGGCTGCTGCTTCTGTGGGGTTAGTGCTCCACGAAGGTTTGGCGGTCGGGCTTGGGAAGCAACGTTTGGCCGCTTAGTCGTTGGTCTGAGATGGCTGATGTCAACCTGTTGGCCGCCTTTTACGGTCATCTGCAGATATATCTCTATCAGTATCTATCAGGGTGTCAAGGGGTTCATGGAAGAGTCTGAGGTTCCCTTCGGGTGTCAATCCGTTTATTCTGGCCAGTGTCCTTCGTGCTGTATCGAGCCTCACACGGATTTTCAACGGGTAATATGTCTGATAACTTGATAAATATACGTAGCAGCAATTCGGCAGCGAGCAGGCTAGGCTGCGCCTCGAAAGTCGGTAACGGCAACTGGGGATCAACGCATATTCTCATCCCAATACGTACCGTGGCTCAATTGAAACGTCGATCAATAACAACATTGAACCCTAATGAAAACGTCGATCATTCATCTCGGACCTGCCGTACTCTCTGAGCTTGACACCCCATTTCCAGTGTAAATAGGCGTGTACCTGGGATACAAAGCGCAGAAACTTGCCGCCAAATTATCCAAGGACTACATTACTTAGTGACCGTGCGATTTAAGTCACTTGGAGCCTGAGAAGGTAAATAAAGATGGCTAGGATACCGAAGAAGGCGGCTGGCAGCACAAACCATCAGACTCGTTTTCCCCGCGATTGGCTCATCTGTTCTCCCCACCTGGCCCAACACGTTAGTAGTTTCAAACTAGCCATGCGGCTATACTTGAGAAGATAAGAACCGAAGGGAAGTGGTCAGGGTTCGAACAACTTGAGTACCTGGACATGATGCTCGGACCTGGTGCATGTGCCACAACACACTACGTTGGCGACTCATTGAGGACCGATGCCGAGTCACCATGAGTCGGGTAAAGACGGCAGGAGGTTATTGGTATTGGGCTAGCGAGGTGTTTATTATAGCAGTGCCCCAGAGTTAGCTATCTTTCGGGCATTACCCCACTGCAATAAGTTATTTGTCACAGTGAGACTTGAGTGCGGCTTAGACGGCACATTACTTCTTTGTGCTAGGTTATGATGATCAGAAAATGATAGCCTGATGAAGCTGAAAATATCGACAGCATCAAAGTCTCCTTGGACAAGTGTATTTAATAGGATATAGTCAAAGTGCCTTTGCCTAGCCATTCCACCCCAAATAATGTTCGAGCCCGACATTGGCTTTATGGTCTTCGAGCTTCAAAAAACCCGGTGGACTGGCTACTTATCTTGTATGTCTCCTTGAGAGAGTTGGAATAACGGAGCCAACTTATGTCGTATTGCTTCCAGATCCTGCAATTACCCTGCTCGTTTATGATTTTCTCTGTCTGCTCCCGCAAGAGGTAAGAGCGTCCCTCACCTAACAACTCACGTCCCAGTAAGATCGAACGACACAGGTCCACTATTTATACAGGTACTCTCTAATACTCTCTCGTTGGTGATAAAGTCAAGCTTAACAGATTAACAGCCGCTCTTGGTCATGGACCCATGTCACCTATATCTCCCTCCGTGTGCTGGCTTTTCTAGCGGTGGTGTACGTACCTAAGTCCTCATTCCCCCTATCCATTGCAGATAAACTAATTCAAACTAGACCCGGCATTTATAGTGGGGGATTATTCCTTTTCCTCTTACTTAGTTCATGCTAAAACTTCAAACATCTTAATACATCAGCCAGGATGAATAATTACAATTCTTTCCCTGTGAGTCAACCGCATGAACGGTTCGACTCACCCTAACATTTCTCCGCTCACCAGATGTAAGCGACTAATACATATTGTATCATATCATTTGATATTTAGCAGTGGAACTTCCAGCTGCGGGAGTTTCACTGTGATTAGAGCATTGTGAGTTCCTCAACTCCTGCTCATACCCGTTCCTGTCGCCTACTACACATTAGGACAACAGACTTTTTAGTCCCTGCTGTCGTCAAGATAATGCTTGTCCTGAGGTTGCGTGCATTATGGGATGGCCAATTCATAGGCAAGGGTCCAGTACTATATCGGAATGACAACTCTAAACGATGGACTTCTCAGTTATGATCATTCTCTATTCTTTGACATTTGGTTTGTCTAAATTGTCAAAGTATCTAGCGCATGAATTGATATTTTTTCTGTGGTGTAGCCGAACTAACGGTGCATTGCAATTTTCTGAGCCAATACAGTACTTATCGATTACTTACCCTCCTATTTAGGCTGGGTTGGTGCAGAACCTTTGGTCTCTTCCCACCATCTTGAAACATTTCATGGGCCGGGTCCCCCTCAATGGCTGCTGGTATGACATTGGCACACTATTTGTGAATAAAACTGGTATTGGCATTTGGTGAGTCTGCAATGGATTGTGTCGCAACCCAGAATTCTAATAATGGTCAGGAGCTGCCGGGTGATTAGTACCAGTGCGTACATCCTTATCTCAACGTTCACAAAATATCTCACCCACCGAAGGTGTTGAGCTTCTCCTGACTCTTATCAAACTCTACCAAAGTCTGAGAGAAGCCAATTATCCTGGAAGCTCACTCCGGACTCGCTTTACTCTTATGAGAGGATTTACGCCACTTATCTATGTGTTCTACCGTGACGGAACATTATTTCTTATTCCGTAAGCTTGATGTCGTTTATCTCACACACATTTGGCGCTAAATCTGGCACATCCTTAAGAATTTTCAGTCAGCTCCAGGTTACTTGGTCCGTCTTGGCTATTTATGCTGACCCTGTTATTGCCTAGTTGTGAATGTGATAGGGTTAACTGCCGCTTGCCGGCCATACAAGCTCAATATTTATTCAACAATAAATTGGCCGATGTAAGCCACTCCGTCTGCTCCAAAAACTATCATTATAAAATAACTTTCATTAGGTGGACATCAGTCACGTATTACATTTGCGTAGGTCTGTCGAATATTGTACATTTCGATGTCTCGGAGCATGTATCGGAGCTCCTTCGGAGCTCCATTCCGTTGTCTTAGATACTACATTATTGTCTCAAAGGTAGTATTTAGGTAGGATAATTTGTATGTAGTCGATAAGGCTCCTCATTCATCCCTTCCATCATGTAGCTTGCGTGCGCTATCGGCACCTGTCCGCTGCCCGCATATTTTAGCTTGCGACAAGGTCTCACTCTCCACACAAGAAAATCTGGCTAGTTATGAGAAACGCACCTAGGGCACAAGGTTGATTCTTAACCTGCGTAAGGCAAACTGCAGGCTTGTGGAATCCATGGTTTCACGGCGAATCTCGAACTTGCGATTTGAGAGCCAAGCTCCTCAAGAGAGTTACGTGGACAGAGGAGACGATGGGGAAGTGGGGGAAGGAGGTGGTACAAGCCGTCACTAGTACTCGCTCTCAAGCGGTTGAGATTCACTTAAATTAGCCAAGTAAGACAGTCGAAATTTGACAGAAGAGATGTGTTTGAATGTGTGAATCTCCTCCCTTGTGCTCCCTCGCACTCTCTCGCATCATTCAAACTCATCCTCAGTCTGACATCTCTTCGCACAGGGTTGCTCTCATACGGGCAAAGATAACAATGACAACCCCTCGCTCTTGTTGTCCACTGGAGGTAGCGATGCGAGGAGCCATGCTGTATACTGCTTCAACTCATTCAACGATCCTTTTGCGTTCGATTTGGCTGTATAAAGAAAAGCCCGTCAGAAAACTTTAAAACAACAAAAAACAAAAACATACCTAGAAACACAAGTGTCATCCTGTTCGGCTGGGCCATCGATCTCCTCCACCATCTTCCCTGAATCCTCTGGTGCCTCCTTTCTCCTCCCTTGCCCAAGGCTCAGAAATCGACTGTGAAAGACAGGCCAGAGACTATCGTACGGTTTTAATTCACTGCTGAAACAAAAAACCCACGTCATTGGAAGGGAGATTATCGAAAGGCCTTTTTTATTTACCTGTAACATAATTGGACACCCGAATAGGTACCTTCATCACCCGACTTATGTTGCTCATGCTCGTACTCGACTTAGGGCCTGACGATCCGGCTCGGCACGTCCTGAACACGAGGTCGTATGAAAACCTCAGTGCCTGGCCTTGATATATCGGTGGTAGCCCATCCGGTAACTTGATGATATACGTATCTGTGTAACAGTACAACCTAAAATACCGCCAAAAAAGGGAGTGCACTTACAGCTCCTTGATTCACCCGAAATAAGTACAAATCAGCAGTGAGTATTCCAGGCTGCACCTCGAACGTCGTAATGGCGACTCTGGATCAATGTTCTCACCCAATGCAACCCCGCCACCACAACCTCCACTTAGAGTCCCCAACCGCGTACCGTTAGCCTGCCCCCACTAAGTTGATTCCACAAAGACGATGTCAACGAAACCAGAGTATGATCACGTCCGTCCGCCTCGTCGACAACAGTGACATCAAACCCCCCGGAAAACTTACAGAGCGCCCATATGCACCCATTGGTCTTCTCCTAGGATGCCCAGGATACAAAACCCCACCACTACCACCACCACCCCTTTCAAGACTAGGACCAGTATTGACATTGGCACCACCTGCATACAGCGATGACATATACGTAATGTCTATACTTCCTACCGCCACCCGTTTCCTCATCAACGCCCCCCTCACGCGATTCATCGTCCTCCTCTGTTCTATTGTTGATGAGGTCGTTGGTACTGTTGATACAAAACGGTGCCAACAAGTTGTTCATACGAGTAGAGATTGAGTTTGGTTTGAGTTTGTGCGAAAGTAGGGGGAAAGGCGGTACGTTGACAGGGGGGAGAAGGTACCTGGAGGCGATTGTTGTTGTTGTTGTCCTTGTTGGCGGTAGTGAGAGGGGCTGACCGAGGTCAAGTTGGGTTCGCCAAAAAAAATGTTGCATGTAATGGCGAGGTTGTTGTTGGCGCTGTGACGCTGCCGATGCTAAGGTTATGCTTTCACTGTATTTGAACCCGCTGAACCAGTTGGGAATGTAATGGTTAAGGTGTAAGACAGGTAGAGTGGAGGAACCGGATGGGAAAGTCAGAGGGGGAGGGGCGGGGTTGTGGTAGAGGGGTATCTAGAGAGTAAGGGCTCGGAGATAGTGTCAAGGGAGAGGGAAGTGTTGAGTGGCAGTGGTGTTAACGGCGGAGTGCTGGATCGCGGAGGGAAGTAGTAGGCGAGAGGACACCAGGAGGAGAGCGGCCGTCGAGAAGGGATTGTTTGCGGGCCTGTGGGTGATTGGAAGATAGGGGTAAAGCGTCCGTGCATGCAGAGGCGAGGATGCATGGCGTTGTCGGGCCGAGCATAAGTAAAAAAAAATAATTAATGAATATAAAGCCAACACGGACGAAAAAGAAGGGAGGATCTAACACTGGTTTGCATCCGGGAACGCCTACTTTGAATAAGGCGCAGATGCCGCCACAGTTCCCTCTCCCGGCCGTTCCTTCAACTCTGCCTCACACCACTCGAGGGTTAGCTGGATCCGCTGATGATGGGTTGCCCAGGAGAAGGGACTCTTTGGGACAGTGAGGAAATGCGCTCCAGATGGACAGTTCTCTGAGTTACTGGAACAAAGGGAGAAGAAATTAGGCAGAGTTATTGTCGGTGTTAGTTTCGTTGCACTGCGCAGCGTGAGTCCCGGTGATGTTGGCAGTCGGGCAAGCGGTGTAGATGAAATAAAATGCGCTCTACGCTTGCGCGTACATGCCTGTAGGTGTATGTGGGCAAACGGCTTCAGCAAGGTGGTGGAGGGACCAGCATCGGGTGCACATGTGCTGGTAAAAGTAACGGTGACGGAAAAGTGCTCGCCCGCGAAGGGTGACTCGCCAGGAAGGGGACCATCACGACGCGCACAGGGGATCTGTGCTCTGGCCGTGCTGCATTGATGCCTAGTATGCGGAACAGTGCTCTAAGTTAAAGACAGAAAGAGACTGCCTGGTGTGGGTTCAGTTTAGCGCGAAGTTCCATGTTTACAGTTGACCGAGATGATTTCAAGTTGATTGTGATCGCGAGGCAGTCGTGATACCTGGTCCTGTTGTGAGGAATGGCCCTAGAGATATCCAAACGGCTGCGCATATACACATGTACTTGCAGTGCGTGCCGTTCAGAAGGAAAGGCACGTTACAGTATTTGGCAGCAGCTTGGGATGCAAATAAGCCAGAAATAATCTGATAGCATTCTGAGTGCGGGGCTCGCAAATCTGCAAATCTTATACCTCTACAGCATAATATTTAGAGGGGGGGGAAATATAATCATTAACAGGAACTTTGTCTCAATAATAGTTGTGCTGTGGGTGTTGATCAATTGATCGGGCCACCTGAGACACAACCATGACCTCAGCACTGTTTCACTTGATGTGTTCCACATCGACTCTTGTTCCAACCACCACCACCAATGACCGCCATGAACGCAGTCCCCCCTAACGACTTGGGTATTCCCCAGCCCCCAGCCCCGAGCAACCCCCCCACTCTTGCAGACATTGGTCAGGCAGGCCGGTACTACAACGCCCTCATTTTCGGTAAGTGCTAATGTTGTTGAACCAATTTTAGCCAGAGCTCACCACTACCACAGCACCACTTGTGGGTATGAATCAGCCCTCCGATGAGTTACTGGGGAGAGTAGAGCTATACCGAGCTAATCTTGTGGCCCAAGTGCAACGCGAAATGCATAAACCTCAGGCTCCAAATGAGGTTCAAGCACCTTCAAGTCGGGACGGATTGCACGAAATACTTCGTGACTTACGAAATGAAGGCAGTGCCATCTGGGCTACTACCCTTAATACTCGGGGGGATATCACCACGCTCAATGACAAAGTCACTCAAATCCGAAATGGATTGGCTGAGCTCCACAAAGACTACAAAGACGACAAACAAAAACGCCCTAGAATCTAGTTTTTGTGGCTGCCCATTACCAAGCACATTACTTTCGCTCCACTTATTGTTTCATTGATAGTATTTATAGTACTCCTTAATACATCAAGTGACTGAGATAGTTCCTTCCCAGAGTCTACCCCTCAAACAAAACTCAGGATGACAGTCGGTGAAAAAGAGCGTCCATATGCACCCATTGGTCTCCTCCTATACCCCACCACTGCCACCACCCCCCGAATCAAGACTAGGATCAGTAATGACATTAGCACCACCTGCATACAATGACTCTGTATGCGTAATGTCTGTACTTCCTCCACCCACTACCACCTATTTCCTCTAATAGCCCCTCACGCAACTCATCCTCCTCCTCTGCTCCACTTTTGATGCTGTCATTGGTGTCGTTGCCATCGTCGTTGCGGTTATTATCATCGGTATACCATTGTCCTAATCACTTCTCTCCGGAATGATAGGGCAAATGGTGCCAACAGATTATTTGTACGAGTAAAGAATGGGTTTGGTTTGAGTTCGTGTGAAAGTGGAGGAAAAGGTAGTACGTGGATAGGGGGGAGAAGGAGCACGGAGGCCACTATGATTGTTACTGTGCTGTTGGCGGTAGTGAGAGGGTGTTAACCGAGGCCAAGTTGGATTTGCTGAAAAAAACCCATTGTGTATGGTGGTGAGGGTTGTGTTAGTACTGTGACGCTGCTGACACTGAAAGGTGCGCTTGCACTATATTCAAACTCACCGAACCAGTTGGGAATGTAATGGTTATGGTGTAAGACAAGGGGAGCGGGAATGAGCCAGGTGGGGAAGTCAGAGAGGGCGTTGGAGTAGAAGGGTATCCGGAGACTAAAGATTTGGAGGAGGGAGATCGTCGAAAGGCTTTTTTTTTTTATGTGACATGATTGTACTATTTCATCATCCGAGTTACGCTGTTCATGCCCGAATTCAACTTGGGACCTGACGATCTGGCTCGACACGTCCTGATCATAAGCTCATAATGAAAACCTCTGTGCCCGGCCCTGATAGGCCGGAGGTAACACATCCACTTGATAACATTTCTGTAGCAGTACAACCTCAAATTAAAATACCACCAAAGAAAGTGAAGCGCGCCTTACAGCTCCTTGGTTCACCTGGAAATAGGAATAAATTGACAACGAACATGCTAGGCTGCACCTCGAATGTCGGTAACAGCCGCCCGGGATCGATGTTCTCATCCCCTGCAACCCTACCGCTATACTACTATCACCCCTCCCATTCAGAGTCCCCAACCGCACACCACTAGCTCGCCAAAGGACCTGCCCCTATTAAGTTGACCACCCAAAGATGATACTGACGGCGATGACAATAAAACTCAGAGAGTAAATATTTGGATATAATATCAAGGGAGAGGGAGGAATTGGGCGGTAGTGATGTCAATGGTGGAGTGCTGAGTCGCAGGGAGATGAAAGTATCCGTGCATGTGAGAGAGGTGGTTTCGGTGCTGGGCATAAGTAAAAAAAAAATATCAATATGAAGCCGGCACAGACAAAGTAAAAAGATCCGCCATTGCCTCTATCTGTGAATACTTACTTAGAATAGGGCACAGACGCTGCTGCAATTTCCTCTCCCAACTATTCCTCCAACTCCTGCAATGAAGCGAACACCGATAACTTTGCCAATAGTTTCGTCCCAGTAGTTCGGACAACTGTCCCAACAGGTCCCTTTCCCTGGAAATCTCATCATCAGCAGGTCCAGTTAGCTTTCGAGGGTAGTTGGGCAAGGGGTGCAGGCAAAATCAAATGTGTTCCACGCTTGTGCATATATGCCTGTGGGTGTAGGGGGATAGACGGCTTCGGCAAGGTGGCGGTGGTGGAGGAGGGACTAGTGCTGGGTACACATATGTTAATAAAAGCGACGGCGCAAAAGATGGTCGATGATCGATGATCGATGACCGAGCAAGGGTTATGATGGCGTGCACAATTAATTGTGTTGCATTAATTAATGTCAGGTGTACTGTTATTTAAGTTGAAACACGAAAGCAACTGCACCTCCGGGCTCAGTTCGGCGTTCGAACAAAGTACTTGGACATGTTGGGATTAATACGTGTGCAACAACACACCACGTTAATGATTTATTAAGGGCCGATACCGAGTCAACACACGATAGGTAAAGATGGCAGGCAGCTAGTGAGGTGCCTATTATAGAAGGATCTCAGAGTTAGCTGTGTTTGGAAGATTGCTCCAACAGCAAATTTACCAACAAATGCAGAGATCAACTTCTATGCACTAGTGATTAGGCCATGGTCATCGGACGAAGATAACTGATGAAGCTCAAACATCAGCACTATCAACACTTCTGGGCAAGTGTATTTAATAGAACAAGTCACAAGCGTCTTCACCTAAATATTTCATCCCAGCAAACAATGTCCGCAACTAACTTTGACATTGTGGTCCTCAATGATCTTCAAAAAGCCCAATGGGCTGGTTACGTAGCTTGTATGCCGTCTTGAGATAGCTTCAGAATGACAGAGCTAGCTGATGTCGTATTCCCACCAGATCCTGCAGTCACTTTGCTCATTTATGATTCCCTCTGCCTACTCCCACGAGAGGTAAGGGGCATCTCTCATCTAAAAACTCACGCCCCAGTAAAATTGAATAACGCAGGTCCACCACATATACAGGTACCCTCTGGTAGTATCTCATTGATGGTAAAGACAGGCTTAACTGAGAGTATCAGCTGTTCTTGGTCGTGGATCCAGGTCACCTATATCTCCCTCCGTGTACTGGCTTTTCTAGGGGTGGTGTGCGTGTCTCAGTCTTATTCCTCCCATCCACTGCAGACAAACTAATTTGGACTAGAGCTGCTATTTACAGTGAGGAATCATTTCTTTTCCTCTTTCTTGATTCATACCGAAAGTTGAGCTTCAAAATCTCAATAACCAGTTAGGATGAACACTTACATTGCCTTCCCTGTGAGTCAACCACATGAGCAATTCAGCTCATCCTAACATTTACCTTGCTCATCAGATGTAAGTGAATTATATCATGCTACGTCATTTGATACTTAGGGGTGTCCAGCTGTGGGGTTTTCCTCACGATTGGCGGGTTGTGAGTCCCTTGACTTCTACTCAAACCCATTCCTGCTGTCTAACTACATACTAGGACACAAGATTTCCTAGTTCCTGCCATTATTAAGACAATGCTTTTCCTGAGACTGCGTGCTTTATGGGACCGCAAACTCATAGGTAAGGGCCCAGCATTTTTTATCAAACGAACGACAGCTCTTAATGGACGGACTCAGTCGTGGTCGTTCTCTATTCTGTGACATTTGGTTTGTTCAAATTGCCAAAGGATATGACACATAAATTGACATCTCTGTGGTACAGCTGAACTAATGGTATATTGTGGTGTTCTGAGTCGGTACGATAGCTAAAGATTACTTACCCTCCCATTTAGACTGGGTTGGTGCAGAACCTTTGGGCTCTCCCCACCGTCTTGAAACACTTCACGGGCCCGTTCCCCACTCATGGCTGCTGGTTTGATATTGGCACATCCTCCATCAGTGATTCTAATGCTGCCAACTGGTGAGTCTGCAGTGGATCATGTCATGTCCCGGAATTCTGACAATAATCAGGGCCCTCCGGATGACTAGTACCGGTGTGTACACCATTATCCCAATATCTACAGAAAAATCTCACCCACCCAAGGTATCGAGCTTATCTTAACTCTTATTAAACTCTACCAAAGTCTGAGAGAGGTCAACTATCCTGGGAGCTCACTCCATACTCGTGTTATACATATGAGGGGGCTCACGCCGCTTATCTATGTGTTCTACCGTGACGGAACGTTGTTTCTTATTCCGTAAGCTCTATGCTGTTTATCTCGCTCACATTTGATGCTGAGTCCGGTATACTCTCAAGAATTTTTGGTCAGCTTAAGTTACCTATTTCATCTTAGCCACTTAGCATGCTGACCTTGCTATCACCTAGTCGTAAACTTGATGGGGCTAATTAGTTCAGTCCGGTCATACACGCTAATTAGTTCAGTCCGATCATACACGCTCAATACTCTCACAACAATCAATTGGTCAATGTAAGCTACTTTCTCCGCTCTGAACACTATCATTATAAGGCTTTACACTCTCATTAGATGGACATTAGTCACGTACTACATCTGTGTAGGCATCATTCTCCATACAAAAGGATCTGGCTCAGTATAAGAAACACCTCTAGGGCACAAGACTGATCCTTAACCTGCGTGAGGCAAACTGTAGGCTTACGGAATCCATGGTTTCACAGAGACTCTCAAGCTTGGGATTTTCGAACCAGCCCCCTCAAGAAAGTAATTGTGGGGGCGACAGAGACAACGGCCTGGGGGAAGAAGATGGCACAAGCCATTGCTCCCAAGCGGCTGAAATTCATTTGGACTAGCCAAATAGGACAGTCGAAATTGGGTGCAATTGTGGAAAAGATATATGTTCGGTGTTTTAGGAATAGTTTCATAAGTAGATGTTGGCCTGCGAATACTAAATTATTTTCGGGGGATGTGTTCATACAATGTTGACGCTTTTCAGAATCTCAGGAAGTCTAAAGTCCGCTGAAGTTTAATTTTTTCCGGAGATTGGATATATGTTGGTTGAGGCTGGGTTCACAGTAACTTTTGGGCATGAAAAAAGGTACTACGTCACTTTCACGAATTATTCCTCCCGCTGGATACATGTTGGGCTCTTTGCGAATAAGTAAATCTGATGTTCCTGCTGCTTATCGATGCCTCGAGGTATGGTGCGGGGCCCTATTTCCCGCGCGTATCAAGTCCCTGCATTCTGACGGAAGGTGGCGAGTTCACCAGAAAAGAGAAGTTCCAAAGAGTACCTCAAGTCCAGGGGAACAGAAATCAAACTCACCGTACATGAAACTCCACAGCACAATGTAATTGCCTATCTCTAAATGCGGGTGGTTCACAAAAGCTTACTCGCGTCCAGTGGTGTGTAATAAGTCCATGATTGGTGCTGCAAGCATTGGCGGCGTATAGGCCTGGGAAAAACTGACATCAGAGACTAACCCACCGAAACAACGTCAACTAATAATCTCGGAGAAAAAGCTGTTAGTTCCGACTTGGCACATCACCCGAAACATCACATACACGCCTAGCCTGTGAGGCTGGACCCACAACTTATACATTTGCTGCGCAGTTCCTCTTATCATAAAGAAAAGGGGACATCGAACAGAACTTATCATTTTTGATCAACAGGAGGCGGGGACCCCCAGATGACAACCTCCACACTTCCCGGTATCCCATTCAGAGTGCTGTTTTGTGTCCCAGTTCGGGGTAGTGATGGTGGTGGTTTCCCGTGCTGTTTGGCAGTTCAGCCTGCACTTTTCAGGGCGAGATCATGTATCACCTGCCAAGGCCAAGCGCTTAAACATCTAAGGGTGTGGCATTCAGGCCTCCCTCCCCCTTGCCAACCGGGTCTCCAATGTGTCATTTCTTACCAAGCAATCGAGCGCTGATGCCGCCCACTCCCATGAGGACAAAGGGTCAGGGGAGGTGACACACCTGCCAGAGCGATCTGACCGCCCTCTTCTCCGACGTCTAAGGACAAGGCTCTTTTGTGTTGATTAGTTATGCGTACTTGACAAGGAATTATCGGTTGAGTAACAAGGTCATTTAATATCATCGTTGTGTAATAGTACTAGAAAAATCTACTGCCCAAGTCAGTGTAAGTATAGAGTAGTGACAGTCGTACGTCCTCAAGCTTGAAATTTGAATAAATAAACTTCCGTTGCATAGTAAACCCTCAACAAACCATGGCAGGCTAGCGAGAAAAAAAAGTGGAAAGCATCGAAGAAGAATAAATGTTTTCATGAAGGGGGATCACTAGAATCCGTATCATCCGACGTCGCATTCATAACCGTCGGTCTCCGTTTCTCGTCTCTGTATTGCAATACCGTGCTTGGCCCAGGACCGGGATAGTTGGGAGCAGGAGGGCCAGGTAGACTTGCCGAATCCATCTGACTGAGCACATCCGCCGCCCCAGAGAGACTGCCACTATTCGCATGGGTCCAGTGTCCCCCACTCGTGTTCGACACCATCGAATCAACTGATGGACTCTTCTCATGTGGTCGTCTTGGTGTTGTCATGATCGATGTAGACCCGCCGTACGAAGACATTTGATCGGGAGCCTGTGACGAGAAATCGCCACGGTCGTGAGGAGACTCTGAGTATGCAGGTGGGTTGATGCGAGCCCTAGGGGCAACCACAGTTGCAGGCGTCACGACGGTATCTGGGCTATCAGCTCTCTTGCGGTCGTGAGCGGATGAATCTTGCGAAGATGAGGCGTTATGCTGCAGGGTAAAGGGTGTGATCACGGCTTGGCGGTTGGCGTATGTCGTGGGTTGGGTTGACGTAGTTGGTGGAATAGGTGGGGGAGTGCCAACATAGGAAATCGATCCAGCCGCCGAATCATACGGGAGGGAGTGTATGCTGCCGTTGTTATTGTGTGTGCGGAACGTTGTTGGGCTATGTGGGAACGGACTGAAAGAACCACCGGAAGGAGACGAAGTGTGGCGCAGTTGCGAATAGCCCAGTCCCGACCCATACGATTTTGTCGAAAAGTCGGATGGGCTGCGACCGTGTTGGAACCCAAATTGACTATCGATCATGGTGCTATTGGATGCATTGCTATGCGGTGCCGATCTTCGCCTGTGGCGACAGAAGAGACAGAGGGCAACTCCAACACCAATAGCCACAACTGTAACTCCTCCAACGATACCACCGGCAATGGCACCTATATTGCCGCTGGACTTGGGCGCCTGTGTCGGTTTTTGGCCAACTACAAAGTCAGGTTGCTCTGGAAGGCGCTTGAGTATCAAGAGGAGCAATCGTCCAATACGCCATCACTTACTATTGGCTTTGTCCAGGGCCTGCTCTTCGTTCCAACGTTGATCAGTCCATGTTGTCGCTGGTGGATTTACGTTGATCAGATGCGAGTCTTATCTGAACATGCTGGGCCGGGCTACTCACGGTCGACAGTCGCCCAATAAGGGAGTGTTGTCCCATTTGAGGGTGGTGTCCCGGGCGGGTAGTACCTAATACGACGATCAGCAACGGGAATATGAGACTCAACCAAGAGCGCTACGTACGTGTTGTCTTTTGTAATATAAGCCCCGCAATTCTGACTCCAACCAGCCCAACTATGTTTCATACGTTCAGACAGGGGTGAGGTTTGACGATGAGTTACACGTACGCTAGTATCCCATTTTGACCTCCCTGGCACTTCACGCAACCGCTGAACAAGTTGTATACTGCCCACGAGCTAGAGGCGCATAGACGATTCAAGTCAGCTGTTGCGGACAGGAAGTTTGGAGGCCTAGAGCATACCAATAGCATGTCGAGGCGTTGGTCGTGTTTGGAGGGTTATACTTGCCCATCAAGGTATCGTTTAACGCGGGGACCGTATAGGCTAGACGACATGTTGGTCTCGTGTTTGAAACACCAGAGATAGATGATGACTCACTTGGCCCGACGCAAGGTCCCATAAAGTGGGCGGCCACCTCGCATGGGGATCTCCCCTGCTGATTGTCCAGCCACGAGTATTGCGGAAGGCAAGTCGCAGTGGTCGTATGATCTCGCGAAACCAGTGACCCCAATCCTCCCTCCGCCAAAGCAACTACAACCAAAGCCACACCAGCCAGATTCGACGAAGTTGTTCGCGCTATCATAGCACAGATGCAAGTGTTATTCCTTGCTGAGAAAGGACGGGTCCAAGGACAAGAGCTATGCTGGAGACAAGGGGGGGCGGCGGGAGCCGAAAAAGCAGGGGCGGAGGTTGAGGCAGGAGAGGTTTAAAGGCAAAGCGGGATAACGGGGTGACGTCTGGGAGGGAAGAGGAGGCAGTGTGTGTTGTGTTTATGATAATGGGCCAAAGGAGCCAGGTCGGTGATGGGCTGAACATATGGGGCTCTCTCTCGAAACCCGATAGACGCCATCACAAGGACCCCAGATCATTTATCATGCGGACCGCAATCCTTTTTGCACCTTTTACCATGTTGGCTTCCCCATGTGAGTCTCCCTTCCTGGCTCAGCCAAGAGTCCCCGCGCGAAGGCCGGGGGGGGGACCTGTGCAGCGACGGCGCTCTGGACTGGTTGATATCTTTGGTGTAGCTGGGGAATCATCAGAAACCATTGCAGCAGACCATAGGGTCGGTCATTCTGGCGGAGATCATGTACGTACGATATGCCGGCTGCAGACGCTCACTTGCTCCAAGCCTCGCGGTCCCAGTTGGGCGCTGAGCCCGGCCAAGGACTCACTCACGAAAGCAAGGTTCTAGTCCGTATACCAGATGTCATGGGGTGGTCATGAGTCCGAAATACCTAAAGATAGCTCAGGACCCAAGCGCAGGACTGTTTAGGCCAAGTGTCAGAACTGGGTGATTCATCATCCCCGCAGTCTCCTCACGATCTCCCCGAGTACCGGATATCTGTGATGGACTATAAAAAGCTCTTGCTGAATTTGTTATGTCTCATCCTGCTGCTCTGCTTCTCCTGCCTTCTAAAGTTCACGAACCATGATCTTTCACCCCACTGTGAGAGAAACCACAGCTTTGGCCGGTCTCACACATAATTCGAGCGACAGGTCAACGAGGCACGGTTGTGTAAAATGCCCCCGGCAATGAATGGATTTCGGTGACAAAACATACCGAGGAAAGGCAGACAGAATGAGGGAAAAAAAGAAAAAAAAGAAAAACCGCAGACTGAGATACAGCCCTGTGCACACACTGTCACATACACAAACCCATAACCATTCCCAACATCTCGGTTAGATCTCTCCTTGTTCTTGTCCTTGACTTTCCCTGTCTTGTCCTCTAGCCCTCCCCGGGGGGTTTACTCTCTTTTCACACGAAAAATGTGTTGAAGGAGGGGGCACCCACATGGAAAAAAAAAAAACGGAGATGATCAGCGCCCTGGGCTGTGTACGCACTGGTTAGGAACCTCCAACCCAGCCCAGGGGTGTGGTCAAAAGAAAGGCGTCACTACCCACGTACCGGTGATTTTGGTTATTATGTCCGCGACTCGGCTTTCTCCTCAGCCATCCTGGTACCCGTACAAATCCAGACTGCACCACAGGGGCAAAGGTGGGCCACAGGAGGCACCAGTGGCGCTGCTGCTAGTAAGAATATCTGGTAGTGCCCCTATGCCAGTACAGACCGAATTTTCACTCTTCAACGTCACCCGAGGTCTATTCTCCCTCGCGGAGTTTATAATCAATTTACCAGAACAGATGAAGGGCGATGGATTGATGGATGAGCCATGTGTCCCATTCTGGGCGCCTGTTTCGACCCATTCCGTTGCTCCAACAGTTTGGAGGCTGTTGGGTGTTCCGATGATCATCTTCGACGATAGGTTTCAGTGTTCATCATAACTACCAAACACTACCCCCAAAAAAAAAACTTGATGCAATATTAGAATATAAACAACAGCGCAGAGTCTAAGGGATGTTCAGGACAAGGGGCAGGGATCATCAGACTTTAAATATCTGAAGGACTCAAATTTCATCCCCGAGTCCGTCCGTGGACCTAAACATCCATTCCCATCTCCACCCACAACTTCCTCGCCATCTCGCTCACAGTAGGTGTCACTCCCGAATCCGTCCTCACACGCTTGCTAGACACTGAGGCTTCCCCTGTAACACCACTTTCGACACCCGTCTCATCTTCCGACCGGGACTGTTGGTCGCCTTGTTCCTCTCGCTCCCGCTCCTTTCTCTTCGTGGCTAAAAAATGTAGATATGCCATGCTATGTTTCGCCGATGATGGCCGCGGGATATTCAACGGCGGACCAGAAAACCAGAGCACCTCATTCGTGTACGGATCCCGATCAAAATATTTAGCTGCGGAGACAACGCACAATAACAAGTCAACAGACAAGCCAAATAGAAAATAGAACGGAAACATGACCCACTTGTGTCCGGGGGCAACTTTTCAACTTGTATATTTCCTCCTAGTGCTGTGCCGCCTGCAGCAGTATATACCGACCTGTCAGGTCCCGAGGGCCTGTACTGTTGTGTAGGCTGTTGCTGTTGCTGTGTCTGTTGCACTTGTGTTACCTGTTGAGGGGCTTGGGTCTGAGGAGCAATTGTAGCAGCAGTTCCTGTTGCAGTCCCTGCTGCTGTCGTCGATGAGGGACCTACATAAGTGCCCTTACTAGGCCCTGCGTCCCCACCCGAAACTTTTCGTGACGCTCTTTTCTTGTCCGTATCCGCCTCACTCACATCCTCGACTGCTGAAGTTACGATCCCTCCGGGGCCCTTCAGCTTGTTTCCCTTCACGAGAAAGGGGCTGGGATATCGTATGGGATAAACCGTCCGCTCAAACGGGTATATCGGCATAAACTCGGTGCTCTTGCGGACTTCTTCCGGTATACAAGAGTTCCAGTTTTTGATCTTGACAAATACGCGGTCACGATCATTGTACCGCGAGTCGCAAACATAAAGTGGGAAACCGAGGTACCAGTAGGGCGGGCGTGGGCGCCCGCGGATATGTCTTGCAGTAAATTGACATGCGATTTTTTCAATGATATCCTCGACTGGGTGATCGGCGAAATGACCTGATAAAAGGATTAAGCATGATTTATTCCAAGGCAGTGCACACCTACTTGTTTTGAACACTTCCCCTTCCCAAAACTTCCTGTCCGACGGATGGAACGTCTATAAATAGGCACATGAAAATGATGTGATATCGCATGGGAGGAGTGATTGTACCTGCTCTGGCCGATAATACCACGACACAGTTATACCCGACTGGCCCGCCTTTGCACTAAAGCTCACCGTTAGATGTGAAAAACCTCTGTAGCAAGACGCATGACTCACGGTTCTTCAGAGATCCAACATCGAAACACCTGAGCAATGATGGGCCGGCTAGGATCATCCGGGTTGCTCAGGTGTACCCAGTCCGCCAGTTTCAGAACCCATCCCTTGTAATGGACTTCGTCGACGAATTTGCGATCTCGTGTCAAAACCCGGTGCGTTGTGACGCCAGCTACGCCATCCGTCGTGTCACCTCCGTGAACAGGTTTGGTTGTGCCGGGTCCGGCACGGAGAGCGGCAAAATTGGTTGTCGACACGTACGGGGGGCCAGGTGGAGGATTTGATGACGTGAGCGCTTGATAGAGGCGCTGGAGTAGGAGGACATGCCCGTAAGCCTCGCTACAAGGCTCATGGTAACGTCGAGCCTTCCCAAATAGACAGATGACTTCCTTGTCAAAATCTTTCGCACTTTGGTACCTTTTGCCACGTGCTCGTGACTACGCACATGAGGTTTGAACGCGCCTGATTTAGGATGGCACGTACCTCGATGAGTTTGAGATAGAGAGGCGCAGTGTAGGGCAGATGAGGTACTGTGGACTCCTCTGGAACGGCTTCAAGCGACGCTGCCAGCCTATTACCGCTGTCTCGATAATGAATGTCATATTCAATAGAGCCAGTTTAAAGGACTTCTGACATACGCAACGTCTTTGTGATTCTTGACCGCTTGCACCAGCGCTACCAGCCTATCCTGCTCTTGTCACTTGGCAACTTCAACGGGGTATACGCGCAGAAATCAACGCACCGGCGATGCCTCCTCCATCCAACCCTGTTCGCCAAACCCTGGCCATCTCGGCAATCCCTTCTCGAGCTGTTTCACAATCTCCTCGCTCTCCGGGTCGCGCTCTGCCACGGCATCATCCCCTGTTCCATCGTCTGCCGACATCACATCGACCTCCATGTCCGGTGTCGCCTGTCTCTGCGCGGATTTTGGCCGTATAGGGATGGGTTTCGCGTATGTGCTCGAGCTAGGGACTGGTGTCGACTGGACCATCTTAGTGGGAGGCGCTGTAGTGATTGCTGGCTGAGAACTTGTTTGCTGTGGCGCTGGTGCTTGCGCAGGTTTGGCAGGAGCGGCGGGCCGCGGCTGTTCGACGACCTTGTGAACCTTTTGTGCCGATGACGGCGGTGGTGACGTTCGCGGGGGAGGCAGGACGCCTTTCTTCTTCCATTCAGCCAACAGCGCTGTCTAAATGCCGAAAATAGTGATAAACCAGGGTCCTGCGATGGCCATCAAGGTAACACGGACCTTTAGCGTCTCTGCGTCCAGTGCTATCTGACTCCCGGGCTCATTATAAAATAGTGCATTCCAAAAGACGAGAGACAGATCTGTGTATACGTCCGACGCTTCTTTATACCGTCCTTTCTCCACTCCTGCTCTGATGTTATTGAGGCACCGCGGTTCTGGGATGATCTGTGCAATTTCTGAGGATATACACCTGCAAGAAGGGGGTTGGCAGCTATAACATACCTCGTAGTACTGTGGCCATTCTTCTCGGTCGACCAGTTCCATGAACATCCCACATAGTGCCCGCTTCCCCCGCGGTGCATGTACACCCAGGAGAGCGTTTATGACATCCTCAATCGCCGCCTTTTGTGCTACGGATATTGGCATTTTTTTCCGCCCGCGAGATGTGCAAATGGGATTGAGAACACGGTGTTTGCTGTTATTTGTATCGTATGCCCGATGCCAATACCGGAATCAACTTTGCATATTGAATATCCAGCAATCTAGCAGCGATATCTGCGGTGGAGGACGGTGGGCGTAGGCAAAAGAATGTCCACGCCTTCTATATCTTTTCTCTCGTTCCCAGTTACATGAACTGCTCGAGGTCTGCAGTGCATCGACCGCACTTCCCAGGTTTTGGTCGGGAATGATTTACTTTGACTCGATTCCGCCATCACAGCAACGGTCAACGAGTGTGCATTTGGCCAAGACTTCTGTTGCTCGGCTCGTCCGTTATCGAAATAGCTTTGGTCCGCTTGCAACAGTCTACAAAGGATAACGCACAGCCGCTTGTGGTGGTTGTAAACGCCCGTCGATGATTTTCTGGAGCATTGCATTAGCGCTTACAACCACGTGCTGCCGTCGTCAATAGCGAGGATAATGCTGCCCTTTGCTTGCCACTATGTCAGGAGGCATTCTCTCAGATGCCCATGACTTCGCCATCTACGGCTCTAGCATTATCGACCAGTCTACTCGGACCAATATTACCAACAACAATGACAACTCACACACCGTCAATGTCAACACCAGCATGAGCCATGGTAGGGCGTCTTAACGATTCCCACTGCAGCCTATGTTATAAGCCACTTGCAGGTCTCCAAACACTTCCTCGACGCATCCATACCAGGTGCCTTGCACGACTCCTCTGCTCGTTATCCTCCTGCTGCATGCCACCCTGGAACTCGCAGGGAACAAATCAACAAGATCACCGGTTGGGCTCTCAATGTCACATGGTCGCGCTGGTCGCATCCTCTGGTTGCACGGCCCCGCTGGCGTTGGCAAGTCGGCAGTCGCCCAATCCTGCGCAGAGGCCATGACCCATAAACTCGGTGCTACATTCTTCTTCTCTCGACCCAACTCGAGAGACAATCCCAATCACTTCTTCACCACAATCTCATATCAACTTGCGACGCGAAACAAGCCATACCGACAAATCCTTGAATCCATGCTGCACGATGACCCGACCCTCGTCACCAAATCAATCAAGCAGCAATTCCACGATTTAATCGTCACTCCACTCCAGGTACTTAAAGCTCGGGGAGAGGATGTCGGAGAGCGAGTCATCATCATTGATGGGTTAGATGAATGTGAGGGCGCCGATGCTCAGTGTGACATTATCGACCTTGTTGTCTCATCGGTGCGAGCCGGATCAACACCTTTCCTATGGATCTTTTTCAGTCGCCCTGAGCCACACATTGTTGCATCCTTTGAATCCGATAGTGTGCTGCCCCTAGAACTTCCTGTATCTCGTGCCGTCGATGGCGATATCATGCTATATCTGACGGATGAATTGGAGAAAGGTCCGAAAGCGTAATGGTATATCACCCTTGTGGCTGTCTGAGGAAGACACCTGGACGATCGTCGACCTTGCTGCAGGACTGTTTATCTATGCTGCGACTGTGGTTCGGTTTATCGGTGAACAAAATTCACCTGGACCAGAAGACCAGTTACGTGCCGTACTTGCCCTTGCTTCGCCACTGACCAAGAATCACTCAAATCATCCGCTCTCGAAACTGGATACGTTTTACACCTTAATCATGCAAAGAGTTCCAACCAAGTCACTTTTGACTGTACAGAAAATTCTACTGGGCACTACATTCGACAACGGGGTAATTGCACCTGTAAATTGCCAATCGACTCAGTCTATCAGAATCCCAATTTCGGAGTGCTTGTCGCACCCTTTGCTCCATTCTGAAACTAGAGGACGATCGCCTACAGTTCTACCACGCGTCATTTATGGAGTTTTTGGAAGATCCCAACAGGTCAGGAGAGTTTTGCATTAGATCAGATTGTGCAATTGCATTGTGGGGTGACTTGTTGGAAAAGCTCACCAAGGTACATGACCGTGGCATCCGCTGTGAGTAGGCCCCTAACAGTATATGTCAATTGAGTCTAATTTCCACTCAGACCAGGAACAGTGGGATATACTGGTAACTTGGCCCAAGGATGATGGAACACCATATTTACATGCCCTTGATGCATTCTTTACACTCTCTCAATCAGTACCACTGGATCCTCAAATGACTACTGCCCTAGCCAAGTTCAAATATGGGGCAATTCCCGTCGTATCAGGAGGTCCCATAGCACTCTCCAAGTCAGAGCTTGATGTGGACGTCTTTTGTAAAAACGTATCTGCTCCCTTTACCCCGATGTTATTTGTATTATAACGCATTTTTGCAGGTTCCCAAAGATTTCCGCCACAAAATCATATCTCCCTTCCCCCGACTCCTTTCACCTCTGGTTAAACCAGCGAAGCCGTCCTACAAATACCAGAAACTCCACAATCAACCGTACATTCTTGGCAATGGGAAAGACAGGGCACTCTGCTGGCGAGCCGATAACATATCAATTATCAGTATCTATCCCAATCGCGGGCACCTGGCTGTCGAGTTTCTAAAAAATAAGATTATGGTATGTGTGACGTGTAGCGACTTGACCAAAACTGAAACCCATCCGTCTACAGAAGTCATAACCGTATATGTCTTAGAAGCCCCCTACAGCTTCCATCACACCCTCCTCCACTAATGTAACACCCTCCATCGCGAGTGACTCCTAGTCGAGGCAAGATATATCCACCCCCGTCTCCAACTCACCCTGCTTCACCAACCCTCTCTTACATCTCTCTCGACCTGCAACGGCCCCCCACCCCTCTTGACCCCACTTCCATATCCCTGTACGACACCCCCCAACTCTTATCCTTCTGACACTGGGCAGCGACCATTCTTTCGTCTCTCAACTCAACACACCCAAGCCTCGCTCTTCCAACCAGGTGACATAAGTGGCGCAGCTGGCGAGGTGCCAGCGTAGCTCATCATCCGCTGACCTCTCCCCCTCCCCCTCCAGTGTCAGGCTCGAGTCCGGCCTTTGTTCCCAACTTAAATATTTAGGAAAGAACAAGCCATAATCCAAGAGCATTCTGTTCCAGGCATCCATTGAATTTGTCCTTGAATATACCGGTGAATGTAACAACCTATTTCACGTTCTCGAAAAGTCCTGTTGCGCGAATACATTGCTGGCCTGTTAGATTAGGAGGCTTTCTATTCATTGTTCAACATTTTAAACCACCTAATCAGACACTGGAATAACTGGGCCATCCTAGCTTCCTCACAGTCGGGAGCTCACCATCGTGCAGTAGCAGTCCTAAGGTATATATAGCCCTGCTCAGGCGTAAGCAATTGTAGATCATTCGGCACAGACCGCTATTCGAGATTACGAGTGTGCGACGGGTGGGAAGCTGATGCTAGGTATGGCCTCGGAGTCGGATGAGTGGGAAATACATCTACAAAGGATGGTGCACAGCCGCTTGAAGTAGTCCCCTAGAGGACTAAAGAAGCAGCAGCTCACTGTGAACGCCCATCGACGAGTTCCCTCGAGGTTTTCCGGAGCATTGCGCGGCTAGCCATATCATTAGCGCTACAACCACGTGTTGTCGTTGTCCTGAGCGGTGAAGACAAGTGAAGACAATGCTACCCTTTGCTTGCCACTATGTCAGGAGGCATTCTCTCAGATGCCCATGACTTCGCCATCTACGGCTCTAGCATTATCGACCAGTCTACTCGGACCAATATTACCAACAACAATGACAACTCACACACCGTCAATGTCAACACCAGCATGAACCATGGTAGGGCGTCTCAGCGACTCCCACTGCAACCTACGCTCTAAGTCACTTGCAGGTCTCCAAACACTCCTCGACGCATCCATACCAGGTGCCTTGCACGACTCCTCTGCTCGTTATCCCCCTGCCGCATGCCACCCTGGAACTCGCAGGGAACAGATCGACAAGATCACTGGTTGGGCTCTCAATGTCACAGGTCGCGCTGGTCGTATCCTCTGGTTGCACGGCCCTGCTGGCGTTGGCAAGTGGGCAGTCGCCCAATCCTGCGCAGAGGCCATGACACATAAACTCGGTGCTACATTCTTCTTCTCCCGACCCAACTCGAGAGACAATCCCAATCACTTCTTCACCACAATCTCATATCAACTTGCGACGCGAAGCAAGCCGTGTCGACAAATCCTTGAATCCATGCTGCACGATGACCCGACCCTCGTCACCAAATCAATCAAGCAGCAATTCCACGATTTAATCGTCACTCCACTCCAGGCACTTAAAGCTCGGGGAGAGGACATCGGAGAGCGAGTCATCATCATTGATGGGTCAGATGAATGTGAGGGCGCCGATGCTCAGTGTGACATTATTGACCTTGTTGTCTCATCGGTGCGAGCCGGGTCAACACCTTTCCTATGGATCTTTTTCAGTCGCCCTGAGCCACACATTGTTGCATCTTTTGGATCCAATGATGTACTGCTCCTGGAACTCCCTGTGTCTCGTGACATCGACGGCGATATCATGCTATATCTGACGGACGAATTGGAGAAGGTCCGAAAGCGTAATGGTATATCACCTTTGTGGCTGTCTGAAGAAGATATCTGGACGATCGTCGACCTTGCTGCAGGATTGTTTATCTATGCTGCGACTGTAGTTCGATTTATCAGTGAACAAGATTCATCCGGACCTGAAGATCAGTTACGTGCCGTACTTGCCCTTGCTTCGCCACTGGCCAAGAATCACTCAAATCACCCGCTCTCGAAACTGGATACGTTTTACACCTTAATCATGCAAAGAGTTCCAACAAAGTCGCTTCTGACTGTCCGGAAAATTCTACTGGGAACCACATTCTGCGACGGAACGGTGGCACCTATAAATGCCAATCGACTCAGTCTATCAGAATCTCAATTTCGGAGTGCTTGTCGCACCCTTTACTCTATTCTGAAACTAGAGGATAATCACCTACAGTTCTACCACGCGTCATTTATGGAGTTTTTGGAAGATTCCAACAGGTCAGGAGAATTTTGCATTAGATCAGATTGTGCAATTGCATTGTGGGGTGACTTGTTGGAAAAGCTCACCAAGGTACATGACCGTGGCATCCGTCGTGAGTAGCTTCCTAGTAGTGTATGTTGATTGAGCCTAATTTCCACTCAGACTATAAACAGGAAGATATACTAGTAACTTGGCCCGAGGATGACGGAACTCCATACTTATATGCCCTCGAGGCATTTTTTACGCTCTCTCAATCAATATCGCTAGATCCTCAAATGGCTACTGCTCTAGCCAATTTCAAATATGGGGCGATTCCCGTCGTATGGGGAGGCCTCATTGCGTTCACCCAGTCAGAGCTTGACGTGGATGTATTTTTCCGCAATGTATCTGCTCCCTTTACCCCAATGTCATTTGTACTATAACGCGTTTCACAGGTTCCCGAAGATTTTCGCCACAAAATCATATCCCCCTTCCCCCGACTCTTCTTACCCCTTGTTCAACTAGTCAAGCCGCCCTCTACATCCCATAATCAACCATACGTTCTTGGCAATGGGGAAGACAGGGCCCTCTGCTGGCAAGACGATGACCTATCAATTATCGGTATCTATCCCAACCGCTGGCGCCTGGTCGTCAAGTTTCTAAAAAGCAAGATTATGGTATGTGTGACAAGTGGCGACTCTACCAAAACTAACATCTATCTGTCTATAGAGGTCATATCCAACGAGTGACACAATCACACTCTCGGCTAATCCTACCACATAGGGCACAATCTGCCCTCGCAATCAGACTATGCCCGCCAGTATCCCCACCTGCACCGTTGATGTTGACGAATATGAGCACTATCGTCAGCCAAGGTATTCTATGGACCAACAGTCTCTTCTGTGTCACGAACCACACCCCAAGCCCTAACCGCGTCTCACACTCCACCCTCTCACTTCCACTTCCACCATAGCAAGGCTTCTATCGCTCTGCTGCGAGCCCACCGCCACCACTGTCACTTCCTGGCACTGGTATCGGTATTGGCATGTCGTACTTTACCCCTCGCGACGAGTCTCTCCCCTTGTCTCTCGGTCATGGTGGCGGTGGTGTTACGCACATTTCGCCGTTCGTATCCCAACAGCCTCATGCGGATTCACCGTCTATATTGAACACGGTGGGGGTGACGAAGAGGGATGGGGTGGATAGGATGAGATCGAAGGAGGTAAAGGAGTCAGGGCCTCATGTTCCTCCATGTTTCCTTTGGAGTTCTCAAACTGGAGGCTTGATTGTTTCCCAGGGCGTGGGGGCTGGCTTCCACTTTTACCTGCATTACCGAGTTCTCTACTATCTCGATCTACATGTTTGGGCGTCGTACCAAAATCTCAACAGGGTGATAACCGCGATCCCCTTTAGTCCAGAATCCTAGATACTGTACAGTACTTTTGTTGTGCTCTTGAATAGAGAAGTCTCAGTACGGAAGCAAGGAGAGCTGGGACCGCAAAACCTCTCTTACCATCTACCTCTGCATGAATATGGGCACATTTATAGTCACATTTGTGCTCCCTGATTGGCACTTTTTACAAGTAAGCTAGGGACTGAAGATATGAAACTGGTTATCATTTACTCGGAGCCCATAACCTCTGTTTGAATCTTCAAGTCCAAGAATACAAGAACCGTCCGCGGTAAGTTTTACATAAAGCCAACGCTATCATCTTCTAGGCGGGAATAGCCAAGTCTGTGCAACTAGTGTTTATCAAAAATCATCACCAAAAATACAGAAGCATCGTCCACGACTTCCTCTACCAAAAGGCAAACGCAGCTCCCATCTTCATTCTATCCTCTGATCGTCAGGTCATAGCTATCGTGATTTCATAATCCAAGCCCGCAAAACCCCTTTAGAAAACCAAAACACGGCCCAACATAATCCCTCCACTACCGCCAAAATTGATGTTCCGAACGTCTTTCCCGCCTAATCCTAATCCATGCCCCAATCCAGGTCCAGGAAGGACGTCCTTCCACTCTTGTGGATGGTATGGTGTCGATGACACATTTTCGTCCCACGAATCTCTCTCTTCCTTGGGCAAATTACGACGCACGGGTGGCAAGGGTATAGGCGTCGACCAATAAAGTTCCTCACACGCCAAGTCGAAGGTCCTCAGCGACCATGGAATCCACAACGAAGGGGATGGTGCACGTCGGCGACGTTTCTGGCCAGGTGGTTTGTCTTGCTTCCCTACAACACTATTGCTTGATGGTTGTCCATTGGAGGGTGGAGACGAGGAAGAAGAGGAACTCGATGTAGATCCAGTTGAAGAGAGGGCGCGACCGCGTTTTGCTGTGCCAACATTGGGATTATCTTGATCTCCCTCAGTAAGTATGACGGATAGTGGCGTCCCACCACTTGCAGGAGGAGAGCCAGAAGAGGATGTACTAGATAATGTAGTGGTATTCACGGGTTTCAGGATGCAGCGACGAACATGGCGGTTCAGATTCGACGCTACCCCGAATCGGCGACCACAGGTTTCGCAGACGAAAGCTAAGACGCGAAGTTTCGTTTTCAGCTGCCCATCGGCAGATAGTATAGACTTACCTTTTTCCCCGGTATGTACGAGGAGATGCTGTGTTCCGTCCCATAAGCAGTAAGTGACTTGCCCCTCTTGAACAAAATAGACATCAGATGCTCACCTTTCTGAGGGTACTCGGGCGATCAAACCTATAATAAGCGATAAAGACAATCAGTCTACAGCGACCGAACTATATCCAGGGCTGACCGTTTATGACACATTGTACAAGCATGCTTCTTCTCCCGCGATAGAATATCAGGCACGGGCATCACACCAGCGACATCCGCCACACTAGGCGACATCTGTATCGCCGACTGTTGGTCTGATAAGGCAGCGTCTATCATCATCTGCGGAGTTGACTCCTTTCTCCGTCCATTTGGATTCAGCAAAACAGCCATGGCAGCAGGTGTAGGCAACTGGGCAGTGGGCGAGCGCACGGGGTAAGGCTGTGACTGCCCCACTGTAACCGCGCTTTTAATTGTCGCTGCCAAGTCCAAGAACGCAGGATCCGGTGGTAACGCTCCAGGTGCTCCGATGCGAAGCTGAGGAAGCGAGGGTACGTGTAAGTGGGGATGCGAAAGTGGGTGCAAGTGTGGATGGTGATGGTAGGGAGCTGGAGTTGCCTGTCCTGTCGTACGGTACTCCCATTGCCATCCTTGGGCTTGCTCATAGTGGCCCGGTATATCCTCGGGATGACAGTATTCCCTCCCGGACACAGATGTGGGTGTAGCAATCGTAGCAACACTTTCGGTGAATCCTAGGCCGGTGGCGTCAAAGTCAATACTGGTGGCACTAGCTGCAGCTGCAAAGCCCATCGAGGAGAGCCCTCCAACACTAGTACTAGGCGGCCCTCCGCGGTCAGTGAAAAATCGGTAGTCTTCATGTGGGTACGCGAGCGATGATCCTCTCGAGAAGCTGCCAGCAAAATTATCTCCTCCGCCTGTCGCGAGATATTGGTCAGACGCTGTGGAGTATGTGTTTGGGATGGGATGGTAGTAGTCTATCGGGGGGCAGGATGGGATATTGTACTGGGCTTGCATGGGGTGAGCGGAAATCGGAAAAGCGGGCGAGTAGACCTGGGCAGAGATGTTATATATTTTCCGATCTCTTAATACGTCCTCTGTTTAAGAACGAGGTGAGAATTCCTGAGGAAGCCCCCTAGGCACCTGTCTGAGTCCACACCTTTCTCGATACCTTCGCGGCCCATTTACGTGGTCTCGCGGAGCTGGAACCGAACCTGGCATCCCCGAATCTTCCGAACAGCATGATGGGATCAGTGAAGGAAGGGTTGGTAGGGGACAAAAGTTTAAATTGTCGAACCCCTTCAGATTCAGCAAGGTCCCACTGATCTCAGTAGGCGAATCTTCTCTCTCGACTTTTCCGATTGCCAAACCATGTGCTCGAGGCTTTCAACTCAAGCCGACCGCATCCTATCTCAGCCGATCCACCTGCAAGCTGCTTCAATCGGCCCAAATGGCACATAACCCTGGCAGAAACCCACTTTGCGCCGCATTCTGATATATCAGCCTTATTCTGAATTGAGATCAACCAATGTCCTCATGTCTGAACGCATGTTGATGTGTTCCATAATAGGGACTCAATCGATAAGTGAGATGCTCAAAAAATCTTTGACTAAGCCCACCCTAGCAACATGCATATAACCGTGCCCATGCGCGTGGCCCTACTGACCCAGCCAAGGCGCTTGTTGTGCTGCCTAAAACGCACCCAATCGTGTTACGGCATCTGGCCATCATCGGTGCATCATCTACTTGGAATCCATTTCATTGTGTTCCATTGTCAAGGGCGACCAGATGGAGTAGGACGGCTTTGAAAAAATGACACTCCGGGCTTCTCTTACCTCATTATCGCTCTACATAGAAGCTCAGCTACATCAAACGCCGGTGCTGCCTTCCTTGTCCTTCTCCTTTCCACAGCAAAAAAAAAAAAAAATCTCGTCCGCGCAAATACGATATCATGATACAGGTGTCAATAGTAGCCTAGGCAGCCGCACTGACTACAAAATAACACCTTACGAAATACACTGCACGTCAAACAAGAAAACAAGAAAAAGAACTTATCAAGACGGATGATCAATCAACCACTGGGTATTTAGCTCTCCCCTCCTCGCTGAAGTATCAAGCTCAGCTTCTCATTATCACGAGGACCTATCTTGAGGAACTTCATCTCACACGAAGGTCACTTTTTTTTTCCAACCCCGATTCAGAATTCTGTCATTCGTATCTGATTCCGAGTCATCCTTTATCCGACAGATTGGCCCGTTAACTCCCCGTGTACCCACTCTCAAAAGGTATTCAATCGCTATACGGATCCCCGTCGCAATGAAAAACAAAATTAATTCCATCCTCCCCCATGATATCGCTAAGCCTGCAAATGATCATCTTCCTTCAATCCCTACTTTTACGTGGGTCAGGTTATCCTCGACACCGAGTGGAGAACCAGCAATTATAGAACTTGGATGGAATGTGCAACAGAAACCGGAGGAATCGATGTTTGTTTTCCGACGAGGGAAAGAGGGGAACACCCGAGACTTGTGGCCCGAGGCCTTTCTGGAGCTCTCTCGAATTTTTACTCCATCCCACACAAGACATAACATACACACGCCCGCGACTCGCTGAGTTTGTGAGTGATAACGAGGGTTAGGGCTTGAGAGAGCTTGAAAAAGAAAATAAGAGTGCCCGCAGTTCCGGGAGAGCATATCCGAACACGCCTGGCTGCGTTCACATCCTCCGTTCGACCTATTTTTCTCGGGTTCGCTTCGTTGATATTTCAATTCCTACCGCAACACACGTTCTTTCATTTTTCGTTCAAATAAGCGCCGTTCTTTGTTATTAACAGAGCGATGTTCACGTATATTATGCAACGTGCACAACATCGTCTCTACGATGTGACAATAGCACCACCACCACCACACACACCCTCTACCTTGTCCCGTTGATCTCAAGATCACCTCCTTTTCTATCACATACAGTTCATATTGCGTCCATGTTGCTGATGAGTCAATCGTACAAAACCATCGCCCACTTTAATGGCACAGATTCTAATCGGCGGACATATCGATGACACTTTTGTGCGATAGCCTCTGATATTTTTTTACTTGAACTTGTTAAACAATTTACTCCCCACTGTAATACAAGAATATCCTTAGTACAGTAATTCCCGAAATATTACAAAAAATCACACTCACCTTGCGTTATATTCCCAACCTGTGACTCCACCTGCTCCCTTACTTTCTTTCCAGCGATCTTATCAACTGTCGACATCGCGAGCCCCATTGGACCCCCTCCAGGCGAAGCCGTCGGGAACCCGAATCCAGAAGAGCTCGGTCTCGAGCTAGTATTTGGCCCTAGAAAAAACCAACTATCAAACCAACTCCGCCAAAACTCTTTACTTGGAAAAAATACAGCTATCAAAAACACTCACGTGAAGGGGGCCCGCCAGCCGTCCACTGTCCACCCGCCCCGCTCGATGGAGCCGAACCCGGAGCCTGAGGAAACATCGGGCCTCCATGAGGAGCAGCAGCGCTAGGACCGGGACTGGAACCATAGCCTGATGAACCATGTTGAGATTGAGGCGGATAACTCGAATATCCAGGTCCACCAGGATACGATTGCACGCCCATCCCATAATCACCAGGTCCCTGAGGGAAGTGCACTCCCCCATGCGCAGCAGGTGGCGAGGAAGTACCATGCGGTGCATGTGACGCATGCCCATGCGTAGGCGGGGTTTGGTAGCTCGGTTGATACCCCTGTTGTCCGGTTCCGGCTCCTGGCGTGGATGTACTCGAAGGAGGGGGGTATGCCGGTCCAGATGGGCTCTGCGGTGGAGAACTGTGGTGTTGTCCAGGACGGGGGTGGTAAGTCTGTTGCCCGGGGTACGTTGAACCTTGTCCTGGATAACTCGAGCTCGGAGTCGGCTGCCCCGGGAACCCCAAAGGTGAGGTCTGCTGTCCAGGATACATTGGCATCCCAGGTCCCCCGTGCGGCGGATACGGTGATGTCGGGCCTTGACCTGGATAACTCGACATCGCACCAGGATGATACGGTCCAAGTCCCGACACTGGTGTACCAGGGCCGGTAATGAAGCCTGGCGTAGCAACGGGAGCTGGCCCAGTATGAGAAGGGAAAAACGGACCCTGTCCCGAGGGCCCTGATGGGGATGCAGGGCTCCCTCCGTAACTCGGCCTACTCCCAGCGCCTCCTCCAATCGTTGCACTAGGCCTCAAATTCGCTCCTCCAGCACTCGGAGGGGCATGATGTCCAGCACTGTACGAGCTCGGCCTTGACAGATTAGCACCACCGAGTGCACCAGCAGCGTTATATACCGGGTATTGTGTCGTAGTCGTCGGCGTGTTCGCATTATTATTGTTATTATTGGGATTCATACCCCACTCAGGTGGGGGCCACATAGCTTGAGACCACGGGCCAGGCGTTCCCGATTCCTGCTGCTGCTGCTGTTTGTGATGGCATCGAGTGGATATCATGAGGAGCAGGATGCGTAGACAAATTCGGTTGAGGCTTCACAGCTGCGGCAGAGATCGGTCTTGGTGGGGATTGTGGTCTTGAACTAGGGTTTGAGCCAGAAGCTGGGACCTGAGGGCGCCCATATCCAAATTGGCTTGTTCCAGCGGCGGCAGGATGAGAGGGGTGTAAAGGTGGTGGGGAAAAGGATGATCCTAAGCCTGCTCCAGTATTGATTTGCTGACTAGGTGAAGGGGAGAGATGAGTCCGCCCAAAGTCATTAGTGAGTGATGCGACGGGATCGGGTGTGTTGATCCCGCTATTATGCTGACCAGGGTACGTAGACGTATTCACGGCTGGAGGGCCAGAAACAGGTAAGGTCTGGGTGGTACTCGCAGGCACTGGTGCAGCTGCAGCTGTAGCGATCGGATTGGTAGCTACAGCAGGAGCAGGAGCAGCTGGTACCACAGTCGCACTCGCCGCACCCGATGTCACTGTTACAGCAGGCGTAGTCGCAGGTGCCTCCTCTGCCTCAAGTGAGTACGGAGGTGGGGGTAATTCGTCCTTGTCCTCATTCTGCCCTGCAAGCCATTCCTCGTAGGATTGCCCTCCGCCATCCTTACCACTAGCGCCGCCACTATCTTTACTAGAACCAACACCAGACGCAGATCCGCTAGCACTCGGCTTCACCTCTAACACGGGATCCTCATATTTGGGTCTACTAGCCCAGTAATCTTGTAATTCCTTGGAAGGGAACGTTTCGAATATTCTTCGTTCACTGCGCAAAGCTTCTGCCGCGAAGCCGCAAATCCGCATGTACCTATTCAATCGAAACATTATGTGAACCTACGTGGCTTTGGGAAGGGGGAGCTTTTGACGCTCTTACCAATCTGGCGGAAGGTCGTACCCATCTTCGTCCAAAGCCAGGAAATGAAAATTGTCCGATTCGGGAAGGAGCCGTTTGTATGGGACTACAGGTATGAGTGCTGTTCCTTCGTCATATCTTTTTACACATAGGGGGGGGGGGGAGGGGAGAAGACGGTATCAGTTAGGACGGGGTCCAAGTAGAAGGGTCAATCGGAGAGCGAAATGATAACACGCACTCATCCCACATTGCGCCGTAGATGGTCCGGACACCGAGTTTGCGCGCGTTATAGATCTGCTTCCATAGGAAACGTCCACCGTTTCTCTTGATGTTATTCCAGCCCAATTTCCCTTCAGAAGTGTTGTATCCCTAGAGGGGGAGGGGGTATTGACCAAAGGTCAACTCTAATGTTCCAGAATGACGGTCCATCCGGACGTACCGATCCGCCTGGAAAAACGACAGGAAGGTAATCCACTTTCTTCCGCCCCTCTTCTACACGCCTCTTGATCAGTTCCGAATCTCCTTTCATTTTCGTCTCGGCGAAATTGTCTGCCTCGAGTTCAGAGGTGTACCTGCCAATCGTCCATGGCGAGATAGCATCAAACTCATTCAGCCACACATCTACAAACTCGGGATTCCGATCGGCATCACCCTCCGATGTCCTCCAATGGGCAGGGACGCCTGCCATGATGTACACTCCTCCGGGCGTGACTCTCCGGAAATAGGCTACGATGCCCCGGACGAGTGCCGGTGTGTGGCCACTGCCATCAAATCCAAATCCTAAGCAACATTACCATCATAGTAAGCCTCACCGTACGGGAGGATTCTCAAAGTGACGACTGCTTACCCCATAGCGCTACCACAGGCTTTCCCTTCTCTTTGAGATAATTTGGGCTATCTAGCACACCCCTGTCACGCATAAGATGAGTCCAGTCACGTTCGAGCACCTGTGCAATCCGGTCTGCTGGGACACCAGATACATCATACCTATTGTGCAATGATGTGAAATAGTAAGGATAGGGGCAAATATGTAGTCAAATCGGCGAACTTACATGATTGCGAATACCCGACCTTCTTCCTCTGCAGCCTCTCGTACACGATCGCCTACTTCATCACGTATCCGTCTGATTCCCTCATTTCCTACCTCAACATCTGTCTGTCCCGCGAAACGTTGTAAGAAGGCACCATCAATGCCATGCTCCGCCATCCAATGGAAATGTCTAAGTTTAGGTTTTAGTGGAATATTCTACAACACGCCACAAGTCGAAGAGGACAGAAACCTGCCTCTGGACGGTCTTGCCATTCCTCGACGAAAAGAGGAACGCCTGTTCTCCCGATTTCATCCTTAGGCCTGGAGCTGGATAAAGCTCAGAGGGTGGATAAGACGAGACGTCTGGCCACAAGTCAGTGTTGGGGTGCCCCCCATCGGGCAGAGGATGGTTGAACCAATGTAGCCACCCGTGATGGCCTGAGATTGGGATGTGTGAGTCTGCAAATCGCGAGAATCAGGTACAAAGGGACTTGACCTGGACCGACTGGCTCTCCATCGCCTTGACATGTGAACCTAGACAATCCTAGCTCAAATGCAAAGGCTTTTTTGAACAGGGAGGTTCCACTTACCATCCCTGATAGCCAACCAAAAATTTATCTTGTATCGTTGAAGGATCGGCTCTATTGCGGGGGGGTACATCAGCCTGTGCTATGGTTTAATGCGAGTTCTGAGCGCTGAGCCCTCACCTCTTGATCATACGGTGTGAATTATCTGCTGAGCTGGCCATTGTAGTGTAAGAGGTGGGTATTGGGTTGTTGTGGTGGTGGTTGCAACGAGAGAGCAAAGGGGTGTGTGCGCGCCTATCCGTATGCAACCGGATAGAATTGAATGACAGGACAACCACTGGCATATGATCGACGCCCACTGCCACAGCCTCCAGGGGTCATGATGAGCAACACCGCTGTTGACCTTGCTGCTCTCCTCACCGCGCGCCTCGATCAGTACGCGCCCGTTACTGCTGAATCTTGCGTAAATCTAGCGCCAACTAATACATAGGCTGCCACTGACAAAGCGCCTGCTTGTCGGTATCGCCGGCATCCCGGCTTCAGGCAAATCAACATTTGCAATCAGCCTCGTCGCTCAACTTAATAGCAGCTCTTTGACGGGTGCTACAGGGCCACAGCCTGCAGTTCTCGTAGGCCTCGACGGTTGGCATCTCACCCGCGCACAGCTGGACGCTTTTCCGGATCCCAAACTGGCCCACGATAGACGTGGCGTTCACTGGACCTTTGACGGTGCTGGCTACGCCTCCTTTGCACGCGCCTTGCGCGAAGATATTACCCCGTCAACACCAGTCATTACCGCACCGTCTTTCGATCATGCAGTCAAAGACCCCGTCTCCGATGCGTTCTCCATCCACCCATACCATCGCCTCGTGATAATCGAAGGACTCTATACATTTCTTTCCATCGAACCCTGGGTTGAGGCAGGGAAACTCCTGGACGAACGCTGGTTCATCCAAGTGGATTTTCCCAAAGCACAGGAGCGTCTCGTTAAACGACATGTCATTACCGGCGTCGCGAAGGACATGGAAGAGGCGATCTGGAGGGCGGAAGAGAATGATATGCCAAGTTACGTTTCTGCGCCGTGTTCGACGTAACAAATTCACCCTTCTTACTTTTTTTTTTTTTTCTTTCTCTTTTTCTTTACTTCTAGATGGTCGATTCGTTATCGCGAACATGCTGGAACCTACAAGGGTTATAGAAAGCGTAGACGATCCATCGTTGGCTCTTACTCTATGAACCGCTCCTCTGCAATGCAAATATGCCTTTGTTTCCTCGCTCGAATCATCTCGAACCAGTGCGAGAAAGAAACGTTCTTTGCATCGAGTTTGGCACTTTTGCGCGCTCTACATCCGCAACACCCTATTTTCACCGTATACTCGAAGAAATCTAGGCCCACGACTATTGTCAGCATTGATCTCCAAGCAAAAGTACACCCGTTCTGCATCCCACATTCATCAGGTACCCAAACGTCTATCATCCACGGAGTTCACTCAACGCTACCTATACAAGCCCATAATTAAATTTCGCCGCGTCTGCCCTCTTCGACCCAAATATAGACCCCTGCCCTTCAGTTCTCCCATCCAAAGGCACGTAATACCCGCCAGGCTCAATGCCCTCGCCTTGGAGCTCATTATATGCTAATACCTGACTGGACCTTGGGTAACGAACCCTGGACGAGTGTGTGCACTCCGGATCCCTCAAAAACAAACAAATAAATAAACCAGACACTCGCAATTGTTGCTGCAGCGAAGAGCTCTCGTAACTATGACGAACGATTGGCTAAGCGACCCACTCTAATCCGTCTGACGACCTTCGCTGCCAAGTGTCAGCTCTGCTCTGCATGCGGTGTCTCGTTTTCCTCATTCGTCCCCTTATCGATCCAGGGCAGCCTTCGATTTAATGAATCGGTGTCCTCGATCTCGTCTGTCGATGTGGATACGCCTACTGTCAATCGTCACTCCCCGATCTCGCTCTCGGGTGGGTGGATCTCCCTCTCCGATTCTGCCGCATCTCCACGGCTGCCACCGGTTGGCTGAGCGCACAATGTCCCCGCATACAGTAATTACCGCTAATTACATTGCATTATGATTCTCATACTCTTTGGAACTTTGCACTCTGTCAAACCTGTTCTAGAACCCATTACAAGACTTCTGCTGCTAGTCCGGGAGGGGAATTAAAAACAAAAAAAAAAAAAACACAAGAGACGCCAAAGGAACTCGGCCACGATGCACTGGGTCATTTGACAGCTACTCCTCACTCGACGAGACCTCCTCGCTAGACCTCCTTCTCTGGGTGTCTGGATTCTTCTCCGTCTTCTCTCTATATTTTTGTGCGGTCCGCCAGAATATGGATCCCTGATAGCCACACGTCAATGTTTCTAGAGTGAAGAACTAGAACACTTAGACACAAACATCGTACACCGCCTTGATATCTTCCTTCTTCATTCTCCCATCCGGCGGATCAAGCATGATATACATCGGGATCCACTCAAAGAAAGCGCAGACCCAACCAAACTTCCCAAATAAAAAAAACAAGACAAACATTTCTCATCAGTCTATCGCGTAGGAGAGACCATTTTGACAGTCACACACACCAAGTCAAACGGATTCATGTCCCCCCTTATCATCCTCATCATCTCCCAGAATGTCATATCCATGTGTGGCGCTTGCGAATACATTTCGAAGATTTCATTAAACCTGTCTTCGTCAAATTCACCCGTCGTGGTGTAAATTTCGGTGTCCGAGCCATGCTTTGCCTGTGAATCCCGTCATCGACCAGTCACGCCAGAAGTGGGGCCACGCATGTATGTGTGCGCCGAGAAGCTTTACCTTGTGCATACGATTAACTTTCAGGCGAAACAATGGATCGGGGGGGAACATACCCCAAGTCAACCATCTGGAGCAACGAGATTACTGTGCATATATGCGTGACAAATGCGGTCTGGCGACTCACGAGAAAGCGAGGTGGATGGCGAGCATACCACCAAACGTCCAGAAAAGCCCGAATCCAAGCTCACGAAGGGCACAGATCCTAGGTTGGAGTTCATATCAGCCCTTTTTTGTTTTGAGAAAGGGAGTAGGTACTTGCGTATCTGTCGGCCAGATAATGCCGTCTCTATCTCTGTCGAAGAAGGTGACGTGGTTTTGGAGGGCGGTGTTGCTTTCCTTTGGGTCGTAGCCGGTTCCTGCTGCGTCCTGTGTTGCATCTGCTGGCTTTCCCATTTGTGATTGAAGGGTTGAGATCAAGAGGTATGAGGATATCGTTTGAAAAGTTTCGGAATTTAAATCACAAGAACGCAATCGTCCCGGCTTGTAACATTGTGTCAAAGTGAAACCATGCTAACTTTAGGTCCAACGTTCAAACCATAATAAAATACTAATCCTTGATATGCCTTCGGAGCAATGAACGCCATTATTTGACCGATTCAACTGCTTTCCCTATCAAGGATGTTATGAGTGCGGAGACGTTCCTAGTAATTTCTTCTGGTAATCAGATCAGTGGTGCACCACTCCAGTAAACGCGAGAAGACAGAGAAGACCCATTCAAGGTCTATTAACCCTCTGTTGAATATTGTACGTAGATACAACTGAAAACACATCCTGACTACTGCACGCAATGGATGAAAGTTCATAGAAAGAAAAAACAGATAGAGAAACTCGGATATACCACACACAACAGGTAGCCCCAACCAGCCCGATTATCGCCTACATCGAACCCTACACACAATACCACCCCTTACATCTTCCTGCGCTTGATTTCAAGAAGCCAAATCTCAAAGATCAAGGTCGAATAGGGGTATATAACCGGCGGGTAGCCGACAGACCCATACGCCTATACAACCCCCATCGATCAGCCACAACACTCCCCTTTTTTTATCTAGCACGAGAATAAGTGGTTGTGTGCTTACATAGTCAGGCGAGATCGTCAGAAGCGCCTTCTCCCCCTTGGAAAGCTGTATGATTCCTTGAACAGCACACACACACAGCCACCCGTCAGTTTTTCCATCCGACACACAAAGAACAGGAATAGGCAACTCGCACCCTCATCCCATCCTCTTATCACCTTCCCTGTTCCGATTTCAGTTTCAAACGGGTCGTCACTAGGAACCCCGGGTTGGATTTTTTTTTTGAATAAATTTAAAAATTTGACGCCAGATGCCCAGGAGAGAAAACGATCTCACCGATCATATGTGCTATCAAATACTCTTCCCTTGTCGTCTTTTCCGATGTAGTGAATAACGACCCTGTCTTGGCGGATGGTGAGTTTACTCCTGCTAATACCACCCCGTACCCAAGGCAGTGTGTGAGAATTGTAGATGCGGACCTCCGCGTTTAGGGTATGTTGTCCCATCGCCCTTTTCAACGTGTTCGAGCTTCACTCCCTGTTAGATGGGCTAGTTATACGTTTTTACAGGTTCTTTTATACACGAAAACTGACCATTTTGGCTACGGCGTCAAGTGGTGGGGAGACTACGATAGGATTAGCTAACCATGAGACGCCGACTGGCTTTATATAGCACTTGTCCCCTTAAGCGCTTGACATCGTGTGCGTGGTCGATAATAAATCCAACATCTTTACTACTTACAAACATTTTATCATATTTCACTTTCACTCATTCTACAAGAAAAAAAACTTAATCATACAATAATGAATAACGCTGCAGGACGTTTAAACCTTATTTATACGGGTTATACTCGTTTAGGCTTGATTTCAACAAGCTCCACCTCAAAAGTTAAAGTCGCGTTGGGGGGAATAACCGGCGGATAACCTCTTTCTCCGTATGCCTACATCATCCAATGCGAGTTAGCCTCCGACAAAGTAAGAACAGTATAGGGTGGGCGTACAAAATCAGGTGTGATTGTCAATTTCGCCTTCTCTCCAAGGGACAGCTTGGGTACTCCTGCGTATGAGTATTAGATATAGACAGCCAAAGATGAGGCGCTTCATGATCAACGTACCTTCGTCCCATCCTTTAATAACATGACCCTCGCCAATAACAGTTTCCAAGCGGTTTCCTAAAGGAGAGGGGGTGATGACAATGACAAAAAAAAAGAGTATAGAGTATAATGGTCTTACCCGTCTACGCTCGAGTCAAATTGTGCCCCATTGGCCAAAGTGCCAGTATAGTGGATTTTCACAGTATCTGTTGAAAAATATAGGGACCTGGTCCGCTGCAAGGTACATAGCAAAGTTCGGGGGAAGGGAGCTTACCACCTGGACTTGGGCTTGGTCTTGCCATCGCCTGGTTTGAGTGATTCTACAGTAACGCCCTGCGCATTTGAATCTCAGTATATGCAGTACAACCGCTGAAAAGAGCAAGGACGAGCACCGACTAACCATAGTTGTGGTGGTGGTTATTCAAGAAGAGAAGATTATCTCTGATAGTGTTTGTTATCTCAGACACCCCATCAGTAAATCTTATCTCAAGATCTCCACCTCCCGGCCCCAACAATTTCGAACCCGGCAATCACCAGCTTAGAGATTTCTTTTATTTCCTCCGTTTTAGATTGTGAGGGTTGGCTTTCTAATTTCGCCCCCAGTAAAAATATTGCAGTTTGCAGGAAATGAAACAAACGAGGCGCATTAATCGGTCGGAGCAAGGGAGAAGCGGAGAACGGAGCCCTACTCGCTTCCACCACATATCTCTAAATAGAACACATCATCAAAATCGCGAAGGGAGAGCTAATTATCTTCCACTTTGCCTGGCAACCAAAAAAAAAAAAACACAATTATGCTTTCTTGGTAAATTTTTACTACGCGGGCGCATCCTAGGACAAACCGGACCGAACAAAAGCAGCAGCCTCTGTGACTCGGCCAGCCCACATCCCTTTTTATTTATTTATTTATTTCGAAAACCGCGAATTCATACTCATCTCCGCCAGAGTCTCAACTTCAGCTTCTGTCAACCCAAGACCGAGCGGGGGTTGTGCAAGAAGAAGCGCATATTCCGCAGTTAAAGTACGTACGAAAGGGTAAAACATCATCTGTCTTTTTAGTTTATTTTTTAACCAAGTGTTAGCCGGTATTACTTTTTTTTGTTAAAAAAAAAAGGAGATACTCAACGCAGATGGCGATGGGGTGTTGGTGTTTGAGGTAATACCGAATGTGATGTGAATCTAGTGTTGGAACGGTTTTGCATCTACAGTTGAATATCGCCCGATATCAATAACCTGGGATACATTCTAGTAGCGAAGAAAGAGAAAAAAACCCACAACAAATTCGAAGTCAAACACATCTCAATGCATGTCTTTCTCTCCAACACCACCCTCTTCGCTTCCTCATCTAAAAACGTCGCATGTCCCAATCGATCCGGATTGAACGACAACAGCGCCATCGTCTCCTCGCTTGAATTCCTCAACGTCTAAAAAGCTCATCAAAATCCCTTCTAATAAGTTCGAACAACACACAACACACACACACCTCCGAAATATGCACCGTAACACCTATCCCACCAGCACGCACCCTCCTCCTCAACTCCTCCACCATCTCCCCAAACTCACACACATCACCCACCGTCGGATCCCCACACAAATCCACACCCACCAAACTTCCCACCCCTTCACTCCTCAATCGCACCACAGCATCCACAACCTCACACATCTCGGCCCGACTCATCCGTCTATCTAAAGACGCGATGAGACCGATGGTGTTGGGTGGGTAGGTGGCTATTTCGGCGAGGACGGTGCGGAGGTAGAGTTCGCGGGACATGTGGGGCGTGGTGCGGGGTGTGGTGCGGAGTTCGAGGTGGGTGCATTGGCGGTGGTGGGGCTCTCCTGGTGGGGGGATGTTGCTGTTGTCATCGGTAGCGGTAGCGGGAGGAGGAGAGGAAAGAAAGGTGGATAGCACAGCGCGTGTGGCACGCGCCAACGCCTCTGGTGTGCTCGTCAACGCATATATGGCAGGAAATAGCCCGAAGAAATCCTCAATCGTATCAAGCGTCACCCCATCGAGAAGTTTCTGAATGCCTGCGCGGATAGCATCGTTAGGCAACGCCCCGCCAGTGTGGGTTGAGGTATATTCAAGGGCAAGATCTTGCAGCACCTGGATCGGAATGGATCCGTTGAGATGGGCATGGAGTTCAGCTTTGGGTAGATTCTCGATAAAGGCAATTTGTGCATCGGTTAGCGATGCGAGGGCGAGAGATGCAGGACCTGCGAGGGATGTCGACATTTGGGGTATATAGTGGAAATGATTAAAATGTATATCCGAACGTATGTTATCCGCCCAAAGCAACTACTTGTATAAACAGGATTACGACAAGAAAAAAAAAAGATCGGAGGGTATGGATCATTAAAATCATTAGGAACCCAGGCAAATGATAAGCGCAGACATCGGCTCTCGGAAAGGCTTTCCTCCTCTCACTCACAGCTTGTCTGTCATCCCTGGATAGCACATATAGACCGCCGCGCGCTTCAGACAGAACCTATTATTCCCCCTCCGCCCCCGCCTCCGCCAATCGAACTCACACCCCGTAACACATCCACACTGACTCCCCTGATCGCCTCTGTCGCCTTCAAGAATGGCACTGTAAATGAATTCTTCCTATGCTTCCCGGTCATAAACACCTTGGGTGACGAGGATGGTGTGATTGGGGTTTTAGGCTGTGTTGATGTGCTACTAGCTGATAGGGGCGAGGTAGGTGAATTGGGTTCCGTGTCCACTCTGCTGTAATTGGAGCTGAGGGAGGTCACCAGCGTCGGAAGGGCTTTTCCAGGACCTTGTGATGGGGTGGGTCCGGGAAAGGCTACGGCAGCCTCGTGAGTCTTCCCCTTCCCCTTGTCCCTTCGTGACATTGTCGCATCCGTCAATACCTCCTCCGAGCCGGTGGACCTGAGACTATCTCTCGATCTGGACGCAGCCGCGGACGAGGGGTGCAAGCATGCGGTGGATGCGGCAGGACTAGGGGTCCGGGATGGTTTAGGCGACTCGCCAATGGACGGGGAGGGTGACGCACTTGGTGAACGACGAGGAGAGGGAAGCGGGAAGAGCTCGTTTTCATCCTCTTCAGCAATGGGAGAAGACTTGCGTTTGGGGAGCTGTGGGTCCCTCTCTGAGCGCTCAGAATCATCTGTGAGGAGTGAGGAGGACGCGGAATCGGTAGAAGGATCTCGGTCGTGTATGCCCGCGAATGGATGGAAGCCGCGTGCAGCTGCGGTGCGGATGCAACTCGAAAGAGAGGATGAGACGACTGATCGCGGATGTTCCTCAACAGAGAGGTCCTGGGATCTGCGTCGTTTGTCGACCTCGTCGACGGTGATGGAAAGGGTTGGAGGCGGCATCCGCTCATCATACAGACTAGGAGAAAATGGGGGTTTCGCGTTGGCAGTGGAAGTACTCGCATAGGTTGGTGAATGCGAGTTGTCGAGACTCGCGCTTCGGCGGCGTCTAGCACCCTTGGTGAACTTTTCTTGCCAACTAGAGCCTTCTTTCAGGGATTTTTCCGTGACGGGCACACAGTCTTGACAGCATGCGCGGAGGGGCACTGTTAGGTCGTCTTTGCGGCGCTGGTACACGGGTAGAGACGGGCGTCTGGTTGGGGGTGATCGTGCGTTTGGATGGGAGGCGGGCGGACCTGAGGGTAGGCGGTGAACCAGGCAGGGTGATAGGGGTATGGTAGGTGATGACGAGGGAGAGCGACCTCGAGGGGGTGATCGCGAAGAACGGATAAAACTGGAGGAGATGGGTATCAACTACGGCGTCTGGTAGTAAATAGCTCTGTTGATTTTTTTTTTTACCTGGGGATAGGGACTTTGAGTACGACGTGGGTTTCCTCGGGACTGCTAGAGAGTAGGGCTGCAGAGCTAGGTGGAAGGGACGATAGGAGTGTCGTCGTTGCATTCCGAGTCGGATGTGGGCTGGGGGCGGCGTCTCCAGAGAGGGAGGGAGTAGGACTTTGTGACGACTCGGGGGCGTTTGTGGAGATGGGAGCACTCGGGGATGAGGACGCACTCTGTGTCGAAGCGGACGACACGGGCGTCGGTGAGTGAGGAAGCGAGGGACATGGGGCAGTGGGAGAGAGGGAAGGGGCGGAGAGAGGGAAGGGGAGAGAGTATTAAGGACATCGGACCATTTCCACAAGAGATGGCCCTGAAATGGCTTGATCTGGTTGTGTGTACCACGGCAGACGCCCGTCTAAACCGTTGCGCTGTCTCTCGTACGACTCTCGCTACATAACAACATCATCCCTCCCAAAACCACACGCACACCACTGCATGTCGCCCCCCTGCGAAAACCAATCGCCATCCAGAGGCCCTCCTACGCATCATCAATCTGGGGCTGGGCCACATGGCTGATTGCCTGATCTCAAGCTGTCACACTGCTCCTTCCCGTTGACAACCGCTCGTGGAGAAAAGCTGGCAAAACGCTGCGATAGCCAGATGTACAAACACACAACCGCTATTATTCTAGCTTGCCTTTCAGGAGTTGCCGCACCCACCTTGCCTTTTTATGTCGCCAACAGCTAACGGTTTCAGGGTTAGACTCAACCCCCAGCGCCGGATGCCCTTCTAGACAAAAGCGGTAACCAGTGCCACACGGGTCGTGATTGGCTCAAGATTGACATACAGTAGACACTTCAGAACAAGAAGCTTCATGTTATGATACAACTTTAGAAGCAAGGAGGGTTATAGAATACCCCGTCCGTGATGTGCACCTTCAGTGTCTCCTGGCATGCCAATTTACACTATTAGGCCTCCTTACTTGTCATCCGCGAACCCTACGTCGCGTTCGACATGGGTTGCTATGGGAAGGGGAGGCGGGAAGCCAAACTACACGATCGAGTGGTCCATCCGCGCTCATATCATCTCCACTTGGAGAAAATTTTCACCGTGGCATCCTCAAGCGCCGCAACCCTCTCAGCGCTGTGAGAAGATGGCTGTGGTAAGCACTACAGACGCGTCAGAAAATCTTGCAGGAAACAGAGAAAACTCACAGCCCATCCCTCGGGTGTCATGGGAGATATACAACGCGATCAAGTCTCCGTTGATGCAATTGACTTTAATGGCAGTGCGTTTTTTGGTACCCACTCCGGCTTTTTAGGCCCTCCATGCATCGTGCAACTGATGGATGGAAATCTCCAAGGGTGGAGCCCACTCTGCACACAAATACGTCAGAGCTCAGAATATGTACCCCAAATTTAGGTACAATAAGGCATAGGTATTGTGTACAGCTGACTATCAGCTCCATCATTTCATAGAGGGTTAGGTATTCAGATACTTAATAGATGAATGGGTTATCACAGCTAAGCATCGAAGCCTAAACGTCAAACCCGATTATCACGTGATTTGAGCATGACAATTTGGCACTTTGGATTTCTTCACAATCTGAGGTTGCTACCGGGTGTTTTAGCCGAAAAAGGCTCCGAGCGCAGCAAGATAATCTCATTTTGAAGTGAGGGGAGACATTTTGTTGAAGTGTAATTCTTCCTTATCAAGGATTATTATATTTTGAAAGATCTTAAAGCTTTTGATCCTGAAAGTTATAATCACAAAGCATGGCTAGCTTTTATAAATAAATGGAAAAAATTGATGATATAGTCCACCTCTTTATTCTAATTATTATCACTTGCTCCTCTTAGTGGTAGATATTTTTCAAATGCTCAATCTGTACCTGTTTTTAAAAATCCTAATAGTTCTATAAATTTATCTTCTTTAATAGTTCAGCAGCAAACTAAAACTAACTCCTCAAAGTCAAATGTATTTGGTGAGTTAGAAACATATAAAGGTACAGAAATTAAAGGCTTCACTTACGTGCCAAATAATTTAGTTTTTTTAAACAAAAAAGGAAGTCACACTCCTAATCCTAATTTAATTACTTATAATTTCCCAGGAGCGGGGTGTAATACAATTACTTTGCATCTTAAGACTTATCTTTAATTTAATGATCACCAGAAAAGGTGATTCTATTCTTGTTGGAAGTTTACCTATGTTATTATGTATATTAATGATTTATAGCTATATAGGTTCTACAGATTTCCAAGTAATTTCATTATATTCTATTAGTTTAGATAGTCAGAAAATTTTATGGTTAGGGTTTTTCTTAGCATTTGCTGTTAAAACTCCTTTATATCCATTTATTATTTGGTTACCCAAAGCTCATGCTGATTCTCCTTTAGCAGGATCAATTATACTAGCAGCTACAATTTTAAAATTAGCTACATATGGTTATTTAAGAGTATTAATTAATTTTTTACCTGATGCTACAAATTACTTTAACCCATTAGTACAAACTATAGCAATAATTGCTATTATATATGCTAGTTTTTCTACTATTATTCAACAAGATACTAAAAGATTAATTGCTTATAGTAGTATTGCACACATGGGTGTAGTTGTTTTAGGTATATTCTCTAATAATATACAAGGTATTGAAGGTGGTATTTTATTAGCTTTAGCTCATGGTTTTGTTTCACCTGCTCTATTTATTTGTGTTGGAGGTATAATTTATGATAGAACAGGAAAAAGAATTATTAATTATATCAGAGGTTTAGCTACATATATGCCTGTAAATCCTTATAACCTTAAAGCTGAGGTAAAATATAATTTGTTAACTTAACTTCTTTTATAAATAGTTATACAAAAATCAAACTAAAAAGTCTAAGTTTTAAAAAATTTAGAAGTGAAAAAAGGGAGGGGGTAATTTGTGTAGATTAAGAAACAGTCACTTTAAATGGAAATTCTGGGGGCAATCATACTATCAGAAATAGAATAGGAAATCTTGGCTGTAAACAGAAAGTCCGAGCCATATGCTGCATCCTCTGTACCCTTCTGTACCCTTCTTCAGACTCCTCTATGATCATGATTCATGGCCCTTCGAGGTCACGGGAATAACACCCCGTGATCGCATCCCGGCAATCAGAAACATCCGGTATAGCCGTACATCCCGGAAACTCGCACCCGTCTTCTAACCTCCATCTCCATCCCCTTCGTCTCCTTGTAAACGAAATCAAAAAATGGCCAACCGTCTTGCTCAGGTTTCTGGTCATCTCTCGAATGCATACGGCCGTGGACTATTGGCGGGTGAGGTTGCCATCATCACAGGTATGGCTGGCATATTCCTCTTTGATTCCTCAGGGGCTTATGCGTGAGCGGTCATGAATAGGTGCCGGCCAGGTATTCACCCGCCTTTAATAGAGGTAAATATGGATATACTTAGTCCTCATAGGGCATCGGCAGAAGTACAGCCATGCTTTTCGCTAAAGAAGGCGCAAAGGTTGTCATTAGCGAGTACGTTTTCCCCAATCCGAGTTACCCCGTTTTCTTTTCTTTTTTTTCGTTTTGCACAATTCTGAATCCCTCGGACTTTGCTTTTTGTTTGTGTGTCTTGTGATGTTCCAGCATCGACTGAGAAGCGCCTAGACAACGTCGCGAAGGAGATCCAGGCTTTCGGCGGAGATGTCTTGGCTGTCAGTGGTGATGTCGGTGCTGACGACTTTCCCAAGAAGATCATCGATGCTACTTCCCAGTACGTTTCTTTCTAATCACTACCTTTTGTCCCCCCATATTCTATGTATTCTTACGTCGGGTCTCGTGCGGTCCAGGAAGTATGGCAAGATCAATCACATCGTGAATAATGGTACGTCATACCTGATACCATAGCGGTGTTTTGCTCACAAGTGAACTGGACTTGAACCAGCCGGCTTCACATTCGACAAGATGCTCCACACTACACCGGACGATGCATTTGATATCATACTCAAAATCCATGTCCGTGCTCCATTTAGGCTTATTCGCCAGGCTGCACCCTTCTTCCGTGTCAAGGTATGGCGGTAAACTCATCCCAATCCAACTTCCCTTCCCCTAAATCATCCATCAAAAGGGTGACCAGCGCGAAAACCGCTCTATTATCAATGTATCTTCTACCTCAGGTCTACATGGGAATGTCGGGCAGGCCAACTACGCCGCAGCAAAATCTGCTATCACCGGGTTCACAAAGACCGTCGCAAAAGAGTGGGGTCCGTTCGGTGTGCGCGCGAACACGGTTGCTTTCGGGCTCATTCATACCCGGTTGACGGCGTCCAAGGAAGCAGGAGTTTCGATTGAGATTGAGGGGAAGAAAGTTGCATTGGGGGTGCCAGGAGCGCAGAGGCCTACGGGGGATGTGGTGAAACAGAACCCGGATGCGTATCCGAATATTCCGTTGAGGAGGGGTGGGACGCCGGATGAGGCTGCTGCTGCTGTGCTCCTGTATGTGCTTCTTTCTTGGCCCCTCTTTCATGATATGATACTGATATGGTTTTGTTTTTGAATTGGGGTAGCCTTGCTTCGCCTCTGGCTTCCTATGTCTCTGGGCACACTCTCGAAGTTACTGGTGGTGCCGGTATCTAAATTCGGTTGAAGTAGCTTATACGGGCATTTGTTTTTTCCTTGCTGCAAAAATCTGATTTAGGAAAGTTGAGCGCTGAGAAGTATATTGTAGCCGATGAATGAATTAAAGCTGCGCGCCTTAAGAGAAAAGTCAAGACTGTCGTGTGGACGTAGAGTTTCGTCATGAACAAGGTGTGGATGGGTCTTCAGGGATTCCGAATGATCGGGTTCGCTTAAACAGATGTTGGGAGTCCATCGCGTTAATTTTTGCTGTCCTGTTTATTTCAATAAAACCAGCTTGACCATTCGGAGCACCAAGTGGCAGGCAGGCCAAGGCTAAACAAACGGCTTAGGTAACCTTGTAAGTAAGAGGCCGCTGAGACCTGACTCAAGAAAAAACAAGGTTACATCCCTTTTCCCTGTGCTTCCATGATCCATGCAGACGGGGAACAACCCTAGCCATTCCACATCCCCACTAGAGGCAGTTTCCATTTCCGTACCATACGACGGGCGTCGAGGCCCGAAGGGAAAGAAGAAAGGGTTCAACAACTCGTCGGGTCACTGCGAACTCCTTTATGCAGGGCTGGAGGGACGTACAAAGCCTCATGTCACCACCCGTCCCAAGGAACAAGTACCCTCCCCCCGCCTCGTGTTCCATGAGGTGTCAAAATCCTGGGAAAAAAACAACACGGCAGGCTGCTTCGTCCCTCTCTCGGTCCCAGTTCTTTTTTCGCCTCTCTTGTTTTTTCCTGAAGTGTTGGTGGCTTTGACTTGACATGGGAGGGCGCGGGCATGTGAGGATTTCGTTCGTTTTTTTTTTTTCCCGCGAGAGAGGTTGGGACAAAGAAAACAAACACCAAAGTTTATGATGTTGACAAGTTCCCGCGACGACTGTATAGTGTTTTGGGTTTCGGCGGGCTCGGGGATCTTAGAGTTTCCCCCGCCCAGCTTCCCCTCCCCAACTCCTTTGTTCTCCTCGCCTCCCACCAGGTCATCCCTTCTCTCGCTTTTTTACTCCTCGGATCTCTAAAGGCGTCACGAGCTGCGGTGTTTTTGGCGTCAGGCGACAGGCCCGTTATGCATTCTCTATCATATCAAGACATCAGGCGTCCTAGCCTTCTTTCTCGAAAAGCAGATATGAATTGGTGCCAGGAAGACCCATAACTGATGTCCAACTCATGTCATCAGGTGGGTGGACAAGTGGTCCCTAAAGACTGGCACTCCGAATCGCACGAAAGGGATCGACACACACATACACACGGCACGGGCCAATGAAGTTGATATAATGCCAACAACATTGTATGAAATTACAGCCGTGTGCTCCGACATAGCCCGCATATTAAACGCCTCGAGGACTCACCCCCATTTTTTGCGCGAGTTTCGGGCCAACCGGCCGTTGGCGGTTTTTTGGGGGGCGGGCAAGCTGTCCGTTCTGTGTATTGCTTGGTATAATTACCGCGAAGCGGTTTACCCATGCATCCCCAGTCTCTGGGACCTTTATCCCCCTTGGCCTCTATCCCGGTACTTGCGGTCCTTGTCATAGCATAATAGCATGACCTGAGGGGCCCTCGAGACCCTTGGGAGCCCGGTCGTGGGATTAGGTGCTGAGACCGCTTACGAGTATAGCGCTAGGATCATTGGATTATGACTTGGCTTTGGCAGCATACAGACTCGTTTTGTCAAAACTCGTCACAGCGCGATCAAAAAGTGTGCGTTCTTATGCCTAATAACTGTTGTATGTCGCTTCTGATTATGATCCATCAAGCATCACGGTTGTCCCCCCCTTCCGGATTGACAGCGAAGTCGCGCAAGGAACTTGAGGTATACGCTCAACTTTTTGGTTTTATTGTCTCCGCTGTTCTGGATATTATTGGGTATTCGCCGTTTGCTCCAAACGTCTTTTTCTGCCTGCCAAAGGGGCATGACGAGAAGGGTGAAAGAGAGGAGGAATGGGCTCATGTCAAGGAGGGGTAACGGATGCCATACATAAGGGTAGCGCGAGAGCACCCGGTTCTATGGCTCGTTCAAAAAAGCTGATTGCTGGGCGGTGGGCTTTGCTGTGTCGCGGCAGTTTGGTTATGGCGAGCATTGCAAAACCACTAGTTGGGTAGGAGGGGAGGGGTGGGTGGGGGAGGTTGAGCTTGGCAAAGCGGAAGACGCCAGTTCGCGTGAAAAAGTGTATTCCACTCGACTATCCTTCAGGTCCCGAATGCCTCATTGACTCATCTTTTGCGTCACGGAGGATGAATTTGAAGAAATGGGGTGTGGGAGAAGGCGGATGGACTATGGTCGCGGACTTTGAAGTGAGTCCATGAGCCCCCTCGTTGCGCTGTTAGAGGCTATGTGTTTCCGAGAAAATCAGGATCTGAACAAGCTCATATAACCTTCTTTGTGCAGACGTGGCCAGGGTGGTGGGCGGCAGATGACTTACGGGGCAGGCGAAAGGGATGGAGCGGAGTCTCGTAATGGTCACTCATCGATATCGATAACAACTCAATCCACTCTTTTCAGTCCTCAGATCGTCCACTTTCACTCTCCCGCACGATAGATCTTCCGAATCAAGATCCGTTCTCGTCCTTTTCTATAAATGTCTTCAACAACTCCGTCATGCTGTCTTATACGCTGAGGCGAGCTCCTCTGTCCTCTACCTCTCTCGCTTGCTCTTGTTGCTGCTGATATGGGCGTTGAGGTTGTGCAATTGCAGCCTGGTGATGGCAAGACCTTCCCCAGGAGGGGTGGTGCGTTGTCTGCTCCTCCCTCATGTCCCCCGACTTATGATACTGTAGACAAGGTTTCAATTCATTACACAGGCACCTTGCTAGACGGCAGGACGTTTGACTCTAGTCTGACCCGGTGCGTTTTTTGTGTCGTTCTCGTGGCTTTGGTTCTTATTCCTGTCCAGCGAGGGGCCCTTTATCACGCAGATTGGCGTTGGGAAGGTGATACGAGGGTGGGATGAGGGTATGTTGTTGTCCCTACATCTTTGTCTACCCATGTCAATTTCCTGCAGGCGTGATCAGGCTTTCCAAGGGTGAGAAGGCGATGCTAATCGTCACCCCTGATTATGTACGGCGGCTTTCTTTCAAGCGACTAGTTGTGTTTTACTTCAACGCCCTAACCTAACCTCTTTGCAGGCTTATGGCTCGCGCGGATTTCCGCCTTTCATTCCTCCCAACGCCACTCTTAAGTTTGAGGTTGAGCTGCTTGAAGTGTTGTATTAACTCTGCCTTCGTTCTGACAGACACTGATGATTACTCTTTCCTAATATGTTATTAATTTGGGCTTGGAGGAGGTGGAAAGCACCTCGGCTGCTATTTCGCTTGTTATTGTGCTATCGGCCCATTGTTTGTGCATTATAGATATGCTTGTCGCTCTTTTCGACTACAATCCTCTTCAGGCTATGTATGATCCAATTTTCATTTAGCGCACCACGACTTTGTTGCTTCATTTTGATCGATCCATGTTTAAAATACGTCCTGCATCGATTTCCTTTTCTGGACTTTCCCCCCTGTTCAAGTAGGCTCTTGCGCTGCTCAGCTCATCAGAACATGCGGCAAAACACATCATGCATCAACATCTCAGCCCCGCCCCAGTGTGTTCTTTGCTTTCCTGTAGTAGAACCTGACTTGAGGCATACGTTAATCCACGAAGATCTCGGGAAATACTCGTTACAAAAGGTCACTGGGTTACTCTTCGGCTCCGGCCGTAGCATGACAGTGCCTTCCTCAGCTGTAAAATGTACCTACTAATGGGGATCTTGTCAATTTGAGAATAGATAACTATATCCTGAGCTTCAGTCTCGATGGTCTCAGGTTTGCCAAAGTTTGCCTACCGATTGAATCGATGAATGATCATGGATGCCTGTCAATGAGTGAACCGCAATTCCACTAACGACATCCCAGTCGACTTTAGGTCCGACTTCTTGCAGCGACATCACAAATGTGTCGGTCCGTCGGTAAAGATATATTTGATCGTTAATGGGCGGGTTCCTGACGTCCTGTATCCGAGGTGATGTCCTTAAACGTTTTATCTCCCGGCCGGGTCCTCACTGTATTCAATAGCAGTGATCACCATCAATGGATCATGACTCTGGAAAGCCTATTTCGCTGGGTTGTTGTGTGTGGGCTTGCCCCTCACCCCCTCACAAACACATTTCGGAAACAGGAAGGGACTTCCGAAAGAGGGATGAGGGTAGCTCAAGCGGGATAAATGGGGCTGGCCGTGCTGTTGGGACGGGTTGACGTGTGGCAGAACCGTGAAGTACTTACAGCTTGTGATATGTCTGCAATCACGGAGTGGAAATTCCGTGTAGTTGTGCGCGAGGCAGGTTATAACAAGCTCTGGTTATGTTAATCGGAGCGTTGCGCGCAAACTTTTGGTTTGGGGAGGGCTTGACATGAGGCTGGTCAAGGTGGGCAGCCCCGTTACGCCCGGAAGGGAGATATTTGTCAGCTTCCATTTTTTCGCAGTTGGTTTGTGTCGGTTTGTGCTGGTTGTGAAGGATGGGCTGGTCTACGGTGGAGGGCCGGTGGACTGATGGAGAATTCATGAGCGAAGTCAGTTCCGAATGAACTAGAGCGCGACTTAGGAAACTCGATGTTTTTTAGACATAGGTCAAGGAGGAGATAGATGTGGCTTATGTTCGGCGATAACCCCCCGAAAAACGCATGCATATCTTTGGAGAGCCGGGCTAGTCAAGTATCGATCAGCTGTTCAGTTGTTAGGGGTAAGTGCCTCAGGTTTAATGATACCTTTGGTGATCCCGAATGCAAGTCACGAGCCCTAGTTTTTGTTGAACCGATCCAGAAAGCAGGATTGATGAAAAGAAAATAGGGCTAGATCACAACGAGCCTAGGTGTTTATTTTGCAGGGATCGCCTTTCATTGAGCCTGGTTTCAGCCTAGACCAGACAGTTTCCTACGGTGTTATCGCGCCCCTCTGAGGGGATCGTCGCTGCCATACTCAAACGGTGGTGGACAGTTAATGTCCCTGAACGCTTCCTAAGGCGCACAGGACAAAGTAGAATACAATTACACCACTTTCTATACCAAGCAAATCGCTGGGTTTCGAAATGCTGATGGGGAAATATCTAGTACACTACTCGAGAATAGATTTGTGTCTCCATAAAATCCTTCCCAGATCGGAAGTCGGGCTCAATATTTGTTCAAATAAATGATTTATCACCGTTCGGGTTCTCTCTCAGGTCGCACGACAGTGGTTCATTCTGTGAAACATCATGAGATGCGACCACAGGAGCGCCCACGGGCTTCTCAATCAATATCTAAATTCATGTCGGAGGTTTACGGTATCATTAAGGTCTCACCTGCAATAACATTCGAAAAGGGAAGTTCAAGTTCCGGATAAAAAAAAAACTCGAGAACCAGGTAGTAGTTGATGCGACCCCACACGCATTTGAAGAGAAAGCTTCGTGAACCTGGCTAATGATCCCGGTCATCCATGGCGGCCCATAGTGGGGGACCTCAGATGACCGGTTAAGGAAGTGGGGAAAGTTAGTTCATTCACCCTCCCTAGGGAAATTAACTCGCTCAGCGAGTCTACTGGTTGATTGTTTGCCTCACGTAGTGTTTGACCACTTGAGGGCTGTTGTAGTAGGGTGCTGTGGTTCTTGACGGGAATTCTTCCGTTCACCGCGGCGAACAGAGACGGCGGAAAAGAGCTGAGATGGAGTATCTATCCTGGAACAGGTGGTATTGGTGTCTCTTTGGGCGTTCTCCGCCAGAGGACGATGATGATACGACGACGACGTCCCCCATTTATCTTGAAGCTAGTAATGCGGATTGAGAAGAACTTCCGGTTCCAAGTTTCGACTACCTCTCCCTAGTTCCCGACGTGGAAAGGCAATCTTATGCACGATGCGCATCTAAATTGGTACAACCAGCTATTCCTAATGGTAGAGTCTTCCGCTCCAAATGATGGTCTTTCACCCAATTATCATGCGACGGAATGCTATAGCACGGCTGTATTCTATTATACAGATTCCCGGAACAGGCCAAGTCCGTTGGCGATCAGCCATCGATATCCGATATCGATAACAACCAGATACTAGATATCTAGATGGGTATCCGTCGTAACTTGAAGGTAAATAATTCACGATAGCCATCCTATAGGTACTTTGTTTACAAATTGGCATGGTTTTGAACTAGGGTAGGGAACGGGACCGCTACACCAGTCATCTCTGATGAAATGACTTGAAGCCACACAAGCGATGGATTCTGAGCACAAGAGTCCGATTTAACCAAAGATCTAGTATCGGTACAATCGCCGTGTTTCTCCTCGGTCTTCTCCCCAATAGCTCCGACTTCTCAGGTGGACGATCAGAGTAGGTGACTCTACGTAGTATATATATCATGAGGGTTCTAACAAGTGATGATAAAGTGGATTACCACTCTTCCACTATCGCCACGTTGAGCCCTCCCTTTCTTACCACACGCAACCTGATCATCGGCTATGGTGAGCCGCTTGAGGATTGCTTTGTTCGACGGGTTTGGTGTTAATCATGGACTGTCCACGACTGGGGGCTATTCTCTGGCTATATGAATAGGGCGTTACTATCGAACCAATCAAGGGAGGGGATGGAGACGGAAAGACATTTCCGAAGAAAGGTGGTGGGTTTCTTCTGTTGCCCTGTTGTACTTACTTTCTAGACATTAACCAACGTGTGTGATCGCTTCTAATCGCGATAGATACCGTGTTGATTCATTACACCGGGACACTCGAAAACGGGAGCAAGTTTGATTCCAGCAGGGATCGGTGCGTGGTACTACTCCCGCGATTTTATGTGCAAAATAAGAACCACTTTTATATAAGAGATTCGCCATTCAAGACACTGATTGGCGAGGGGAAAGTGATCAAAGGCTGGGATGAGGGTATGCAACCCGAGAATGGCTTGCTCAGTGCAGAACTAACTTTCCTCATCTGGAATCTCCCAGGCGTACCCAAGCTCTCGTTAGGTCAAAGAGCCAAACTGATAATCACTCCCGACTATGTACGTTGATTTTTTCATGACGGAAAAAGCTCCTGATGACGCACTCCTTGTAATAGGGATATGGGGCCAAAGGCTACGGGAAAGTAATTCCACCTAATTCAAAATTGATCTTTGACGTCGAGTTACTGGCGATTAACCCTTGATAAATTGAAATATGGTTTGTCCTTGTTTAGCAATCAATGTATGCAGCACGGCGTATTTCATTGGGAGTCTGAGGGTATAGGCAATAAGCCAGGAAAATTCGGGAAATACAAGTGGTCATAAGGTGCATCATCAAGCTATTCGTTTTTTTTTCCCCGTTGCCCTCGTATATTACCACCTGTGTCTTTCAACGTCACATTTGTTCAGACTTGTTTACATAGTATGTAAGTTACGGACATCGTTTTACACTTGGCGATATCAACGGCGGAAAACTCGACTCAAATTAATGCGCCACAATTGGGGACACAGCCTGCTCTGATACGAGAGGTACAGTTTCTTTCATCTTTGGGCCTCGTACGGGTGCTGGAGGATGAAATTGTCCTTGAAAAGCCGACACCATCCAAGAGACCTACAGGCACAGTGGCTCTACGTCGCCAAATATGAGTCGAGCGACCTCGATATTTTGCTCCAACCGGAATATGACGTACCTGGGCGGTTTGGAAAGGATATTGTATGTATGTTTATATACAGATCGGTAACGGAGCATATGAGATGCTCTATTTTATCCCTTTTGGGACGGTAGCGTCTCAAAAAGCAATGCTGTGAGGAACAGCCGCCGTCACTGTCGTCATTCTTCCGGATTAAATGCATTTCGATTGGGTCGAAAAACGGGGCCGCGCTCAGAGCCTCGGATGCTATGTTGATATGTCCCTAAACTTGCAAGTTTAAGTCAGCCAGACCTATTGCAAATTTCGCGGATACAGGATATACTCGTAAAACACTCGAGAATTTATAACTAAGGGATTGGTCGACCGCTTTTACTTGCGCCGATCTGTCAACGTCAACAAAGATGCAATATAGGCCACTCCTGCCTATCCGGATATTCTGCGGTGGTTCAGGCACCCATTTTATGGTGTGTCTCGCACTTTGACACAAGATTCTATCAGCGGCGTTATGCCAGTTCCTTCCGTTTACAAGAATAGCTCCGGTTCCATTATAATAGCGGAGAGAAATTGGGTGTTGATTGTGGCTTAGATGGATGGCGCTTAGGGCATGTGTAATTGGGATCTAAGACAAACTTAGAGAGGCTCGCAGACGATTGGCGTCTAGATATGGGCTCTTGAAGTGGAGCTGAACCTTCTCGTTGACCATCGAATAAGCTTGAACATATACCAACGTAATATATATGTCTGCCAGCTGGACCTAGAACACATGCATATTCCAGGTGCCTAGCCATCCCGAAAACATTTCCCGGCAACAATATCATCCGGAGTGAAAATCGGTGCATGTGTCTCGCGCCCGTCAATAGCCGATCGGGCCACTTGTAGTTATTTAATCTGGCATTGTGAGTGAGTGACACCAAGAACTTTGACGGAGGGCTCAGACTGACGATATGAGAGGGCTAAGGTTCGGACAACTTGTGAGTGAGGGGAGTTCTCCTAGAGCACGTGCCACAACCCGAGGGTACCTCCGGGAGTTCATATACGTTCATACGTGGTATGTGTTCAAACACCAGGGGCTGCCGCCCCCGCTAATTGATACACATTCCTTTACTACTCCCTTGTTCTGCTGGGCAACTGCAGAGGCGCTGATGGCGTGTATGTAAAAAGGGGACCAGAAGCTTCAACTTGTGTTCATCTCCACGGCTCCCCCAGTCGAATTTTGTTGCCCCCGACTCGGAATATCTCGTCGCACAGAAGAAGCTCTTACTGTAGCTGGATTTGACAATTCTGCCATTATTCACAGTCATTTGTGAGTGCCACGTCAACTAGAGTCATTGCTCGCGGAACATTCAACACTCCGTCCGGAGCACACAGACACACTCGTTTACGTGGACAGGTGTGCTAGTTAGTATTCTACATGTTAGATTCGCGCCCCAAACGGACTCCTCTGATGCAATTACCCTAGGTCCTCAATTGGTTCGTGTATTTCCGAAGCGCTCGTTTCAGTCTATTTGACGCAGTCTTGACCCTTCAGGAAATGCACAAGTAGCTGGTATGAGAAGCTCTGGGCCATTCCAGGTTTGGATTTGATCACTTTTCCAGGAATGCCGGCGGACCTAGGGCTAGGGAATTACGATTTGAGTATTTCTCTGACAGCATTCTTTGTCCTTGTGAGTTTCACTACGTCAATCTCCACTTGGCTTCCTACATGGTTGACCTTCGGTCTCTAGTATGCAGTCATGAAAACACATTTCAACTTAGTTGTGAAACGGTTTGGCTCAGACTGGATTTCAATTCTCATTATCGGGACGGGCTCCGTTTCTCTAGGAACTGCGTTCACAAGAAACTTGACAGAGTTTCTCCTTACACGAATATGTCTTGGAATGGTGGAAGGCGGAATAGGGGTGAGTTATATATCAAATAAAAATAAGAGATATTTTAACGAGGGACCAGGGTGGTTTTATTTACCTTTTAGCTGGGGTAAGAAGGTTAGTACTTGTTACGCACTGAACACCCAACATTTGACGTTCTGCCTTTTTGCCAGTGGGACATCTAAGTAAGAACGCCCGCCGCTTACTTTCACTGCACCGACCGTCCGTAATCGCAGGCTCATCCAAAACGCAGCTGGCAACGGTTCCCGTCTACATTTCCAGTGCTTTTTGGATGATGCTCAATAGCTACGCAAGTTTTCGATGGAGAAATAGAGCGATTCCAACACTTGCCGGGGTGGCCCTTCACCTAATCGGTTATTCCATTGCTCTCACGACTTCGACGTTTATAGTCCGGTGAGCATGCAGGCAAGGTTGCCTTCGTGAACTAACAGGCGTAGATATGCGGGTTGTATTATGACTTACATGGGCGATTGTTCAGCAGGAGTCACGGTTAGTTTTTTTTTTTTGTTGTTTTGTAAAGGTGCTTAGAACTTTGTTCCTTTCCTAATTTGTATTGCAGTTCATGACGTGGGCAACGGATAATGCTGCTCCTGATACTCTGCGAGCCGTGGTAGCAGCTGCAATTCCGGGTAATACATAAGCTTTTCACCTCCAGTGCTGAGTGACTGATTTAAGCTGCACAGGCCTCGGTGCCCTAGGGTCCGTTATAGGGTAAAAAAGCTTTAATGGAAATTCGGTGCCATTACTGATTTATTGAATGCCTGTGAACATATAGAATGTGGATCTTCGTTCCTTCTCAAGCACCCGAGTTTCGCCTCGGAAACCTACTTAATCTGATGTCGGGTATAGCAATGTTTCTCGCTGTGGCTTGCGGGAGTCTTTATCTTGGGACAGGAGAACGAGAAACGCGATAGAAGGGAGAGAGATAATAGACTCCACGGGAAAAGCCAGGAGGAAATACAGAGTTTAGGATACAAACACTCCAATTTTCGCTATCAGATCTGATAATATCCTGCCATTGGCTTATATGTCATCGTCACTGGTCCAAATACAAAGGACCCTGTTAAATGACTGCTGACCAACAAATAATACTGCGGGGTGCAGTGAAGCAGCTATAGTGTCCGTGCCTCTACCTGTGGACTAAGGAGTATCATCTTTTCGATAGAGTGGAAACACAGATCTGATAGGTGGCAGAAGGAGACGAGCATGTGTACTCCAGTCAACACCCATCACCCTAATCCTTGCCCTCCATCCTACTCTCGAGAAACTGTTAGTCGGGTCCTTCGGTGGGCAAAAGGAGAGGTGTGGTAATCAGAGCGGCTGCGGGACAGGTTCTGGCGCGTCCCGCAAAGTAATAAAAGTAGTATTGAGGGTCGAGTTCGGCCTGGGATCGGTATGCTTAAAGTCGTCGAAAGTCTTGCACTCTGCGAATGCAAGGCACAGGCTAGGGCTAGATGAGTTCCTAGCGTAAAGCGTATCGTACATAGGGCACCTTCGTGCTCGATGAAGATAGTCTCCCTGCGAATCAACCTAGGCCGCAGTCGCATCCGCAACCTTCCGTTCTGCGGTGACTGAAGGGAATCAGGGGAGTGGCAGCATGTATAATCGACAAAGGCATACCCCAAGTCCTCCGATCCATTGGGCACTGATGTTTGGACGCAGTCGTGCCGAGCCACTTGAGCAGGCAATGTAGATGGAACACATGTGTGCATTCCCCCCATACTGCGGGGGAATCAGCCGCGTTTTTGGACACAGAATAAAGCAGCGTACTTAATGGACAGTCGTCCCCTGGCATTTTGCATGTCGGACAACATCCTTCGTAAGGCACTCGACATATGCCGCAAACATCCCCCTCTCCGTCCGCGTCGTCCTGATCAGAGTTTCCAGTGTGCCATCGCCATTGTGCGACCGCGTGCCAGTCCTTGACGATGACTTTCATGGAGGGAGAAGAAATAGGGGCAGCGCGTGGTCTGTTTGGTCATGTGTACGTGTCAGGACGCGTAATGTCGTAATGGCATACCTTCACAAGTGTACTATGTCTGGTAGGTCCCAATAAATCCTAGCGAGCCTGAGCACCTCAAAGTCTCCAGTCGCTGCCTAGATTTGTTACCTTTGCCCGACGAACTCGCCCGACGTGTTGATACTCTAGTTGAGATTGCGGAATTGCTTGGTGCTAGGGATGTAAACTTCTCGAGGTGTTAAACTCGTCATCGCTTCGCCCACATAGCGTTCTCTTACTTCCCTTATCTTACGGCACAGTATATCATCAGCGATCGACAAGCTATCCGATGAAGAACTAGCCCTCCGCTTGTCAAATAACCGCCTTGACCTTGTTGAAAAAGAGTTAGAAGCCAACCTAGCGCTTGCCTCACACGAATATCAATTGATCAAACAGTAAGTCTCCAGCATCACATTATGTAAAGTGCAAAGCCCGTTGACCAGCACTCCAGCTGGGAAGTGAAAATACAAGCAGAACTCTCTTCGTCAGATTCCCCTGCCAACCTCGAACGACGACGCGAGGCTTTAATTCGGAAAGCGAAAGAGCTTCATAGAGAACTTGAAGAGACAATGGTCGGTTTTAGATGAAGCTAAATTACCACCCAACTATACGCTTCCCTCTTCAGGCATCTATAAATGATAAACCAACAATCACGATATCTCAACTTCTCGGGCAACACCAGAAAAATACCAAGAAGGAAAAGGAGCTCAAAGCGAAGAGAGCAAAACTTGAAGCATTCCAGGGGCTACCACCAGTACGTTTTTCCCCCCCCACTTGAAGTCGACTGTTGATAGGCAGGTTGCTGAAGAACCTGGATCTTGCGAAACACGAACTTCTTCAAGCACAACAAGAACAAGTGAAGCTCATTCAGCTTCGCGAGCGCTTGCTCGGGTCGATGGCGGATAGTTTATGTTAAAAGCTCCAAGTCGAACATCTTCGACATAAAGACGTAGACACGAAACACATTTGTTACATAGGGGTACAACCTTGAACATGGTCCTGGCACTTGTGGGACCCTTACCATACGGCAGGGCTATCATGCACCTTAAGCATCTCCCAGTTGGCTGGCTCATAAATTTAGTGGGCTCACCCGAAAGTAGCTCCGTCCGCAAGCTGCAGAACCGGCACCCCTTTCCCGTCTGCACCGGAAAACTGGTACCTTTATGTATATAAACCCGGTGAGTTACCAGATAGAAACATATCTACCCGAACTGCTTACCGTGTTACTGAGAAAAACGTGACCGAGATCAACAAAACGCAGGCGTCTAACAACTCTAGGATTCACTCACCCCCACCACTGCTGTATAGTGTGAATACCAATCTGGATTTCTTAACTATCAGCAAAGCAACGAGGAACAGTAGATGCAACACTAACCTTTCCATTCTTTGGGAATTGCAAACTGCACATCAGGATGAATCAAATAGTTCCACAAGGTACATGTGACAAAAAAAAAAACCCCCACCAGAAGAAGATAACAATAATAGAAATGGCAACGCCGGAGTCCAAGGCCGCTGATAATACATCTGAAAACACCTCGTTAATCTCAGTTCGATAAAAAATCAGTCAAAGTGTCCTAACAGTTATACTTGGTCCACCAGGAGAAGTGGCGCCTAGTCGAAATCTTGTCAGGCAAGCGCATCCCAGGCAATGCAAACGGAAAAAAAATTACCTGCGGATGACGTATTGGAAGATGAAGCCGACGAGGCTGTATAAACCGTGGGTGAGGCTCTCGAAAACGCGGATGAGGGCTGCAACGCTTACGCCCAAGGCACGTAGTTAATGGCGGTGGCAGGAGGGATAAGGCCTGTTCCGTTGAAGATGACAGGGCTGTTTCCGAGTCAGTTCCATAGTTCCCGGCACTGTATCTCAGAGGGTGTGCTCACAAGCTATCGAGAAACAAGGAAATAAGAATGACGTCCTAAACCCGGGCGACGTGTACACTCACTTGATATATTTTAGGAAGCTGTTCGGGTACTTCCTGCTCAATGCCCAAGGAATGACGGGAGCAACAGCACCGACAAGGAAGAAGAAAACGAGAGCTAGAGTAATTATCTGCGTGAATACCTCATCTAGGTAACTTTATTTATCCGAGCACATACGACTGAGACAATCGGTGAGACGAATGCTCAGTTATGGATAGAAGTCGGGTGGACGTACTAGTAGGTTTGTCCTTTCGAGAACTGAAGCCCAGGTCCAATGACACCTAGAGAAAAAATTAATCTTCGTTTCAGGGGTTCCTCGTATAACTGACCCCACTATAGGTTTAGTCAGAATTCTGCTGTAAAGGTGGAAATGAAATCCAAAACGACTCACCAAAATACTCGCTGTCCCAAATACTTGCGTGCTCGGACAGATGAAACTGGTTTTATCAATAAATGCGGGAAGTCAGGGCGGACAAGGTAGGGTGGTACGTACCCATCCTTCTGGTCGGGTGCGCACATTTGACTGAAGACAAGCTGTCAGCAATAGAGTGTACAACAGGTGTGGGTGGAACTTGCTCGATGTTGGTGAACATCCATGCTTGAACGCCCAATTGAACCGTGCCCGCAATAACAGTGGCCACAACCTGACCGCTGAACATAATACGTGGAGGAACTAAATAATTCACCATCAGTGCCGCTTTCTCAGACAAAGGTCAATTCACATGCCCTTCATATAATGACCAAGCTTAAAGTCCGAGGTAAATTGAAGTGCTTGAGCCATAGTCTAAAAAAAAAAACAATGAGCCGCTGCGCACAAACCATACCTAATGGGAAGAACATACAATATAACCCCAAGTTTTGAACATCATCATGGCTACAGGATGCCCAGGCAGAGCATAACCGATAATGAGCTCCGTGATGACGCTGAGTAATTCATCAGCACCAAGCCAGTGACAACGGCAAAATAAGCGTACTTCAAACCAACTTGCTGATTGGTAATAGCTTGGATCATACCAATGGGTATGACATAGGTGAAAGCTGGCAGATGTTGAGGGGGTAATTTCACTCGTTTAGCTGGAGTGGGCATACCAATAACCAGCGCCAAAACGAATGCCCATACTGGCATTTGACTGAGTGGGATATGCAATCAATATCACTTCATACCTGCATGACAGAAAGTACGAACCTTGGCCACACCTCGATACTGATGATACCGAGTACAAACATGGACAAAAAGACGATAATGTACCACCATTCGGGGACTGAATTACAAAGCAGATCAATTTTCGATCCCAACAACTGAGCCGATGGCTATAAGAATCCTCACCCTGAGGATACCTTGACATGAGCCGTGCGTGAATGTCAGCCTGTTCATGGAGAGAGCGGCGGGCCTGGACCCAGATCTGCTGCCTGAAGTATAAGAAGGCATGCATCAAGGTGGCTGTGATAGAGGCAAAGGACAAGCTGGATATCCGTTGTAAAGCACCATATGGACGGTCAAGTGTATAAGGAAGCTCACCCATAAGAGATCGCGAACGTCGTCCTGAATATGTTATTAGAGAAGACACTAGGCTACTCGAAGTAAAATCTTACGAGAGGAACAGAGGGCTGTAGGTGTGGTACGCATTGAGATCGATGGTGGACTCGGGAGTGAGGATTCTCGTAACATTGTATTCCTTCCCAGTGTTGTCGTATGATGTTCGTGAAGAAATACTTCTACCGAGTCAACACCTTGTGGTAGGCCATAAAGATCATGTACTTACGGCATATACTCCGCATACCAAGTATTCGTGAACTGCGGTTGTAGTTAGGGTCATCCCCGCTCCGGAAACGAAGATCTCTGAACGTACGTGAAGAACTGGGCACAAGAACCCTACGCATAAAATTAGTTCAAGTCGTTCTAACACCACAAGGCAACTCACAGAAAAAGAACACAAAGCCGGCGAAAATGTTAGCTTCGGCCCACCCTAAATCGCGACATGAGCTTTTTTCCCTAGTCCCAAGTCTCGTGCACTACACTCACAGGGGGTAGCCAAGGGTGAACCGATGTAACTGTAACTGGTGTGAGCAAAAAACTACAGTTAAAAGAGAGGAGATCCATTTCTTACGCTATTTGACTCCAGTCAAAAGTGAGGACCGACATTCCCTTGCCCCGAGGTTAGATGATGCAACGCGTTCATTAACCCAAGCTCTTACCATGCCATGGACATAACTATTGCCCAGAATAACTCAGCTTACGTTGTTTTCAAAATTAGACCACATACCCGAATAATTGTGCGATGGCTATTATAGGCACAGTTACTCGGAGTAATATAGAACATTTTGGTTGACTCACTAGTGTCGTTTGGCCTGATCCAGGTAACCCAAGAGAAATATGAAAGTGCCTGGACTACAGTTCGAGCTAAATCAGCTACTTCCATATGGCAGTAGATAGTATTCTCACAGATAGTACCCAGGGAAAAAGTCTGTAAGAACATACGCGTGAGTATGTAACGATAAATCAAGGGAGAGTAAAAATAGTTGGGTTACATACACCATACGAAAGAAGCGGTGAAACCGCACACGAAGAAGCGTTCTCGACTGATGCCGCCACGATTGCCTATGCCGGCGTACATGCTGCGAGTGCAACGTGTTGAATAGAGCGCAGTTGACAAGATTGGTTGGCCAAATCATTGACGGTGGCGATACGAGGAATCGCTTTGCAACGCCACCAATTGAGAAGCCGATCAGTTGCGTCGACATCACGAGGAAACCATTGATCTGAGCATGGGAGCATTAGCAAGTTCGAACATTATTTTTATACAAAGGTGCCAGGGAGGATCGACAGTCCCACGTACAGCTGAAGTTATAAATTTGGTTGTAGTACACCCGCTGGACTGCTATAATGTCGGTCGCATAGGCAGATTGATAACCGACAGTAGCCTTTGAATAAAGTGAATTCGATTCGAATTCGGTCAGCGTTGGTACAGGACATACCATGATCTACGCGGAATCAGCGAATGGGGGAAATGCATAGACAGGTGGGCCTACTGTGATCAGAACATGTTCCTTAACAGTAAATGGGCCAGGGTTGATTTGGAGACCAAGGATAGACCAATTCGGCAGCCAAGCTGCTGCGGCTCGTCCGATAGGGAACGATAATAACTGTGCGACAATACCAGTGATGATGACCGAAGGATATCGGAAGAAGAAAAATTGATTTAAGCCGGGGATGAGCACAGCCCACAGTATACCAATAACCCAAGACCTGAGAGTAGAGACGGGCATGGTGGGATCATCCGTGTTGGCTACTGCAGAGCGGACTTCTGGATATGGACTTTCATCATCAAATCCAATACGCTCCTTGTCCAAGTTGGGGTCATCAAATTGTGCGCCCGTTATTGCCTACGGGGATCTAAGCTAATACAAACAAGGTATGGAAGAGAACCTGACTCACAGCAATATGGCTCTCTTTGTTCCGCAGCAAGAGGAGGGGATGAGTTTCAATTAGAAAATTGACAGAAGAGCTCACCGTCGAGAGGCTCTACAGCGACACCCTCTTCCAGCTTCTTGTCATCATCCACAGAGTTCTGACTGTTGCGCCTCTCGTGGGCTGGGATGTAATGAGGGGTAGGGTCGGCCATGGTCGCTCTGTAGGGAATAAGGTACCCTTGGGAGTACAGGAAGAGTGGTGTGGAATTTATAGGAGGCACAGCGTTTGGTTGCCTGTGGGTAAGATCTTATCATTCTCCCTGGACGCCATAGGTCCTCTTCCACATGAAATTACCCACTGGAGAAGCACATTTCACATCGTCAGTAGTCTAGTGACTACTGCGGGAATAAAATCAACCAGCATAGAAGGAGTTTCTATGTATACCCATGCGACTCATATAAGGGAGCCGTGAGCGTTTGAACCCGGCGAGGACACCTGGCAATTAAAGGAATGCACCAGTGGTGAGGAATCCGGGGAACCGCATGGACACGGAAGTTCCGCATGTCAGGATGAGGAGATCAATGCCTCATGCCCGCTTTAAAAATAGCCACCTCGCCTCACGAGAAAAGATGTAAGAACCAAAAAGGACAGTTCGAAGCCTTTGCAAAGCTTGCGGGATCCAATGGGGCTTTTATGGGATCATCCATGCGCCTCTATCGAAGAATGCCGTCGGAATAGCCGCAGGCCTATGGATCAGTATTGATCGATGCAGCCGTCGCTTTGATGGCAACGTTTCTTAGAGTAGAGCTAGTTCATGATCCACTTTCTGCACAGAGCAGGATCGGCACTAGCAGAGGAATGCGCCTGGACCTCAACAGATTGCTGAGAAGCCCGGAGTTACAGGAATGCGACGTCGATGCTTGGCCTTATGTCGTTAGGCTGGCCGAGACCTGTTGTGGGGTTCTGACCTTCCCAGAGAGTGGTGGCGGAGTCGCATGATGCTGACCGGCGAGCCTTGGCATCAGCATTCCCTTGACAGGAAATTATACTTGGAGGGAGAGCATCGCTCTTGGCCGTGCTTGGCATTTGAGCGGAACGAAGCGTGAGAACTTGTTTCTTTGCCACCATCATGAGCACTATCTCCGTATTATACACTCGTTTGAGGCTAATCGCTACTCCCCGTCGGATTCTTATATGCACAGCCGCCTTGCTCGCAACTGGAACTCTCATTTCATTGACTGGGCGTCAGACCCTCCCGATGACTCTCGTTCGGGGTCCGCTATTGCAACCTGACGCCGATGCTGGCCTCACGCTCGGGATCTCTCATGGGATATATGTTATATCACTTCCTCGCAGAACCGACCGAAGGGCCAGGATGGAAACTCTCCGCAGGGCTTTGAATTTGCAATGGACATATGTCGACGCACTCGAAGGTACCGACGAGCTTACTCGAACGATCTGGGAATGGGTCCTTCGGGTACGGACTGGCGAACCCACCGTACTTGACGGGGTGGAATTATCTCAAATCAGCAACCTGCCATCTGATGGCGTTTCGTTTTCCTGGCCGAGTAATATAGATCAGCTCGCACATGCCACGGCCCCAATAGACATTTGGAGCGAGGCCATCTGGTCCACCCCTACAGCTATTTCGAACTCCACGGTCTATCACCCAATAGCATGTGCAACACAAGATTACAATATTTCTGATACTACTGTGGGGCTCCCAGGCCATCTGATTCTCACTCGGGCACGTATCGCATGTTGGCATTCACATCTTTCTGTCATACACAATATTGCCAACAACGCCGACACCACCATGGAGCGTGCATACGTAATTCTCGAAGATGACATCGACATGGAAAAGGACATAGTGGATCGATTAAATGCCCTTTGGGGCTCCCTTCCCCAGGAATGGGACATCGTATTCTTAGGTACGCTATTCCCAGCCAAACTTAATACTCTATGTAACATTTCAACAACCCAATACCCCTCGTGCGGGGTGTGCTTTCCACATAGGTCATTGCTGGGCTGACGAGACGGAACATTCGCCTTTGCCTCTCAGATTTCCAACAGCTACGTCCATGAAATCAGACAAACCTCTTGAGGCCACAACAAGTAGTCCTGTGATCAACCGACTATACCCATCGAGGTGCCCGAAATGTACTCACGCCTATGTCCTGTCTAAAAAAGGGGCCCGCCGTCTTCTCTTGCATCTCCGGTATCCACCGTTTGCTTACTCCCGCGCAATCGATCAGGCTTTCTCGTGGCTTCATTGAAAGCGGGAGGCTCAAGGCCTATACAGTCGCGCCCAACCTGGTGATTCAGAGGAAAGAAGATGATAGTGACATTTTATCAGGAACTGGGAGCAAGTGGAAGGTATTCTTGACGAATGGTGTCTTATCTGGAAAACATGTAATCCAACCTGTGTAGGTGAATCAGAGGAGGTAACGATTGAGATACAACATTCACCTCAACACAGGCCTTTACTTTCGCTGGCTCCTTCCCGACTTGGATCTCCTCTATAAGAATCTTGGCGGCTTCAGATAGTCCGATCGGTCAACATCCATAGTATCACTGCTCAGCGTACTTGCGATTCTTCACTGTTTTCTGGCATGAACCGAAGGTGGCTCTATCCGATAAGATATACCCGCCCCAGTGACACGAGTTTGAATATTCACTATTCTAATTGTGCTTGAGAAAGCACCGCACGCCAAGCAACGCGGATCCAAAAAGGAAAATATGCAACTACTTAGTACAGGTGATCGGTTCAATGGCGTATCGGCACTAAACGCTACCGCACTACTGCGGGCACGTTGTCCTCACCAGCTTATACCCATGAGAAGCTCATTCTTTGGGTCACGTTGATTGCTGAGCGTGAAAACCCTCGTCGCCGAAGGTTTGCGCTGCGATCATACCCTCTCATAATAGTGCCCTTGTCCTATTGCTTGCATCCTCAAAAATTGCACACTACTAACGGGAGCATCTTTGTGCGGTTTGTAAACCTGCTACTCAATGCTACATAGGCCGGAGTCTGACGCTGTGATATCGAAGGCAGGAAGAGGTGTGCATCATGAAATGCAAGAAAGATTTATTGGAAAGGGGCACATTTCATGTAATTCACACGGTCTATTTTCGATGTTTTTACACAAAATGCGAGGAATTTTCCATATTTCCACGAGATTACCCCTATTTCTGGTGAGAAATCCATGCTTTTCTGGTCTCACATCGTTTCGATCCCTTTGATAAAAATACTGGGAAATATAAAGATATACACCTACTTGGGAGTGCAAAACAACAATAAATAAGATAATATAAATTTGCCCGAGTGCAGCGTTTTGACTCGTACGGTTCAAGGAGGATGATGAGTGTGGTATTATCATTTGAAAGATAAATTCCATTTAATGGAGTGTAGAACCGGGCCACTCTGGTGCGGACAGGAGCATAAAGTGGTATTAAGTTGACTTGAGGGAGTACTGTGAAAACGTTTCTAGCATATAGAATGTTGTTTACAAATATTAATATTGACCGGGTGGTTGCACACATTTATCCGCGCGTAAATTGCTTCATGTCACATCAGAATCATGTGGGAAAGGCCTGGCCACTCCTATTTTGGTACATACTGTGACTGCTATTTGTAAAATAAAAAAGTCTCTTTTTTGATATTTTTGAATGCAGCAGAGCTGAACAATACCCATCCTTTTGCATGCAAGTCCAAAAACCGAGAGTTTGAATAAGAATAAGCACTCCGACATGATTTTCCAAGTTTCCGTTGGCTCGCCACAGGACCTGCCTCTCGTCACGCTCGAAAGCCAACAGATCAGAAATATGCAATTTCTTTCACTGTATGTGTGAGTTTTAGTCCTGAAACTTAATATGATTGTTTCTACGGCGTTTGACATTCTACCACGTCTCACGGCAAGCTAGCTCAACCAAGAGTTGGGCTTTTGATGGCGAACTTTGAGCTATCATAATGAGTTTTCACAATATTTTTAGCAATGTCTGCCAGTGCCCACACTCTCATCTAATATATTCACACATACATGTGGAGACAAGCTAGATACATTATATATAAGTTTGTCCAGGTGTGCAAATGCTGCTGTCCCATAAATGTCATTTCGAAGCACTAGATGCATTTACAAACTCCTGGTCAACGATAATTTTGACTATAGTAGGCTTGGATAATAGGAAGGGGCATAGCCGTAGGGAGGATACGGGTTGACATTTTCGCTCATGTAACCCATTGTGTAATTCCGCCTCCTTGGAATACGGACTCCTCGGCAGTGGTAGCTTGTGGTTCGGGATCTCCCCCTCTCCATAAAAATAAAACGATAAATGACACAAACCAAAGCGCGCACCCTGCCCATATCCCTGTCAAAAGCATCAGCAGCCCGCGAAGCACTTTTGGGAACATGAACATACACCCAAAGGCACCGGTTCTCTCTGCAACTAGTTTGTTGTCGTGCCCCTTAAGGCCGGTTGAATTGGAGCTACGCGAGTTGAAGTCCTTGACTACGCCAAGGTACCGCTCAAAGAGAACAAGGGAGGTGATTAGATCTGCAAGCGGCAAAGCTAAGGCCCGTCTGATGAAGTCAGTCAAGACCAGCCACGTACTTATAGTGAATCCTATCAGACCCAAACCCAGAGTTATCCAAAACAGGCGATAGAAACGAGTATTATGGCCGCCGATATATACCGTTAACAAGATCACGAATATTGCGCCGAATACAAACGCAACTACGACCGCTGTAGCTGGTGACCCAGCAGGCGGCTCCAACGCAGGGCTCAAACTTGGAGGTATCGCAGACAAATCTTCCAGGCGGTTAATATGCGCGTTCCGTATCATCAGGGAAAGCCTTTACTGTAAACGGGGCTTAGGCTACCCATGCGGTGTGTACAGTTCTGACCCAGGTTAGGCAGATATGTACAGGAGGCTATGGAATTTCTGAGTCTGTGCTGCCTGCAGGAACCAAAAATACTCACTCAGGAGTGCCAAGGCAAGACGCACAGTACCTTCTCCCTGTCCTCCGTCAGTACGGACAAGAATGAATTGAGTGTTGGGATTGAAGAAGGCAAAACACATTAATCCAATTGCAATCATGACTGGCAGGACCGTGAGCCCGAGCGACAAAAGTGTTTGTTTGGCAGTCATAGGGAACGGAAGAGGGCTAGTTGAAAGAGTTTTAGAGTTAAAAGAAAATGCGGTTGAGAGGCTCCGCCAGCGGCCGCCAGGAAAAAACAGTTCAAGGGTGTGTGGGTAGCGATACGCAGTGGGCCGTATTCCCTACATAACTCTGGCCGTGCCAGTATTTTATGGGATGCAGATGATGGCGCGGTGATGTCTCTATTGTTTCCCCTTAACTACTAGGCAAAGCTTGTATACTATCAAAGGACCCACTATGAAGGGCGCTTCCCAAATAGCACTGTTGTCTTGAATCTAATAATAATAACCAGGCGCCACCTGGAGCCCCCATGAAATAAGAAGATCCGAAACACCTCAAGGGGCAAGAAAAGCTTCGATACCATTTTTCAGGGGCTCCCAGGCTGTCCCGTTGGCAAACACCCGTCGCTATAACAGAGGGATAATAAGTTATTGTGTTTGTGTTACCGGTTTGGTGTTTTTGGCAGGCGAGGAAGCCACGGACCAGCTGAGCAAGAATGTCAAAGAATTTCTTACTTATTTCTCATACAAGAAGACATCGTCCGGAAGCGAGCCGTCCTTTCGTCGGCTCCCTCCTCCATAATCCCTGCGTGGAGCGATGAAAGTTTGTATGTACGCCCTCCCATACTACCATGCACTAATATGCAACATTCAGACAATGCTTCTTGCGATGACTCTGGGAGCCAATTCCATAGCATAGCACCGTAGTCACGGCATCTGTCAGGAATTAGGGAATGGAGCTCGCTTAGTCACAAGGGATCTTTCTTGGTCAGCAAGCAGAGCTTCCACAGCTATGAGCCCGCTTCGTAAACTCGCCCAAATTTGCTCAAGGCCCAAGTCCTATCGAATAGGATACCCGGTAGGCCTCGCAAACCTACTCCCAGTGAGGTGGCACCCATTTAGGGACTGCCTAATTGGCCAACAAAGAAACAACCACTGCAGGGATATGTGGTGATCGAGTTTCAAATATGACTGCTCAAGTGTACGCTATTGTATGTTTGACCCTAAATTTACTATTCCTTGTCTAATTATTGACATTGTTCTTCAGGTTCCAAGACTGTTCCAGGCATACTGAGCCGGAGAGGCTTCTTGATCAAGGAAGCCCTTGTGTAGGGAACTGCCGCTGAATAGCACCGGGTACTGAAAACAGGAAATAAGCCTGATTTGAAACGTTTGTGCATCTGTTTCGTAAACAGAACCGGCACTCCGAGGCAACAAATGCTTACCCATGCCTTACTCGTATCAACTGGATATATGGTCACCTGATTGGGCCGAGCACGAAGGTTCATAGATTAGGCAGCTGTATTTCCATCAGAATACTACACAGCCGTTCGAGCTAGAGATCAGTTAAATTGTTAAGGATGAACATGGAAGTGACCTTCCCTCCGTTTGACGAGGATCTATACTTGAACTCCACGATTGACTTCCTTTCACTCAACTCTCTCGTTCGTCCAATTTCTTATATATTTAAGAAGTTAGGAACATCACTTATAGATTATCAAACTCTTCAGGTAAACTATTCCCAATCATCCAGAATACTACTTCTACCGCGGATCTCTTGATAATTATATTATCAATAACTCGAACGACTGTGTACTTCCGAGCCGTATTGGTCGACTGTTAGGGCAATAGGTAATTATGGAGACAATTTAAGCCACAATGTATATATTCCCGCTTTTCTGGACAGGATTGAGCTCGGAAATAAAATCAGCGATAAAATACCCTCTCTACTGTCATACAATGGCCTCTACAAACATCTGATCTACTGAGTTAGTTCGCAAAGCGCTACCCTTTGGAGTAGCTTAGGCCTTCATCCGTGTGAAATCTTAATTGCTGTTATTTCTACTCAAGACGGTCCGTTAAGCATTGCGAAGTGGAGAACATCCATTATGACAAGGGAGCTACCAGAACTTTTTTAGCTAGTTGGCCAACCAGCCACGGATTTTACAACGCGTTGCAAAAGATTCGGATACTCCCTTGGTACTGGCTATTGGCGGCCACTATTGTTAAAAACCACCGCACACCGAATTACTGATCCCCTTGAAGTATCTGCCAAGATGATCATATGTATCCAGCAATAGTGCGCATCAGTCGAAAGGGTCAATCCCGGTGACCCTCATCAGGAAGACAAAGCCTCTAGGAGGGAGGTTGATTGATATTGGGTGTTCTGACTGTTCGATAACCGGTGATACGTATATTTAGCAGATGATACAAGTGTGAATGCTATGCCACAAACTAAGATCCTCGGGAACAGTTATGTGTGACACGCTTGGCAAGGGCAGTAGGGACAACATAGGGAGTTCTCATACCCCTTGTCCGCCACCGACGACATGATAGTTCGTGTGCTCGGTTCTACAAGAACCCCGTGGGTAGCTGGTGAGATGCGGGGTGGAGAGTTGATAGTTCGAATATATGAACCGCAGGGAAGCGGGCACTGTGAAGCTGGTAGGGAATAGCGGACTAGATTATTTAAGGAGCTATTGATTGATAAGTGTCCTTTTTATATTCCACGGAGAGGTATGGCCTTTTGGTCATGGGTATGGTCAGCGGACCGATCGAAGAGATGAACAGGAATGATCCAACGGCTGAACTACGAGGAAAGGGGCTAGGTTTGAGAAAAGCGAATGGGTGAGAAGATGCTTTGAATGCCCATGTGTGGGGGGAAATGGCTGAATGCTGTGCCTACAGCTTCTTTGTCCCCATCGACTGCTTGTAGCCGTGCAGAGATCGCACGTTCGCTGGTATATCTTCGTATAAACGTTTCCTGCACAACGGCGTCAAGCTGCCGCTAATACCTGAGAGACAGAATCCACCCCGGTGTGGTTGCGCTGCCGAGAGCAGGGGTTTGCTTAAGATCGGTGGTGAGCCAGGCCCCGTAGCGTTTCAGGGCTACTTGTTCGACCGACCCTTGAGCTTTTCTACTCTTGCGAAATATTCGTTCATCTTTGTTCGTATGATGTCCTTGGCTTTCTCATTTCTCTCGTCTACAGATTTTACAGTCAGCGCCAATTCAAAATGGTAAGTCGCAACCAAACTTACACTTCAGTGCTAGTCTAAAGTTGTCAAGGGACTCCTGGTAGAGTTTATATGCTGCTGCGTAGTTCTTCCTATGGTCCTCTTCGATTGCTTTCTTTACGATATCAATACCACGCTAGGGGTGGTCGTTAGAATATTTAATACGGCCTTTGAGTTGAACACTAACATCCACATGATTTTTTGCAGATGCAGATATGCAGCTATAGGTTTATAATCCCGTGAATTGATAGGCATCGGTGGGGAGTTGAGAGTTACCCACCTCGGCTCTCCTTCCGCCCTACCAGGCGCATGAACACCACCAGATCTCCCACCTGACGATCCAGCGAGATAATCTTTGAGCATCTGGGACCTTGTGAAGTATTCATTCATTTTTTTCCGCATCACCGTCTTCCCTCTTTCACTCCTCTCATCTATGGGAGCTCAATCAGCGTAAGCCTCATGCAGAAAATGAATAGTCCTCACGATCCAATGCTAGTCTGAAATAATCGATAGAATTCTGGTACAGCCTGTAAGCCTCGCCGTAATTCTGCTTCTGGTCTTCATCGATGGCCTTTTTTACAGTCTCTAAAGCCCACTTGGGGCTTGTCAGAGGGTTTTTGTGGATATGCACATTTTTTGGCTTACATCTCGATAACTTTTATAGAAAAAAAGATCGGATATTGATCATTTAGTATGTTGCATTGAGGCCGCAGGTCGGGGTCACTTACCGTGTTCCCTTGCCACTTGCAACCTCACCATCTTCGGTGGTGCTGTCGCTGCTGGTGGCGCTGGTGACGCTTTGTGGCGTCCGTAGGCTGGACTGATCGATCATGAAGCCCTTCAGCGTTTCGGACCTGGCCACGCATTCTTTGATCTTTTCCAGAATCAGTACCTTAGCCTGCTGATCCCTTTCGTCTGTAGCTCGCAGTCTTGGTACAGGCTCATCGGAGGGAGGGGTAATAAGGGGGCTCACAAGTAAGTGCTAGCCGAAGGTAATCAAGCGATTTCTGATACAGCTTGTACGCTTCGCCGTAGTTGTGCTGGCGATCCGCGTCGATGGCCTTCTGCAGGATTGCCACGCCGAGCTACATGATCCCGTTAGCATGGATTCGTAAGAGATTTTCAGGGAGAACTTGCATCCAAATGGCTTGCTGTGAACATGGCGAGCAGTGGAGGAGATCGCAGTCAGCAGACTGCTTTTTAATCGGGTGGCCCTCATATCCCCTCTTGTACCGCTTCGGAACTTCCCAGCGTGAACCCGTCTGTCAAAGTCAGATACAACAATGTTGTCTTTGCATCGCATATGTTTTGTCAACTTCCTTTCTTGGGGATTGTCTACCAGGCCTGCCAAAACAGGCTTTGAGTGGTGCACAGCGAGTTGCCCTTCTGGGCCACTTCAAAGATCCCAACAAACAGCTTTCAACTCACTTGTCACAAATTGTTGTAGGCTTGAATAGCCCGGCTGTTGACTAGTATACAATTTTCACGGTGTCTAGATTGCGTGTGAAAGAGCATCGCTTGGGTATTAGAGAGATAAGGAATCAGAGAAGGGAATAAAATAGGCACGATTTCTATTTATATTTTACACCTTTCCATCATGTCACTTCTTTCGCAAAATGTTCGCTTAAAATCCAGGATCACAGGGGTATCACAGGAGACAGAACAGGTCGAACTTTCAGCGATGCAAGGAACGGGTTGTGCTACGTCACTGCGAGCGCACCAGACGGCTTTTAACGACAGGCCTATGCATCATCCGAGTCGGCATAAAAGGTCCGGGACAAACAATCAAGAGACGCTCACTTCAATTTAACTGCGATACGCCTGAAATGTCCAGCGGTGCGCGCCCAGGAGTGTTGTCATCACGGTTTGAATGAACAAGCCGTTACGTTAGGAGCACGGAGCGACGAAGATAAGGAGCAATGCCAAGATAATGATGAGCGCTTCATAGCCACGCGCCGACTGCTTCGGCCGGAATGAAGACACTTACTTGAGCAGCCTTGATGATTCCAGACGGGGGCCATGTTGTTGTTTACATGTCTGGGGTCCAATCAAGGGACCGGTCTTACTCTCCTCGCATCGGAGTGTCGGTGATTGCTTGTACATCACTTCGGGACGATCTCGTCCCGGACCGTGCTTGTACTTGCACTACTCTCGGTAAAGGTGGAAGTGAAGGTGAGGGTGTGGGCGTAAAGGTGGTGAAATCGGTTTTCTGGGTCTGGTTCTCGAGGACAATAGCAACTTCGGTATTCGGCGGAGATGTTTCTGTAAAATAGATTGGTTCACATGCAAACAAATTTGTCTGACTTTCGGCCTCTTGACAGGAGAAAATGCACCAGGAGCCGAACAGAAGGGACGATTGGACGTTAAGGAGTTGGACTCACGTAAATAAACCTTTCCGTTCTCGTCCCGGTTGATCACAGCAGCAAGTCTCAGCGGCGACGGCTTCAAGGTTCTTGTCTCACGCCGCGAGAGGAATGCGAACCCAGGTCCAGCCCATGGGTTAGACGATTGAGACTGATGTTGATTCAAACGTGGGTGGTAGTGACGGTGGGTATTATCTGAGGCATATTTAGACCTCGATGGGGATCTTCTGCGGGTCCGCCTTTCATCCAGCACGTGTGGTGCTATGGCTTTCACGACGTCTCTTCCCGTAGGTCTGAATTCCGTGGGTCTGAATTCTGTAGGTCTGAAGTTTGCAATTGCGGGTGAAATTGTACGGATTGTAGACTGGAAATGAAACACAGGGGGTGACGTAGATTGCTGCATAGATTGCGATGCTGGTGCGCGAGATGAAAGTAGGGAAGGTATGGGGGACGCAGAAATGAAGAAAGGCGGAGAAGGCGTTGGAGATGTACGCCGCAGTGGTAGAGGCGAGGCTGTGGACCTAGCACCAGCTGAGACTGTCGGTGATATCAGTCGCGCAACAGCCGCTGTGTCAGTCATGTTGGGCTAGAGCGCTCAACTCAAGCACCGAGCGGCTTGGAAGAGGAGAAATTGAACAAGGCGGAGGGAGGGGATAAGGAAAAGGTGGCTTCTGTTTCTTTTCTACTTACATATGTATCCGTCCATGCTGTAAGCTTGGTTGCATGGATTAAATTAAGTCGGCTCGGGAAAATTGTGTGTTCCATCATGCAGCATGTCAGCCATTGATTCGATCAGGCACCCTATATGTCAAAATGCGCTGTTCCAAGTCGCTTTTTTGTCAGTTTTTGTCGCTTCGAAGGTCGGACTCCGGGTACCTTGTATGTTCGAAGCGGCAATGTTGGATGAATGCGTGGGCCTGGACACATTGTGACAGGCGCTTGAATTCCGCTGCCTTGACCACATCCGCACAGCCTGTTGGTAGAGAGCGTTGTGATATAGGGCTACTGAGGGGCGTTACGAGTACCATTTCAGTAACTCGTCCACCCTACCGGGATTCTCGGAATATAACGAGAAAATCGCGCGATAACGAACCATCAACCCATTCAGTCAGCCTATATGTAAGTTGGTTGAGCACCAGAAATAGGGCGGCCTCCAAACGGGCATATCGTTGCGTGGACTGGTGCGAAGATCAATATCATTTTAATGCTATAAGTACAATCAGTGGTGGGATGTAGGAACGAATGGGTACATGCGGAATGATCGAAGAGATAAGCTGTCGTATACCAGTGATAAGGCAGAGAGGGATTCATCAGAACTTGTTCCTCTTCCTAAGTTTTGGATTGGCTTCTTGGGACGCCCTGACCCAATGTCTTAGTTAAAACCAACGAAGGGAAAGATAGGAAAACCTCACTTTCGATTTTTCCCCTTGGAAACCTCTGATTGTGGGTCGTCGATATCCATCGGCACATTCTCCCTATCTCCTAACGCGCGCCTTGTCAAAAGATTCTGTTTCTCCTTTTTATCCAGAACCTCTTTCAAATTGGCCTGTAGCTGCGTATCGTATTCTGTTTGCCGTGTCTTGTTGGTAATGGCTTCTGCGGCGATATAGCTTATCTTCTCGTCCAGGGTGGCCAGAACAGATGCCGTTGTTGTGGACCTTGAAAAAAAAAAAAAAAAACGCCGTCCATCCTTATCAGACAACGAGATTCCGATAGGGAGTGAGGTTTTACCAACCAATTTTGCAGCGCCGCTAATATACTCTCCAACTTGCCCGGCTCAAGATCTCGACCCATAGTATACTCAATTTCAAGCTGTCCCTCCTTCTGATCAAGCTTCCCGCGCAGGATGCCCAGATAAATGGCATCAATGATCAAATCCTCGAGTTCTCGGACATTAGGCATGTCCAACGCTTTCAACAGATCACCGTAAGGAAGAATCTATCAAAGATGAACAAGGGGGGGGGGGGAGCACTCAGCCAATGAAGAGATAAGGAAGACCGTCAAAAAGAACAACAACACACTCTTCTCTCCGATGCCAGCGACACTATTGATAGATGCTTCAACTTGATTATCTGTGCCTGGTTCAGGGGTGGGAGTGCATCCTTGTGTTCTGCTCAGATGAGAGACCCAGGACACACCGATCAGATAGAGGATTGCTCACGCATGTAGTCTCGATATGTCTTGTACGCAAAGAGTTGCAGCAACGCTAGGTGTCTCTCGAACTGCTCATTCCTCCCAAGCTGTACCACGCAAGACATGGTTAAAACACGTTATCTCGTTGGCCGCAATCGAGAGAGGAGCGATACGGACCTCCTGATATTCGGCAACTCCAACAGTTCAGAGAAGACAAAGACTCCTGGAGCAGATGTGGCGTCCTGCACGAGTTTTGCTGCCGCTGCGCCCTTAACCGATTTTGCAATGAGGAGAAATGGCTCGAGTTTCGCAACAGAATTAGATCCTAGGTCCATGTTGTGGTTTGCTGTTGAGGATAAAGACCAAGTAGCAGAGAGTTATGACAGCATTAGGTAAGCGGGGTCTAATTTCGTTCATGACCAATAAAATTACTATAGCCAGAGGACTACTAACACAACTGACAAAGAGTACTATTGCACACCCCCATAACAGAAAGGTGATGAGCACAGAAACCGAAACAGCAAACAGAAGAGCAGGCGAGGGCAAGTTTGAATATATGTCGTCGAGAAAGCAAGAGAAAGAATATAAGAGAAAAGTATGTTCTTGGTACGAAACGAAACAAAGAGAAATGGAAAAGATGAATCATAGAAAATGAAACAACGCAATGACCAAGTAATATATCTCTTATTAACAAGAAAATGGTATATTTCTACCAATGGACGAGTTGTCTGCAGTGACAGGTGGGATATTGCAGCAACGTGTGAGGTCCCTATTCATTATCTGTGGGGAATGTAGTTAGTAAATGGAATTTATGGACCCAGTGTCAGCGTACCAACTGAGAGCAGGTTCAATGATTACCCAAAAGTCCCTCATATGTCTGGCCCATCGCGCGGGCACTGACGTGCACATGCTTTGGCTGCGCAGCTTCTGTACATACCTCAATACTTTTCACCCAAGAGTGCGCCATCACCTCGGCAATTGTCCATCTTTGCTTTGGATCTGGTTCCAACATCTTCCTGAGCAACGGCCTGCACTGTCGAGGATTGAGATTGTTGATCGTCGGCGGGCAGGCAGAGATGGCGGGAGACGGATTCGAGCACGCAGCAGCGTACGCAGTATATAGCTGGTCCGCAGAGGGCTGGGCAGCTCGCCAAGGAAGTTCTTGGTAATGTAAGCAATAGTAGACGATACCACAAGCCCAGATGTCGACAAGACGTGCATCATAGGCTGGTGTGAGTCGAAGCAAACGGTTGAAAATTATTTGAGATTTGACAAGAAGGAGCGTGTCGTATGATAGAAAGGAGGAGAAGAACTGGGTATCAGGCCCAAATACTTGAGGGCAAGGAAAGGGGGGCACGGCTTACGTTTGCCCAAAAACTGCTCCGGCGCAATATAAGGTTCACTACCACAGAGCCCTGTTGACATATGGACCGTTGCTTCCCACGGTAGCCTGTACACAGTCGAAGCGCCATAGTCTCCGATCTTGGTGACGGACCGCTCAGTTTTGTCGTAGTAATTCAAAGTCAGGTCTCGTACCTTGAGGTTTCCTTTCGAATCAAAAAACAGGTTCTCTGGCTTAATGTCACGGTGAGCTACTCCCTGGCTATGGAGATACGCAACACCACAGAGGATCTGCTTGAAACAGCACTCCACCTCACTAGGACTCATGCCCCTAATAATAAACACTGGTGGTTAGTATACCGGAGATGGACAAAATAGGAAATATCCTGGGCCAAGAAAACAAACGGAAGACAGTTTGTGTCATGTTTTCGGAAATGAAAAGCAGTCACAATCATATGCATCCCTGTGGCACGGATCAGGACAAGGAGGAGATCCGGGGGCACATGGAGAGACTGCAGCGCACAGCCAAACCAAGCAATCCAAAGGCACTATGTGATCCACAGAAGAAAAAAGCTCACCCTTTCTTAATTGCAGCATAGAGGTCGCCGCCTGGGCAAAACTCCATCACTTCACACCAATGGAGACCTTCGTCCTGGACAAGATCGACGGTCTCAACAACATTGGGGTGATGAAGCGTAGAGGAGATGCAGAATTCGGCAGTAAGCTTCTTGACGTATTCCTTTTCGGATTCGTTCTTGCGGCGCTTGCGGAATTCCTAATCGGAGAGAACGATCAGCATCAGTCACACAGTATGTAGAGGAGCAGCAAAGTGCAGGCAGAAGATCTATTACGCGGTGACCTCGTCATGGAGAAGTGGGCATAACGCTGATGTACCGTTGTGCAGGGAAAAGGACCCTGAAAGAATAAAGATTTAAGGATCCAGGTGCAACCAACCTTGACGGCATATAGTTTCTCCTCGCTCCTATCCCACTTGTGAGCAAGCCGGACCACGCTGGTCGCGCCCTTTCCAATGGCCACTTTTTGACAGACCCCATACTTCTGTGTCAGGCTCACCGCACTATCTCCTGTAGCACTCTTGGTGCCTTTGACCATCTCGCCAGCATCAGAATCGGATCGTCTTGAAGAAGTGGACCGTTGTGAGGATCTCCTATGCAGCTTGGGGGCACTGGCAAGGAGGTCCTTGAGAGTGAACTTATGGCCATCACTACGATCGCCCTTGTCGCTGTGGATGGATGATGGTTTTCCCCGGGGAGGGGCGGGAGAGTCTGTGACAGGTTGCCCCTTCTTTGAAGAACTGCCGAAGCCGAGAATCTTCCCTCCGGACAGGCCGGCGGACATACTTGGGGCACGGCTTGGTGGGCGACTGGGCGGCCGGCTGGGACCATACCAATCGCTATCGCAAGGCGATGGAGGGACTAGGCGAGGACGGAGTAGAAGGGGGGTGCGAGGCGCCGCGGTCTTGAATGATTGAACCGGAGCGCTTTTTTCTCGACTTTTGAATATGGGTAGGATTGTGGTCGGAACCAGAGGACGATGAATGGGAGATGACGACAGCAAGTTTCTGAAGCGATGCCCTGGTGTGTCCCGGCTGCTTGTCTGTGGCTGCATGAGCATCAGGGGGGGGCAGGGGCACCGAGGGTGGGTTTGGGAGAATAGACGGATTCTGCAATGGGGGGGCAGGGAAGGCGCTTAGTCCGTTAATAGGCTTGACGGGTTTATTGCTCGAGTTAGACTTGGAGGAGCCGTTGATCAAGGGCTTGATGATGTTTCGAGAAGCATAGGGAGGTTTGTCGGAGCCGTCAGGACCCTCGCCCTCAGTCTGGGGGGGTTCGTTATCGTCTGACGAGCCGGGCATGGCCATGGTTGTGGAGGGAATGTGGAGAAGCAGGGGTGTGGAGGTGACAATGGTGGGCAACGATAGATGGATCGATGGGGAATCAGGTGAGACCCGCAGCGCACGGGCGGAAACTGTCTAGCAAAGACACAGGTGACGACGGAGCACGGGCGAGCGGATATGCAATGAGCTTATAAGATTCGAGAGCTGGAGGTGCGTTTAAGCGAAGATGTGTGGGATGCTCTATAGGGATATGTTCATGGTGCCCACGTTCCAGAAAGCTTTAAGGAGAACCGGACAAGGGAAGGAAAAGGAAGTAGGGATGATGTTTCTGGAAACAAGGGCAGCGGCGAATGCGACACAGCTGGGGAGGGCGCCTGCCGTCGCCTGGGGTGACTCTGAAAGCTCTGCTGGCTGGGCCGGAGGCAGATGCGGTGGATGTGGCGGGGGAGAAATGAAAATGCGAATAGAAATATACCTTGATGTGCCAGCGCCAAACAAGTGCCACTGCACGTGCGATCTCCTCTCTCTCTCTCTGCCTTCCTCCCTCCGTCCTCCTCGCTCGATAGATGCATGTCTATACTGTCTGTAGCCTGCTTTCCGCTGCGCGCACTCCCCCCCATCCCCCTCCTGGTACCGCATGGGCCCCGAACAAAAAAAATTATTATTATTATTATGACCCATCTATTCACCGGGGACCATCCCCGAATAGTGAGAACAATATACCAGCGCGTATGTTTGTGTGCATTCAACGTCAGCACCCCAGCTGGGGCCGCCCTGCCTTGCCCTGCCTGCTCCAATCCAGGCACGGGCGATGGATCACAACTAATGCCTAACGAAGCCCACAGGGAAATGAAGGCAGGAAGATACGAAGGCGGCCAGACAACCAGAACACACACACGTCTTCTGTTGATAATTATTGATCCCACTTATCCAGAACAGCCTTGATAGCCGAGTGAATACAGAAGCTGCCGGCCGACCGTCTACCCGAGGTTTCCCATTCGCAGCCACAACAAACTGCTCCCGGCTGGCATGCCCGATCCGGTGTCGTCATCCCTGGACTCTTCTGATTGTCATCGTCTCCCCGTTGGGTTCGACATTTGAAATTCTCCGCTCTCTCTCAAGTCCAATCGATTTATCTCTAGGGCCTCGCCCTCAATTCCCAATTCCTCAAACTTCCGCCCTCTCCCATCAATTCCTTGGCTGCCCTATAGCGGACCGGTTCTGCCCGCCTTCAGCCGCCCAAATTGTTCCAGTAACCCCCTGTCCCTCATTCCCATCTCATGAACGCCTCCCGCCAACGCCCAATCACCCTTCCAGTCCTTCTCTTCCCCAACAGTAGCTTGGCCCACCAGCCATCACTGATCATCGCTCAATGGCAAAAATCGCGCTCCCGGGAATCCACAGCCAGCTTCACCAAATAGAAACATGTTCAGGATGCTAGCGCGAGGGCTGCGTTCTTTCTGCTATCAACATACATACATAGACATATTTCGATACGTACAAACTACCTGCCACCATATATTCTCTCACGTAACTCTTGTGGAAACGAGGCTGACATGAAAGACCTGGGAGGATAGCTATTCCATGGGTCGCTTGTAAACCCACCCATCTGATCCCCACTCTCTCCATCCCCATCCTCTGGCACGTTCGTACCCACCAATCAAGCTAGTATCCTGATCCTCGTTCGTCGACTTCCGGGACAATCGCCCGACCCCAATCCTATATTCTCGGCGCTTGTACCACCAGTGACGCAAAAATAAACAGAGAGCCATAAATATATACTCCACCGCTGTAATTTGTGGGTGGCGGGCGCTACACAACATTTGTATTGTCCAGACATAACTATCGCCTATTCGGGCAAACATTTGCTACTCCTTGTGATAATTATAGCACTGGTACGACCAGGCACCCCTTGTCACGCACTACCATTTGAATCCATGCCTACCTATTTGACTGGGTACCTAGTATCTCGTACAGACTCAAATCATCTATTGAACCGCCCCGTTGGGACAATCCTTCCTATCGATTTTCTCCTGTTATCAAAACAGCTAGATTGATGGCTTCACCAAAGGCCGACGTCAAACACTCAATCATCCAGACCTCCTTCGCTTAAACCACACCATTTCTGTCGACCTCTGCGCGACTGCTACCCCTGGTTATCAGCTTCTCAGCTCTTCTTTTGGTGGGGGGTTTGTCCTCCTCTTTGCTAAACCGATTAGGCGTTACGACAGCAAAAGCAGGTTCTCTAACCCAACTTGGCTGGACGACTCTGAGTTCTCGCCGCTAGCTTTATTGACACAATCACGGTTTCGGTGGGGCTCAGATGACTTTCGCGGCTGCTGGGGCTCTGTGACTAGACTTCTTGTTTGGGTGATTGGCACTACCAAAAAAAAAAAAATACGACCAGTAGATCCCGACACGCGGCCAGACTTGGTTGTCGTTGTTTTTTTTTTTGGACTTTGAGTGACCCTTTCGATTGATTGAATTGGGACGCTTTTGTAGAGTTCTTTGCTCCGTCCCATGTGACGACAATCAGTTATTTGGTAAGAGAAAGATGATTGACTCGGTGATCCATCAAGGGACGTTGGGGTGGCTTGGAGTTCTATGTGCCTTTCGGCTGATCGTCAGGCTTTCTTGATATTGTTTCGGAAACATGGCGGGTGCGATGATTGGTTTGGTACGGTGGCTGTGACCCTAGGGGGGAGGATCGATGTACTCGAGTGGAAAGAAGGGGAGTAGCCAGGCTGGGGTACAATAAATATATATGGACATCTTTTTGGCTTTACGTTTATCGTTTAGAAGCACTTGGGAGCAATGATATGCCCGTCCCATCAACCAAGATAGCCAAGCCTATCGGAAGGTTATCCCTGCATACATAATCGACGTCGTAGGACATATTCATCATGTGCAAATATCGTTGGTCCCCCCCCCCAAAAAAAAAAAAAGACTAACCGGCATGGCCTTTGACAGCACGGCAGAATATTCTCGAAGCTGCCCCATTTGCTAACTCATGTTTCAGGCTTACAGTGACATCGTGAAACAGACACGTTTATCGGAACCCGCTAGACGAGGGCGATTCTTCGCCGCAGAGAAGAGAAGAGTTCGAGCTCTGTTTGGAGTGTTAAATTAAGGGTTAGGGATGGGTGTTGAACGGTTGTGGTGATATTTACAGCAGAGAGCATACAATAGTATTTGGTTAGAGTTTAGGTTTTTGGCTCAGCCGTTAGTAATATTCTTGTCCAGCAGCTACTTATGCGTGTTGAAGCCCGGCGTCGGCGCTCGAGTACTGTGACAAAGTCATCGATCTGAACAGTGACAAGATAAAGTAACCAAACCCATAGTCCAACGAAATTCACGGAACCCCCCAACACATTCGGTCACGAAACGGGTAGTTTTAGTTATCAAACACCCCCTCATGTGGGTAGAAGAGTACTTGCCACTCTCACTCCGACCCACACCCCCAAGTTGCCCACAGTTGCTCACGAAACTTGTAGGCAAGCGGACAACTGACTTATTCATTGTGGAGTGGGAGAAATCATTTGTGGCAAAAAAAGGTCAATCGAGAAGCAGATTCTGGAAAAGGTTCAAGCCATTGAGAAGATCTAGCTCATGGGTGCTGGAAAGAATTTGAGGTGTGGTTTTGGCATAACACCGCACTAGCGGTTTTACCTCCTGACCACGCATGGACCCCTAAAGATGTCGAGGAACAGGGGTGATGAGCGGGTTTGCCCTTCGAAGCAGTAAAAGTTCATGACATGCTTCAAAGCGGTGGGAGTGTAGTTGGGAAAAAGAGCGGAAATAGTGGGCCATCCAATTAAATGTATAAGCACGCAATATTGACCTCATTGGCTGAAATGTTCATGGGGCTGCCATTGATGAGGTCAGGGCGCAAAGTGAGAAGGCGGATCCGAGCATTATTTTATTTGGGTACAATACATAACGACGGGGTTTTGATATGTGTTTCGTGGATGATGCTGCAATGCGATGGTTGAGCCCTTGGTCCGACTTGGAGCACGGGGCATCTCAACAGACTGGCGGCGGCGGCGGCGGCGTTTGGGGTTGAATATCTGCTAAGAGCTGCTTTCATTGTAGCCTTTCATTGTTGTCAGATTCAGTATCATTGGTTTACTTTGGGTTTGACAGGATAGCGGTGGATTACAACGTAAGAGGTAATAGGCACAACAAGCCAAGACCAAGCCCGAAGCTCACAAACACCCCTTACTGACCTGCAGGACGCTTACATGAATAACACACGGAATAAAATAGGGTGCAGTTTCAATTTCGCACATGCATACGTGATAAACGATATGAGACGGGGAGGGGTTCTGACCCGGAACGTGTATAGAGAAGATGTGACAACGAGGACAATCCTGTCCTTGTCATTTGGTGGCGTTGAGGGATGTACCTAGGCCATGCGGTTGGGCGGTTTGTCGCTTGACGATACCGGGGACGATCTTGCACGTGGTCGATACGGAGACCGCTCGGCAGTCCTGCCGAAACTCAGTCCAGCTGGCTGTACAGTTCGGCCAAAATAGAGTTTAGGGTGGCTTTCGTTACGTAAGCTGATATCCACTGTTTTTGCTGTGTGGGCACTCTCACCGTCGCTATCCTCAAGACCAAGGTGGGTGTGCTCGGCTGTCCGTCGTCGTCCAGAATACTGACTGATAATCCAGATCCAACAAGAACGATGGGTGAGCAGTGCTAGCGTCCAGTTTTGCTTCGGGGTTTGGGGATAAACAACTGACCTCACTTGCAGTCAACCTCCGTTCTCAAAAGCGCCTCGCCGCCAGCGTCGCCGGCGTTGGCAAACGCAAAATCTGGCTCGATCCCGCCGAACAAGCTGAGATTGGCAACGCCAACTCACGCACGCACGTCAAGAAACTCATCAAGGATGGCCGTGTGATCATCAAGCCCACTACTGTGCACTCCCGCGCCCGCACCCAAGCACTCCTAGCCGCAAAGAGGAAGGGAAGGCACACCGGACCTGGTAAGAGAAAGGGTACTGCCGAGGCTCGTATGCCTACCAAGGTGCAATGGATGAGACGGCAGAGGGTGCTTCGAAGATTGCTGAGGAAGTATAGGGATGCAGGCAAAATCGACAAACATCTGTGAGTATTTCTATTCGTCTTTGGCACGGATTTTATGTCTATATCTCAATTAATGGCATGGGATTTGGCTGCTGGTCGCTCAACTATTGATACTAATAACCTTTTCTCAGCTACCACTCTCTTTACCAGAAGTCCAAGGGTAACGTGTTCAAGAACAAGCGTGTCCTGATGGAGTTCATTCACAAAGCCAAGGCCCAGAAGAACCGCACAAAGATTCTATCAGACCAGATGGAGGCTCGTCGTGTTAAGAACAAGGTCAGTTGTGATAACCTGCTCGTCCCATACCACTTTTCTTACGGATCATTCTGGACAGGCTATTCGCGAACGCCGCGCTGCTCGTATTGCTGAAAAACGACAGGGTCTCATTGCTATCGAACACGAAGATGCTGTCAAGGAGTAAATCATCGGCCTAGAGGCGCCTACGTACTTGACATCATCCTTCTTCCCACCCAGCCACTACCAGCCTGCTGTCTCGGTCTTTGCGCTCAGCCTCCCCTTCATCACATACAAACAACGCTCATATGTATTGTACATATGCTCTTTGGGAAAGATTATGACCATGCTCTCGCCTTTTACCGTATTTTCGTGCTTATTTGTACCGAGCCAATGGTAGGTTACGTCTGAGTCCTGTCGAGTCACAGCATCTTCTCCGCCAAATTATCATATGGTCAATGCTTCTGGCATTGCGCCGGAATTATATCCTGTGTTGTTTCCCGCGACACACGGACTACAAACGGCTTCTGGTCTAAAACCTCAATACTGTTGATTTGCTAAGGTGTCAAGGTACCGCTCCGGTGCCTAGACACAGCACTTGTATCATTCGGAGTCATGGAGACTAGTAGGTATAGAGTATATATAAGGCGAATCCCCGTAATTATTTCCTAGGTCCTTATTATTTACCCTAGTATTTCCCTGGTAAGCACTCCGCCAAACCAAAGTGAATAACTTTTGGTTATCCTCTCATCTCACCTTATTAGGATGGGGAAGCGCATATATATTCAGTGGACGCCCTTGAAGCTAGCGAAACAGGCTCAGGGTGAACTAGCCTCACGACCACCACCGAAAGCGGGTGGTGTCAAGGGTTCGAGTTCAGTATCGACGGTTAGTCCAGGAGGACGTCCAACCCCGAAACCGGCGAGAAAGCAGAAGTCCTCTCGGGCGCCCTTACAAGGAGATTGGTCGTTCTGAAGAGCAGATTGAGCCTATGGCTCCTATTTCAGTCAACTGGTAGGCCAACCCTGGGGCGGGAGCAGCTCTTCCCTTCCCTAGTCTGGACCTTGAAGGGTGTCTCTGATTCGAATATTTATGATAGACAGACATGTTCGGGACATATACTGTGGCGCATATATAATCTAGTAGTGGTAATAGCTGTATTTAATCGAAGCTCTTAATCCTCCACTCAATCCATATTTCTGGTATACATATAGAATGAGCTGTACTTGAAATTTCCCAACTCCCACCGACCAGAAGCGATGGATTAAGAATTATCTCATACACGTACATAATCGGTAAATGTAGACGGGTTGAAATTGGTGACAGCGTCGGAAGTGACGAGAGGGGGGGAGAGGTGAGATTAGTGAAGCCAGTGGCTAGTCGAGCTCCTGCTTATCTTGTTGCAAAATTAACGCGTTCACTGCCTTTGGTGTTCGTCATTGGCACATGCTTTTTGTTGTGGATTTCGAGTTCCTGACACCTGTTTTTTTCCGGCTTCACTTGAAAGACTGATGTCTGGGGTTTATTTCAATGATCCTCGCCCACGTTTTTCTGATATATTTGTTGGTTTGTTGTTTCAAAGTTTCAGTTGGTCAGATAAATACGCGGACTTCAGATGCGTAACAGACGAGCTAAGGCATAAAGTTAAATTTGCCTTTGTTGATGTCCTGTCCAGGGTAATTTAAATTTTCCCGAAGCCTCAATGACCGCTTCAGGTTGACTACAATGTGGCAGTATGCGCAGGCTTGATCTGTACTTGGATTAGGTTCCAGAAACTAATCATTCCCCCAGCGGTATCTCTTTCTGTGTAGATGTGAATCCAATCCACTAAGTCCCCTCACGAACGCGGATGAGGAGGGATGTAGATGGCGCCGGGAACAGACGAGGCTCAGCTCCGTACTTTATAAGAGCTATACTGCTGCTTTTGTCCGGCTGCGGAACAAATGTTCGTAAGGTACGTGTCTTTGCTTTGTCCCCTCGGAGTGTTTGATAAATAAGCTATATGGGTGCTTTATACCATCTGCATAGCGAACAACTTCGGGTATTTAACGAGGCTACCGGGTAGCTTGAGAAGTTTAAATATGTCGCACTCTGTCCTTGAAGCCTCGGTCGGACAACCTTACTGGAGGTCGGTGTAGTGCCGCTATATTTTGGCTCTTCGTAGCCGACGATGAACATCCCCGGGTCTGGCTCCTCTTTCCCGACTGAGACCTAGCCCCAACGACTTCTGCACCTCCAGTCCAACCCAAAATAATAATCCTGTGCAGGAAGCTAACTCGTTACCCTCCTTAGAGGAGTGGCCCTTCCTCCGGGGGGTGACCTTCGGATAGTATTTTTATACGCGCTAACAAAGTCGTCTAGGCAATTCAAAGCTAAATTATCTGTCGATACCAAACAGCCGAATAGCGGACCAGTACCACTCGAAATAGACAAACGAGGCTATATCGGGAGGACCGAGCTCCGTGGAACAACTTCCGGTAGCTTCTCGGTTTTCTATTTCTTTAGGAGCCGCTAGTAGCTGAGGAATTCCCAATAAATCCCGGCTGATTCAGCTCAGTAGGGTGGATGGGGAACCAATAGGTCCAATAGCAGGTAAAGCTGAAATAGGTCTTCAATCCTACCGGAGTCTAAGAACGTGACTTCGTATATTTTTACGACCCAAACGAGAAGAGATATCACATGGGTGTCGAACTTTTAATGAGGGAATTCACACCCGGAAATCTGGATTGTTGGGACTCGGGTTTTACGGTCTGCTTTACAGGAATGTCTATAATTATCATGCCCTGCCCCTGGGGACAAATTATCGTCTTATGTGCCTTTTTCGCTCTTCCGAACAATTAGTTTTTATTCCAAGAGAATAGCTTCCACTGTGACGTTTGTCCGGAGAAGGAAGGAGATACATAGAGTTCAAATAATCCTTGCTAAGCAAGAGACCAGTGATACCTATCCCACTCAGTACGTGATGTATTTGATGACTGAGCTATTGGCCCTTGAGCTGAACTCGCCACTTCCAGTCAGAGACTCAGCTCATACTTACCTCTCTTTCTCATTACATACCCGAGAAGGACATACCAAGGGATCTGACCTGAAGGGGGCAGGCGATCTTACGCCAAGTTAGAGTCTAATCGCCAGCGACTAGGCAGTGCAAAGTGTAAAGTAGGCCAGCCAGTGTTCACTGCCGGGAATTGGCGTGTGAGTTGAAAAGGGTCAACATGCGGGGAGAGTAACACAAGTTGGGATTACTTCCGTCGTGTGGTCTCGATTGAATTGTCTATCAGCTTGTGCCCCATGCTTCCTATCCCCTTGGCAGTGGTTGCCTTGTAATGGGAGTTGAAGCACGGACATTTCAGCCCCTGTCCATTTCTGTACCCCAGCTGTTCCCTATCGGTCGATTTGGGTGGCCTGATGGCAACAAGGATGACTCAGATGAGGCCAAAGCGTCCATGGCAAGAGGCTGGACATTTGAGTGCTGAACGGAATAAAATCCGCAGGGTTCCCAAAGGGGATAGAAAGAGTACAACAGCTTTCCGACTTTTATTGATGTGTATGGTATAGTACATGTGCATGTGGTGGAAATAAGTTAAGTTAGGCATCTAAGGACGAGGGGACGAGGTATGACGGTGCTGAATTAGTTTCGCACAGCCTCGAGCCATCCGTAAGCCTTCAGCAGGTGGCGTGTTTCTTGGTTGTCGGGCTTAATCTCTCCGTTCAGGGGAGCAAAGCTCTTCCTCAGCTTGGCACCGCCCAGAGTGAATACCACGGTGTAAAATAAACCTTCTCCCTATTATTAGCAGATCACCATCAGCACATTGTAAGCGTCGGTGATTCTAGTGGAAGCAACTAACCTCCCTCGTGGGTCCCACCCGCGGAGGTGAGGCAGTGACGTTACCGGGGCACCAGGTTCCGTGTGTGGTGCGGACCCAGGCTAACTCGCCTTTCTGCAAGCGCGAGGTCAGGCATTTGCTTTGGGGGGCTCAATGAGCGTTCTTACCCTAAAAGTGTAAGGGCGACCTTGGTCAAGGTCGACGAGGTCGTCTGTGAAGTAGCTGCTATCGCTGCTTGCATCACTCCACTGTTCAAGTTCTTCGGGAGTAGCTGCGCGTAATATTTTTTGATCGCCTCTCCGGTGACTACTACGGGTAGATCTCTGCCTGCCAGACATGTACTGGGGCATGTTGATGTACAATAGAACTTTTTAAGAATTGGGAGTCCGCGGACTATAGGGGAGCGAAAGCGCTGAAACCTGTCGGTAGTTTGGGAGGGAAGGCAAGATTGGGTGTTTGAAGGGGGGTGTTGGTAGGTGGCCTTTTTATATTGGACGGAAAGGTGTGGCAGCTGGATCATATCCTAATTCGTTACAATCAATTGTTAATCAAAGAGATGAACGGAAATGGATCGGTGGGTCAATTTTTTGTTTGTTCTCTAGAAGTGCAGTGCCGCAATGGGCCTTGAGCGCCCAAGTGCAGAACAGCTGCGAACAAAGCTCTTTATTGTCCTCAGTGCTTGGACATCCCTAGCCATCCCTCTGGGTATTCAGCCACTGCGCATGCCAGGGAGTTTTGCATCACAGGGGTAAATATCTATGCTGGACAGCCGTATCAAACTGGGATCATTCATCTGATTGATCCTGGTGATAGCGATATGGGTGTACAGGAATGCGCACGACATTGCTATGAATTGTCGTATGAGTTGCTGTACACCGGAATTTGTTGGGATCAAAAGGAGGATATTTGGCATGTGCCTTGGATCCAAATACCGAATGTTGCACCATCAAAGATCCCTTGAACGACACACCTGGCCATGTCCACAACAAATTATCTGGATGTACGTCTCCTACAACACTATGCTCAGCCTCGCCTGACTCATTTGCTTAGCGTGCTATAGAAATCGTGCAGAAGGCTATTGACGAGGATCTCAAACAGAACTATGCTGAAGCATACAAATTATACCAGAATTCCCTCGATTATTTCATGCTAGCCCTGAAGTGTGAGGCCGTCCCATTATCTCTTTTTAGGTATCTCACCATATTGTAGACGAGAAGAATGAGAAGTCAAAGGGGTTAATAAAGACCAAGATCAGCGAATACCTTACGAGGGCGGAGACTCTGAAGGAACATCTAAGTAGTCCAAGTGAAAAGAAGGGACGAAATCCTGTGAGTGTCAACGGGGCTGGTGCAGTGAAAAAGTGAGTATACCCAGGTCTCCTTTCGTCATGAACCCTCAAAAATATGGGCACTAATGTAGCTGGTCAGGGAGGGCGGTGTGGAAGAAGATATCGACCCCGATACTAAGAAACTGCGCGCTGGGCTCTCAGGTGCCATCCTATCAGAGAAACCAAACGTAAAATGGGACGATGTTGCTGGGTTGGAAGGCGCGAAAGCATCGCTGAAGGAGGCCGTCATATTGCCTATCAAATTTCCCCATCTATTCACTGGAAAGCGGACACCATGGAAAGGTATTCTGCTGTATGGACCACCGGGGACTGGGAAATCGTATCTCGCAAAGGCGGTGGCTACGGAAGCCAAGAGTACGTTCTTCAGCGTCAGCTCCAGTGACCTCGTGAGTAAATGGCAAGGTGATTCCGAGAGGTGCGCCGCAGTCCTCATGCGCAGTCAACCAGAGCTCCGGCTGATCACCGCGCAGATTGGTCAAGAATCTTTTTGAGCTAGCTCGGGAGTCGAAACCTGCCATCATCTTCATTGACGAAATTGATTCATTGGCTGGAACGCGTAACGAGTCAGAGTCAGAAGGATCGCGAAGGATCAAAACAGAGTTCTTGGTGCAAATGAATGGTGTTGGCCACGACGATACGGGAGTACTTGTTCTTGGTGCTACCAACATTCCATGGCAACTTGATAATGCCATCAAGCGCCGGTAAGTCTATATCATACCTAACATTCCGATTACAATACTAAATTTACCCCCTCTTGATAATTTCCAGATTTGAAAAACGAATATACATCCCTCTTCCAGGACCAGATGCCCGCCGACGCATGTTTGAAATTCACATTGGAAACACACCATGCGAACTTGAACCTAAAGACCTTCGCATACTCGCCGACAGAACTGATGGGTACTCGGGCTCTGATATTGCGATTATCGTGCGAGATGCGCTCATGCAACCTGTACGCAAAGTGATCAATGCGACGCATTTCCGACGCGTTGAGGTGCCTGCCGTTGATGGTGACTATTCAGGGATGCGGCTCAAGTGGACACCTTGTTCACCTGGTGCGGATGATGCACAGGAGATGTCGTGGTCGGATATTGGGAGTGATGAGTTATTGGAGCCACCGTTGAAGCTTGTGGACTTTTTGAAGAGTTTGGAGAGTACGCGGCCAACAGTGACCGAGAGTGATATTAGGAAGCATGATGATTGGACAAGGGAGTCTGGTGAGTTAGCTCTTGTTTGTTTTGTGGGTGTGGTTATTTGACAATACATGGGGCAGGGAACGACGGAGCGTGAAATTCTTTCCGGGAGCACTTAGACGGTTCCACATGTATCTCGTTAACCTCCTGTCGTCTCATTTTGTATGCATATCGGAATTTCATTTCATTCAAGGGAAGTCGTTTTTTCCGTTGACGATACCAGAAGAACAAGAGTTTTGAGGGAACTTGCCGGTTGTTGACAAGTGCCGGTATACGTCCGTTATCAGGGTTGTAGCTTTTTTTCTTTTTTTCCCAGCTTAGACGACTAACGTTTTGTTTTTACGTACACTTACGGCGATTTGAGAAAAACAGGAAAAAGACAAAGACAGGGCTGACGGATATAAAATGGGGGGGGGGAAGTCAGGGTCAGACCGAGAGAGAATGAAGGGAGGTAATAAACTAATAAGTCTAATGCTCTAATGCCTCTCTGCATAAACATATAAAACCTCGGAAAGTTGTCATGGAAATGCGCTATCGCAGGGAAGTGTTTTACAGGGAAAGGTTGAAAGGTGATTTCGAAAGCTCCGTATCATATTGTATATAGTATTTTGCCTGATCGCTATTCTAAAAAAAAAAAACGGAGGGGAAGGGGATAAAGTATTATAGCACCACCTGTCCCAGGGAGTTTAATTTCTTTGAATAAATGAAGTGTCAGAAGCTAATATAATGATAGGGGAGGGGCAACGGAACGCCACGGAATTATGGCACCAGACAGACAAACAAAAGAGACAGCGCCAGGGAAAGGATATAATTGAATGTTTACGAATAATAATAACAATGCATAAGCTGAATATGTAGAATAAAGCGTACGTCACCAAAGTGTGGCATGGAAATTTTCTACACAAGTTCTCCAGAAAAAAAAAAAGTGCAAGTTGTGCCAATGTTACTCTAATAGCCAAAGTTCAAGAAAAACAAAAAAGAAAAGCAGAAGCAGGAAGTTTGCCAATTTGTAGCAATGGAAGCAACATGACGCAGGGCGCCATTAATGCATTGAGTCCGACGCGCTCAAGGAAACCAGACGTCGGAAATGGTTGCGTGCTAGTGGGTGACGTGTGGAAAGATGTGTGTTCCGTGTGAGTGGATGGTGTGATGCAAGGGAAGAACGAGCGAGTGATCACGGGCCGGAGCGATAAAGGAGCGCAAGCGCGGGAGACCAGTGTAAAGCGATATGATACAGTAAGTCCTTGCTGTCAAAGCGAAGTGAATGAGATACGGAAATACCCTGATAAACCCAAGTCAGTAACCGGAAAAGTTCCAAAAAGCAGAGGGACAGTGCGTACCGCAGCAACGAGTCTACATATTCAAACTCGAACGAGCAGAATAATACACCCCAGACACCATCGACATTGCATCCGTCTCTACCCTGCCGTCCATACCTTCGCCTGTGCTGGTACCATCCGAAACCGAAAATCCACCTTCGGTGCAGGTCTCAAACTCCCCCTCACAAATTGTTGAACCCAAGCTATCCCTCCACAGCCCCTCTCCGCGATCGCGTTCACGCCCACGTCGACTCTGCTCTTCAGCCATAAGACCATATGTAGGCGAAGAACAAATATCATGTGCCATTTTTGCCTCCAGCTCCTCGACACGCGCCATCAATCTTTGCTGCTGCCTCCGACTTGGCACAATAGTAGCGGTGCTACTGACTGTACGGACACTACTTGATGAACTGGAACTCGTAGAAGACGCAGTCGAGGGCGGGAAGTACTTTCCCTCCGCTTTTTGCTTTCCTTTGTCTTTCTCCTCGCACTCCTTAGAATTAGATCTAGATCGAGACTCAACCCTCGACTTGAACTTGAGGCTTTTGGTCATGGGAAAGTATGAAGCAGCGGCCGGCGCTGATGCGACGGGGGGTTCAATCGGTGAATATGTAGTGGCATTCCTCAATGACCGTAGTGAGCAAGGAGAGGGAGCCGAGGCGAATGCACGTGTTGGAAGTAGAGGCTTGGGCATCGGTGGGGCAGCTTGACGTCGTTGAAGCAATTTCGACGAAAAGGACGGAGGGAGAGGGAACTTGCTCAGTGTAGACACAGAAGTCGAAGCTGAAATAGTGCTTGCGTATGTAAAGGTAGCGGCACCTAGGCTCGGGGTAGATGGAGAGAAGGGGGCTCGTTCAAGTGGTGAAGCCGATGCAGAAAAGTAAGAGGAAGTTGATGCCATAGAAGTATTGGAAGCCCTGGAGCGAAGACTAGCTGTCGACTTGGGTGAACTGAGCGGAGTGCCGGTAGGAGAGGCGGGGGAACTTGGCGTGCAAGACGAAGAAGGTCCAGGGCCGATAGGAAGTTGGCGTTTTGGCTTCATCGAGACTTGTGATGCGGCTACCGAAAACAACGGAAACTTTGCTTGACTTTTCTCTCTCGCTTTTCCTCTCGTTCGAGCTTGCGCAGCTTCTCCAGCTCATCGGGTAAATTGGTTGTCCATTCAGTGAAACTCTTACACCTTCTGGCCTCAGCAACGATGACCACTTCTTTCTGCTTCGTTGAATCAATGCACAAACTCGACTTGGGCTTCTTCAACAAGGGCAGCGATAGTGTCCAATCCTCATTTCCTGCACGCACAGGCAGGAGTAGCGGATGTGCTGGGCTGCTGGGCCTGACTCTATGCGGCGTGTTGTCGCACTAGATCGGGTACTCAGATTTGACGTTGTACGAAGTCTAGGTTGGCTCTGTTGCTGAATTTGGGGCGGGATATCTTCTGGAGAGAGATGTTGTTTGGTTGAATAAATGGAAGGGGAAGAGCCGGAACGTTCACGCGCGAATCTCTTTTCTTGGCGTATCTCGAGATAACTCGAGCGGTTGGGACGGAGCGCCAAGATAGAGAGTCCACTCCTCATCTGCGGTCGAAACGGCTTTACGGGATTTCTCCAGAGGAGCAAAAGAACTATCAGAGTCGCCAGAAGTGATGGTTAAAGGGGGACTTGGGAGGGGACAAGAAGGAGGGGGCTTCACGGGCGGAAGCGATGCCGTAGATTTTTTCTTGAGGGTGGACATGCGCCTCTTGGGTGTATTGGGCCCATCGTCATTTGATGCAGAGACAAGCGCGGATGGGACGTCGCCAGCGGCAGCACAAGCCTGCAGGAAGCTATCCTGAATTAAACTCCTCCTTACGACCTGTAGTTTGCTCTTTGCAAGGGGGTCAGAATTCTGCCGGTCGTCACTACCCGTTGACCACCTATGCAGTGCCGAGGCCGCATAAGCATAGGGGTGGACATCGTGATATGCGTGGTGTGGAAACACAGGAGTAGCAGGAGATCCGGTGGACATGGTAGAGTCGGAGCGCTCAGAGGGCGATGGAGAAGGAGGGAGGTACGAGACGGCGTTTAGCTAATGTGGCCCAGAGCCGGGGGCACAGATGACGTGCGAGAGGAGATATGGTCAGGACTTCCAAGCCTACCAGTGGGATGGGGTATGCGCCTTTCCCTCTCAAGCTGGGCAGCTAGGGGAAGATATGGCGTAAAGTCGCCACCAGAAGGAGCCGCGATATGCAAGGTGGCTGTACCATCATCACAAGCGCAAGAAGGCGCTGCGAGACCGACCGGATGAGGACGAGTGGACGGAAGTAGCAGAGACCAGCGTGACGGTCGGGACTGGAGAGTCTGCATCGGCTGGGGGGGCGGATATCCCGGGCTGGGAGCAGGAAACCGAGCGGAGCCTGATGGTAGGAGACTTGACGAGCGCAGAGGCCTGGCGTTTGAGCCTGTTCAGGACCTGGCGGGCACTGGGGCGGGTGGGGGTGGAAGGAGAGAGGGGAGGCATGCAATGCTGAGTGAGGTCAAGGTGGGACATGGCGTCCATGGAATGCAAAGGAAGGGGAGTATGGAGCATGGTGGTTGGAGAAGAGAAAAAGAAAGACCTGGGTGAGTGAAAGGCAGAGACTGAAAAGGACGGTGAGTGAATAAAGGCAGAAATAAAAGAAAGGGATAATATCTTACCTTGCGGCAAGAGGCGCCAGAGCCGAGCGACGGGGCTTCGGGGAAGAAAAGGATAGAAAGGAACGCCGGGAATAAGACAGGGTATTGTGCGTCCGCTCAGGGTCTTCTGCCTCTTCTAGCGCCGCAGACACAAGCTCTCCAAATTCGGCTAGTGTAAACGGGGGTGCGCTCGTCATCATTGCTTACCTACCCCTGCTGGCACCACCCAGCGCGCTGATAATTGTCGGAGAGGGGTCGGTGGGTGGGCGTAGAGTGAGGGGAGTGTAAACAGGGCATTTTATGCGGTCAGAGCAGACAAGTTTAGGAACTCGAGTTGCACTTCTGTAGACAGGCCATCGCTGATCCCACTGACGCCACCTCTTCGCCTTCCAGAAACAAGAACCCCTGAGAGAGAGAGAGAGAGCTCGAATAGAGTGTGTTGAATGTTCATGGATGTTCATGAACTAAACAAAGTGCGTGGTTCTCGTCACCATGCCAGCCAATCCCGACAACCTCCATTTTTAATTTAACCACGCAACCCACACCTGACATCCCCACGGCTTTGTCCAAGTACCATAACTGCCAGAGCACATACTCCGATTGCCTCTCATGCCCGGGAGTTTCGCGATCCGGTCAACTAACAATACTAACTTACAAGTATGCGACATGTCATAGGAATCCGCGTATTTCGAAATCTCACTTTGAATAACACCGGGGTGCAGCTACGAGCTGCTTCTGGATCGAAAAAGACTCCACCCCCCACCTTCACTCCTGTGTATGGCTCGTTGGCTTCCCGCGATATTCGAATTTTAAAGGCCTGCCTCGTGTTTATCCTCAAGTATACTATTCATGCATTCAACGGCGGAGCAGCCGCCGGCATCTCACCCTCTTGGTCTACTTGCTTATCCCGAACACAATATGAAAGACAGTAATGTGCTGCACATAGATGAGGCGAGTAAGGGATTAGACCCTATGCTAGCCATCTAGTGCGCATGTGGAAACGAGCACTGCAGCACAACCGACCCGAGCAAAGGCGCATAACCCATCAGGATCGGGTCTCGTCCCCAGCGTAATAGATACGCTAGTGCATCGACGACTCCAATGGCTCAACCACAAACCAACTTCACCGGTGCTTAGGGAGGGAGAAGTAGATTGTGCTTCGACCTCAGCAAACTTGCCAGGACCCCATCAAACTTCTAATGTATGCTTCAAGATAGAACCTGTGCCTACCGTGGGCAGATGTGATCCAAAAAGCCACTTGCACGCTCTTGCACGCGGTTCTGACCCTGATTCCGAACATGGGACACTTTTGCCTCAAGGCGTGCTTGCTCAATTTGGCGCGCTGCTGGCGTGACTTGTCGTTGACGAGAAACTTCTAGCTTCTCACCTGACATCTTGATTCGGCGCGCCGGTGAGTAGGGTCCTGCGTCTTTGCACCAAGTAGTGTGTCAAACAATCAAGTTACATTCACAACTTCAATCGCAAAGATAGTATGTACATACAGAGAAGTCATCAGGATTCTTCGAGTATCATTTCACCGGTGGAGATTTATTTACACCATTTACATCCAGAAGCAAATCACGCTAGCAAACGGGTTGGCTTGCCATCCAGATACGCTGCAATATTCTGCACAGTCTGACCCCACCATTGCTATATATGTATTTAGAGCCTCAACTTAAACACGGTCCAAGCTGGGAACATCAAATCACCCACCTTGTAGTTATCATCACTGACATATGCATTGTGCGGACTGAGTGTCACTACATTGCCTAATTTCCTCAACGGATGGTCCAGTGGCAGTGGCTCGACGTCAAAGACATCCAAGCCGGCACCCCGGATCCTGCCCTCCCTCAAGACTTCCACCAATGCCACCTCATCCACCAATGGGCCACGTGATGTGTTTATGAAATAAGCAGAAGGTTTGAGGAGCTGCAGATCCGAGGCTGAGATGATTCCTTGTGTCGACTCGGAGAGAACGAGATGGAGGGATACGATATCGGACTCTCTGAGGAGTTGTTCCTTGGTGGAGACATATTCCACCCCTGCCTTTTCTGCACGCTCGGGAGTGAAATTAGGAGACCAGCCGATCACACGGAGATTGAAGAGCTTTGCAATCTGTCCCATATGCACCCTCAAGTTCACGTTTTCGGTTCTAGATGTAAGCGATCACAGTACGCACTTGGGCAACCCGTGAGCCGAGTCTGCCTATCCCGATCAGACCCAACGTCTTTCCGTCCAGACCGGTGGGGATGATGCTCTGCCATTGGGGCTTTCCTGCTCTGACGTTCGCGTCTTCCTCAACTATGTGTCTGGTCGTAGCAAGGATAATAGCCCAGATATGGTCGACGGTAGGGTTTTTGTCAGTTTCCGTACCAGACACAACTATTCCTCTCGATTTGGCGTGGATAGAGTCGATGCCGAGGTTACGCATCGCCATGGTTGTGATAAGCCTGTTAGGAATCTCAGTGTTATGGCTGATAGGCAAGTGAGAGTAAGTAAGGGGTAGCGGAAAGACTGAACTTGAGGTTTGGCAAGTTGTCGAGCAGCGTGGCACGGAACTTGGTGCGTTCGCGCATGGTGCAGATGATTTCGAAATCGTGTAACCTTTTGGCTTGCTCATCTTCGTCGTGGAGGGTTTCGGGAAAGGAGGAGATGGAGATGCGATCGATGATGGGAGACCAGTCGGCACTGGTCAAGGCTACATTCTGATAGTCGTCGAGAATTGCTACGCGGATTTTGGGGTTTGCCATTTTGTTGTTGGGCCGTGGAAGAGGGGAGCTCGAGTATTATTGCTCATGAGAAAGTGGGCTATTTCGGGGTTCGGTGGTATTGTTGTGCTGGAGTGATCACTAGGTTTCAACGCAAGTGATCTTATCTCTATGATGTTTAGATCCTGGCTAGCGCCAGTTCTTCGGCTCCGGGCCCGGAGTCTGAATGACACGGCGCCCGTGAACTGACGGGACAAAAAGAAAAGACAACTTTACTTTATGGGTCAGGGTGGGCACACCTTGGATGGCTGGAAACTGACCCAATTAACGCTACTTGGGCGTCACTCTTGGTGTCATGCCAAGAAATTGGGAGTATAGTATGTCAGCGGTACCAGACTCCCAGCAGCTCCTCCGACTCGGAGGGAGTCCCCCTCGACATTATTCCTCGATTGCTTGAAAGTCGGGGAGGTGAATTTAGAAGTATAATATTCAAGGTAAGAAAGATTTGCATATGATACTAAAGTGATCAAAAGCACACATCTACCGAGGAGGAATCAAAAGAATATGAAGATTGGGAGAATTTTAACCTGATAGTAGAGTCTCCCGGAGGTACACGTTGGCCTGTCGAAAAAAACGATAGTACCTTCGAAGGAAGCGCAAAGATAGTATATACATACAGAGATGACATCAGGATTCTTCGAGTATCATTTCACCCAGGATTTATTTACCCATTAACAACATCAGGAAGCAATTTTTGGTACTAAATAAAGATGGAAAGAGCCCAGAAATAGTGCACAGTCCTGGGAACCGTTGAATAAAGTCACTATAGTACATTCAGCTTACCACAGCTCTAAAGTTAGCTATCCATGTTCTATGACGAGCATGTAATCTCCTGGCTTGCGTTAGACCGATTTCCGTATCTTTAGGATATGGCTGTAGCAACACGGATTGGCTTGCCCGTTGGCGGAGCGCGACGACAGGTCCGATCTATTCCATTCTTTCTATGGTCATTCTCTTATTTGACTTACAGCAAAAGTAGCTGTAGGTTACATCCGTCGGCCTGTATCTCATAATCAACATGTCGACGTATTTTCCTTTTTCTCTAACTTTATAGTTTATTTTTGTCACACATACAAAAAGAGCCTTCATTATGTAGACACACCTCAGTCGTTCACGAGCTAGCGTGACGCTGAGTATGTCTACCAGTATTACCATCCAGATATGCTGCAATATTCTGCACAATCTGCCCCCACCATATCTATATTTAGAGCCTCAAGTTAAACACGGTCCAAGCTGGGAACATCAAATCACTCACCTCATAGTGATCATCACTGACATATCCATTGTGCGGGCTGAGTGTCACTACGTTGCCTAATTTCCTCAATGGGTGGTCCAGTGGCAGTGGCTCGACGTCAAAGACATCCAATCCTGCACCCTGAATCCTGCCCTCCCTCAAGACTTCCACCAATGCTGCCTCGTCTACTAATGGGCCACGCGACGTGTTTATAAAATAAGCGGAGGGTTTGAGGAGCTGCAGGTCCGAGGCTGAGATAATTCCTCGCGTTGACTCGGAGAGAACGAGATGAAGGGATACGATATCAGACTCCTTGAGGAGTTGTTCTTTAGTGGAGACATATTCCACCCCCGCCTTCTCTGCACGCTCGGGAGTGAAATTAGGAGACCAGCCGATCACACGGAGATTGAACATCTTCGCAATCTATCCATATGCACCCTCAGGTTCAAATTTTTGGTTCTAAATGCAAGTAGGCCACAGTACGCACTTGGGCAACTCGTGAGCCGAGCCTGCCTAACCCGATCAGACCCAGTGTCTTTCCGTCCAGACCAGTGGGGATGATGCTCTGCCATTGGGGCTTTCCTGCTTTGACGTTTGCATCTTCCTCGACGATGTGTCTGGTCGTAGCAAGGATCATAGCCCAGATGTGATCGACCGTAGGATTTTTCCTACTTTCCGTACCAGATACAACTATTCCTCTGGATTTGGCGTGTACAGAGTCGATACTGAAGTTGTGCGTCCCCGTCGTTGTGATAAGCCTGTAGAAATCCCAGTGTGTTATGAGTGATGGGCAAGCGAGAGTATGAGGTAGGAAAATGACTGAACTTGAGGTTTGGTAACCTGTCGAGTAGTGTGGCACGCAACTTGGTGCGTTCGCGCATGGTGCAGATGATTTCAAAATCGTGTAACCTTTTGGCTTGCTCATCTTCGTCGTGGAGGGTTTCGGGAAAGGAGGAGATGGAGATGCGATCGATGATGGGAGACCAGTCGGCACTGGTCAAGGCTACGTTCTGATAGTCGTCGAGAATTGCTACGCGGATTTTGGGGTTTGCCATTTTGTTGTTGGGCCGTGGAAGAGGAGAGCTCGAGTATTATTGCTCATGAGAAAGTGGGCTATTTCGGGGTTCGGTGGTATTGTTGTGCTGGAGTGATCACTAGGTTTCAACGCAAGTGACCCTATCCCTGTGATATTTAGATCCTGGTTAACGCCAGGTTAAGACATCGATGTTCTTCGGCTCCGGTCCCGGAAGCTGAATGGCACGACGCCCGTGAACTGACAGGACAAAAAAAAAGACAACTTTACTTTATGGGTCGGGGTGGGTACACCTTAGATGGCCGGAAACTACTTGGGCGTCACTCTTGGTGCCATGCCAAGAAATTGGGAATATATACAAGAATTGGACATGCCGACCATACGAGACTCCCAGCACGCTCCTCCGACTCGGAGAGAGTCCCCCTCGACATTATTTCTCGACTTGCTTGAAAGCCGGGGAGGTGAATTAGAATTATAGCATTCAAGGCAATAGTGCCAAAGTGATCAAAGGCGTGCATCTGGAGGAAGTAAATGAACGTGAAGATTGGGATAATTGTAACCTGATAGTAGAGTCTCCCAAAGGTACACGTTGGCCTGTCGAAAAAACGATAGTACCTTCGAAGGAAGGGGGTAGATAATCGTGAGAGCAGAGAGGCGGGATTCTATATGAAAGTGGGAGGGATGGGGAAAGCCCCTATATTGGCGGCCAATTCCGGTGGTGGTCCTTGTCTGCGCTCCGAAAGCCGTTCCATCCTGAGGTTTTCCCCGAATTCCCTGGACCGGGGCTACAGTTTTATAAGTAACCGTTCTGAGACCTCTACGAGGGTCCTGAAATTCCCCGTTCATCAGGGAGGCCCGACAGCATTTTCTGCTAGAAAAATGGGTGTCGGGGGATTTGTCGGGGAGTGGGGGTTCCCTACTATGACCGCTGAGTCGTATATTATAGCACCAGGCTGGACTGACGGGGAACTTTGCAAAGCGGTTATCGCTGGCTATCCATTCGGAATCACTGAAAAAAAATATCCGGGGGATAGGGGACTGGGCTGTCTGCAGTCAATCGATGGTCACCAATAAATGATTTCGTCCGGCTTCAAGTCGACTGCCTGTCCGATATTCGACTGTGATATTGAAATTCTGATTATATCTTGCGGTGGTGAATTTTTGTCACTAAGGGTAGAGATAACTACACGATGGCATCACGAACACGTGATGACTCCAGTTAATGTGCCTCACTCCTGTTCTCTACCTCTACATTGGACGTGACGATCAGCACTAGCAGCCATGACGAAGGGCTACCTGATGACGAATCTCATCGAGAAGGTCGGTTTTTTCTCCTCTTCCCGTTTCGTATGTTCATCATCTCTTCAAAACAACAGATGCAGTCCGGTGACCAGGACTTCAGGTGTGCCCCCTAGCTGCGTCAGCACGATAAAGCTCATGCAACATCAGATTCATGGGTCTTAATGACCTAATGTCAGAGATCAGGCAAGATCCATCCGTCTTTCAAGGCGATGAGCCTACGGAGAACAAAGTCTTGGACCAGGTCTTGTTGCTCGTCGAGGATAAGATCTCAGAAGTCAAGAATCAGGCTGTGAAATGGTTGGTATTTTTGACTTGCGGTAGTGATTTGTCCTGATGGGCTGCAGCTTGGGTCAACTCATAAAGATTCTTCGCCAGTCTCAGATGGAGGTCGTTGTTGACAAACTCATTGATTTTTCCGGGGGCAAAGACGAGGAATTGAGAGATATTTCGGCCCTTGGTGCGACTTCTATCCGCTCCTTGACGTTCTTTGACTTATTGGTGTAAAAGCGCTCAAGACGATCACAGCCGAGTTGCCGCCTGATGGCAAGATAGCTCAATCAGCATGCAGCAAATTAACGCCGAAATTACTTGGCCAGCTTGAAAACGTATGGCACCGGCCGACTTTCCTCAATCTGATAAGTTACTTACATCATCTACAGCCTTCAACGCCACCAGAGGCATTGGTCGAGACTCTTGCAATCCTTTCTATCCTTATTAGCCGCTTCCCTGCTCATGTTTCCAATTCATCACTGAATCCCCAGCCCTTGACGGTTCTTGCACCCCTCCTCAGTCATCAACGCCCTGTCGTTCGAAAGCGTGCAATTATCACACTCTCGCAGTTCATTCCCATCTCCCAGTCGTTTCTGTTTGAGAATCTGCTGCAAACCAGCGTATTTCCAAATCTTGCATCATCTGCGAATGTTGACAAGCAAAGGACAGCTGTACAGCTCGTAGCCGCAGTTGCACGTCACTCGCCTCTTCATATCGCTCTTGTTTTGGATCAAATCGTCCCGGGGATCTTGAAGGCCATTCAGAAAGACGATGAGGAATTACGTGAAGGAAGCCTACAGGCGCTTGAGGCCTTGTCACTGCGTTTACCAACCGAAGTTACGCCTTATTTAGAGGCCATCGTGCAGGCCGGCATCCAATTCATCAAATACGATCCAGTGAGTCAAGGTTCCTGCTTGCCCTTCTGCTGCTGAACCGTTGAAGAACTACGCGGGTGATGATGGGGAGGACGAGGAGATGATAGATGCAGATGAGGAGGAAGATGATGACGACGATTTAGATGATGAGTAGGGCAGTTCCTGTTTATCTACTGACGCGTTCTCAGCCATTTTTAGGTATTCCGATGACGAAGACACTTCATACAAGATTCGTCGCTCCGCAACGAAACTACTCGCCGGTGTTATCGGGACCCGCCCAGAACTACTTACTTCAATGTACAGGGAGGTATCGCCTGTGTTAATTTCGAAGTTTGGAGATCGCGAAGAGAATGTCCGACTGGAAGTTTGGCAAACCTACGTCATTCTTCTGAACCAGACTGCGGTATATGGCGGCGTTCCTGCTAAAGACGATTTAACGCCACGAGGGAAAAGAAAAAGGGATGCCGAGGGTGTGATGGATGTTGAGGAGACGCCTTACACCTTGTTGAAGGCTCAGGTGCCCACCCTATCGAAGGCTCTTCTTAACCAACTCAAATCCTCCAAAACGCCACCTGCAGTGCTTCAAGCAGGCTTTGGTCTCTTGAATTCGCTGCTTACCGTCCTTCCGGGCTCACTATCAACGCAAGTGGCACCAATCACTACCATTTCAAAGTTAATTCTGTCGCAAGTTCCATCAACTTCTACCTCTACCCTACATCTCACTACGCTATCCTTCCTCTCGCTCTTCTTCTCTACGCATGCACCTCCGACTTTTTCCGCTTCGCTGCCGCAGCTTGTACCCGTTCTGACCAACTGTTTAGCTGAAAGGCACCCCCGCATCGCATCGGAAGCTTTCCGTGTGTTCTCGTCATTGTTAAATGCTCTCAAGCCTATAAAAAGCGGCGAATGGGTTGAGCAGGTATACAGCCGGGCGGTTCAACGGCTAGCAAGTCACGATACGGATGCAGAAGTGCGTACCTGTGCCGAGGAATGCATTGCAGACCTTTGGGTCTGTGCGACCGATATTGTCCGCAACAAGGACAGAAAAGAGTGGGAGTATATTTGTAGGTCCCTGGGAAAGACGGAAAGCGCCGTTAAGGTCGTTGCGAAGGTCGCGAAGGAGGTTCAGGTCGGAGATGACTGGGTAAACGGAATTGTTGAGTGGTTGATCAATCTACTAAAGAAGAGTGGGAGGCTTGGCAAAGCTGAGGTATTTTTGGCGTTGGATGTTTTGCTTAGAAGGTGGGGTTCGAGGCGCTTTCATTTTACCATTCTCAACGAGCCCCAACAGCTATACGTCCGGGATACCGCCTAACCTTGCACCTCACCTGATCCCTCAAGTCAAAGGGTATCTTTCGACGGCAGATTTTGGTCTCCTCTCTCAGTCACTGAACATTGTTGCTCTGCTCTTGGAGCTGTCACCAGCGTCCACCTTCCCCGAGGTTGAGCGCGACTTGCTTCCCGACTTATACACTATCGCTCACTCACCCCTTATTACCGGCGCAGCCCTCGAATCTCTGTTCAGATTCTTCGGGGCCTTGGTCCAAGCCGATAACCAAATTGCCACCCACGTAGTTCCTAACCTTGTTATTTCTGCAGAGAAGGCACCAAAGGGAGAGGCTAGTCCCTGCAAATGTGGCCAAGTGTGTTGCGGCGGTGGTCAAGAGCCAACAAGGGGTCGCTGCGGGAGTAATCGCCGAATACTCAAAGAATCTCAAGGTTTGTCTCCGGGTACCAAACTACGTAGACATTGCTGACCGATTATATTTAGAAGACGTCCAGGGCCAAGCCTTCTTTGATCATTCTAAGTTTATTGATTATTGGGGAGCTTGGTCGATTTATGTGAGCATATATCCTGATGCCATCCGCTAGGGTTCCCTGACTCAGACTCTTTCTAGCGATATGTCGCCACAGAACGAAGTCTTTTCGAACGTGGTTGAGTTTTTCTCGACTGAACAGGAGGAAACCAGGGCTGCTGCTGCGTTTGCCGCAGGTGACCACGATTTCTTGGTCTAGTAATATTCGCTGACATCAGCCTATAGGAAATATCGCGATAGGTAACCTGCAGCAATTCCTCCCTGCTATTGTCAAACTTGTGGAGAGCGATAATAAGAGACGCTTGTTGGCACTTCATGCATCTAAGGAGGTATGCATATCAGCACTTTTCTCCTATCCTGATTAATCAAATAATCACTACAGGTCGTCACTCATTGCTCCCAAGGCCAGCTGGAAAGCGTTGCTGACCTCCTTTGGACACCTCTCTTCAAGAATTCGGAGACCGCAGAGGAAACGACAAGGAACGTCGCTGCTGCATGCCTTGGCAAACTTGCTACCACCCATCCTTCGAGATACCTCCCTCAACTTCACGTATGTTTTCCCTTTTTTAACCTAGTGGCTTTTCAGGGACTGAAGGATCTCCTCAGGCCCGCATTCATGACGACAGCGCTTCCACTCGCGCCACCGTCATTTCTGCTATCAGATATACCTTTCCCGATGCATCACGGTCATATGACGATTTGCTTACTCCTCTTATTGTCGACTTCCTATCGCTCATTCAAGACCAAGATCATGTGAGGCTTTGAAGTCAATGCTTTCTTATCGGCAGTTTTTCATATTCTCCGTAGACTGTCCGCCGTTTAGCACTCTCCGCTATGAATTCTGCAGCTCGAACGAAGCCCCATCTCATCCGAGATCATCTGCCTGCTCTACTACCTAATCTTTACAAGGAAACAACCGTTAATCCGGCCCTTGTGCGCACCGTGCAGATGGGTCCCTGGACCCACAAAGTAGATGATGGCCTCGAAACAAGAAAAACCGCCTATGAGACCATGTATACTCTTGTAAGCTCTCGCCTCTGACTGGAGTGTTACTTTCTTGACGATCACAATCATCCCTAGCTCGATACATGCTTGACTAAGTTGGACATCCACGTTTTCCTGAGCCGCGTCGTCCCGGGTACTATCAGACGACTCCGATGAAATCAAGGTTATCTCTCATATGATGCTCTTCCGACTTTCTCAGGTGGCTCCTTCCGCTGCTGCACAGCATCTTGATGAGGCACTTCCTCAACTCGAAAAGACGATGAAGGGCGCGACCGTCACGAAGGATACTGTCAAGCAAGATCTCGAGAGGGCTGCCGGAGTTGCAGAGAAGTGCGTTGAGGGCTATCGCTGCTCTAAATAAAATCGGAGCAGGAACTTCACCGAGGTTTGATGGGTTTGTAGAAGAGCTGAAGCAGAATTCGACTTGGGGTATGGAGCTAAAAGAGTTGGTTGGTCAGTGAGTGGAAGGCTTTCAGGCCCTACAATTAAATCATTTCGCTCTGCCTTGTGCCATCATTGGCGTGTAATACCGAGTAGCACGACCCCACTGTAAAGTATCTTCCCGGTCTTGGGTCAGCCCTTATTGATAATTTTGGTTCCCCGCCGCCACGACTTTGAGCAAAAGAGCTTTGGTGGGAAGCAGACCTTTATTACGCTTTGGCTCATTCATTGTGTTGTGAATGGGACAGGTGCTCCAATTCTTCAGAGCATGTAGGTAATCTAGTCATCTTATTGGTTGACCACCCGTAAGGAAACAGGCCTTTCCCCATATCAGGTTGGACTCTATGGTTCGAATAAGCTAAGGATTCAATCTTGTAGCTGTGAAGATAGCCTACTGCGAACGATTTGGCGGGGTGCTTGATCAATACTTTCTCTCGAAAGGTAGTGATGTCCTCTGGGGTAAGTGAAGTCTTGTTGAGGATATACCCCTCTGCACCATTGTAGACTTCTTGAATCATTCTGCAAGCAGCGATCATGGTTTCGGCCCTGGTGAAGGAAATGAGAGGACATATTATATGATATTTCGTGAGGACAGCGCACGATACCTTGAGGAAAACAAATGTTGGACGCCGACAGGATTCGCTTTTACGAGATCACTTGATAGGCGTGCGGCCAACTTCTCATGGACGGGTCCTAGGCCAATAGTCGTCAGAGCGTATTCTTCGGCGATTTCAGGTCTCGGATACACCCAAGAGCTGTTTACGCTTATTAGTATAAGAGCAAAGGTTAGCACTTCCACGCTCACAAGGAGTATCACAGCTACAGGCCAACCCGGTCCGGTCCTTCCCAGCTAGAGGAGTCTTAGGGTATACTAGGCTTAGGAAGGTGAAGGTGTTCTATACCGGTACAGTGAATCAAGGGGGGATGGTTCGCGTCTTCTAGTATATGACGTATCGTGGCTTCGATAGAGGGTCTGAGTTGCTCTAGGTAATGGCTGTATTTCACGAGGAGACTCTGTAGCAGCGACAAGTTGCGCATGGTGAGTGCTCGAGTGGTCACTCTCCATGGCGGATGTCCTTCACTCACTCTCAATCCATTTGTCTCGAAGTTTTGAAAACTAACATCGGATATTCAAATACAGTTATTTGGCACTGAGAGGAACAAGGAACCTACTGTGTGGCCAAATCTTTGTGATCCATGGTAACTTCTGTGGTGTGGATGGACGTCCGTTCGATCTTGATACCCGGTAAATAAGGTGTAGGTGTTTTCCACAGTCTCAATTTCTTTGTCTGAACGTAGGTCGATGACTTTGGTAATGCCGAGGAAGCCAGAGTTTCGATCCCATGTCCAGTTATGTCACTAAGTTCTCCGGAACGGAAGAGAAGGTTTGGCTTGACTCGTAGCGTCGGATCGGCAGCTAATGAGTAACCTCCCACTATACGGAAATTGAACGTCCCTTCAACCTGAACAAAGGGTGGCTCGAGGGGGGGAATCTGATTTGCCATTGGGGATTAGCTATCCCAACTTTCGATGAGACGTTGCTTAAGTAGCCCTTCTCAGTGACTATTGCAAATACTGAGAAAACATCAAGTGAGGGCGGATGACCACGTGAACCAGCTTTTTTCCTTTTATCTAGCATTTACACATCACAACAAGCAAGCAAGTGCTAAAGCGTTAGTGCGTGGGCCTGTTGTACCAACAGGCGTCCTACGGTGACCTATCTGCATGGATAAAGGCCCGGCACAAGCAAGATATCAGTATAACCATGGAGGAGGCCCCAGGCATGTGCCTACTGAGGTTCTATCCTAATGCGGGCACTATCGAGTGTGTAGGTCCAATCGTTATGCAGACACAAGGGCCGAAATTTCGGGGGATGTCAGATCTATTTCCTCACCCTGGGGAAGAGATTTATTTGTAGTGCCTATTGTCCATATCGTACGTCATCTGTTTTTGTATTCACTTTTTTCATTTATGCAGACATAGCCCATCCTTTGAGACGCCCGATTATCTATGCACCCACAGCCAGTCTTGCGAGGGGTCCGATCAAGAATAGCCGAGAAATGTGGGTAGGCCGTGAGAAAGAATTGCCAGACATAAGTGCCCAAAACGGCTGATTCCGGATTGGGCCTTGCTCTGCCTTTTCTGGAGGTTTCCGCATACGATATAAATTCACGTGACCTTCTGGTTATACTGCCGAAGAGCGATCGCAATTTTGTAGAACCTTTGCCATGTCCTCCAACCCACTACCTGTGAACCTCTACGAAAGTCTGCTGTCAAAACTAGTCGCAGCGCTTGAATTGACCCACCAGTTGGAGGGCAGTTACGACACCTACAGCAAAGCAAGCCACTTTGCAGGCGGTCAGTGCCAAGGCATGTGGTTGCAACTGTGATTTATTAATTATGCATAGACAAATGATTTCAAGAACGCCCTATCTCAAGCAAAAGATCTAGTAAAGAATCTTCCGGGAGGAGAATTACTGATTGAAGATCAGGAGGAAGTAATTCGTATGCTGGAGACGCTACGAGATCGAAAGCGGTACGTGTCCTGGTTTTAGGGCACCGTAATCTGTCCTTACCATGGTACATCTAGTGCACAGCTGGAGAAATTTTCACAACAACCTCTACAATCCTCTGCAGCATCTATGGATGAAAGCAAAATGGAGATTGACTCCATGGCCTCCACACCTGCAAACGATTGATTCCCAGTTCAAAGGGTCCTGCCTTGCAGTTGCAATTAAAATGTTTCTCTATCATAAACATCGAACGCAAAAGGAGTTACGCCACCCTTCGTTTGTCCCCTCGACCGTTCTCTTTCCTACGCTGGCCGTAGCCTCAAATACTCAACACCCTCCTTCAGTCGCTCTCTTCTGTTAATTTTGTTTCTAATCTGCACTGGTTGCACCCACTCATGTATATGCGACTTGCATATTTGAAGACCTTGCTTATCTGTTGTCTGGTATCTCATGGGGCCTCCAAATCTTTTGATGTTGCTTGGGTGTCTCCGGCAGAGGGAATGATCTTTAAGCCTGGGGATACCATCATTGGCACGTGGACATCCAAAATGGCTCTAGTATCTCCTGGTTTCAGCCTTTGTGAAGTCGCCGACGAATCCACTGTGGCATCCGGAGGCTTCTCTGATGTAGGCGAGGCCTGGACATGCGGAACGACCATCTGGCCTGAAGTTCAAGAAACGGAATCTGGATATATGATTCAAGTTGTCAGTAACAAGCATCTTCTCATTTCGTCGATAGCTAACTGTCCTTCTAGATCTGCACCCGAGGTCTTGGAGATTCATCAGTATAATCTGAAGATGCAAGACGATTTTGGGAGGGTTTTTGCTTCGCCTATTTTCAGCCTCAATTGTAGGTTTCGATCTCCCTCTGTTCAATAAAGTATCATCAACGCGGCTATTGGTTACACTCCAGCTAGTCACCCTGTAACTACGTAATCACGGAGGGATCCAAACTACCAGCACAATGATATCCAAATTGACGGATAGAGTGACCTTGCGTTCTCCAGCCACTTCGAAACTAGATCTCGGGACCCCTGTGTTGAATGAAACCAACGTTGTTTCATCTCCTACTTCTATCCCGTCAGCGTCAGCAATGCCAGTTCATTTTGGTTTCTCAACGTCCCGTCTCTACTGCTACTTTTGCTGTTCCACTTTCGGTCGTGTCCAGCGTCTTACTCGTAGTGGGACTGCTGTGTATGAGGACTCGAAGGAAGATGGTGAGGGAGAGGAAGAGAGAATTCAAGTCTTTGATACTCTCTGGGCAACCGAGCCGCGAGTCCTGCAAGTCCGTCGGAGAAGTTGAGCGCGCGCTCAGCGTTCTCACCCAAACTGGTTTGAGCAGCTATTCCAACTCGCCAGAGCCTGTACCGGTCTTTACGGCTAGAAGGGCATCCAGGCCAGTCACTCGCGATCCCTACACTCCTTTGCCCTGTAGTTCCCGGCGGAACATCACCCGTGACGATACATTAGGTTCGCACTATCAAAGACATCCAAACACCAAGATCAAATCTTTGACGAATCAATATACTGCTTCGGGGATTATTGCTGAGCCAATGACTATTCCACTCACATCGCCTCCCCTTGGACATCTTCCCTTGCATGTCCGGGCGGAATCCCCTAGAGAGAACAGGCCGCTTCCCGTACCCCCACACCAGATTTCCTCGCCCACGGTTGATGTCTATGATGTTATAACAACGAAGCTGAGATAAAGGTGACGACTTGTACCGTTTCAATGTCTATGTCTTGCTGCTATGTATCTCCCACCGGTAATACAAGAGCAACTACTTGCATGCTATCACTACGACCTTATAAACACCCTGGTTCCTTGGACATAAGTTGTGGCTTTAATTTGGATCGATCAATGTCAGCCTTTGACTTGGTTCGAAATTCCGCTCTGGTGTCGTGTAGAAGGGAACAAGATGTCCGGTACTTGAACCCTCAAATATCTGATAATAGACGTTGCGAGGCTATTGATTCTCATCGGCCAAACTCATATGCGCCGCTGTCAAAGCCAGGGGCGAACCAGAACGAAACGAACCTCGGATCTCACTTGAATTTCTTGACATGCTCCAAAACGCAACTCTGGCCTATCTGATGGAGGAATGCACTGGCTCCGACCCTCAAGCATTACCTTGGCATGGGGCGCGTTATGCTTCACACACGTTCTGAATACGCAATCCTCCCATGTCGCGAGACGAGAAAACCAGCCCAAGCTATAAGTGGGATCCAAACCGATATGCGTGTTGCCTCGTGCATTGCGTTCACACAATGCTGGAGGGATTACAGATTACAGTGGTGACTGCTACTATTGCTCAGAAGTCTTGCTGGAATACTGGCCCTCTGATTAAAAAAAGGACGGTACTAAGGTTCCTGTCAAACAAATAGCCACGATACCCGTCGACCCGTCTCTTCAAGCACGCTATGCGAGTTTCGAAGGTATCTGGGTCGTCCCAGCGGGCACGTGATGCAACGCGTCTTGTCCATTACTCCTAACTTGAAGGAAAGCGCTACCCTCCAGAGTTATCCTGCGATACCCGCCGCACACGCCCTCTTCATTTTCCATGCCCACAGAGCGTCCTTATGTGTGTCCATATATCCCGCCTTTAATCTCAATATTCTAAGCCGCATATAATCTAGTTTTCTTCTCTTGGCGCGCCACTGCCAGAAAATGAATCAATGGTACATCTAGGGCTATTTGCAGCTCCACAGCTGGAGACCCCGCGTTTCGACTCTCTTCCATTTTCCGTACGTTGATTCTGTTCCCTCAAACGGCTGGCGAGATGGACGAACTCCTTTCCAGCATACAGTTTCGATATTATTCGAAGATATAATGCATTCAGAAGAAGATCGAAAGTATTTTTCTAGCATAGACCTAAGTTGCAGCACTGAGGTGAGGGTCATAACTAGCTTTGATCTTCCAATCGCTTCCCGGTTGTGCCACAGAAATATACAAGGATTCGGGACGCAATTCCTGAGTGGGAGGGTGACCCCGAAGACGATGTTTGTATTTTCCAAGTTCAAGCCAACCCTTGGCTGAATCCAGCATAGGATTTCTTCACCGGAGATTTCTTGGAAACCTTGCGTTCCAACATCTCGCCCCAATGTGATAATACCAGCACCCGACTTCACAACGCAGCTCCATCGCAGCCTGATGCCACTAGCCATGGGCAGGACGTTCTTTCTCTTTCCGACTTTCTCTTTGACCCCACATCCTCCGGGGAAAGAACGGAAAACTGCATCAGGCGCTCAGATGGTCGCCCTTATGCAATACGAAAAGTCTTGCAGACACGCCAAGCGTGGACTGAACTGGCCATCTTGGAATTGATAAAAGACGCTCGTGTCGGGTTCAGCCCATTATCGTACGGCGCTTTTGAACGGGACCACTATATCTATCTCATCCTGGTGTGTATTTGCATCAATATGCTATTAAAATAACTCTCCTAATTATTTATCAAGGAGGATTATCCCGGCTGTACTCTTGCAGAAGCCGTCACGCGCCACGGTGTATTCGGCACCCTAGAAATATTCTTCTATGCATGCGAGATCGTGAGTTTCCAGTTTCTCTGTACTAAAAAAAGACATTGATCTTGTTTACAGATAGCCGGGCTACGTTCCTTACATGATGCTGGAATCATTCACTGCAACGTTTCCCCGGACAATATAATCTTCGATAAACAAGGCCATATTGTCCTTTCTGGGGTTGAGCACGGGACCCTAATACGCCCGCACCGGAAGGGTCTCCATCATCCTATCGCGAGCGGCACTGGCAAATATTATCAAGCTCCAGAGCTACTATTAGGGTGGAGTTACGACACACTGGTAGATTCTTGGTCCTTTGGACTGGTGATGTGCTTCATGTTTCGCGGAAAGGTTGTGAAATTACGTTCCCTCCCGAGCTTCACCTGACCTTTCCCATAGCATGCATTTATGTCCGTCGAGGGTGGTGAAGGAAATCCCGACCCTTGTGACTTCACCAATAAGACTTTCTCTGATCGTATCTTTAGCACTATGGTCAAATTCATTAACCCTATAGCCCGGGACCTAATCCTCAGAGTGAGTGTTGCTATCTCAAGTGAAACTTGTATCGCTGAGTCTTCCAAGTGCCTCGAGCATAATCCTGTGATGCGATTGGATGCACGTAGCATTCAGAATCATCCATATTTCTCAAATGCGTGCGTAAACAATATTAAGACTTTCACCTCTCATCGAGAATTATGACATACGCGCAGTGACTGGGAAAGAGTTCTCAAGAAAGCAATAGAAGGTAGGATGATATCCATGGAGGTTCTTTTTCTCAACTTGATGTTCAGCTCCATCGCGGTCACGAGAACTATTTGCGTCGAGTATCCCTCCTCAAGGTCCTATTGGCTCCGACCAGGATTCTCAAAATTATCCCTCCATTGTGTTCAGTGGCCATCAGACGTGTTCCGTCAAAACTTGGTCCCAGCCCCCCAGAACATCGGGCGACGGAGATAAACATCAACTCCCCCTGGTTGGCTTGGGTTCAGAACATCTAGGTAAAAAACTTGATGGCAATCACATGGACGAGAACCACAGAGGTTCTGCGCCGGCCGACCCTGATATGAGCCAGGATTTGTCAAATTTTTGGGATTCTTTAGACCGGGAACGGAGCTCGCTGCGGTCGGATAACTCCATACTTTCTAACATGAAGATTCCGTTCTCAGTCGGCCTGGAGCCTCTGCAAGGAGCGCTCGTTTGTGTTTCCGCGTCGCCTTTTCCCACTAAATCCGACTTCGGTTAAACAGAAATTGCGGCGGAAAACCAAATCTGTGTCTACGCTAAAGTATTCTGCCTATGCTAAACCCATTACGGATTTACCAAGCGGATTGAGCCAAATTGGAAGTGGGATTGGGTTTACCTACAATGTGCCTGCTGTCGCCCCGGCGTCTATTCGTAATTCGATGGCTTCCGATTGCACAGCAGTTCCAAATGCATGCCAGGGCTTGCTCCATGGGCTTGGTATGTCGAGCTTCTGGAGTGGTCCCAGATCCGCTAGTACTGTGGATGTGGATGTATCATCTACTCCGGTCTGCGACGTTACCCAGGAAAGCCAGGCGCAGGATATTTCCGCTGATGACGATTATGTTGATGATTCCTCGCCGGCACACGTATCTCACGATCCAATGGAAGGGGAGGTATGCACCGCTTGTGCTGGGGCGGAAACCCCTGTCCTTTATACTTTGCCACAGCTGCCAAAGAGATCTGCGACTTCTTTATCGGTTATACAAGAAATAACCTCTCCTACTGGGTCGGCTGTGACGGCTTCAACCGAGGATGAAGAGATCCTTACACCGGACACTGCCGCGTACCAACCTGGAGAAAGTGCGACGGTTGAACTAAAAGGATCCGAGGAGACATACGGGTTAGATCCGGAATCGACACTCAGATTGGTGACACCAGCAACTGGGCTCCGTCTCTCTTGGGCTGTCGCGGAACCATTTCAGTTCTGATGTCGAGTAATAGATCCGCTGACTTGATTCGATTTGTTGTGTTTGATCAGTTCGTGTTATGTATCACGCAGTCAGGAAATGTATTCATGAATATCGTTGAGATGGCGTACAGTATAACGTATCTGAGGGACCAAATGCAGAGGAGATTGACTCTAACTATGTCTATTAGGCTCTAGTTAGCTTCTTCCAGATCTCTTTGCCAGCTCTCTGCCTTTCGTGCGTAGCCTTTCCATCACCCAAGATTGACTTGTTCTCAAGGGCACGCCTAGTCAAGTAGGGCATCACTTCTTCGAGGGCACCGTATGGAACATATCTAAGCAACAAAGACGTGAGGAACCGGTTCCAGCTTTAAAACAAAGCGGGACAGACTTGATTATAAAAGGGGTAGCTGCTCTTGTCCTATTGGTAAGGTATTGTGTAAGGTCATCGCTCATTCCTGATCACCCCCTCGTTACCAATGTTTGCGGATTTATAAATATTCCACAATAAACGCACCGTAGAGTTGAGCAATAGCCACGCGTTCAACAGCTTCCGGTCTCACCCTCACTACAATCCCACCATCCTCTTCCCGACTCGGCTCCTCAGGCAGCGGCATCGCCAGACCAGTTTGCACCAACTCGTCCAAAATCAGCTTTGCGCTCTCCCAATTGTGCGTCCCAAACAAGACACCTATGCGCGGTAACCTGGCAGTGGTGCTGCTAGAACTAGATTGGACAAGCTGGCTGACCGAATTGGAAGGTGTACCCAGTCATCCATGAGGACCACGAACGGTGTGTTTCTTGTTTACTGGTACCGTCGACAGAGGTGGCCTGAGTGTCCGAAGAGTCACCTTGTACATCCTCTCTGACGGCATTCAGGAGCATTCTGACGCATTGGTTGTAGCACCTGTCCGTCTCTTCTTTCTTGGACCAAACGGGTGGAAGTTCATCGGGGGAGATGGAGAGTGAAGTTCCCTTGGACTGGTGTGCAGCGTATTCGTACGGATGATAGGCCCCTCGAACAAGCTTTACTCCAAGTGCATAGTTGTTCTTGCGTGCATCGGCAAGGGAGAGGGCGAGGTGAGAGGGTGTTCTGTAGACGCGGGGTGTGAGTGATCTATAAATAGAGAGATAGAAGACTTACCGTCGAAGATAAGCCTGATAAGTCGTGTATACGAGAGGCTGCACGGCCGACTTTGGGTCTCGTAGACTGTTGAACTCGCGCATGAGGGCATATGCAACGGCGTCGATGGCAGGTTGGTACCAACTGTGACGTCATATTGAGAAAGATAGGGGGGTTTACATTGTCAATGCACCCACCTCCATTCAGCGTCAATGATAACCTTGACGCCTCTTTCCCTTGCATGTGTGCACACGCGGCAAAGATCTTGATAAAGGTCGCGTAGATCCTCAGTGTCCTCCTTCGAGAGGGGCGAGGTGGAATCCGTCGGGTGGAGGACAACGTCTAGGTCGGTAGCTCGGGGGCAGCCAGGAAAGGGGACGGAATCAGGGGCAATCAAACGGGATCGGACCATATAAGAGGAAAGATTGATAAGAGCTTGAGCATTGGGAACGAGAGCTGTCTGGGGCACATATCTAACTCAACTCAATTAAAATCGTATGGAGGGAAGGGACCTACTATCTTGACAGCTACCCAGGTGCGCCTGCCGCCGTCATTGAGTGAGTCTTCAAAATCCGCAGCGACGTCGATGGAGTGGATCATCTCTCTGATGATGCGCTTATGAGGAAGGTCTTCCTTTGGCACAGCTGTCTTGCTGGAATGTGAGGCAGAAGCAGTAGAAGGGTCGACCTCTACCGAGTAAGCGAGAAGGGCTCCTTTGTTGGCCCTACGGAAAGCATGGAGGAGGGGAAGTGTGCCTTCTGCGGTATCGCCGCCGACAAACTGCATACAAGGGAATGAGGTCCGATATCGCTAGGCCCACATCGCCCTGAAAGACGTACATGATTGAAAAAGGTTACCCTGACGAATGCTTCTGTGATCTGACGGAGACCTGGCACGCTCGTGAGGGCACCCAGGATCTTGGGAGAGTAGTCTACGAGTCCCGGCACGGAGCACATGGAAAAAACGGTATAGGAGCGAACGAGCGATCGGAAAGACTGCTTGGTCTCGTCGACATCGAGAGAGTCAGCATGAACATATCCTGCGGCAAGAAGGAGACCTCCGGATAGAGCAGCGATGCGGGCAAAGGATCTGTGTGGTGCGCGGTGTGTGTTGTGGAGGACAAGGCGGGAGAGACGGGGGAGCATTGGGACCTGGGACGGATCTTCGTCGGCCATTAATTATATGGGCCGCGTCGGTCACGTGGGCACCGGAGTAACACCACGTGTTCCATTATTATGCGTTTCCTGGTTATCGACACCACCATGAAACGAAAACAAGTCGACAACGACAACACCAAGCTCGACGACAACGACGACGACTCCGCCTCTGACATCGTGCGTCGTCTCCTTACACTGCAGCGCATACACTCAGCCAGAATTTGCCAGTCCCTTGTCAATGTCGACTTTGACTTCTTTGACCCAAACCCAGCCATCGACTACCTTGCCATCAATCGCCTTCTCAAACAGCTATTCCATAGCGATGCAGAGCTTTTTGATACTAACCAGCTCACAGATCTCGTCCTAGGCCAACCCACCATAGGCTCCACCATCAAGACCGATGGCATCGAGAGCGACCCGTACGCACTTCTCACCGTGCTCAACATGCACATCCATCACCAGCATCCATCCATCAAGGCCATAGCCAACTACTGCCTCGATAAGGCCGCTGCAGCCTCTGACCCGGCTTTTCACACCACCCTTCACGCTCTATTCTCGCAAAATCAGCATCATGTGGGACTCGTTATTTGCGAGCGCCTGATCAACATGCCCGTCGAAGTTTTCCCTCCCACGTTCAAAATGCTCTCGGATGAGATCAACTGGGCTATCGCAGACGTACGTAGTCCCTGCTTTTAGTGCGTTTTCTATCGGCCATCTGGATTTGTTTTTTGTTTTTTTTGCCAGGGTGAACCCTACAAGTTCTCGCACTTCCTCTTCATTTCTCGCACTTACTACCTCTCACCGGACGAAGAATCTGCCCTCGTAAACTCTGCACCCCGCAACGGCAAACACGTCAGATCGAAATCTTCTTCCAAAAAATCAAGGCCCACCCCATCACATCCCACTCCCGAACCCCCGCCAGATGGCATATACCCTTTTCACCCGGAGGACGACGCGATCCGTGCTCTTTCGCTTCATTCTCTAGAATACAGGTTTACAAACACGCCTCAGGAGCCGAGGGAGATGGACGCATTTGGTTTGGATATCAGGGCGAGGATGATGCTCCTACCTGCCGAGAGGTTTGAAGAACTCGTCGCCAAGTTGCAAAATGTGTATAGTCCAAAACAATGAGGTTGGATGCCTTGCTCTCCAATTATTATGGGTTCTTTTTTTGAAGGCGAGATTCTATATCGTCGTGTCATGCGGAACTGAGCAAAAAAACATCTTTATTTCTGTGGCAACATAATAAATATCATGGACGACTGCATAAATGATTCAAACATCCTGAACCGGTCATTTACAAAACCCCGAGAACAGCAGTTTCAGCGGCCTTGGGCTTGTAGTTGTTGTCCCAGAGCAAAGGTGTGCTACTCGCACGCCATGAGTTCTAGAGGGGAAGGGGAGAGTCATTGAACAAGGCGACGCAACAACAACAAAACAAAACCAGGTAACTCACAACATCAGCAACACCCCAGGTAGTGATCGACACACAAGCAGGGGTGTTCAAGCAAGCCTTGACGACAGTGGTATAGTCATTGGACGCAGCTCCAGCAATGTCGAGTTCAGTGATCGCGATTTCCGTTCCAGCAGCGGAGAGTGCAGTGAGTGCAGCCTGGGCACCACCGGCGCCTCCAGCACTAAGGTGCATTTGCGTACCAATACCATCGATCAGCTTTTGCGATTGGTTCTGGCGTTTGACGAGTGCGACCATTCCGGCTACTTTGGCGTTGTTGGAGTCGAGGTTGTAGTCGTTGATGTAGAGTTTGGCGGTGCCGTCGGCTTGACGAGCTGCTTGGAAGGCGATCGTGACGAAGGACTGTTTGAGTGAATATAGTCAATGGGGATGCTTTTGAGGTGGGCCAGTTGAGGTTGAGTATTCATACCTCGCCGAGAACATTGGAAAAGACTGAGGAGCGGAGACTTCCATCTTCATTGAAGATTTCACTATGGCGCAGTAAGTATCTGAGGAGGGTCACTGGGAGATTTTTACATACTTGCAAACGTCCCACTATGTTTTTAGTAACGCTGTTAGCTGGAATCGAGCAAGCGGGTTGTTCCAAGGTACTTACGGCTGTTGAAGAAGTGGTTAGTATCGTGACTATATAATTTTGATATAATACACTCACCATAGAGTTTTCCTGCGTACCTTCCCGCAACACCGTTAATGTGGTTCTGGATTACTTGCGTCTAAGCGGAATAACATTAATGGTGAAAAAATCATCAGATATATGCTCATTACACACCAGGGTTGTCTTGTCAGTGATGGATTGGACCCATCCAGGCAGCTGAGAGTGCCAAACTAAAATCATGTTGGGGGTTAATGTACAAGGAGCTGCAGTAAATGATCAAACCCACCGAGTGTGTGCCCACGAATCATTTTCCCGTTGGAAGTGGCCCAGTTGACGAGGGCATCAGAGCCGCTGAAACCGAACTGGCCTCTGTTGGCTATTGGATGCGTCGTATTATATATTAGTACTTGGTCGAGGGATAAACCGACAAGGTCGTACGTTCAGTAGCATCCCACTATAACAGAGGGAGGGGAACTAAGTCAGGAGCAGAAACAACTGATTTTTCGAAACCGCTTGTACCTTCATGGAGTTTTCAGGGGTCACGGCACCAAAGTCAGACTTCAAGATCGCAGCATTTGCTGTTGTGAAATGCATACGTGAGCAAACAGGTGCTGGTTCCATAGCCACATTGACCCCCCACCTGCAATGTTGAGTGTGTTCGAGTCTGCAGCCGAGCCCTATATTGTGGGGACGAGCCTTAGGATTCAGTTTCACACCAACATTAAAAGCGAAAGACTTGCCCAGAATTTCTTGCCATGAGAAACGAATCGGCCGTTGAGACCACCGGTGGGAGTACCCGTAGGAACAGGGTTACCAGTGGTGGGTGATTGTGTGGGCGGCTGTGTGGTCGGGGCGGGATTGGAGCCGGGTAGACATCTGTGCGATTGTAGTTGAGCACGAAAGAATGGGTCTCTTGGAATATTTAGCATACTGGGAGTACCAGTCATTTTGAAAGGTACAAGTCGTTCCGGAAACACCTATCAAAAGTTTAATTTAAGTCCCCTTGCTGGAAGAGCAAACATACAAGTAGTCTATTGTAGAGGGTGCCGGGGTCAGTAAGAAGTTACAAAATCGGAAAAACCGTGACGAACCGGTCCAGTCCATCCAATACCACCACCTGGGAACGTGAAGGGAGGGGAGGGATATTTTAGAAACGCGGGCACGCTTAACGACAGACCAAAAACTAACATTGGCCCCAGACTGGGGACTGGGCCGTAGCATGACTAGCGAAGAGGGCAAGAGAGACGAAAGCAAGCAATTTGTGCATTTTTTGGAGAAGAACAGACGGTCACACAGATTTCGGTTGTCGAATGGAATCCAGCACCCCATTCCAGGCTATATAGCACATTCGTGAGGATGAAGAAGCGCGAGGAATTGTTCCCGAGCAGATAATCCGACGCAATGGCCGAGGTTTCGTTGTCGTTGACTGGGACCTGAAGTCATTTGACCCTTTCACCGAGCTGGCAAGGCCATTGTATTGTGCCCATGGCACGACGGCGTTGGCGGGTAAACTTCGCAACACCCCCTCCCATTTCGAAAGCTATTAATAGAGAAGGCGTAGATGCGCGATCATCACAGATATTGTGGGGATGCTCCGGTCCGTAAAGTGTCGAGAGGTTCGGGCGTCTAAAGCACGACAAAGCACGAGCCCCTGTACAAGCAAGACATACTTGACAGAGAAATTCACGAAGAGAAAACAAACTGGCACCTTTGCAAGAATCAACGTCATTGTTCAAATGACCGGGTATCACCCACGGAATGCCAAGAGTCTGGAAATACAAGTTAATCTCCCTCGCCAACGTGCTCGGGACATTATCCCAGGCCCTGCCGATTCATAGCAGGTGTCACTACGCACACCCCCAACCCACATGGCGTTCTGATTAAAGTGACCAACATGGTCATTTGTACCCAGCGACTGGGTCACTTGGTAACGTTGTGATGTCAGCAACTGTGCGGAGCGCAGTTCCTCCAGAGAGAATTTTTCTCAAAAAGGTTGCTGTTGTTGGATGATGAAGATCACGTTTTTGCGAAAACAGTGGTAATAATTTTACCGGGCTAGGGTGGAACTGTGGTGTGGTCGAGCCTCTGGGGTAAGAATACAGACCCGTGCCTCGGAACCGTCGGATCTACCTCAAGGAGTTTCTCCGGAACGGACTACATTTTTGGTGTCTCGCTTGAACTATTCCGGGCTATAGGATATGCTGATGGGGTTCCATAGCGAGTTTGATCGTAAGCCCCAACATCATTAATTAGAGTGCTTGATCATAAGCTAACAGACGATTGCTAAGTATGAATGAAGTCGTGCTATGCAGTCTACTTGCAAGTGGGGTCGAGAAAGATTAATTACGCGATAGCAGTATCCCCAGAATTATATATAACCCACGTGTAAGAATATATTTCGAGTTGGATGATTGAAATGGTTTATTGCCTTCTCATCTTTCCTTTCGGCTTCAAGCGGGGAACCCACGCTTTTCCAGAGTAATCCAGCATATCCACCCCGTAAAGGTCCTTGAAACGCTCAGCCCACTGTACCCACCAGCTTTTTTGAATGTCGCGCCTAGAAAACCACCGTCACAGCGTCATCTCACGAGTTCCACCAGGTTACACTTACTCGGTGACTGGCCAGTAGCATTGAGTAACTTTAATTCGACGGAGAGATTTGAAGTGGGAAAGGTTTAAGGTACCAAGGTATCCGCAATATTGCCTCGGATCTTTAGAAGGCCGGGTCGCGATGACCAGTTCCTCCAGTGGATGGTCTTGAGAGCACGAGAAGAAACTGGGAGTCGGATTCTACAAAGTTTATAGTCGGATAGTGACCCTAGGGGTGAACGTAGGTTGATAATTACCTCAGAAATGAGATTGAGACAGCTTTGGGGGGCATAGCTGTGGGGGGCGACGATGAAAGTTTTAACATTGAGGCATACGTCAAAAACTTGGAATCCAGAGAGAAATCCGGCCTCAAGGCATTGGAGTTTTGAGCCGTGCTTCTCAAGAAATTCAAGTGCCCCATCGCAGCGGTGAACGTCTGGGAAGCGGACGGTTCGAATATTAGGGAGCCTAAGGGACTAGTCAGTCGAATAGACCTCTGCATGGTCACCTAATGGGACTTACTCCATGAAAGTGAGCACGCGAAGGAACGAATCATTAGTAGTCAAACATGTTAGTGTTTCCAAGCTATAGAGTGCATCATTTGGTATGCTGAAAGGGTCGACGGAGAGCAATACTCCGGACCTCCAGTACAAGTTCTTCAAACCCCTGAAATGGTACAGTGGACGGGGATATTGTGTCAACGAGCAGTCACGAAGATGAAGTTGGAGGTCCGCAAGCTGAGGACCGCTCCCTAAAGCCAACGCGGTCAGCATTTGCCAGTCGAAAGTCTCAGCTGGTCCCCCGGGACAAGAATCATCAACCTGTACCACGCGGCGAAGATTTGGAGAAAGGCTGAAGATCGATGCGAATGATGAGAAAGTGGCGCCAAGAGCAGGCCTGAACGGAGCTATAAGAAGTGATCTTGTATGCTTCCCCAATTCCGGTTTGTGCTGATAGCGACGAGCCAGTTGAGCAACGTCATGCTCCGTATGAATAATAATGCATTGATAATAAAGGGGAAGGGCGATTGCCTGCACAGTACGAGTTCGGTGAGAATACCATTTATCCAGAAAACTTGATTACAGACTTGGAAGCGTTTGCACACCAATGATAACCCGCGGCGGTAGGCAGATGTGAAGCATTTTTGCCAGGGGTTTTGGCGCTTCGTATAATTAGGGTCTTGAAGTTCGGGAATTCCATATGCGTATGAGAGTATATTTTCTAAAACAGCATCGGGACATGAATCGAACCATTCAGAGGGGAGGAAACATGGTGTAGGTGAGAGTGTTTTGCGTTGTGCCCGTTCGTCATCGTCCCTGGTAAGACATGATTAGTTGAGTCTTTATCATAGCAAGTGAGACTTACTCTACTATGGTAACAAGACCAGCCAGGTTCGGGTGTTCCTTGACAATACTGGGCACAGGAGATAAAGGTCGGTGAAGCATTCTTCGAAGTAACACGCTATCGTCTCTTTGGACATATATTCGCTCAATAGTTGGGATTTTTGCCAGCCGAACAATGTGATGGCTACTCTCGGATAGCAAAGCTACTTCTGTCACCGACTTGCTGTGGCAGAGCGCGTCGATAAATCCAGAATATGGGGCCCAGTGTCTACTAACCCAGTTTGGGAGAACAAAGATTGTCTGGTTTATATTTATATGCGTTAAGTTTTATGACTGTCGAAGAAGAGGCGTACCAGCTTGTGCCACTGCGGAATAATTTGGATAAGAGTGTCGCATAGTTGACGAAACTGCTGGTTTGATCCCCGGCGGAATGAAATCGGGTCGTAGAGAATGACCCGTCGGGGTTGAATCAAGGGAAGTGCTCTACACAAACCAACGACATTGTCCTGGGAGTATATCTCAAAGGAGAGACATATGTCGGTCACATTCTTTGCCGCCGTCAGGATTTTTAGCAAGGAAGCGCAGTAACTGCTCTCTATCCGTAACTTCTTGATGAACGTTCCGAGCTCGGGGGTCGACTTGATGGCTTGTTCCAGCGCTTGAATTTGTCCTTTCGATCTGAGGACTACGACATTATACAACAAAGGTGTCGCCACGCGCAGCCAGTCTTTGCAGACGAGGAGGTAGGCAGAGGTACTCCTTTCGTACCCGGCGAAAGGGCTTCGACGCTCTGTGGAGGCAAAGGACTTGTCGGATATCTGGAGGGCGGGAGATAAAATCTCTTTGACGAGCTCGTCGGGCAAGGATGAGTACATGGGCGAGGAAGGAACTGCAGTAAAGGGAAGAGGGCCACCAGGTTGCCTATAAACAGCCTACCACGTGCCAGGCTCTACAAATAAGCAACAAGGTAATATAATGAATGGCGCCTATCATAAGTGGAAGAAGGAAGTGTTTAAACATGACCTGCACGCTGACGAAACAATCGAGGGTCGCAATCACATAGTGACAGATGCAGGGCTGGAGGATAATTACAGTAGAGGTTGCACCTACTCCTCCAACACTTTCTTTGTCGCTTGCACGATTATTTCATGTTCAACCATATGCACCCGTTCTTCGAAAGCTTCGAGAGACTCCCCCTTCATGATTGGTACCTCCCTGACAATGATTGGCTTCCCCCTGTCCACATCTTTAACCACCCGATGCACCATCACACCAGAGTGTTCTATCTCTTCTTTCTGAAATGCCTCGTACGCTCTCTGAATCGCATTTGTGCCATCAAACGCGCCGGGAAGAGCGGGGTGGAGATTGATAACTGGTATGGGTTTCGCAGGAGGTTCAAGACCCTCAAGCTGGAAGCGTCCTTCCATAATGTCAATGAATGTTTGGCTGAGGACATGCATCCACCCCGCGAGCACGACTATGTCTGGCCTGGCCCCTAGAACGATGCGGGCCACCTCGGCATCATAGTCTTCTCTTGTTTTCTCAGGGTTTTTCTTCAGGAAGGGCTGTAGGGCAATATACGTAGTTGGGATGGGCGGGGTGGCCGAAGCGGCCCGTGTTAGGCCATACGCAGCTTTCCGATTAGATAGAACCAAGACGATCTGGGCACTCGGTAGTGCAGGTGTATCCTGAGCATCGATAAGAGCTTGTAGATTGGTACCTAATCGACAGTGAGTTGGCCATCGTCACTCCAGGCGTGAAACCTGCCTGAACCAGATATCAGAACCACGACGCGCTTTCTGGAGGTCATATATCAGATAAATCAAGGCAGCGGAGACCTCGATCATCAAATTTTATCTGGTCACGTCACGATCCTTGTAGATATGGCATGTCAGTTGATTGGATTTTTCATATTGCGTTGCGACTGTCGGAAGGAATAGCATATAAAATGGCCTTAGCCATTTTCCGAATGCTACACCCAAGAGAGGTCAAAAGGTTTTGACAGTGTTGAAGAGGATCATGTTTGAATTAGGTACCTTTACATGCCTCACTTCTCGAGGTAATGCGGTGCCGCACAGAGAGTGATTCATTCTACCGTCTTTTGATCCCACATCCCTAGTCCTTACTAGTATCGTGCAGTACGCAATCGGAAATGGGCCGGAGCCAGTGTATAGTTAGGGTTCAGCCTAGCGCCTAGCTGGGGATAACCCTAGTATACACGGGCTCCAAAGTCGCATCATATCAGTGTCCATTTCTATCCAACAGAACATGACTCAAACTTAGACAAGCCCTCTTCACCTTCCTCTCTTTTGCCACCCTCTCAACTAGCTCTCTTGTGATAATGACCGTCTCGTCCTCCCCAATCTGAGTCAGCCGCCGCATAAGCAATCCGCATTCATTTAGGGCAAAGGCAGTATCTTCAACGCGCAGATTTGTGGCGCGCGCAATGTCGGCCAATGTGCACTGGACGCTGACATGGACCTCAGCTGCGCCGTCATCGCGTTGGATGGTCTCAAAAATTCGCTGCGTCGTAAATGTGGGGTCTAGATAAGCTGTTTCAGTATGTTATCTCGTAGGTTAGTGTATGCCATACCATCAAAGGTGCCCAGTGGTGTTGCATTCAGAACTGCATCTGTTGCTTCGCCGTCCCACCCCTTCGCCCGCTTTCTCTTCTTCGGAGCATTATCATACACATCGCCTGGCGGATCCTCGTTTAGATCTGGCAGGTTTCCTACTGTTCGCACCCTGGGGTATTCAGGAGGGAGCGCCGAAAGCACGCGGCTGAGACCTCGTAAATATTGGAATAAACACGAGCAAAGGAGAACTAATTACCGGAAGAAGCGTATAATGGCTGACACCCAATAGGCAAGATAACTCCGTAGCCCCAGATCCGACAATGGTCTTTCAGGGGTACCTACTTTACCAGCCCGCCGGGATAGCTCGTAACCTGCCAGATAGATCAGAGAGAGATGCCGTGAATAACAAAGATTCATACTGAATTCAATCATCAGAGAGCCGTAGCCTTTGCGTTGGTATGGAGGGAGGGTCATTATGCAAGCGAGATTATAGTCGTCATAAGACATTTTTTCCTGGCCACCAGATATTTTTTTGAGTCGGGCTATGATCAGTGAAAAGTTGTAAGCGCACTTTGGAGAAAAATCCCAGCATGTGATCAGCATTGGATGTAGCGTCTGTTAGAATATAAAAATGGACTGCAAGCTACGGGTCAGCTATTTCCAGGGAGACTGAAAGGCTGAGCACAGGGCCACTCACAATTATCACAGTCAAAAAATAGTGTTTTTACATCAATAAATAGCTTCCCGAACAGTGATAGATTCTGGCAATATAGCTATGTTCATTGATTGTGAGCGAGACTACAGCACAGAGTTTTGCTGAAAGTTTACTTTCTGCTGCGCACCATCGACCTCCCATATCGTATGGGCACCCCGTTGGTATACCTTGTACCCTGGTGGATGCCTACGCTCACACACCCTCTAGTACCACTAATGTGAGACGTGTTCTCAAGAATAGTTGGAACATGCGTGCTGGGCGTACCTTATGTACCTCCAACGAAACAGGGTCTGCCATGTACTTGAAACACATGTCACAAACATAAAGATCTGCCCTCTGCCCATCGCTGTGGTACCGGTGTAGCCCCCCAGCAAGTATATCAACCGTTCTCCCATGAGACCGTGCGGTGGTCCGTGACACACCAGGGATTTTCGGACCCTGCGTAGCTGAAGGTTGAAACGATTCTTCTTCATCGGTCAGTGGATATGGCGAAAAGTACCTGACCGTCTCAGTGAGTGATCGGGGGTGGGATACATAGTGAAAAAAAACTGAGCATACCAAGTTTTGATCTCCCAGTCTCCAAAATGCACCATTTCAAAGTTTCGTTGCGCAGTGATTTTGTTGTGTTGCTGTATTTCAAGATCCTCCTCCACCACGGCCACGTCTTCTTCGCGTAACAGTTGGGTATCGTCGCTTTGTGAACCTAGCCGGCTCAAATTGGGCGTGCTTCGTTTCCGCTTCCTTGTAACCCCCTCGTTGTTCTCTGGCGCGTCGGGCGCAGGTCTACAATCTGTCTCGTTAACCCACTCGTCGAGTCGCTTGTCTTGGTTGACGTAGTGGACGTAGACTTGACCATTATTCCTCTCAAGTACAAGTGCATGTTCTAAATGACTTTTTTCAGCGATGGGGCACCCTGGACTCTGGATGAACTGTTGCCTCACTTTCTGTGCCATCCTTATTAATGATATAAACGCGTGTATCAGACTTTGGCTGGGCTACATGCACTGCGGGCATGATGAAGAGCTCAAGCAGCTGAACCAATAGTGGGGTGCGTCGGGAGGAGATATTACATAAGACAATGAGTAGGAATACTGAATATATTATTACTCAGTATATCCACAAAACTAGCAAAATCAGCCGTGGTATCTACGATTAGGAAGCGACAAGCATGTATTCACAGGCATGTGTAGGAGGAAAGAAGGGCAGCCAAGGAGAGCGGGCTCTCAATAGTCGAGTATTTATTCTACAGAATGTGTATAAAAACGTAGATGGGATGTGCCGATGCAAAGGACGCAAGAATAAGTGGTTCATATAGCATCTCTTACTCCCAAGAGGCTTTCGACTGGTATGAATGGCTCCTGTTCGTCCCATTTTGAGAGGGGCTCGACGGTGACCATTGGGGTGACGAAGGACTGTATGCTGGTGAGGTAGGAGCTGGAAGAAAAATAAAATTAGGTTCAAGCCGGAGTTGTTTAATGGGAAGTGGGCTTACAAGTATGCCGGGGCTGAGGAAAGAGGGAATGTCAGTAAAGGTACTGGATAAGAACAGAGGGTTAGACTCACATGCAGGGGAGTAGGCAGGTGAGGTGGGAGCTGCCAGCGGTGTCAATTAGTTATTCAGGGAGTTGCAGGGGAATTACTCACAATATTTAGGTGATGAAGGTGAAGCCATAGGAGAGGTGGGCGAGTACTTCGGAGAAGAAGGGCTCATGCGGGGGGAGGCTATATGATGATTAGCAAAGGCTATTGACCTCAATTATCGCAAGACGCTTACTTGGTGAATCTGTAAACAGAAAGAGCCGTTAGCTGAAGCCCCTGATAGAGAAAGAAATGACATACATCTCGGTGAGGCGGGACTGAATGATGGGCTGGTAGGTGAGTAACGTGGAGACGTAGGACTGAATGAGGGCGATTGCGGACTGTAGCGCGGTGATGTAGGTGAGAACGAAGGCGACGTCGGGGAGTAACGTGGACTTGTCGGCGAGTAGGCTGGAGAAGTTAAGTTGAGAGCAGGTGACGTGGGCGAATATGTAGGTGATGTTGGTCCTCTGCTTCGATCGTAGAAGGGAGAAGTTGCGTAAGGCGATGTTCCGAAAGGGGACGTCGCACCACCATAGGGTGATTGCGGAACAAAGCTAGGGGAGGTCGGTGAATAGGCATTTGGCGAGCTTGGGCTGTAGCCGGCCCCGGCTGGCGACATGCCGCCAGCACCAAGAGGACTTTGACCAAAGCCAAGGTATTGGAAACTTGCCGCGTCTTCGCCTCCGTTCGAAGCGAGGGGTGTGAAGGATGCCGATTCGCCCTTGAACATGCCATCATGCCATATAGGAGAATTAGTGTCATAGGGTGTCATCGCAACCTGTCCTGGTGTCATGCCGTCGTCTAGCTGAGCAGCGAGCATAGACTGGACGGGCAAACTGTGGTCAACAATGGCGTCCTTGAGCATATCAATATCCAGCGCAACTTCAAATGCTCCAGTACCCATAGGAGCCATTTGACCGAACATGACGTTCTCCGCAATGCCATGGCAGTCATCTTTCTCGCCCACTGCTGCAGCCTCCATCAGGATCTCGACGGTCTCTTCAAACGAGCACCGCATCAAAGCTCCAGTGTCGGCGCGATTAATGCCGTGGCGGGTGATGGCCATAAGGGTACCGCGGTGGGTCATCAAATCACAAAGAAGTGCGAGGTGGCGGTAGTTGACATAAGAACCATCGAACTCGATGACGCCGCGCAATTCCTTCATGATAGCAGCACGAGCTGCCTCAATGCCGAGCACGTTAAATATCTCCACGCAACTGTTCGAGTACGTCCGGGTGAAGTCTACTCCATCAACACACATCACAGTCTTCAAATTGACGCCATCTGTCTCCAACACCCATTCTTTCTCCTTTCCGGTCAGGATGTTGCCATCAGACGAGATAGTAACTTGGTCTTGTTCTGTTAAAAATACTCGATTAATCCCCTTGACACCACGCAAATTGACAGAGTTGAGCATGGTATTTTCCAACTGCCTCAGGAAGATATCTTCTTCAACAGTACCGCCCTCATCCTCCTTATCAGGACTTCCTAACACGCGACAACGAATAATAAGCTTCTCGGAGTTATCTTCTGACCAGATGACGAAGAGGTCTGTTTTGAAACTTTCCGCGATTCGACTCGCGACATAATGCATAGTAAGCTTGCGGTCAATCATCTTTGCACGATCCAACTCGAGACGCAGCAGCCAGGGTGACTGCAAGTGAAGCTTCGATTCAATTTCCTCGTCGGGGATGGCGAAGAAGGATTCGACAAAGACGGAATCTTCTTCAATGATAGTCGAGCTAGGGTCTGGATCGTACCAGATCTCCACGGCGGCGGTGACAGTGCGCAGTGAGGTATAAGCGAGTTCTTGCTGCACGTTCTTCGCAAGAGCCGCAGAACGAGAAATCTGGGGTTCGAGATAGACGGTAAGGGAAGGTGTTTTAATATTGGTGGCGACATTAATGATTTCTTTCAACCGTGGCACACCAAGCGTGACGTTCTTACTCGAGACACCAGCGTAGTGGAAAGTGTTCAGGGTCATTTGCGTTGCGGGCTCACCAATGGATTGCGCAGCAAGAGTACCACACATCTCCCCCGGGTGGACAACAGACTGGTTGAACTTGGACTCGACTTCACCAAGAACCCAGTCGAACGCTTCACGCGTAAGATAGAATCGTTCCAAAACAGCGTCGAGTGGCGAAGGTCCCCCGAAGGATGCATCGTGAACATGAGGGTTGCGTTATTCTGGGCCTCGTGACTCAGAGGGTCTTCGCCACGAACGACAATGAGGCGCCTGCAAAGTTCTCGAACGGCATCGACGATATATGCCGGTTCAAGGTCACTTGGTTTACGGCGATCGATATGAAAGATCTGGGTGGCGTTCTGAACGATACGATGAAGGTTGACGGGGAGATAATGAGGCTGGGTGGTTGGGGTACGAGGGTATATGAAGGTACGAAGAACCTTGCGGTCCTCAACAAGTTGTTCATATTCTTCATCGAGCTTCGACTGGAGCTCCAGGGAGCTATCATCAATACCGACCTGCAGAACACCAGGTAGGAATCCACCGGCAGGATCAGTCACATCAACACGATAGTTGTGTTCGAAATCCTTGTTGCTGAGGCCAAATGTCTCGATGGTCTGCTTCTCAATGAAAGCAGCCATCCATACCATCCTCCCCGTAGATGAATTGGATGAGATCTCCGAGCGAGTTGCGAACTGTGCCATCATAGCACACCATAACGTCTTCCAGTGCCTTCACGAGACGACGCTGAATATAACCTGTCTCGGCAGTCTTGACAGCAGTATCGATGAGACCCTCGCGACCAGCCATGGCATGGAAGAAGAATTCTTGGGGCGTCAGTCCGCGAAGATAAGAGTTTTCGACGAAGCCTCGGGAATCCGGACTAAAGTCGTCCTTAGTGAAGTGGGGTAATGTGCGATGGCGGAAACCGAAAGGGATACGACGACCTTCCACACTCTGCTGCCCAACACAAACAGACATCTGTGAAATGTTGATAAAGGAGCCCTTCGAACCAGCAACCACCATCTGCTTGACGTTGTTATCCTCCTTCAAGTGCTTCTGACAATATTGACCGGGCTGATCGCGAGCAAGATTGAGCTCGCGCTCGACCATGCTCTCGAAAGATTCACGGATAGTCATACCCGGTTTAGGTTTGAGACGGTCGTGAGTGGCATCATCAATGTACGATGCAACTTTGGCCTTATAGCCCGCAATGGTTTCCATAATGTAGGCCATGGTCTTGGTATCGGCGATAGTGTCACCAATGCCAATGCTGAAGCCATTATGAAACAGCCAATAGTTAACGACACGTTGCAAACCAGTAAATAGCTGGCGAGTGATTTCTGGCCCTTTTTCACGGAAGACGACGTGGACGAGACCTCCTTGAGAAGCACCCACAGTCTTTTTCTCCACAATGCCAAAAATCAGCTCCCCATTTTCAATGAGAATCCCATCATCGAAAACCGGATTTGATGACTTGGGATCAGGCAAGCGATGGATATTGATACCGCGAGGAATCGTCAAACTGAGGATTTGTTTGCCGGTCCATAGCGGTTTGGGTTTGAGTATGGCAGGTATAGGAACGGAACCATCCCAGTCAGGGACCCAGAGAAGGATGTTCTGAACCTGTTGCCAGTCGAGAAATGTATCACGAAGGGTGAACTTGCGAATGCCGCAAAGGGTGTCTTGCACAATACCCATGACGGGCTTGTTGGCTTGGGGTGAAATGATCTAAGACTGAAGCTGAGCCCCAGTCAGCCAGAGTGCTGGGGTAGGGAACTGACCTGCCGGGGAACCCAGGCGACTTGCGCCAGCTCGGCTCTAGTTTCTTCACTCTGCGGGATACTTTGTCATGGTTGAGCAGGGAGAGATCTATAGCACATAGGAAACTGCATACTGCATATTCATCTCATCACCGTCGAAATCAGCGTTGTATGGAGGTGTGCTGAAAGCACATGAGAGAGGATTTGGTGTCATGGACGGTGATACTCACACGGAAAGGTTCAGTCGGAAGGCTAACCCAATCAGTTAGCATTTACTCGAACCATGGAGAAACATGAAAGAAAGAGCTTACTGGAATAATGCATCAACCGCACCCGGTGACTCATCATACTCATTTTATGCAAACTAGGCTGTCGGTTGAATAGCACGTAGCTAAAAGATAAACTTCAGTATCAATTGAGCCTAAAGTGTGACAGCATCACTCACTCTCCATCTTTGAGATGGCGTTCGACAATCCAGCCATATTGAAGGAATGCATCGGCACGTTTATTATACCTAAGGTCAATACGCTCTCCAGTATCGCGGACCACATATCTAGCACCAGGATATGCCGTTGGACCATTTCGCACAAGCTCTTGAAGATATGCAATGTTATAAGGTGTGACCCTTTCCGGATAGGTGAGGTTCATAGCGATGCTTCTCGGGACGCCGACTTCGTCCAACTCCAAGTTTGGATCACCAGTAATAACGGTACGAGCCGAGAAGTCAACGCGCTTGCCCATTAGGTTACCACGTAGCCGTCCTTCCTTGCCCTTTAGACGGGCGCGAATGGCCTTGACAGGGCGGCCCGATTTCTGGAGGGCTTGTGGAATACCTGCGATGTCATTATCCATATATGTCGCAACATGAAACTACGGATTGTTAAACATAAAATGCGAACAGCAGATTGGAGTGTGGATTTATTACCTGGAGGAGCTGCTCAAACTCGGAGATGACATGAGCGGGGGCACCCTCTTGTTCACAACGACGGACGTTGGCGGAAGCCTTAATGATGTCGCCGAGCTTGTAGGTCAGATCGTCTTCGCTACGCATGGCACCCCCGTCGACGGCAATACTGGGACGAACAGGGGGAGGTGGTACAGGCATGACAGTGAGAATCATCCACTCAGGTCTCGCATACTCATCAGAGAGACCTAGAAGATGTAGGTCCGAATCTGACATCTTTTTGAAAACGGTGTATACTTCCGAAGGCGTTATTGGCCGCTTGTCAGGCTGCATAGATTTGACCTCCTATTAGCCCAGAGGGGTTAGTGTGAAGTAGAGAGAATGATATAAAATGAACCGACGTCATCGTCATCTTTGGTCTTCTTGTACTGTACGAAAAGCTTTAGACCCTCTTTCCTGATCTGTGGTTGGATATGGCCGCAACCACCATGGCCTTTTTTAGGCTCATCATTCTCCGGGTCAGCACCTTCCTCCTTCATTTCATCAGGCTCACAAACTGTCTTGGCTTTGCAGTGCGACCAGACGATGGCCATGCGAGCTTTTGGCTCACGGATGTGACGAATTTTGTCCGCGAAATTGGGATCCGACTTAGTGCAAGAAACAGGAAATGGTGTGCAGGTGATGTGATCGTTGAGTTGATGTATAGTATCAACAGCAAGATATGCGGATCAAAGCGTCAGTATCAGTGTCTACAATGCGAGAACCGCCCGATGCTTGGGCCAGATTTCAGGGTAACAGGGGGCCGCAGCTAACGAGCCTATGCGCAGTGGCCAAAGGTCGCACCTCACGCTGCGTCACAGCAGAGAAGGACCAGCCTCTCCAACCAAAATACAACAATTTTTCGCACTCCTCGTTCAGCCCCCCATTTCACCCGCGACCTCGTGTCCAACCAAAGCACCGTGCGGATGTGATGGGATAGACGCGGCGATCAAGCGACCGAAAACGCGCGTCAAACTCCCCCGCAACGGGTGGAAGAACGCCCCAGATAATCAAGGGACATAGCGTGGTGCAGGCTTGGGGTTCTCCATGGGTGGAGAGAGCCCCCAGAAAATTGGGATGGTGGGGTGCGAAACGAGTAGAGGAAAGATGCGACTCACGATGTCGGCTTTCAGTTTTCCACAATTCACGCAAATACACTCCAGAATCTTCTTCACTTTTACAATAAAGCCTAAGCGAGCAAGAGATGGTCAGGGTATAAAAATAGGGCAAGCAATGGGCGTACCAGGATGAAAAACAGGTCTCGCCAGCTCTATATGACCAAAATGACCTGGACACTCAGACATCCCCTCACCGCAAGTCTGACACTTGAAGTTCCGGTCGATGGTACCCATTCGTGGATCCATCAGCCCGCCAATCTTAGGCTTATGTGTCGTCTCGTCCATCACTTCCGGGTGCTCGATTTTGGCAACGGAGATGGCTTTCTGAAGGTTGGAAAAGAATTTGTCAGCAAAACAGCAGAGAAGTTTTTTAGGGCACCACAGACAATTTCCTCTGGTGAAAGAATGCCAAATTGAACCTCTTTCACTTTGCGAATAGGAGCAGCCGAATACGCAAACTGATGGCCGAGCATGGTGGATTAGTGAGTGGATAGATGGCAAGGAGTGGAGAGAAAAAAGGGGGTGATGGAGAAAAGACTAGAGCAAAAATCGTCCGAGCAGGAATAAAGTGCAATTGGCTACGCGTATAAGATTCGGAATTTTTTTTGAGGAGGATGCTATGCCGCTAGGCGCGTCGACGGGCGAGACTTGCGACCTTGGTGAGAGCAACCCTAGGCGAAGAAAAAAACGGATATCCGCTGATTTTGCTGGGCCCAAGTGACACAAAGGGTCAGATAAACCCAAAGACCAGAGCAAGAGAGGCGAAGAGCACAGTTGAAAGGCCAACTGGACGGGGGAGAACGATGTGCGTGGGGGTTGAGGACAACCAACGATAGCGACTCGCTCTTTTCGACTCCGCTACAAGTCCAGTCCCGGCACAGACTCACTCACGCGTCACCCAGCTGACAAAGCATGTCACAGCGCTCCCGCGGGTCTGGACAATGAACAAGAACAAAAGAGAGAGACCCATGCGTAGGGCTTCAAGTCACTGGCGGTACTTATACATGACACGGCGTGCTGCATACTCTGACAACAGCGTCGTATTGTCCACGGCTACTCTATGAGAGCCATCGTTGATGCCCAATAAAATTGCCACGCTCATATTTGTGCTTGTTGTTCTCCTTCCCCGAGCCCTGTCGTGAGGCTGCGCAACGACTCCGCTAGCTTGCTCCTGACTCATAAATGCACCACATCCCGACCACCCCGCAACTTGTATAACTGAAAAAAAAAAAAAATACAGCTGACTCTAACGCGAGCTTATGGATGAATATGTACAGCGGATGCTTCTCTCTTAACTCCGACTGATGGCCATGTTCGGCACCTAGGGCCAAACCATCCCGCCCAGGTGTCAAGAACATAAGTATCCTATGCACACTTGATTGCGCGCTCTTCTCCTTGTAATAGGCCCATCCAACCCTGCTTGAATATCTACCAACTACTCGGCTCTGTCTAGGTGAAAACATTGCTCAGCTGAGTAAACACAAAGCTTAGTCAGCTGATCGCACAATATCTGCGCAGCGGCTTGTGGACTCGGCCATCCATATAAACGTCACTCAACTCAACAGCGGTGCTTGCACTGACGACCCTCTCACAATCTATCCAGCGACAACGCACAAGCAATAATCATGTCTGGAATAGGTGCTTGGTTCTGGGGAGCTTCACAGCTAGACGATGCGGTGGGTAAGTGAACACGCAAGGACGTACCATTCAGGGGTTTTCATAGCAGCGTAGATAAAGCAACCTCGGAACTGCTACCAGCAGGATCAGAAGATATTGCTCTGAACCTTGAAATATGCGACCAGATACGCTCCAAGTCAGTCCCTCCTAAAGAGGCCATGCGTGCCCTAAAGCGACGGCTGAACCACAAGAATCCAAATGTGCAACTCCTGGCACTTGGGGTGCGTTCTGTCCCTAACAAATAGATATTCTTTCTGCTCACCCTCTACGGACTGCAGCTCACGGATACTTGTGTCAAGAATGGTGGCGACCAATTTCTCGCCGAGGTGGCTTCACGAGAGTTTATAGACAATTTGGTCTCCATACTCAAAGTTCCGGGTTTGAACCAAGAAGTTAAAAACGCCATTCTTCGGTTCATACAGAACTGGAGCATTGCATTTGAGGGGAAACACTCGCTGGGGTATGTCGGACAGGTTTACAAAACCCTTCAAGGGGAAGGTGAGTTACCTCGCTTTTTCACTAGACTCAACTCCAACTAGATGCCTTAGGGTACAAGTTCCCCCCAAAGGACTTGGCTGTTGCAAACTCTGCTATGGTTGATACACAGACAGCTCCTGAATGGATAGATTCAGATGTCTGCCTTCGGTGCCGAACAGCTTTCACATTCACCAACCGGAAACATCACTGCCGGAACTGTGGCCAAGTATTTGATCAACAATGCTCCTCCAAGGCATTACCATTGCCACATTTCGGAATTACACAGGAAGTCCGCGTGTGCGACGGCTGCCATGCAAAGTTGACACGCAAAGCGGAGAGAGATAAGACGTGTGTATAGTCACCCTAATGTGTGGAATGGCACTCACAGGAACCACAGAGATAAACGCCACCGCTCTACTGGAAGCCTTCACAACAACTCACGACACCAGAGTGCTCAAGCCCTGGCGGATGCGGAATTACAACGTGCTATCGAACTGTCTCTACAAGAGGCTAATAGTTCCCGTGGATATGCTCCCTCCCAGACTTCGATATCGCACTGGCAACCTTCAGAGCCCCCGCTTGTTGATAGAAAGGCATACTCCAGCCGGAAGATGCCCACCGACTGAAGACGACGACCCCGAACTCAAGGCCGCCATTGAAGCAAGTTTGCGGGAGGCAAACGCACCTCGCCCCAGCGCACCGGTCGCTCTCGATGTTCCCAGGGCAGAGGAACTTCCATCCACATATGACCCACACCACTCACAGCCGTATACCCCAGCCCCTGCATTGAGCCAGCCTCCCTTACCCAAGCTTCCTAACTACGATCTTGATCCTCTTGAGGCCGATGCCATCTTGACCTTTAATCAAACTGTGGAGCAGGTGCAGGCCAACGGAGGGCGCGATCTTTCTCGCTATCCCGCAGTGACGGAGCTCTACGATAAAGCGAATAGCTTGCGACCGAAGCTCGCACTGAACCTTGATGATGCCGGCAGAAAAGAACGTGAGTGAACATGTGTTTTACTTCTGTGTTCACGCTGATAGACGGGCCCTAGAAATGCTTTCCGAAATGCATGGCAAGCTTTCGCAAGCAGTCAAATTGTATGATCAAATCCTCACTGAACAGGTTATCCATCCGCGTTGGAGAACCTCCCATACTCAATACCAGCCAACCTCCCCAAGTCATAACCATGACCAATGGGCGCCCACACCTCAAACTCCCGCACCACAGGTTGCAAACCTGCACCCTCAAGCATCTGTACCGCCGGTAACAAACCAGTATCACCCAGCACCTGTCCAATACACAGCACCACCTCAACAAGTCACTCAAGTACCAGCCCAACCTCAACAGACGTCCGAATATACTTCCGGACAAGCACATTATGGGCAACCTATCCAACAGTATTTCCCACCACAAACACCGGGACGACAAGCTTCCTTACCATCCCCAATGCCACAACAGCAACCTCCTCAAGGTATCCCACACTTCCCACCAGTGCACGCAAATGCATCCACCTCTAGTTATGCACCACCTTCGACGATTATGACACCAGCACCTCCAGTCCAAAGTCCGCCACCCCCTGCAGTGTCACAGTCGCGTTCTCCCCAGTTCGGATACAGTTCCCCGGCCCATTCCGATACACCCTCCCTATCGCATGTACCTGCTCAGAATGTATCACTTGGGAGAAGCAACACGATGGCTCATCCAGGCTTCCAGCAAAGGGCACCCCCTCCACAGCAGCACCCGCCAAACCAAACTGCTTCAACCCTTCCCCAATTCCCGCTAGTTCCAACGACTGCACCAATGTATGATACGTCAATACACAACGGGGTAGTACGAAGTGAGGAGAGAAAGGAAGCATTACTGATCGATCTTTGAGTTGGTTTACGTTCTCTTTACTACTTGCGGTCTCCTAGTTTTGTGCATGTATAATTCAAAGTTGACATGAGAAGCCGCTCGGATTTGAGGCAGGTCCATGAATATGTTGAACTGTTGTTCCGCGCGCTACGGACGAGCTTTATGTATACCGGCCGTCTCTCCATCTACGTATAGTTAATCATGCGGACACAGCAAGAGGAAACCAGATCTGGTAATTGAATAAAGGGTTGATGCGAAATGAACAGGCCACATGGGGGTCGTCATCAACACATCATTTTGTCAACCATCCACCACCATCCCACATCCCCCTAAGTGCTACTCTCACAACTTCTTTGAGCGCAAACCAATGCAGACTGTTATAATTCATACTACAGGGTCAAATCAGATGACACAAATGCGAGCCGCTTGACGTGATTATAGGCCCTTCTGGCGACCCACTCCTCCCCTGACACAAAACCCTGGATTGTCCTCCTACAGAGGTTTGGACGCTAGAGCGATAAATTCGGAGATTAAAACGGCGGCCGTCTCCCAAGTCCGCCTCCGACAGGTCAAGGGGCATGTTTTCGTGACCGAGGAATCGGCCAGGCCGACGTCACTTGGATAGTAGATGGGTGATACAGGGCTTAGCTAAACGAAGACCAAAAGGCAGATACTACGAGGACCCGAAAACAACAGCCGCCTTGGACATAAAATGCAGGTCCTTGTAACACTGGACCATGTTTTATTTGCAGACGTGTTATATAAAACACTTTCCATCTGACATCCGACGATATTTCTGGTATGGCAATTGTACTACCCGCACAAACACCAGGTCTAGGCATCGTATTTCTCGGATCATTTCGGTCGCATCTGACCGCCACCTACAAACCCTTGCCCTCCGAAAAAATTGCAGCATGGTGTGTGTGAGTGTGCGTGCCACCAGCCGCAGCATTTTTGGTTCCCTCCTGCCGGATGCGCATCATCATATCTCAATACCTTGGCATCCCCATTGCGCCTCAATGTAAGCGATCGTACCACATTACCCACGCAGAACCAGAAGTTCAATTATTATATACCCCTTGCCGGATGTTTATAGTTTATTCTGACTTCGGGGGCCAAGGCAACATGGCAGTACAGCTATAAATGCGCGCAGCTCGGTTCTCGAGTATATTTATTGATTCCCCGAGGGTTAGGTTGGACCCCCCCCTCCAAGATGCAGCTCAGCCCCCCTCTCCTTCTTGCTTTGATCGCCGCCGCCGCTGCCGGTTGTGTCGACCACGAAATCTTCCGAGGCAAGCCCCTCGTTTCATCTGAGTCGTACCAGGCCACCGTTTCCGGAAATAAATTGTTAAACCACGCCCAGAATCTCTTCAACTTCTCGAAAATCGACGGCTCCAATACACGTGCTTTCGGTTCTGCTGGCCACAATGCGACCGTCCAGTACATAAAGTCTCTCCTGGACAGGACTGGTTATTATGATAGCTGGATTCAGAACTTAACTTACCTCTACTCCGACGGAGCCGCTACATTTTCTGCGAACGGTGTTGAGCACGAGACTGCTTGGTTTACTTATGGTCCTGGCGGTGATGTCAATGCTCATTTGGTTATTGTGAATAGCTTTGGGTGTAGCCAGGTATGATTGTGATTTTTTGGGAGGCATTTTTCTGTGGCTAATCGTTTGGAAGGATGACTTCCCAATTGACGTTATACAACAAATTGCTCTAATCCTTCGTGGAAAGTGTTCTTTTGCCGAAAAGGTCGCCCGAGCAGGTGCAGCAGGTGCAGCAGGTGCCCTCGTTTACAATGACCAGGATGGCTGCTATTGGCAGTGTGACTTTTGATGACATCTCTCACCCCGCCGGTCCTTTAGTCCCCGCCGGTACCCTAACTGGTCTTGATGGGCGTACCTTTATTGCCTGCCATACGAGCCGGCGACGAAATTATTGGCAACCTTCATGTTACTTCTTTTAGCGAAGTTCGCTGGACCAGCAATGTCGTCGCAACCACCAAGTCTGGCGATAAGAACAACATTGTGTTTGTCGGTGGTCACACAGACTCCGTTCCCGCTGGTCCTGTACGCTTCGTCGACGCGCTATCGTCTCCTGAGTTCTAATGATTATTATAGGGCATTAACGACAATGGCTCCGGTTCCATGTCAATCCTTGAGCTAGCCCTTCAGCTCACCCGCTTCAGCACCAAGAATGCCGTCCGCTTCGGCTTCTGGACCGCTGAAGAATTCGGAATGATCGGCGCTGGGCAGTACCTTGCTAATCTGTCTGAAGAGGAACGTATGAAGATCGCTCTCTACCTCAACTTCGATATGGTGGCATCCCCCAACTTTGGCTACTTCATCTACGATGGTGACGGTAGCGCATACAACTTCACCGGTCCGCCGGGCAGTGCCCATATTGAGAGGACCTTTAAAGACTACTTCAAACTTGCTGGGCTTAAGAGCGCCCCCACCGAGTTCAACGACCGCAGCGACTATGGTCCTTTCCTGGATGCTGGGATTCCCTCAGGTGGTCTCTATACGGGAGCAGAGGTGCTGAAGACGGAGGAACAAGCAAAATGGTGCGCTCGCTTTCATCTTGATTCAAGTAGTACAGACGAGATTGCTGACTTGGGTTGCAGGTGGGGTGGTCAAGCTGGGGTTGCTTTCGACGCTTGTTACCACAGCGCTTGCGACACCATCGACAATCTTCACCTTCCAGCATGGGTTCAAAATACCAAGGCAGCTGCTCACGCCATTGCGACCTACGCCACCTCTGTGCAAGGCCTTCCCCGTCGATTCAAGTTGTCTCGCATTTCGCGCGCTCTCCTCCCTCGTGACCGACCACCAGGCATGTGGACACAAGCCGTTGCGGTTTAAATTCATGTAATGCTTATTCTCCATTTCGGGTCCTCTCCTACTATGCTAGTAGACATATTTAATATGTATATTTACACGATAAAGCATTGCTTCAGCCCTTCATTATTCATAGTAGAATGGTGGTTCGGATTCGCTTAGGATGAACGTGTCGTTTCACCCTATTTATAATTAGAAAGCTCAAGAACAGTCTCCGGCCGTCGAAACGGCGCGCTTCTTTGCAGACACGTTGCACGTAGTCCGGTCTCGTCGCATTTACTAAAGGACTAAAGGACTAGCCGAGGGCTACATATGTAATTCCAATGCAAAGAGAATCCCCCGGGTTCCTCGACCACGATGTCCCAAGTCATTCTCGAAGTGCCCACAACAACAGACCCTGGGCTCGAAAATGATCAGAGTAGCATTCGGACCTCTACCCCTTGGTCTACAGACCGCTGGCTCATAGAACCCGAGGAACTTGGGAATACAGCACCTCCCTCGACGCGGGGAATCGTAGATGAATTCGTAGACGAGATCAATCAAGAATTGAAATTGCCCCCTCTGAAATCACTTTTCATCGTGATCGCTTCCAATCCTCTCTTTCAGGTTGATAGGCTCTCTCCGTCACCTCAGATCATACACTCAACATGACGCTTTCAGCTCTCCCTCTTCATCATCGTGCCATCGGCGAACGCTTATGCAGGGCAGCTTGGAGGGAGTGCGACGTTTGCTGGGCTGACCATCGGCATTCCACCATTAGTCTCTGGCATCGCCCTTTTCTTCATCACAAAATACTTTGACAAAGGTACGTAACAGCTTATTTGCAGTAGCTCAGAGACATGCACTGAAATGCTGATAGGAGGATACAGAAGGCCTTTCACATTCGCCTACATTGCGTTGATTCTCGGAAATCTTCTGCATGCTCTGGCATTCCTAGCCAACTACCTGTACCTCATCCTCATTGGTCGTATAATCGCAGGGTTTGGCTTCACAGCTCTCATGTTCATCAGACGTTACTGTTCCGATCCTCAAATTGTAGGCGTCAGAAGGCGAACTATGCTTGCCAGTTGGCTCGTCCTCGGTCAGGGTTTTGGTTTCACGGTCGGCCCTTTTATCGGAGGATTGCTTTACAAGATTGGATTTCCCAACAAAGTTTTCAACGGATACACGAGTCCAGGCTGGCTCATGGTCGGTGTCTGGACAGCCTTCTTGGTTGCTAGTCGAATCATGTTCGAAGATCCTTTTTCTCCTACAAGATCCCATCCTCTTCAAGCTATTGTGGCACTGTGAGTTGACAACAATACTGTCCCGTATGCGGGCGATCCTGACATACCTCCCCTATCATTAGCGCCCCGCCACCTGTCTCCACAGACCCAATAAGTGAAGGGTTCCACGGTCTCAATAGGGGCCAATGGGGCGTCATCATTTGCATGTGCTACTACTCCATGACATGCTTTTTTATCCTCGGGAGCTGGGAAGCGAATATTCCCGTCTTCCTTGGTGCTACTCTCGGCTACTCACCCTATCAGGCAGGAAATTTCATTGCTTTAGGCGGAATAGCTACCTTCCCCTTCCTCCTACTCAATATCCGCTTCGCACGTCGTATTCAGGACCGGATCACCCTTGGGGTGGGATCATCACTGGGCTTTGTGGGGATTATCATCATGCTCTTTGTCTTGCTTTTGGACAAAGTCAATTTCGGGAGCGTTTATGCATGTTGGTTCTTGGTTGCACTTGGGTTTAACTTGGCTAGCACCTGCACGCTCAGCCTTTTATCGAAGCAACTGCCTGCTTCGTGGAATGGGAGGATTAGCATGGCTATCCAGTATAGTAACTATATCGGAAGGGTGACAGGAGCCATCCTCGGAGGTGCTGGTGTCAAGATAGGTATGCGGAACTACATCGCGATTCAAATTGTCGTCGTTGGTGTTGGTGGGCTTATGTATCTGACACTTTGGAGAGAACTAAAGGCAAAGACGGGCTGAGTGACTCCGATGTGAGGGTACCTCACCTATGGAACGGCCTCGCACAGGAACCCGACAGTGATAGCTCAGATCAGTGCACCGGAGCGCGCATGGCAAGATCCCGCTCTTCGCAGCACCAGGAGATTGATGCCTCGGGATCGATCCCTTGCATCCTGCGTCTTTACCAGGCAGGATAAAATTTATTCTCTATCTCTCGAATTCAAATCTCCTCTGCGGCTCTCACTTTTGCCAGTCTAGAGCATACTATCGTTTCTAATCATTTCTCTCTTTGTCTCCTGTTTTCTTAAAGAAAAAAGCCTCCTGTAATGGTAGAAAGCCGGTGAACACCGCCCCCATTCAATCTACATATCCCTTCTATCTCTCATATTTGCTCTCTGTCTCTATCTTCTCGGCCTCACTGTGCACGATTGCGCGCACATCCTCACTTGGGCATGAAGCCCTGCGATCGGTGATCGTTGGATACAATTGTGCTTGCACTATCGTCCTAGGGAAGCCATTTTCTCTTCACCGAAGTTGCGGGTGAAGGCGGAAACTCAAAAGAGGGTGTATGAGGGATCCATAGGCAGCTTTAACACACGTTACCGCACACAAGGAATAGAGTTAATGACAAATGCAATGGGAAACTAGGGCTGAGGGTCCAGTAATTTCCAGTCAGTGTCCAGAATGTTATCCATGGCTAAAACAATAGAAGACAGTGGGTCGGTTTACCCGAGTGGCTTTGACCACTGAGTACTGAGTATTTGCTTATCGTTGGCGAAATATTGAGATCCAAATAGTGTCCACCGGACTGAGGCATGAGGTGGACCTATTAGGAGAATACTTGGTGCTTCTTATCACACAATTTTAGACAACAGGTGATAGTGTCGGCCCTATCGGTACTGTAATAGGGGCGTTACTTGGTTCTTAGAATCGGAAATATCGCACAACACAACTCTATTTTCCGTTACACGGGTATCTAGAGGCTGCCAGTGATCCACCCAATTGTCCTGGACCTGCGTGTTCTTCAAGTTGCAATCAAAATCATCTTGTTCGGCGAAAAATTCCAAGAAACTAAAAATCATCAAACGTGGACTCAACAGTGAGCCTGTCGTGTGCGCCGCCCATGAGTAAACTTTGCCAATGGTGGACGAGCTACCGCTGTAGAATAATTCTGGGATATGGAAAGCGTGAAGTTCTAAGAACCCGCCCGGACCATATAATCTTCAGGATGTGCCACTCCGCAACTTGAATCACTAGGCATTATGGCCTGCACCCGTTCTCGTGCATCGCCGAAAAATAAATGCATTTCGTTCAATGACACGTCTCTTGCTATGAAGTATAGCAGAGGTCCGCCAACAGTTTATGCTCTGCATAAGTGAACGTCGTGTGTTCACAAGTTAAAATATCAACGCCTGGAGAAGATAAAATGTTAAATACTCTCTTTTCAAATTATCTCCCTTGGTTATTGATTCTTAACCGCCCTCGGCTTCAGTGTGGCCGCCACCCTTCGCACTTAGCATCATGCCGAAGTAGACGCCCGTCTCGCTGACGCTGAAGCCAGATTCCTATCAAGTCACGGGTCTCAGATCTGCATTACTTATGAAGCAAGGGAAGGGGTGGAGAAAAGTAAAGGGAAAATGCTTATTAGAGACACATGGGAAATGATACAGTGTTGAACCGTGAGCATGCGAAAGAGGAATATTGTCCACAAAAAATAGTCGTGGCCCGTAAGTACGAATGATTAATGAGGTTCCAATATGCGATTGAGATAGTCCGACCTTGTCGCGGAGTCTATAGCTAGACGCCTAAGTACGATGCATATATGATGTGTGATGACGACACACTTAGTAAGACTTTTCGCTTGTCCAACCTTCCAACCAGCCATAGTATTCTCCGGCTGTCAGGACGGCGCGCTTTTCCGCAGGCACGCTGCACGTAGTCCGGTCTCATCGCATTTACTAAAGGACTAAAGAATTAGCAGAGGACTATGTAATTCCAATGCAAAGAGAGTTCTGGTTCTTCAGCCACGATGTCCCAGGTCATCCTCGAAGTACCCACAGCAACAGACCCTGGGCTCGAAAATGATCATAGCACCCTGGCCTCTACCCCATGGTCTACAGACCGCTGGCTCATAGATTCCGAGGAATTTGGGAACACGGCGCCTCCCTCGACGCGGGAGATCGTAGATGAACCCGTCGGCGAGGTCAATCAAGAAATGAAACTGCCTCCTCTGAAATCACTTTTCATTGTGGTCACTTCCAATGCTCTCTTTCAGGTTGATAGGCTCTTTCCATCATTTCGGATCACACACTCAACATGATGCCCTCAGCTCTCCCTCTTTGTCACCGTGCCATCGGCGAACACTTATGCGGGGTATCTTGGAGGAAGTGCGACATTTGCTGGGCTGACCATCGGCATTCCACCACTAGTTTCTGGCATTGCCCTTTTCTTCATCACAAAGTATGATAAAGGTATGTAACAGCCTGAGCTTACCAATAACCCAGAGACGTGCACTGATGTGTTGATAGGAGGATACGCAGGGCCTTTCGCCTTTGCCTACGTTGCATTGATTCTCGGAAATGTTCTACATGCTCTGGCATTCCTAGCCGACTACCTGTACCTCATCCTCATTGGTCGTATAGTCGTAGGGTTTGGCTTCACATCCTTCATGTTCATCAGACGCTACTGCTCCGATCCTCGAATTGTAGGTGTCCAAAAGCGAACTATGCTTGCCAGCTGGCTCGTCCTCGGCCAAGGTTTCGGTTTCACGATCGGCCCTTTTATCGGAGGACTGCTTTACAAGATTGGATTTCCCAACAAGGTTTTCAACGGATACACGAGTCCAGGCTGGCTCATGGTCGGTGTCTGGACAGCCTTTTTGGTTGCTAGTCGAATCATGTTCGAAGATCCTTTTCCTCCTACAAGATCCCATCCTCTTCAAGCTATTGTGGCACCGCGAGTTGACGACAATGCTGTTCCGTATGCAGGTGATCCTGACATACTTCCCAATTCCGAAACTTTCGCCAGTGCCCCGCCACCTGTCTCCGCAGACCCAATAAGTGAAGGGTTCCACGGTCTCAATAGGGGCCAATGGGGCGTCATCATTTGTATGTGTTACTACGCCATGACCTGCTTTTTTATCCTCGGGAGCTGGGAAGCGAATATTCCCGTCTTCCTTGGTGCTACTCTCGGCTATTCACCCTATCAGGCAGGAAATTTCATTGCTTTAGGCGGAATAGCTACCTTTCCCTTCCTCCTACTCAATATCCGCTTCGCACGTCGTATTCAGGACCGGATCACCCTTGGGGTGGGATCATCACTGGGCTTTGTGGGGATTATCATCATGCTCTTTGTCTTGCTTTTGGACAAAGTCAATTTCGGGAGCGTTTATGCATGTTGGTTCTTGGTTGCGCTTGGGTTTAATTTAGCTACTACCTGCACGCTCAGCCTTTTATCGAAGCAACTGCCTGCTTCGTGGAATGGGAGGATTAGCATGGCTATCCAGTATAGTAACTATACCGGAAGGGTGACGGGAGCCGTCCTAGGAGGTGCTGGTGTCAAGATAGGTATGCGGAACTACATCGCGATTCAAATTGTCGTCGTTGGTGTTGGTGGGCTTATGTATCTGACACTTTGGAGAGAACTTAAGGCAAAGACGGGCTGAGTGACTCTGATGTGAGGGTCCCTCATGTGCTACCCATGGAACGGCCTCGCACGGGAACCAACAGTAGTGCCTCGGATCAGCACACACTGGAGCACGCATGCCTCGGATCCCGCTCTTCGCAGCACCAGGAGATTAATGCCCCCGCATCCCGTGTCTTTATCAAGCAGGATAAAGTCTCTTCTCCATTTCTCAAATTCAAATATCCTCTGCAGCTCTCACCTTTGCCAGCCTAGAGCATGTTACCATTTCTTTCTAATCATACATATTCCTGTTTTTTGAAAATACTCTTTATTTTATTACGCGCCTATCAATGCTTTACAGCAAAACCCCAGCATATCCTTTTGGTTCTCTTTTTGTCTCCTAGGTTCTTAAATACAGCCTCCTGTAGTTGTAGGGAGCCAGTGAACACCACTCCCATTCAATCTACATATTTTTTCTATCTCTCGACCTACTCTCTTTCTATCTTTCTCAGCCTTACTATACACAATTGCGTGCACCTCCTTACTCGGTCACAAAGCTCTGTGATCGTTGGATTCGATTGCGCTCGCGCTGCCATGCTAGGGATGTCATTTTCTCTCCACTAAAGTTGCGGGTGGACAGTAGAAATTCAGAAGGGGGGTATATGACGGATCCATAGGCAACTTAAATGCACGTTGCTGCACGAGGCATAGAGTTAGCAACAAAATGCAATGGGAAGCTAGGGTTAACTCGTAGAAGGCCCAGAATTTTCCAGGAGGCATCTAAAATGTTATCCATGACCAGAACAATAGAAGATGGGTTTACCTGAATGGCTTTGACCGCTGAATACTTATTGTTGACGACATATTGAGACCCGAATAGAGTCTGACTGGGAAGTGAACTGGGCCTAACATGAGAATATTTGATGCTCCTCATCACGCAATTTTAGACAATAAGTGATAGCGTCGGCCCTATCGGTGCTGGGATAATGATGGGGGTGTTACTTGGTTCTCTAAGTCAAAAATATCGCGCAACTCAATCACATTCTTCGCTACATGGCCCGAGTATCTGGAGGCTGGTGATCCATCCAATTGTCCTGGACCTGCCTGCCCTTGCAGCCAAGAGCTTCTCATTCGGCGGAAAACTCCAAGAAACAAACCATCAAACATGAACTCAATGAACTTGTCGTGTGCGCTGCCCATGAGTAAACTCTGCCCATCGTGGACGAGCTATTGTTGTGGAATGACGCCGTGCGATGGTGAATGTTCTGGGATATGGAAAGTGTGTTTTAGGAAACCACCCGGACCGTAGTGTCTGAGGTGTGCCCATGATAGCTGGGTTTTGTGGCCTGCACCCATTCTCGCATAACTGGAAAACAATTCCAATTGAAATGCATAGAAGTACATTTCGCTTGACACATCGTCTTTGCTCCAGGGTATAGCGAAGGACCCTCCACTGGTTTCTACTCGGCGCAAGTGAATATCGCGGGTTTACGAGTGATTCTTGAAATACCAGCGGCTGCAGCTTGGAAGACAGAAAGTTAAACCCTCTCTCCCCGCGAGCCTATCTCCTTCGTTTGTTGATTCCTAACCAGTGCGGCTGCCACCCTCCACGCTCAGCATCATGCCTAAATAGATGCCTGGCTCGTTGAAGCTGAGGACAGATGAATGTTCAGATTCCTATCGAGTCATGGATGGGTCTCAAATCTGCATTACGTTGTGAAGCAGGGGAAGGGGCAGAGAAAATTAAAAGGAAAGCTCATCAGGGACATATGTGAAATATGTAAGGTACAATGTTGAACGTGCAAAAGAAGAATAATGTCCACGAAAAATAAACGTGGCGCGTAAGTACGAATAATTGACAATGAGGCTCCAATATATACATGGAAGTATCGGGATACACACTTGGATGCACACGCGAGGGGACATTACGCACGATTACCGTCCAAGTCCCATCTTCAAGCATGCTCCCACAACGTCCACCTCGTTCCATCTGACATCCACTTCCGGGCTAATACCCTCCGCAGAAGCGTTCTTCCGCCTCTGGATATACACGAGCGTGTTTCTGAAATGCCGTGATATCATCTCTGGAGTCTGTACACCCTCGAGGAGGCCCGGGGGAGCACGCTGTGAAGGGTGGACATCGGGGGAAGATATATTGTCAATGCTTGATGTGATGAGTTCCACAAGGCTGTTGATAAATTTAGGCGCAACCTTTCGACGAATGGTTAGAGTCGTATATCGAGGACAACCAAATTCATGGAGCAACTCACTGCTGGTGCACCATGGTCGAGATAGTAGAGATATTGGTCAAGAGTATCGCAATACAGCTGGATAGTGACGATCTCCTCAATGGCTGAATTTGCGATACGAAGGGATTTTTGTAGACACTCCAGAACGCGCTTGCTGTCTCGGAGGGGATACTGGAAGACATGGTTTAGTGAATGCAGGAAATGAAAGGGCGATACATACAGCTTTAATGTCTTCTGGTCTATCCTCCTTACTGGGTGTCTGTTCCGACTCTCTTTTCTCAGCGTTGCTTGGGTCTTCCTCTGAGGGCAAGGATGCTGCCTGCCACCACAGGTGGCTGGCAAGTGCAACTGCGGTCGCCTGATGGCTCTTCTTCAGGAGTTTCGCACCATGTAGAGCTGCTTTGGTAATAAGTGTGTCATAATTGTCGACGCCAAAGACCTTTGCGCCCGCCAGAGTACCAATTATAAGTGTTATTGCTTGTAGCTGAGCGCGAGACTCTGAGATGCTATCCTCGTAGACTGAAAAGGCTTGAACGTAGAAGTCGTAGGTTAGGTCTTCAAAGCCACATTCATCCGAGATCTGGGCGGCAAGGAGGAACAACCGCAGGGCGATAGCGGGGGCTTCCACTTGGGTTGCTAGTATTGATGTAAGCTGTCGGAGAAATTTGAGTATTGTGGCAACTTTGGTCTGCCAGTCATTCTCCTAGCATACGTAACATTCTTTAGTATACCTCATGTGCGCAAACAATAAGGATACTCACCACATGCTCCCGGTTCTTATAGCGGCGACAGAGTTTGATTGACGACGTGATGAGTGCGGGAAAAGTGAACCGCATTCGGTCACCACCCGTTTCAAAATATCGCCTGGCGGATTGCAAGAGCTAGACGGAAGCATAGTTGAGACAAAAGAAATGAGATTGCCACTGGGAGAGTACCTCAAACTGCACATCCAAGGACTCGGCCCGGAATAAGTGAACCATCCTTGCAACCCATCCTTGCTCCTCTGCCATTTCCTCCCTCTCGATAAAATAAGGGCCCTGTCTCCGAATTTCCCTGGTATGTGCTTGTTGTCCATTTGGCGCGCTCAGGTTATTCGCAGAATCGGATTGGTCTTTAATTAGTACATGACACAGTTCCAAAACGCCTTCAACATCCTCCGGTGTCTCAATTATTGTTTCGTTTTTGAGAACTGATGAAATGATGGAATGGGCTATTGAGCGCCGGGTGGAGAACAATTGTCTTGTCAGGAGCGGGACGTAGCTGGGGATGGCAAGTAGCGTGAGTACGGATTGGTAGGAATTAATGGGGGCAACAAGTAGGGCCGATAAATTTGCCGTGGTGAGTTGCGCATGTAGGTCCGGACTAGCGAGCGTGTTAGTTGGTGGTGTAAGTTGAAGGTTAGTGAGAGGACTTACTTATCAGCGAACTCGTTGATTTTCTCGGCTGCAAATCCTAAAATCTGGTCCACGTATTCCAGCCTATCAGGGTAGCAACTGACAGATAGGTTCGTCAGGGAAACGAGCAGAGCGGTGATGTCCTGAATCGATAGGTCTGGTCGAGCCTGGTATAGAGGGTCAAGGATGGAGAACGACCAATACTTCCAACACAGCATACCTTGATGAGCTCGACGACCTGCCTCCAAAATACCTCAAAAAGTCGGACGTCCTCCGGCACGCCTCTGAATTTGCGAACAGGAGCGCCCTCCTTCTCCTTCTCCTTCCCTTTCGTTTCGGTGCTAGGCGACTCGAGAATGGGCGATGTTTGAGGTTCAATCGAAGGAGGAACGGTAGCAGAAGCCCAGGCATCCGTCTCAGACGATTCGGATGTTGGAGATGACACCTGATAGCCTCCGTTCTGCCGTGCCCTGGCCTTTTGCGTTTTCACCTTTTCGGCGAGGCGCTTGGCAGCAGCTTCCTCTTGTCGCTTTGTTTCCTCTGGGTCCTCGTTTTCCGCCTCCCGAGCAGCATATGCCGCGAGCCTATCGATTAATGCAATGACAATTTGTTTGATGTTAACTTTGGGATGAAGCTGGGCGGTTGCGGAGAGGAAAGGACCAAGTGTATGAAGGTGGAACTCGTCGGTGAAGACCTAATCACCTGTAAGAGAGTTGTCAAGAGTAGGGAATGATGTCAAACTACCTGGATCACGACCTCCATCAAATATTCTTGAGCAATAACATCCTTACAGCTGACGACTTGCTCAAGAATGCTTGGCAGAATGGTTTTTTGGTATAGGTCAAGGTCGACACCGTCAAGCTGACTGAGCCTCACGAGGTTTGTACCGACAAGAATGCGAAGTTCACGTCGTTCCATTTCGCGTTTTTCACGATCGCGAGAGTGGCCTTGGTGCTGTAGACGAACCCAGAGCTTGTTCATCTCGATAAAGTTGGTGAGAACAAACGAAATGGAATCCTGCAGACAGCCAGCAGGACTGACGTATATATTCAGTAAGAATGAGGTTAATATATGACTGCGGGCACGCACCCTGGTTCAAGCGCAGTCGGCAGATGATCCCTCGTCTGGCCGCTAAGATAGTGCCGCAGGAACAAACCCCTAATGGGATGCAAAACGCCTCGCGACATCTCCATCATATCCTTCATAATTTCTTTAATGGGTGCCTCTGGTATTGACATGTAGACAGAGCCGACGGTGATCATGAGGTAGAGACGGGGAACAATGTTGCCCGCGTATTGCACAAGCTCGTACAAGTCGGCCAAATGGTGTCTGCCTTGTGTATGGGCATCGTAGAGGTAGTTGGAAAGATGGCGAAGCGCATCAAACACGGCCATGTCTAGAAGTAATACCCGTGAGCATTTTGAGTGCTGTGGTTGAGAACTGCGGTGGACGAACAGAGTTCATAGTATTGCTTGGGGGACAGTGACGAGGTCCTGAGCTCTGCAAGCATAAGACTAGCACTTTTAAGGCCGTCCATCAGCTGATCAAGCTCCTGCAGAATATAGATTAACTAGGACGGAATAACTCGCTATGATGGAAGTTGCTTACTAGGTGTCGTTTCATCTGCATGACCTGGACCTTGACGGTGCTGAGGGCCTCGCTGAGGAGCTTTCCTTCTTCCGGAGCAGGAAGCGCCATTATTCAATATGGTATCGTTGGGAATGGTATGGGCGGGCGACGGGATGTCGTGGGCGGTGCCACCGACGATATTGCGGCAAGGGTGTTCTGTTTGCATCCGTTTGGCTGTAGCCTCTATCATGCTTAGTCATCAGCCCTTTCACCATGGATTCCAGTTCAACACTCGCCAAGGGGAATATATCATGTTGAAAATTCCGAGAGGTTTCTCTATCTAAAAAAAAAAAAAGGGGGGGAAAGAAAAAAAAAGAAAATGTTCACCGCTTCCAGGAACACGCGAAGAGAATAAATGTAACAAATTTCACGTCACCACCTGTCCCGGGCTCTTTGCGTTTTCCCAGAGCGATCCAGAAGCCGAGGAGACTTGACCGTGCAGGACCAAACCTTGCAACAATGACAAAAAGGACCGGGTCTTATCGCTGGACAGATGAAATTTGCAAAGACAATAACGAGGATATCGGATTCGAGAACCGGGCTGCCATATTTAGCGCGGTGTTTCCAAAAATGGAAGTGGTAGATGGGCTGGCTTTTTGTTCTTTGTCGGTCGGTCGTGATCTACAGGGCGACTAAAAGTAGGACCAAACGCTTAGCCCTGCCTATTCTGGGGCCACGCCTCTCTAGCTTATTGTCTCTGGCTTTTCCCTATTCCCCGCTCATACCCATGCATCCCATCAAATACAATGTATAGTAACCGCTGCTTCTTTGTTTTTGTCTCCCCCTGGCCCCTTGTTCCTATAAAAAGGTGGCGAAAGTTCAAGACAGACTCCCCCAGGATCTTCACAAGAGCCTTCCAGTTCAGAAACACCTCTCAAGCTCTCATATCTATCGCTCTCATGGATTCTTTCTCTTTCACCAACCTCTTCTCCCTGGTTTCCTCTGCCACCGATGAGGACCCCACTGCCTCCCTCCCCACCAATGAGGAGACCGGCGGTCAGGGATCAACCACCTACTGCGTTGTCGCTTGAGATACTCGTGCAACGCATCCCCTCATGATTGCATGATATCATGGTGAGTTTTCTCTCAGGCTTCTATTCTTCGCCGCCGCTGCCATTTGATATTGATACACATCCTCTCCTAGTCTATCATTATTCGTTCATTTGCATCATTTCGGATTCCACATTCACACCCACTTGTACACCATCACTACCACCACCACCATACCACTGGCGTTTGTTGGGAAGGATTATAGCGCGCGTCACCCCCCATTTGACGACGTTCAAGTATTATACTTATCTTCGTTTTCGCCTCATAATGTGTTCAACGTTGCCAGAAACTGGATTGGAACACACATTTTGTATTATTAGACAATTGCATATAGTGATTATGCCTTCCAAAATGCCACCTCGATATTCTCAACCTTCACCCTCCTGTTTTTCCACGTAGCACCCGAGTTCGGGACTCCACATATACTCATGGTCCAGGATTTCTGACAGTACCCTGAAGGCATCTACATCCGCGAACGGTACGCCCGTGCGGGGATCCAGATATGGGGCGAATTTCCCAGTAATAGGACACCGTTGCTTTACCCGGCCTAAGCGAGAAACAATGAATAGGATCATTCAAAACGAGCTACCAGCGGTGGACTTACCCAACGGCCGCCCCTTCCCACCGAGCACCTTGAGCTCTTCCCACTTGACATGATCACCAAACATCGCCTTCATCATCTCTTTCCAGGCTGGCTTTGAGGCACCGTCTCGCTGGTCGAGCTCATGCACCACATAGTTCTTCGTCACCTTTTCTGTTCTTTCCTCCTCGACATATTGACTCTGGGGTGGCTGTGCCGGCGCAGCTGCGGGCGTCGAAGTCGTACTGAAAAGCGAAGTTGCGGCTGGAGTTGTGGCTGTAGGGGTATAATAAGTAAAGGCGGGATATGTAAGGGCAGCTGGTGTAGTAGATAGGCGGAAAGTCGAAAATGACTGATTGTTTGTTTGGGTCGTCGTGGGGGGCGTGGAGGTGGAGGCTGACGTGACAGTGGCGGGGGCTGTTTGAGCGGGCTGTGACGATGATGCTGGACTTGCGGCGGCCTGTTCAGCAGTCAGATTCGTCTTTGCCTGAGATTCGTTCGGCGACGTCGTTGATGTTGCTTGGGGAGTAGGAGTTGATGATTTTTGTGTTGTGTTCGCTGATGTAGCTATCAATCGCGACAAGTAGTTCGCATAGAGACTATAAGCCTCATAATAGCTTGCATAGGAAGGCACGGGAGGGACGACAGGTGCTGGTGGTTGAGGCGGCGTCACCTGGACGCTCACTTTGAACTTCTCTTCTTCGATCTTGCTGACCCACCGGAGAAGAGGTCCTTCGACGGCCTGCGTCTTGATTACTCGGGCCTTCTTCCGCTTTTCTTCCTCTATTTGGAGGTAATTCTTGTGTTCCCTGGTGTTGCCTTCCTCGTTGTCCAAAGCCCATGCAATCAGTTGACTCTGGGAAAAGGACCGAGTCGAAGGCTTGAATTTCTTTGGTGCGGATGCCTACAGTGACTGTGAGCAATGAGAAGTGCTGGACGGGAAGAAACACACCTTCTTCTCCTCCGTCTCTTTAAGCCTCGTTACGGTGGCACTAGTGTTCAACATCGTATGCCTTCGCTGACTCTTCCTCTTCTGACCTGCTCTTAGCGGCACCTCTGTCCCCGCCGGTAACGCATCGCTAGTTTCCGAATTGGTAGCAAGGGGCGAGTGCTTTAGTTTCAGCTTTGGCTTCACCACTGGTGGAGCTGCGGCCTGAGGGTTGAACGTTGCCCGATGTCTCGTATGGGCAGCAGCGGTTTGTCTCTCCAATCGTGCCCGCGCAGTCTAATAATCAATTCAAAATATGGTTCCCGTGTGCCTAATGTGCGACGAACTTTTCGAGCAGATTGCTCCTCGTCTTGGGCCGTTCTCTCTCCTGCATCCAAATCCTCTTGTTTTGCATCTTCCTCATCCGTACTCGCAAAGTCAGATTCGAATACATCTTCCTCAGCTAATCACCTCATTGAGTGCCATTCAAAGCCATTCGTGGCCCACACACATACCTTTATCATCGACAAACTCCTTGTCATCATCCAAGTCTTTACTCATTTCCTCCAAGGCCATCTCCGCCAGAGCAGCCTCCATACTAACTGAGCCATGAGTTGATGCTAGTGGTTCAAGGGGGGGAAGGAATTATTAAGACGCGTGCTAACTTACCGGTTGCCAGCCGTGCTTCTGCGCGAGCGACGAACGACCAAACTCTCCGATTCGTCTGCCATGGGTGGTGATGAACGAATGAATGCAAGTAGTTGTACTGTTAAATGAAGTGACGGAAGAATCAAATATCAAATACACACAAACACGACGACTTGAACTCCCGGGGGAAAAAAAAATTCAAAACAAAGCGACTTCATTGCTACATACTGCTCACGATGGCTTCAGCCATAGCCTCCAGCTCTGCAAAGGCCCTCAAGCAGGACGCCTCCCAGCTGTCCAAAGTCCTCGCTCACCTCAACCAGAAGCCAAGACTTCAACTCCCAAGCATAACCAAGTTCAAGATACGCTGGAGTGCGAAGAATAATAGCTATGGTGCTAGGTAGGAAGGGGAGATGGGAGGGGGAGGGAGTCTTCGTGTTGACTCGGTCGGCTGACATAGGACCTCATGGTTCGTCTATAGATATTTTGTGAAGGACGCACTGCCTCGCATTCGGTGGGCCAACCCGGCTTTAGATATTGAGGCAGAAAGAGTGTGGAAGGAGGAACGTCCAGTCAAACAGGAAATAGAGTTGACCTTTGGTGCGTTATATCACAATTACTGCTCAGCCACCCGAATCTCTCATGTTGGTCATATTCAAGCCTCGGGGAAAACAAGAATGATTGAAATGGACAACAAGTGGTCAACAGCCATTATTCGGGAACTTATGGAAGCAGCTGGGGGCGATCCATGGCGGGAATACAAAAAGACGCGTACAGCTGAAGGTCTGCCACTCATTCCTGGCGAAGAGAAAGAGTCACTGCAACAGCGCAAGTTGACACAAACACGGCCACCAACCCCTCGAAGGAAACTAGCCAAAACCGCAACCGCATCCTCATAACATTATTCGCTTCCCCCATCCACTATACACTTTACCCTAACCTATCCTGTGTACAATGATATTATTGGACGCTAATAAGTACTTGACGCGGTGAACAAGACCTAATTCACCCAAGGAACCCACTCCTTCACTTGACGAGACTAGCAATATAGACGACGACGCCCAGTCCGAAAACGATGCTCGCGAGGTCGTTTAGGAAAAGTAGTGCTACACTGACGATACCAACAACACTCGAGATGCCCGGAATCACGCTCAACAACGACTGGAGAATGCTATTAGGAGCCTGGATCACGCGCCAGTCAGCTGAGAATGACAGAAGTAGTATGGTTCAACGCACAAAAGTTGCCTGGATAGTAAAAAAGCGTAGAGCGACCTCTAATGCAACAAACGCCCAGAAGAACGGCTAATGTTCAACGAGTGATCAGAATTAACGATAACAATAAACTCCAACACATGCGTACCACTGGCTGTACTTGGAACGTTGACAGCAACTCCAGCATGTCCCTATTTTCACCAAGCACTGCCCACCGCGACCACCGACCGACGTCTAGCGAGCCCACCCGCTGTGCATACGCTACCGGCTCAGCCCAAAATACAAAATACGCCAATAAAAGCCACGATAGTATTGTTTGGACAAGGCTCATGATCGCTTTGGTACGATCGACCTGCGAGGGAGCTGCAGGAGGCTGGCCACCCATGAGTTTTCCATATGCCTCGAGAAGTTTGCCCTGTTGACCATTCAAAAACGGTGTGAAGGGGTCGGCAAGAGGATCATCTGTCTGCTGCTCACCACCGAAGCCAGCGGTGGAACCAAAGCTGGGGACTCTATTCGAGGCACCGCTTGGCACCCGGCTGGACGGGGGAGGCTGCGAGGCTGCACTCAGTAGAGCTTTTCTGAATTGCTCCTGGAGTTCTGGAGACCAGACAGACGCATCCACGTCGCTGAACATATCCTCTGGCTTGATTGTCGAGGTAGGGGCGGTTGATGGGGTGGCTGAGGACGCTGTGGCCGCTGGCTTGCTCGGTGTAGAGGAAGGGGAAGGAGAGACGGAATGTCGCGGGGGTGTGGGCATGTCTGAGCCAGTGTCTTCGCCTAGAAAATTCTTAGAGAACGATGGCGCATCTGCGAGCGTAAGTGAGGGTAGAAGAGTGTCTGCGAGAGACATACCATCGTGCAGGTAGGCAGACGCATCATCTCCTCGCGCAGAGGTAGTTAGCTTGGCCAGACGGTCCCCCCGTTTTGCCAGAATAGCCTTGCGCCGTGCCTCTGCGCGTTCAGCTGCAGTCGTCATATTTGTCGAGAAGAGTTTCGAGAAGGAGAGCAAGGTTCTGTCAAGGTACGTGGCATCCTAAAGCGGCAAGGACTACCCACGCCTCCACCTCGTGGAGAATAAAAAAACAGAGGCGCTACCAGGGTTCGAACCTGGGTTTCGGGAAATCTCTTCAGAATCCCGAGTGATAACCACTACACTATAGCGCCACTCGCTATAGTGTTATTTAAAAACTAACATATGTTTTCAAGACAGCCAATCTCCTTGATAAGGTTAGTGTTCGGGACACGCCACATCACAGTATCAAAGATGCGCTTGAGACCATAAGCTCGACCAAACGCCATGAAACATCCACCGGTAGAGAGCGGATGGGCGATGTGATGGGCTCTCTTCATTCCACTGATGCGACGCTCAAAATCCTCAGCGAGGCTGATATCGATTATGGCTCTTTCACTCGCTATTCGCGCAGGGCCGATTGAGACTATCGTCAGTGCAGCGCCCTGCAACCCAAATAACTTGTAAAATCGCTTTACTACCTATGACTGGGCGACAGCAACGAATTCCTCGCCGCAGCAGAGTGTTTTATGCGGCCAAGTTACTGCTGTATCTCTCAATATTTCTAGCCTAACTTGACTAGTGGCCCTTTCCATGACGATAATGGCGCCTCAACGTCTAATGACGGCTAGGTTCACCGAGTAATCCTTTCCTTTTATGTAGAAAAGGAAACTCCCGTGGTCAAACTCGATCATCGAGTCCAGGGAACATCCATAGGTCTTACTGCGGGCAACTGGGAAGTTTCATAGATTCCGACCTTACCATTTCTCTCTTACCTCTGCCGTCCAATCGTTCACACACATATTCCCACCCCTCTCTTGTATGAACCCTCGGATCACTACATACCATATTGAGGTATGTGGCGTAGACCACCACTTCGGCAGCGAGGCATTGGTACCAGTTGGTACCTTAAGACAGGCTCTACTAAGTCCCGGCGAGTCAGAGTGTTATGGATCCGGCATAGTCTGCATACCATAGTTACGTCAGAAACACGGGGGGATGACCGCGTACATTTTCCTTTTGCTGCCGCCGGCTCCGTCGGCTTGATATGTATTCATAGAACTCGCTTAGCAACAATGTCATACGGGATAGAAAAGGCTGCAGGGGGCTCACAGCTACTTTCGCACCCCCATTCCGCTCGCCTTTGTACAACTCTACCAATGAGCCAAGAAGTAAAGGTCACCGAGAGCGCCACAGAGGATTCCTCCAGAGATGGCGTTCCCATTAACATCACTCTGGCCAGCGAAGATCAGCCCCCCTTCCGAGAAACATATTGAGAATTGGAGCTCTGAGTATCCCGAGGGTGGCCTGAGAGCCTGGGCAGTGGTGGCGGGTGCGTAAGTCACCTCTGCTAGTGGATATCTGTGATAGTGTCCCTGAAGACCATCCAGGTTTTGTGCCCAATTTTGTGGCTTCGGGTATGTTCACGCCAAGTCAAGCTCGGAGGACAGTACTCTGAACTTGGACTTCAAGGTACACGACAGCTTTTGGGGTCTATCAAGGTAACGTACTGGTGGCTGAGAGACTTCTCACCGAGCGCTCAATTATCCCTTTTAGATTTTTACACGAGATTCTACATCACGTCTGAGAGTCCCTCAACAATATCGTATGTTATATATTTTTTCCACCGAAATCAGCCCAACTGATTCACCACTATAAATAGGTGGATTGGCAGTGTGAACGCCTTCCTTGTTATTGCAAGCGGGATTTATGCAGGCAGACTTTATGACAAAGGATATTTGTGAGTCGATACCTGGCGAACTCCCAGCCTTACTGTACTGATTACCGTCAGCTATCACACAGTTTACGGGGGCTCAGCCTTGATCATCTTTTCTCTCTTCATGCTGTCTCTTTGCCAGCCGGATCATGTGTATCAGGTACATATCCTCAACTTGATTCCCGTAAACAAGGTCTTCTAAGGATTATCAACCAGAATTTCCTCGCCCAAGCAATAGGCCAGGGCCTTGGTGCAGGGATCATGTATGTACCCAGTATCGCCGTAATATCCCATTATTTCCATCGGAAGCGGGCTCTGGCCATGTCTGTCGCTGCATCCGGATCGGCCCTTGGAGCTTTGCTCCATCCAATCATGCTCAATAATCTGTTCCTGAAGGTAGGGTTTGGAAGAACAGTTCGGGCTAGTGCGGGCCTAGTGGCCGGATTATTGGTCATCTCGTGCCTACTTATGCGTCCCTCGGCTGCCTCCGCCTGAAAAGACTCCAAATTTGGCAAAGACTCTCAAAAAGTTCTCGAGGGATGGTGCCTATATTTGTTGTTCGGTGGGGTAAGCATACATTGTTTTGAAGGCCGAGATGAACGTATTCTGATGTGTTGAAAGGCTTATGTTGTTTCCTATCGCCATGTACTTCCCAGTGTTCTTCCTTCAGCTTGATGCGGCAGAGCATGGACTAAGCGAGAAATTCGCTTTTTACGTTGTGGGTCTTCCGAGGTACCACTGGTGTTATATTCTGGCTCATTTGTTTTTTTAAATTACTAGTTGGTTATCATGAATGGAGGCAACTTTGTTGGGCGTATCTCACCTGTGATATTGACTAGAGTGGCTGGTGTCGTGCCCATGGTGGTTGCGGGGACAGGGGTTTGTGCAATATTGGTCCTGGCGTTGATTGGAGTGAAAACCGTTGCGGGGTTCGTGGTATTCGCGGTCATATTTGGATGGGCCCAAGGGGTGTGTGAGTACACTGATCTGTGCTGTGTTTTGGGGTTGGAGTTGATTTATTGCGGGTACAGTCATCGCGCTGATGGCACCGCTTGTGGCCATTTTATCGGATGATTTGAGTGAGCTAGGGTGGGTATCTAACTAGTTCCGGCGCATACCCGGTACTGTTCCTGACCAGTGTTTCCCACACAGGCTGAGGATGGGAGTTGCATTCACTCTCTGTGGTGAGCGAACAGTTAGTGAGCTGGATAATGAAGACTTCTGACTCGAATGTACAGGTGTTGGTGCACTAGTCGGTATGTAGTTGAATTGGCCGTGAGAGCTGGGTTTCTGATGATTGGAGTAGGCCCTCCCATAGATGGTGCGCTGTTGACGGGGAAGTTCCTGTGGTGGCGACCTGCATTGTTGTCGGGGTTGTTTGGAGTGCTGGGGACGGGTTTCTTTGTCGCTATGATGGTGATTTCTACACCGACGGGGGCAGGGGGATTTACGCAAGTAGTGTTGTAGTGTTTTACTGTAGATACATACGTAGATGCTAATGCAAGTGACAGGCCACGTGCTGTCCAGTTTACACTCCTTGCCTTCAACCGCCACCATGCCCCCTCCTCACTACGACTTTCTTATCAAGGCGAGCTGCATGCACAACCCACTACTCGTCCTCTATGCCGTGCTAATAACCCCGTCTGCAGCTCCTCCTCATTGGCGATTCCGGTATGATACTTGACATACACACGCCCGTCATCCTATTTCTAAAGCTGGTTCCGCAGGCGTTGGCAAGTCCTGTCTGCTCCTTCGTTTTTGCGATGATGCTTGGACACCATCGTTCATTACAACAATTGGCATTGATTTCAAGATCCGCACTATCGAACTAGACGGAAAGCGCATTAAGCTCCAGATAGTATGTCCCCCACCTCCACCCCCCACCCCCAGCGTCGTCTTGCTACGTGCTCACGGCTTACCTCTTTGTATAGTGGGATACAGCAGGCCAGGAACGCTTCAGGACGATCACGACGGCGTACTATCGTGGTGCAATGGGCATCCTACTCGTGTACGATGTCACGGACGAACGCTCTTTCAATAGTCAGTCGTGGTCTCCACCTCCTGTCGCGGTCCTATAGCTGAAAGGATCCCGCATAGATATCCGAACCTGGCACGCAAACATTGAGCAGCATGCCTCGGATGGCGTCAACAAGATTTTGATTGGGAACAAGTCAGACTGGACGGACAAGCGAGCTGTCACAGAAGAACAGGGGCGTGAGCTTGCGAACGAACTTGGGATTCGCTTCATGGAGACGTCAGCAAAGGTCAACGAAGGCGTTGAGGAGGCATTCTTTACATTGGCTAGGTACGCTCAGGTGCTTTGTTTGGTGCTTTTTGCTCAACATGGGGGTTACAGGGATATCAAGACCCGTCTTATCGACTCACAAGCCGATGCTGCGGGCTCCACGACCTGGTGCACCTTCCGAGGGCTCTGTACGCATGAATCAGCCAACGACTCAACCAACGTCCACTTGCTGTTCGTAAGGAGTCTGTGTCACTCTTGCGCGTGGCGTTGTACATCTTGTATAACCACCCTCCTCCTACCTGTTACACCTGACCCGCCCGCGCTCGATTTCGGCTGTGTAGTGGTTCATTTTTTTTACCCCGTAGAATAATCGCTTCATTGCTTTGCCCTATGACTGGACCAGCTGCAGCTGTCGGAGTCTTTACATCTACTCAGGTTTTTGTCTTGTACATAGTGATACAGCACGTCGACGGTCTACCCACCCCTTTTCAATGTCTTATCCCTCGTTGCCCTATTTTTGCTTCGCCTGGAAAGGGGCGATGAGTTCCTTAATTTTGACAATCATCTGGCATGATTGGACGGTTGCCTGGGGCTCCGCAGCTGTGTTGGGGTTGCATTTATGACAACTCGGCGCAGCCGCCCACCGTCGCACCGAGTCTGTGCTGCGGGACCAAGTATGACCTGAGTTGATTCAGTACATATTTAATATATCACCCCCCTCCTCCTGGTCGTTAAACACCCCTCATCTCCTGCCTTCCCGTGATAAATGGACCGACCTACGAGATTCGACTACCAAGCCAAGGTTTGATACATGCGCAGGGGGTGGTTCTCACTACTGACAACAACTGCCAACAGGTTGTGTGCATTGGTAACTCTGGTGCGTGAGGCTTTTTCTATCAAGGTTCCTTCTACAAGAGTCTAACTTGCGGGGGGTTTTTTTTTAAAAAAAAAAGGAGTCGGAAAGTCATCGCTAGCACTACGGTTTTGCAACGACGAATGGAGTCCTTCGTTTATTAGCACCATTGGTGTCGATTTTAGATACCGTATCGTGGATCTTGGTGGTGGATTCCGGATGCGTTTGTTATTGGTAAGTAACAGAAGAGTTCTATTTTTTTGTTTCTGATAAAGTCATTTGTAGTGGGATACTGCTGGTCAGGAACGATATAGATCTATTACGCAGGCGTATTATCGAGGAAGCGAGGGGGTGATGCTCGTTTATGATGTGACTGATTATTCTTCATTTGAGGGTAAGTCCATAACACCCTGAGTCTGAAGCCCCCATTCCCTCCCCCCTCCAAAGTTAATGAAAAACCCCTCAAATATATATATATATATAAATTAAAACACTTCTATTTTACCCAAGGTATCCACGACTGGCTAAAAGATCTCGACTCAATGGGGATCGGCAAATCAACCAACACCCATGTGCCCAAACTACTCATCGGAAATAAAACAGACAACAACCAAGGAAGAGTCGTGAGCACCGAACAAGGAAGAATGTTGGCTGAGGAAATGGGTGCTCTTTTTTGTGAGACGTCGGCCAAGTATAGTGAGGGTGTTCATGAGGCTTTTATGATGCTCGCGAGGTTCGTTGCCTTCCCACTTATTTCATTTGTCAAAGTATTTATGTATGACGTGCTTTTGCTAATGTGCGGGTGATTTAGGGAAATCAAGAAGAAGAGGGTTGATGTTGACCCAGTTTACCGCTTCAGGACTGTTGGAACACCCGGGCGCTCGGATTTGGGTCCGACGTCAGAGGTTATTGTTGTCAAACCGGCGCCTCAAAAACGGTTCGCAGGTGAGCTGTTGCGCTTCGGAGCAGTGTGTCGGATATACCGAAGAGCTCGTGCGCAAGGATGTCGTGAGATAAGATTTTTTTCTTTCGTCCATGGAGTTCATGGAACTTGTATAACCCATAACCTCCCGGGGTCTGGATGCGGCTATTGGGCCTCCTTGGGGGTAATGAAAGAAACGGTTTCAGATTGTAGGTACTGCAGTACACTAGCCACCTTCAAGATCCGACCGCTTCATGTATTATTACTGATTGCGTTATTCCAATTACCACCCCACCACCTGCGGATCCGCTCTCCGCCATGTTCCTCATAATCCTGCCTAGTAAACCCATGCTGCTCACCCGACTCGCTCAACTGGTTCATGCCATACCAAGCGTCCAATAAGGGATTTTGTGCATGGTCAATGTTGATAGGCATTTCAGGCGGAAGAATCGGTCGAAGCGTAGCATAGAGTCGATCTTTCAGACCCTCAAGCTGAGAGGGACCGCCCGTGAGAAAGACGTTCTGAGTATTCCAAGTCAGAACTTTGGTTACATAGTCAAAAGAGTTAGCATGGAACGTGCATTAGCTAGTCTCCCTTTTTCGGCCTCGGTAAATCGCGCGAGGACGTTTTGAATCACTTCGCCAAGGCCTGCCGAGTCGACGCCTGCCATGTTTGGTGAGAACCAGGTCTCACATGCGCGCCAGCGTTCGGTATTCAAGTGAATTCGAGTGTTGCCTTTGATATATGACTCAGTGAGGGGGATGAGGCCTATGGAGGGGTGATGAGATCTAACCTTGGGTATCACCGTCCTCATACACAGGTTTGAAGGCAGTGAGAAGGGCGGATCGTTGGGTACTTATGGAGGCGTGTGTATGACGGATTGTGAAATCGGGATCGTGTTGTAAGAGTTTCTGTTCAATGAGCTGTAATTGGTTGAGATCTTCTTCCTCGTCGGAGGACACCGTCGCAGTGTTCTATATTTGTTTTTTGAAATGAGGCAATGACGGGATGGCAACAGAGTCAAAGCCATACAATTTTGCGGTAGATGGCCCAATCAGCATCATCAGCGCCAAACATATCCTCTGCGCCTATCATCAGCTGTGCGATTCATGTTGAGAGGGGTGCGATACATACCTCCACCGCCTTTCCGCTTTTTCTTCGGTACACGATCATCATTCGCCAGGTTGGCAATGCTTTTCATCCTGGCCTGTGCAGCAGCGCTTTTCCTGTCACTGAGCGCCGCTCTTCGTCTTGAGCGATCTTTGATGCGGCTCATCAACATCTTTGAGAATGTGACGTGAGAACAGAAAGAGTGCATACATTGCAACACACCTCTTGCTCCTGGCGCAGGCGCGTTGACCAGGTTCCAAAGTCATTTTCACGCTCCTCTTCTTCCTTCTTCTCTTCTTGTTCCTTTTCTTCGCGTTCTCTTTCCTTTTCTTTACGAGCCCTCACGCGGGCCTCGTACCCTGCTTTCATGAGCTTTTGCTTCTTCTTTTCCTTGAGACCTTCTTCAGTCAAGCTAGAGAGGGTTATAAGTCGGGGAGTATTGACAAGTTACGACACCCGTCACCTACTTCGGCATCGGGTACATCTATGAGTGGGAACGTTGGCTCTTCCTGAGAGTTAGTTGAGTATTGGCGGTAGGCAGATGCATGATAGATAGCATACGGCAGGCTCATCAGGCTCGGCAATAGCACCAAGTTCTCGCTTGCGAGCTTTGTTGACCTGAGTGTCTAGTTTCTTGATAGTTTGGTCAAGAGCAGCATCCGAGTCAAAGCCTTCTGCCTGGAGTTTGCTCTGAGGAGTATGTCCGGGTTAATTGGTGTAAAGTTACGGTAACGGAAGCTGCTCACCATCCATTCGCGTTTACTATCTGAAGCCTTTTCCCTCCTTGAGACTCGTCAACTGCTGAAGATAGTTCTCCTTTTGGAGTAGCTAACATTCCGCCTCTATAAGCAAGGAGCAAAAGGGGAATGAGCTGAGGAAAACGCACACCTTTTCTGCCCTGTTTTTGGCAGCCATCTCCTGCAGTTTTTTCCCCTGTTCCTTTCTCTTTTCGGCGATTCTTGCCAACTCTTCCTCTGTCTTTTCTTCCTGTACGGGAATAACATAGGGAAACTGGATAATGCATCCCGATGCACGGAGTGCATCTGGTGTATTGAGGGATCGGAGGTGGGCGGGGTAATCAGACGCGAATGAGCACACATTTCGGAGCATCCACTGCCAGGGGGTGAGGTTGATAAAGACGGCGCATCAAGTGAGGTCTTACGTTGGTCTGGATGTTGGAGATGCGTGTAGGGAAACTGGGGTACTTGAGTTGGATGAGTTTAACAAGGTAGTCGGAGGCTTGGGCTGCGCCCCATGGGATCCTTGCCGATTTATGAACTGACAAGGCGAGTGTAGAGATGGTTGTATTGACACTACCTTTTAGCATGGCTGAGGATACCCGTCCCGCTAAGGATTGGAATGACAGAAGTCGAAGCGGTGTTGAAGGACAGAACGAGGCCATCGGTAGTAAATGGGCTGGTGGTACCCTTGTTCTTGTAAAAGGACATGATGCCGTCTATGCAGTACATGACCTCGGGAACTGAGTATAGCTCAAACAAGAGTTCAGAAGTGACTGGCAAGAGTGGAAGGAACATCAGGGGATGGGACGCTTCATTCAGCCAAGACCAACCTACGGGCACGGGAATGGAGAGGGGTGGCCAATCGTTCGGTCATGATGATACGGTGTTGCACAGTTGGTGTGTTGATACCGAGCTGAATAAAGGCATAATCCAAGGCGTTTTCCTGGAGATTTGTTCAGTTCAACAGATCGGGGGTTTTGGGAGGAGAGGGCTTTGCTCACGAGCGCGTCAAAGTTGAGCAGGACATCTCCTTCCCAAGGGGTGCGTGCCTGGCCCCGTGCACCGCTCTCCGAGTCTACACCCTCACCGAAGAGGAGGAGAGGTTTGTTGCTGCGGCGCTCCTTGTATTTTGCGACGACATTAGGTGCAGTATAAGGGTCGTTCTGGCTGAACGCCCAGCGGAAGGTGGTGGCGCCATTGTCGATGATGATGTCGTTTGAGATGTTTTCATAGGCAAAGGGGGGTGGGGGAAGGGACGGGAGGGTTAGTGGGGGGAGGACGAAGAAGTCGCCCATTGGGACGGGAGAGGGGCTGGGCTGGTGGAATAGGGGCGCGAGGGGGTTGTTTGGTCCCGGGGGTGCAGCCAAACAGCGAGACCCACTCGCGCACTGCACGTGACGCAACTTCTCTCTCTCTCTCTCTCTAAAATGGCGAATCTGTCTGCACTGTTGACGGCGTCCAAGGATCTCACTGCGCATGTCTCACATACAGACCTGCCCTCAGTCAGCCTCTCGCTCGACCAGATAGAGGCGCAGTCCCGCCGTCTCGTCTCCCGCCAGCCAGGCACCTCTGCAGACACAGATCGCGCGTAGGCTCTCCTTCTCTCAAGCGGTAGCTTTATACACTCAATCAATCATCCTACCAGGAATTATCTGCTTGCACAGGCACACGTCGATGCTTCTGCACTAGCCAACTCCATTGCCCAGCTCAATCCCTCAACCACATTCACCCCCCTCCAGGCTCTTCAGGACACAGACGTCGCCGGCTACTTGCGTCATGCCCATGAACAAAATCTCATCTCCACCATCGAAGAAGGCAGGAAGGAGACACAGCAAGAGTTCTACCGGGTCCTCGAGGAGAGAAGCCAGAAGGACTGGGAGGCAAAGAAAAAGCGCGTCTTTGAAGAACTCGGAGGTCGTCTTGGGAGCGAAAACAAGGCGATTGAGCTCAAAAAGAGCACCCATGGAAAGAGCGGCCTCCTTGTGAGCGAGGTTTTCTTTTCTTCAACTTCGGTTTCTCACAAACAAGATCAGATGAGCACCTCTGCTGCTGCGCCAAGCCTCACTCTCCAAATGCAAAGCAAAATGATGGCGTACAACCGTGTCGTCACCGAATTCAACGCTGCTCGTCTCAAAGGAACCTCATTCCCCATCATCCACTCCCTCATCGACGCCTCTCTTTCCCTCTCTCCTTCTGATGTACGCGTCTCACCGCCCAGCTCCGCGTACACAGTCAGCTTATAAAAACTATTTGTGTAGCCCCGTTCCCTTCAAACCGCTCAAGCACTTCATATCCTCGCCAGGATCACAGAAGAACCCCCAGCACTGCCACCCCTCGAGCATGCGGGAGCACACATCCTCAACGCCCCCTCTCTTTGAACGCAAATACGCTCGTACTCATCTCGGCGATCCAGAGACTCGCGACGCCGTCGCACTACGCAAGCAGATCGCCAAGGATCTCGAGAGGCTTTGGAGGAGCAGTATTGGGATGTTCTCGAGCGGACGGTGCAGGCGCGTCCCGCAGAGGCTCGTTTGGGAGGCGATCCTAGCGTGAATAACAAAGTCAGAGCGTTCTTGGCTGTCAGGTTTACAGGAACGGTGAATGGGAGGATAAAATCGAGGCATGTCTTCACCCCAGCTCCAATATGCGGTGGGAGGTCTAACTATCATTGCAGCTAGTGGCTGGTCAGCCTATCTGGGCAAAACTGTTTTTCCTTGTGCGAACAGGACATGTACAGGAAGCCTTGCAGGAAGCCCTGCGGAACCAGCAGGTCATTGAGCACCGGGAAGCGAGCTTCATCAACCATTTCAGGACCTGGATTGAATCAACCGAGCGCAAGTCAGTTGTTTTTATTGGGTAACTACTGATTTGGGACTCATGATTGCTATAGGCTCCCAAAAGCGCACAGGGATCACCTACAAGCCGTGTACAATGCGCACATGTTGCATTCCTCAACCGCCGACCCATTCAAACTTGCACTGTATAAGCTCATGGGAAAACTCGAACCGTCGAGGAGGAATGTACCCCAGGTGACGACGACAACGGAGGATTGGCTGTGGTTCCAGCTATCCATGGTGTGATCTCTAACTCAATTCGATTTTAACACCGCCAACCGTTCTCTTTTTCTAGATTGACGAGGATGAAGGTGGTCTTCGCGCACTCGCAGAAGTGTTACTCGGCTACGGCGAGAGGCACTTTGACGGTCCCCCGAACCAACCCGGCAGGCAGGTTTGGCCTAATGTGTTGCTCATTTGTGGGCAGTTTGAAAGGGTAAGTTTTACGACAGTGGCTCTGGAAGCCCGCAGCCAAACCCCTATTTTTTTTTCAGGCCGTGGCTGCACTCTGGGAGCATTCGGAGACGGAAATTGAAGCTGTTCATCTTGCTATTGCGCTGGCATACCATGGCCTGCTGCGTATACCTTCGCGTGCAGAGACCTCGGACGTAACGCCATGTATGTCTTTCAAACTTCTTTGTCTGTTACCGAGAGTTGAGAAACTTACAGTGTCTCTTTCTCCCGCGTCGCCTCCGGCTTTGAGTCTCTCTACCCTGATATGGCGGTATGTCCGTCAATTTGTCAAGATGGACGCCAAAGAAGCGCTGCAATACGTATATGCCATTTGTCTCTCTGCGGATCAAGGTGACGGTGTAGGGAAGGAGCAAGTCGAGGTTGCATGGGAACTCGTCAGACGGATCATTGTCCTCGCAAATACCGGGCCTGCATGGGAGGAGCTCGTGGGTGGATTCAGACCAGATGGATCACGCTTTGTATGTTTGCATTCTTCAGGATATGCATGGGTACCTGACTGGTCTTTTTGCAGAGCGGCGCGATCGAGCAGGGCGCACCGTTGCTCCGTTTATCCGACGCTCAACAGTACAACGAACAGATTCTCATTCGTGCAGCGCGGAATTCGGAAGAGAACGACCGAATTTCAGAAGCGATCAAGTTGTACAACCTTGCCGGGGATTACAGCACCGTTGTGGCTTGCCTTGCGACTGCGTTGGGCAACACGATTGCTCAATCTGGGCCAGATGAAAAGTCAAGGAGCATCGAGAAGACGGCTGCGGAGATTTTGCGGCATTACGAAAGGACGAATAGGGCTGTTGGGAAGAATAGGGATGCGGTGGTTAAATCACTGCGGATTAGGGAGGCAATGGAGGCTAGGACGAACGGCAAGCCCGAGATTGCGTTGGAGGTGCTCGAGTCGACTGATTTGATACCGCTGAGTGGGGATATGACGAAGATTACAAAGAGGGCTGAGGAGTTCAAGGATTTGCACGAGTCGTTGCAGAGGAACTTGCAGGTGTATTTGCCTCTGACGATGGATGCACTTGCTGGGGTGCACCAAAAGGTTAAGAACACGATGGTGGCGGATGCTACGAGGCAGATGGTATGTGGGGTTCGTTTTTGATGAACTTGGGCTTGCTAAATCGGTTGTCAGACGCTTGCATCGATCCGCAAGAAGTCGCGGTCTTTGATGGTGTTTGCTGGGATACTCAAGTACCGCATGTCACCGGATGTGTACTCTTACCTTGCGCGGCTGGACGTTGAGGTAGCGCTTTGATTTTGTGGCGGGCCTGTAGAATAGGTTTTATAATATTATGTGTTATGCAAAAATGGGGTAATCAGAATGTTTAGTAAAAAAAAAAAAGTTGGGTTTCATCTCTGGGTAGATGTGAAGTCTTGCATCTCTTCCTCTTCTTCCTCTGCGTCCGCTACGTTGGGTTGGTTCTGACGGCGATACTAAAAATTAAAAAAAAAAGAGTGCATGAGTAATATGACCTATAACAGAGACGTAAAGAATTGTGTACATGGTAAACGGCCGTCCAGTAACCAGACCAATAGCTTGCTTGTACCGCACGTTCGAAAGCCTCGTCTTGTGAGATATTATCGAGGGCAGGGACCGGGTTTGCCTTTCCTTCTTCTTCTTCTTCCCCATTTATGGCACCTGAGAGACCAGGATCGTGTGTGGGGACGAAAGATTCGAAATCAAGAGGTTGCGAGTCTAGTTCGTCGGTGGAGGGGAGACGAGGTCCAACAGCTAGCACGGATTTCTTGGGTTTGGTTTTCTTTGGAGGGATATTATACCACCTGATAAAAAAAATGAGGTATGTGTGTGCGTGTGCGTGTAAAAGGGGAGAGTTGATATATACGCACAAAGGAGACTTGTGTACGGGTTGTTTCTTCCAGCCTTTATCTGGACCATGGTAAGCTTCATATTCCTCCATCGCAGCGTTCCATGCATCTACGAGCGCAGAATCGTCCCATATTTCTTCGTGTGTGAGTTCGCGGCTCTCTGTCTCGTCGTAGTCTTCTTCTTCTTCTTCTTCTTCCGCCTCTTCCTCTTCTTCTTTAGTGCGTATGACGGGATTAGGGTCGTCCCAGTGCTGCAGCTGTTGTTGCTGCTGCACTTTTTTCTGTTGATTATTATGGTGATGGTTGCGCTTGCGTTTTTTCTGTGGAGGTTGTGGTTGAGGTTGGTGTGACGAAGGCTCATATGGAAGGGTGATGTCGTCGTAGGAGATGACTGGTCTAGAGGCCATGTGAGAAGCGCTTTATGAAGGGGAGGGGAGGAGGGGGGTGTTACAAAGGGTCGTCTAACAAAGGGATTAAAATACATGTATATACATCCGCTTAGATTACCCATCGTCATCTAATGAAAAAGTATAGTAGCCAAAAAAAAAAACAAAAACAACACCCCCCCTCCTCTGCTATCATTCACCAATCCTCACCCGAAGCCCAACCGCCCTTGTCACGATTCCGACCCGCACTCCCAAGCTTCGTCTTGGACCGTGCCTTGCGCCCACCCAGCTCTTTATACATCTCCCGCATCTCGACTTTGTTGGGTCTGGCAGCTGCATCGGCCGCGGCACGCCATTGCTCCTCTTTGATCTCGCGGGGAGTCTGATAGCCTGAGGCGAAGGCGGATGAAGAGCGGGAGAAAGGGGTAGAAGGGGGAGACCGGTCTCGTAATGTCTTACAGTGGATTACCCGCTAAAGAGGGGCGCTTTAAGAGTGAGCATTTTTGTTTTGCAAAAGGGGCAGGGAGAGACGCACCCAGTTTTGCCTAGACTCGCGCTTTGTCCATTTTCCTGGTGGAAGACTTTCATCGTGAAAGTTTTCTTTGCGGTAGAGCTGGAACCAGACTGGAGAGCAGTGGGTATGATGAGTGTGGGATAGGGAAGGGGGGGGGAGTTTGAACTGAACTGTAGTTGATTGTCTGACTGCGATTCCACTTTTTGGATACAAGGGCACAGTTGGCGAGGTCTGAGAGCGGAAGACGTGAGAATATGCGCTGCGAGAGTTCGGTGGGGAGGGCACGGAGGGGGTCTGTGCGGCTTTTAGTGGTGAGGATGAGGGGTTTGGGCAGGGGCCGGCTGGCGGCGCCCCTTGCTGTGGGGGAAGAGGGCCGTGTGTGGGTAGGGGATGTTGGGTTGGAGACGACGTTGACAAGATCGTCGTCGCTGTCTCTGTCGTTGTCCGCTGTTGAATTTGAGCGGAGGAGGTGGTAGAGGAGACTCATGGTGGAGGTATAAGATTAGACAGTAGTAAAGAGAGTCCATACACCTTTCGCATACGACACCACCTCTCCAGCTCCAAGCTTGCTCTCTCCGTACAGCCGGTCTACAAACGTAATAGGCACCTCCCCCACGGTGTACCCCAGCGCCCGTGCCCGCACCATCATCTCCATCTGGAACACGTATCCCTTCGACACCGTCTCGCTGATGATGTGTCGCAGCACCCCAACCCGATACAGTCTGACTGTGGTGTCAGTGGTCTCGGCCCGACTCCGGTTAACTCCCCCCGGGCTCACCTGAAGCTCCCGGTCAGATCACTCACTCCCGGACTCAGCACCGTCGCCGCCAGAAAATTCGCACCCCGCGACACCAGCTTCCGCTTCAGATCCCACCCGTACACTCCTCCCGGTGTTGCTCCCGACAGCGATGGCGCCGCTCCGTCTCTGTAGCGCGTTCCCGTTACAATGTCTAGGTTGTGTGCCTTTTGCAGCCGAATGAATTGCGGGATAAACTTGGGCTAATTGTGTGTTAACCCTGAGAGCAAAACCCCTATTTCGAAAAAAAAAACCTACGTGGTGCGAAAAGTCCGCGTCCATAATGATCACAAAGTCGCCTGTTACAAAATTCAGTCCGTGGATGTAGGCCGTTCCGAGGCCTAGCTTTCCCGAACGTGGTCGTAGGACCTGTTTACATGGGGGTGTGTGTGTCAGTGACGGGTAACCCCCAACCCATTCAAACATCCCCTCCAAAAAGCTCACAATCTTCTCCTCCCCATACACCCGTGCGAGCTGCAGTGCAATTTCCTGCGTTCCATCGGGACTTGCGTCGTCTACTACGATAATCTCCCATGCTAGATTACTTGTTTCCGAACCCCCCACATTTCCTGTTAGTCACTCACTAGCCTAAAAGGAGTGGGGGGGAGGGAGAATAAACGCACTTGTCATTAAACATCTTTGCTAGCAACCAGACGATGACTGGCAAGTTTTTCCGCTCATTGTAGGTTGGGAGGATGACCGAGTATTTGTGGGTGTCTGGTGTGTCGAACTGGCCTTGCATGTTCAACGAGACAGTGCTTTCGAACGGGTTCATGCAAACCCCCAGTTTCTTCAGGGGTCAGAAGCGACGCGTGACGTGTCAAATATCTATTCTATTCTCTCTCTCGCGCGTCACAACCATCAAACAACCCTCCCCATCTATAATACCTCAAATGTCCTCTCCGCCCGTTTGCTATCACCTCAACAACCTCGCCGACTCTAGACCACCACCACCAGCCACACCCGCCATCACAAATCTCAGATCCCTTCTTCATCAGCTCATCAGAGTCTCTACTTCCGATGGCCGTATCTTCATCGGCACCTTTGCCGGTACCGATAAACAACTCAACATCATCCTCACCAACACGGAAGAATTCAGGTTAATTTTTTCCCCCTCCCCCTCTCATATTTCCCCTCTTTATCTCGATTCGTCTCTTCTTACATTCATCAGAGTCGCCGGTTCAGATGCTTTGCCAGAGGGTCGCTATGTGAGCCTTGTCCTCGTCCCCTGGAAATTCATCACCACCGTCGAAGCTTCCTCGTCTTCTTGGACACAAGATCACGACCAAGAAACTAGTTCAATGTACTTGTAGTGTGAGCATGCTTTAGGGGGTTACCAGTAGTCACCCCATCCATCCGATTTGGAATCCAAGTATGTGTTGTACTCTAGGTGTACAAAGAAATACAAAAAAAAAAAAAAAAGTAACACAAATTTACAATGCTCTCCCCCCCCTCGTTCAGAAAATCGTAGCGAGCGTACCATCATCCTCTTCACCCGAATAAACACTTGCAACATTGGGAACCTTGGGCCCAGGCCCATTCTTCCCAAACGTAAACCCAACCCAAACACCACGTCCAGTCGGCTCATCCGTCTCCTTCACAAGCTCAACATTCTTTTGTTTTTCCTTAACCTCTGCATATTTGGCCATATCCTCCGGCGAGCTGAAATCGTCGTAGTATCCCGTATCGATTTCCGAGTCTAGGACAGGTGTAAAGGGCGGTCGTACACTGCGAAGATCATCCCATTTCACATTCTTGAAGAATGGATGTTTTGTCACTTGTGTGAGTGTGGAATAGCGAATACTCGCATGAGCGATCAACCTGAAAAGAGACTTGTAAAAAAAAAAAAAAAAAAAGTTCGCTCTGGAGGATGTCTGGTGCTTGCTCACCTGGTAATTGCGTCCCAAGAAATATCACTCAGATTAAAAATCATGTCCTCTGGCCGATCGTACTGGGGCCTCCGCAACACCTTGGACCAATTTTTGAGGTTTGTCCACGTCTCTTCCGGATTGCCACCGCTGAAAGGCGGGAATCCAGCCATGAACTCGAACAAAATGCAACCAAGCGACCAATAATCGACCGAGTACGTGTAGGGCTTTCCTCTGAGAACCTCCGGTGCCTGAATAGACCACAAATATTTAATATCATCAGACACACACACGCTTGTACAGACTTGCCATGTAATCAGGTGAACCAACGATGGAATCCGCATAGCGAGGATCCTCATGTCGAATGGAGCGATATAGTGAGCGACGCTCCATCGTAGATCGGAGGATGAGCTGGTTATCTTTCACTTTATCGAGCTATTGAGAGACTTGAGTGTGATGATTGACATGGCCCCCCGCACGCGATACAGTACCTTGATTTTCAGGGACTCGATACGCTGCGGGTTCAGAGCGCCAGTTGCAAGCCCAAAATCAGTCAGTTTGACATGTCCTGTACCATCGATCAAAAAGTTCTAAAGAACGAGGGGGTGGGTTGAGCACAGATCATATTTTTCCCCTTACTTGTGAACACTGACCTCTGGTTTGAGATCGCGATGGATATACCCCAGCTTGTGAAGCTCATTTACCCCTGCAAACATTTCGCCGATGTAGAATCGGGCGTGTTGTTCTTTCAGAATACCAGAGTTATTGAGAAGTGTCCGGAAATCCCCTCCAGGGTACATACTCCATCGCAAGATAAACGTGTTGTGAATCCTGGAATGCGTAAAGTAATCGAACGAGCCAGGGTGTCTTGGTTGCAGTGAGAATATCACGTTCTACCAGTACATGGCGAATCTAAGCGAGATAGGAATTAAAGTGACAAAAATCACTCCAAAAAAAAAAGTTTTATGCGCTGACCTCGTCCATTTTATGCAGCGTTCGCTTGCGCATTTTTTTGAGCGCACACACTTCTCCAGAATCCTGCTTACGAGCGAGATAGACTTCCCCATAACCCCCTTGACCGACTTGAGCTATAATATGGAATTGGTCGACTCGGAGTTTTGCTCTGCGCCGACGTAGGAGAACTCGTTCACGTCCACAATAGGACTTGAATTCTTGTGCATAGTCTGCACCTTTGACATTCCGAGCGGCGGTGTCCTTGTCAAATTTGGCTCTTCTGTCCTTGCGCGCTGCGACATAACCCAACGTTTGGAAATAGTAATCAAGGAAATCTAGCCATGGACCATGGAAAGGTCAGCACAACTAGCTATAGTGGTGGTAGTGGAAAAGATGTTTTCAAAACGCTCACAAAGCTGAGCCACAGTCGCCTTCCTCCTCACTTCCGCAGAATCCAAGAGCTCCCGTTCCCAAGCCTTCAACATCGCGCCTTGTCGAAGCGTCAAGCCCGCTCTGGCGGTCTCCATGTGAACGTCACTGAGGGGGGATGGTTTAGCAGTGCCCATGCTGATATCGCCGAGTGCAAAAGGCCTTGCGGTCCCCATGCGAATATCAGAGGGGTCTGCGGTAGACATACCAGGGGGAGATGGATAAGTACTTGACAGTTGAACAGGGGGAGGGAGCGAAGAACATTGACACGCGACGCTCACGTGATATATTATCTATTTCAGTTGATAACCACTCAACACTCACATATGGCTACCAGTGTCCGCCGACCCCGCGTCGACCTCGCCCAGGCTCTACAGGAACAACGTCCTCATATAGATCTACGCGTCAATGCATACGAAGAATCAACCCGGAACTTCCTCAAAGCGCTACTCAACTACAAGAACCGCGCAACAGCAACCATCGCGGAACGGCGCAAGTACCAAGCAGCGGAGAAGAAGAAGATTGCGGAGAAAACGCAACAGGTGGAAACAGAGACGAACCAATGCAAATTGAAGGAGATTGATTTAGTAACGGGTGTGTTGTTGTTGTTGCATTTTTCGAGCTTGAACCCTGCTATTTCTTTCTCATACCCCTAAGCTTAGATTTGGAGCGCGAGAAGGGAGAACGGAAAGATGCTGAACTTGCCGTGGCTGCGCTCAGACGACAGTTGGCATCGCTCAGGGACAAGAGTGCTGCGATTCAAGGGGAGATAGAGCAATACCAGGCCATCACGGCCAATCTTCGACGAGGTATGTCGTCAGCCCTGTTTCCTGTCGACCGACCATTCATTCCTTCCACTCGTATTTGCTAGAGAAGGATAAAGAGCGGACTACGCTTGGCACCCATGCATCTCGAATATCACCAGAGCTCGTCGTGTGCGAGCAACAGCTAGCGTGCACCATCGAAGGCGTCGGAAGAGATAAACTTCTCGTCAGATTCGCGTCCATCGACCCTGGAGACCATACTCGGGAAGCCAGTTTCGTGCTCGATATTGCCGAGTCGTCATATAAAGGTGAGTCCCCCTAAAGGATATGTCGGGGATATCTGGTTGCTGATGAGTTGCCCGCCCATAGTCATTACTGTGTCACCCAACCTTCCTGGGATTGGTGTGCTGCTCAGTCAGTTATCCGAGTCGGGGGATATATACAGGTTTATCAAGGAAATCCGTCGGACATTCCGGGATAGCTATAATATTGTACAATAGTGATATCGTGGGAAAACTGTGTCGCTTTTTTTTTCCATCTCGCAACTGCATCCATGCTCTCTGCTCATAAAATAGGTTGGCAGTTATTGCTAGTCGATCGAGCAAGGGAGTAAACACAGAATAGGATCGCTTTTGTTTTGTCCAGTGTGTGCTACACTCCTGGACCAACCCAAAGATGGCGAAGACACGGTTACATGCGAACAGTGTCAAGCACAAAGAGCCCGCGAGCTGTATGTTCAGAACAAGTCGTGTTGCTTGGCTGGCTAACGTGGGTGGGGGGGGACAGCATACGACGACATCGTGATCACAACACAATCCCATCCCGACGCATTCCCTTCGCCACTGAGGCAGAAGAGAAAGACGCAAACAAAACTTCATGAAACAGGAGATCGGGGCACGCTGGTAAGTTGATTGGCGTGGCTCGACAAATATCCGGACTCGCTTGTAAAAAAATTTTTAGGTGTCGGAAAAATGTCCAAGCTGTGGACATATGGAAGCTTACTCGAAAGAGATGCAGGTGAGCAGAATTGTTTACGGATAGGGATATCAAGTGGTGTTGACGGAGTATAGCTGCGAAGTGCGGACGAGGGATCGACGATCTTCTATGCGGTACGTGTGTGTAGCATTGCAGGGACGCGAACAAATGCTGATTATATTGAACAAAGTGTGCATCATGCGGTTATGGGTGGCGTGTAAATAATTAATGAAGAGAGCATGGCCGGGTGGGTGTACTGGTTAGACATATACACCTACGCTGCAGAATAGAGCGACGATGCCGAAGCCGCCTAGGAGACTGGCGGTGGAAGCGACGGCGATTTCCCGAAGAGGGACTGTGTGTTTTGGGAGACTGGAAGAGAGAGATGAGGAATGTGCAAGTGAAGTGGAGCGGATGACTCTGCATACGTAGTAAAGTAGAAGGCGAGGCCAAAAGTAGAAGCGAGGAGGATAAAGGCAAGGTAGGGGAGGGCGGCGGTGGGGATGGTGGGGCTGAATGACGGCAGTGCGTCAAAGGAGAGCTTTGGGTGCGTTGGGTTGTCAGCAACGACGTCTATAGGGATGGGGAGAAGGATACGTACTTTGACTTGCTCATAGTCGGCCATGGTGTTGTTGTTGTGCTGTGTTGTGTGGCCACGCCAGCACAGCGCGCGGTCCACACGACGTCACGCCCCAACTGAGACAAACACGTGTCATCACCGCATATCAACCCCTCCGCGTCGCTACCCATAACTGCTTGCCCATCCACCATGTCCTCCTCTCAGAAGATCCAGCAACACCCCGTCTTTGTTCAGGTCCAGAACAAGGCTCAGCACCACCTCAGCCAGCTAGACAAGGAGGTATGCACCATCCCCACCAGCCACCCCACCCCTCCCTCCGCAGTTCCCGCTCAGCTCCATCCTCTCTAGCTCACTAAGTACCCCGTCCTCAATAACCTCGAGCAACGCACTCAAGTCCCCAAGACATATGCCGTTCTCGGTGCCCTCTTTCTCATCGCTATTCTCCACACCATCAATCCCCTTGCTGCTCCCGTCTCCAACCTCGTCGGCTGGGCCCTCCCTGCCTACCTCTCCTTCAAGGCGCTCGAATCTCCCTCCACTCACGACGACGTCCAGTGGCTTACCTACTGGGTCGTCTTCGGTTTCTTCAACTTTGTCGAGAGCTTCGCCATCCGCCTTGTCCTGTACTACCTTCCCTGGTACTACGCCCTGAAGACCGTGTTCATTGTCTGGCTACAACTCCCTGCTTTCCGTGTATGTACCCCTCTCCCTTCCAATACGCGCTAGTCTTCCCCCATCCACTCACCACCTCCGTGCATTTTCAGGGTGCTCAAGCGACCTACTTTACCGTGTTGAAGCCCGTCCTGACCAATTTGAGTTCTCAGTCCCGCGTTGTTGCCCCCACGACTACCACTGCGGATGCTCACCAGGAGTGATTTCCTTCCTTCTTCTGACGTCTCATTTTTTTTTTTCAAACCTTTCCCCTTTGGGGGAAAAGTCCCACCCTCTACTACTTTTTCTACATAGACCCTTTTGACCGTTTTATGTTGTCTGTCTGGTAGCCCCTTTACCATATGCTTGTACTTTGGTCACCCCCTCCCACTTAAAATGTTGTTTACACCACCCTCCCTCCTTGAGCTTGCGCGCATTTCGAATGGAAAAGGAGACTGCCCTATCCCTAAAGAATTGGGAGATCACAATCTGTTGATCCCTCGAACACTCAGGTCCGCATCTGATCTTCGACCTGGTTACGGGCCAATCGCCACACCAACAGCCTTGTTGGGATCGCCAATCTAGGCAGTCGAACAAATTAGTCCTTCCTCCAAAGTCACTTGGACACACCACACGGTCTGGCTCCCAGGATACTCGTGCGCGTGTCCCCGTGTCAAGCCGATTCTGATTCCGAAGCTCCTGCCCTAAAACCATCACACCGCCCTGAGTATTCTACTGACCATGAAAAACTTGGCAAAATGAAACGCAACTTCAGCTGGCGAACTACAGGCTCTGGAGTCCGAGCCGATCTGGTGGCTAAAAACCAGCAAGTTCACCGCCCTGGACTGGAAAATACATTGTCCAGCTGGGAGTTTTCCACCGCCGCGAAATCGGGTGCCTCATGGACATCTCTTGTCTATAAATAATGTGGTCTGGTGTATATAATATGAGCACTGATCCTGCCCAAAGACGAGGAGACCCAAGCGCCCTTGCGGCTGTTTAGCTATCCCCCGCATCCTCGACATGTCCGAAGGTTCTTCTCATCACGCTGGTAGCAACGAGGGTGCCCCACAGACCCTCGAGAGGCCGAAAGGGCTCAAGGGATTGTACTATCACCCAATGACCCAAATGGTCATGCTTGGACTGGTGTGCTTCATGTGCCCAGGTGTGCAGTTGTTTAATGGTTTTTTTTTTTACCCCCGGAATGCGAGCTAAACATCCAAACTTGTGTCAATCAAGGTCTTTTTAATGCCCTGAACGGTCTAGGGGGAGGCGGACAAATTGACAATACGACAGGCGCGAATGCCAACTCGGCTCTTTATGCTACTTTTGCTGCTGGCGCATTTTTCTCGGGGTAAGGGATGTCCTTTTCTTGAAAATAAAACAAGGGGAACTCATGTTGGGCACCGAGGTCGATAAATAATAAACTGGGTCCCCGTCTGACCCTCCTGATAGGCAGTGCCGGTTACCCCTTATACATTGGCTCTTATCTGTAAGCATGGGGTACTACCACCCATGTGAAAACACATATAAAAGCTAAAGAAAAAAAACTATTCTTAGAGCTATCAATATCCACCCGCATGCGTCGGCCTTTGTGATTGCAGGCAGGTGCTGTACTTGGACTTTGTGCTGGCCTGCTATGGACTGCCCAGGGGTCTTTGATGCTTTCGTACCCGACGGAAAGCGAAAAGGGTTTATTCATTGGTGTGTTCTGGGCTATATTTAACCTTGGTGCTGTGGTTGGAGCTTCGGTTTCCTTGGGCCAGAATTTCCACTCTACGGTCTGTCTTTTTATTGAGCCTTGTGCTGAGGCCGCCGTAATGATAACTTTTGTTGTTGTTCAGGCTAATTCGGGTAAGTAGTGAACAGCAAGTTCTATGGCTTGTGTTGACTCACTCTGGCCAATTCGTAAGTGGGAAACGGAACCTACGTGAGTAATCTTTCCCTCCAATTTCAACCCCAAGCACCAATCCTCCGCCATTTCGCAGATCGGATTCCTGATCTTGACCTTGATCGGTGTTGTCATTCCTATCTTTATGGCCGCACCATCGAAAATAATCCGTAAAGACGGAACCCGAGTCATGACCCCTCGCCACCCGTCCTGGAGGTCAGAAATTATAGGACTTTGGGTAACGCTCAGGACCGATCCTTATATTTTTTTGTTGTTCCCCATGTTTCTTGCGTCGAATTGGTTCTACACCTGGCGTAGGTCATTTCCCGGCTTGTTAGGCTAAGAGTGTCTTGGTACTGATCCTCTTTGTTTTTTTTTTTCCAGAATTTAATGAATACAACAATGCTATATTCAACATTCGAGCCCGTTCGTTGAATAATCTCGTATATTGGCTAGCACAGATCGTTGGCTCCCTCTCAATCGGCTTTGTCCTCGACCAAAAGCAACTCGCTCGCCGCTTCCGTGCCTTCACTGGATGGACCATACTTTTAATCATGGTCTTTGTCGTTCATATCTGGGCTTACTTCTATCAAAAGTGCGTCTATTTTTGCACTTTACTGTTGTCATCTGGCCCCTTATGGCTGAATAAACGCACTCCATCAACTGCCCCATCAGACAGTACACGAGGGAGTCGCTTCCTCCGGACGCCCCCAAGATGGATATTTTTGATCATGGATATGCCGGACGAATCATGCTGTACATCTTCTGCGGCTTGCTCGATGCCATGTGGCAGACCGCTGTTTACTGGTTACTGGGTGCGATGTCTAACGACCCGGCAAAGCTAGCTTACTTTGCGGGTTTCTGTATGTGGTTTTTCCCACATCTCTCGACGCCGCTAACCCCGTAGTTTTCATTTTTCTCTCTTCTTGGAATAGATAAATCGATTCAATCGGCTGGCGCAGCCGGTGCTTGGCGCGCTGACGCAATCAAGACACCGTAAGGGGCTTTCCAATAGTCTGCCGCCATCGGTGTTATTTGCAGCTGATTTATTTATTTGTGGAACAGTTACATGAACATGTTTATTTCGACTTGGGTGTTGCTTGCAGCTGGTTTAGTTTTTGCCTTGCCTGTTATGCAGATGCGTGTTACAAATCACACAGACGACGAAGGTCATGCCCGGTATGTTTGGTTTTTTTATCCTGCCTTTTTCGCTGGTAATTGATTTGACTTCGAGGGGTTTCCCGGACGCCGATGAGGACCACAAGGATGAGAAATCCGCACGTGCTGCGATTTGACACACGGAGGGAACACGAGAGCGTTCTCTAAAGCAGTGTTTTTAACGAGAGTTCATGAACTCTACCTCAGAGTCTCGTTCTTTCCCTTACCATGTATCTTGATGCCTTGGATATAAAGCCATAAAATCTGAGCAGCATCTTTCTCGCAAGCCCACCTTGATTCCTGGATGATACCCACACTGCCAAGGTCCATGAGACGATACGGGCTAGCGAATGGGGACGTGGGAGATCCACTGAAAATTCCAACTGTGTCTATTTTACCTAGGAACATGTCTTAATCTAATTCTTCATTACCTCAGATGTGTGGAAACAATACTATCTACATGCTGGAATGTGTTATGGGTGCAGGTTTTTTGTTTTTTTTTTTTTTGGGGGGGGGGATGGCCGGAACAATTGTGACCGAGAGCTACGCGAGCGGTGGTGACATGCCAGTGCAGTGACCCTCTATCCTTATATTCTTGGGCTACATATTCTACGTATCGAATAGCACAATGCCCCTCGGAATTTAATCATATTATTTACCTGCCCTTAGCGGCTCTAGCCTTAGCTGTGGCGCGGAGTGGAATATGACTTGTGAGGGTAGCCGCGGTCCCCATGTATCGTCAACTTAGGCGTTCGGTGGCCACAAGGCGGTCTGCAAAGGCCGACCGGGGGCCTGTTGGGAGACTAGATGCTGGCTCAACCTTTCTATTTTCTGCCCAGACCACGAAAACCGGTAGAATGAGAAGCGGCTGAGAGATATAAAGAACTATTAGGATTCCCTAATTAGCAGTCCGCAAATCTCCAGAGTGGGAACAAACGCACGAATGGGGCCTACACCAACCTTTGCAATCGAAGCACCTGATGTGTGACGGTTTAATTCGTTAAAGGATGAGGTTGCCAAATGGAGCCACATGTGAACGATGACGGCGATGCATATGCCTGTTAGCTGCGGCTTTAGGGTTTTGAATGCAACCAGTCGAAGATCTGATACGCACACATAACCGACCCTAGCAGAATACAACCTAGCATTATGGTCCTAGGAATGGGACCTACTTCACTGCGACGACCTTGGAGCTCGGGCCACAGCCACATAACGACTATTGCCCATGCGATACCGATAAATATAGCAGCGGTGATGATGGCCACCCCCAGTCCGCCAGCAGGTGGCTTCAAGATCGCAGGATAAGTGTATTGGGATTCATTTAGTATATCGAAATAGCCTTTCTATATGTTCAGTATATGCACGCCGTTCTGTTACAGAGTGCTCACTGGACTGAGAGGTTGGTGCTATCCGACTGCAGCTCCAGTCGCTCTGCGGCAGACGCCAACATGTGTCTGCGGATTTTCTGAGTACGTGATGCAGAGGAATGGGAGTATACTCACGAAAAACACCCATTGAGAGGCCCGTCATGTTATTGCCTGGAGGGAGCAACATCCATGTTATACCTATAGGGTTGCCTTGATATGGAAATAACAGGCTCAGGAAGAACAGTATAGTCCCAGCGATGAGGCAAATTGGGGTGGTGACTGATATCCACTTCCTGCTGCGTAAAGCAGTGCCTTGTGCAACTTTCACTGAGTCTGGCCATGGATTTTCTGGTAGGTCCGGGTGGTTCATTGGAACTGCTCAGTTCGAACGGCGGGTGCGTGTATGAGTCGGCGTTCCCAGCCGCGAACTCGTGAAGAGGAGGATAAAGGCCTGTCCAGCAGCCAAGAGAGTGAAGGGAAAGGAAGGGGGATAGCGTGACACAATTCGGGAGTGCATTGCTTGAGACATCCTCGCTATCTCATTCAAGGCCAGTGGTGTATCACGTCTATTGTACCACTGCTTATTGTTCCCTGAACTGTCGCAATTGTGGGTGTGAAAGTGCTGATGCACGACTGATGTGGATCCATCGATGCGGAGGGGCGATGTGCTACCATCTAAAGTTCCTCAACACAATTATCGTTCATCCTTATTCATCGCGCGAGGAGGTTTATCTTAAATCATGCCTCAAACGAGATCTGGCTCAGGTTTTAATCAGACCCTGAAAACACATTCAGGCACCCGATGACCCGGCGCTCTTGTCACATGTAGTCTTTCACTCCAGCTGCTAGACTCGCAAGCCAGTCAGTCTGCGAATTTGGCTTGCTTTTTCAAAGTCCTCATGATGCGAACTTAATCATAACATCACTGATGCCAACAGCTCAATTACTTAATAAGGATAGGCGGACTTTGAAACGCGAGCATTCGCAGACGGACTGTCCTTTTGGCGAGTGCCCCAAAAAGTGACAAGCACTTAGAAAAAAAAAAGGTTTTTGCTCGTCCGGAATTGCTCCTCAGGAAACCGCACTTCTCGACGAATTGGAAACCGCTCTTTTCAATGATATGTATATATAGAATACTTTTTTTTCAAGACATAGCATAGGTTTACTTTCTCTGGTATGTTGTTTGTATGTTGTTTGGCAAGGGAAGGAGGGCCCAGGAGTGACTTGGCCTTGTTATATAGGTCTTGAGGGTGGCTCCAAACTCAGAGGTGGGTTGGGATATGTAGCTGACAGACAAGAGTACAGTTGGTGAGGGTGATAAGGAGTGTGACATGGGGGGAAGCTGGAAATGCATTGATAATATTGAGGAAAATCATATTTGACCTACTGCAGATATGAATATGTGGCTGTTGGTATACTCAGACAAGGGGGCTATCATTGAGACATAGTTCTATTAGCCTACATTTGATAGCTTTGCCACATTGCAACAGCACTTTTCTCCAAATTTTACCAAGTCTGTGCATGACAAGGCATGACTTGCCAAAATGGTGTCCGTTTCTCCCAGCCCCTTCATGAACAAAGGATGTGTAAGCAGTTGGAGTTCAAATCAAAGTGGCTGGTTGCAAGCCTATCCAGCTGCATACATAGAATGGAAATATCCTGCTGAAGAGCCCAGCTATCATATGTCATATGAGTTAAAAGACTCTGATGAGCTATGGTGACTTAGGGATGGGGATGGTGTATAGTAGTCTGTGTGGGCTCAATGCACTCAGAGATGTGGTCCTGCAGACAATGTTATGCAAGATTTGTATAAGAAGGTACTTGAAAGATTTTGTGAATCATATCCCCTCCTGTCATTATGGCTACTAAAGATGCATAATTCTTTGGTGTTTTGGCCTACTATCTAACTGTGATTTCTAGTACCTTGCAAGATCACTGACATTTTCAGCACTCTTTTTTTAGCAGTGGCTCTGTACTGTACCACCATTCTCAGCTGAAACTTTCTTCGACCCAAACCACGTGACACCCCAACCAGGACCCCAGCCCCAGCTCTGCCCTACACAGTGCCCAACCTGTACCATGGTCTTCTCTCTGCCACGAAGCAGCATCAGCACTGAAAGAAACACTATTGACTCTTACCTGAGCTCTGGTAGAATTACCCCTGCCTCCAGCTCCTAGCGCTCTGGCCTCCAGCCAGAAGAACATGTCACGTCATCCTCCCCAGTCCCCTGTGCCTCAAAATACAACCAAACACCCCCTCCGCCCAGGCAACAAGCCCACCCCCCCTCCCCCCCTGACTAGGAAAACTGCAGAGCAAGTCTCGAGACCAGAGCCTAGGGATGAGTCAGGGCCCAGACTGATTGACAGCTTCGAGAGCCAGGTGACAGATTGTGACTCAGGCCTAAAGTGGCTCAAGAAGCAGTGACTGGTTAACCAGGGGCCCTGCCAAGCCCACCTTAGGCTGACCTTGCAGACATCCTAATCCATGTTGCAGAGCTTCAAGACATCAAGGCCACTGTGGTAGAGGCCATTTGGGCCGTTGGCTACATCCTGGGTGAGGGGCATGTTCAGGAGTCAGCACAAGGGGAGACCTGCCTTGAGGACGGCCAGATAGGGCTAGCAACCAACCCAGTGAGTGATGTGCCCACACAGATCACAGACCAAGTGCATGCACTTCTGCAGGAATCAGAGGCCAGAACCCAAGACACAGTTGACTGTACACTTAAAGCCATTGAGGAAGCCAGCAAGGAGCTGCAAGCACAGGCAGCACACAGCTCTGATCCAACAGCAAGGCCCACCTACAGCCAAGCACTCTTGCAACCACCCGGCCCAACCCTGGCACCTGTTCCAGGCTTCAATAGAATGGCAGACGTGACCCAGGCTAGGATCAATAATAGGGCTGCCACCCAAGCAAGACAACTTGTACTAGATATTGGTCTTGACCACAACTTTCACCAGTCAAGCAATGTCAGCATTTGGGACAGCCTGAGGCAAGCACTAACCGACTCTGGCACCCCCACAGGGTCAGACATCAGGGCAGTCATGAAACTCCGCCAAGGTGGCATCCTCATTGAGGCTGCCAACAAAGGCACTGCAAGATGGCTGAGGGACAAGTCCAACTCAGTGAAATTCCGGGCATGCATGAAGGTAACATCAGACTTCACCAAGAGACCTTATACAATACTGGCAAAATTCATCCCCACCAGCTTCAACCTAGAAAACAATGAGCACCTCCTCAACCTGATTGAAGAGAATGACTGGGACAGTGAGATCTTCATCAGGGCAAAGTGGGCCAAGCCAATAGAAAGGTGCTCTCTGAGGTAACAGCATGCACACATGTTGATCTCGCTATCAGACGAGAAGGTGGCAAATGACCTACTTCATGGCCAGGGGGCACATCACGCTCTGGGGTAATAGGATTCCAATCAAAAAGGACAGGAGGATGCCTATTCATTGTCTGAAGTGCCAAGCCTGGGGCCACTACATAGCAGAGTGCATCAAGCATGGGGACATCTGTGCCAAATGTGTTAAGGAGGGACACAGAGTAGCCAAGTGCAGTCCAGAGAACGGTCTCCTGCTGCACCAACTGCAAGGCAGATGGGCATGCCAGCTATGACTCCCAGTGTCCGGTCTTCCAGCGCAAACTAAAGGAATTCAACAAACACACTCCGGAAAACCTGCTGCCATACTTCCCTACAACTTTGGTGGACACCCAGCCATCAGATGAGATTGACACCTCCACTCCTACTCCCTCCCTATGAATAGTGACAACTACCCCACCAACCGTCTGCAAATACTCCAAATCAACCTCAACAAGTCAAATGCAGCCCACCTTTACCTCCTGAACAGAAACCTGATTGACAATTGGGACATGGTACTAGTTCAGGAGCCTCACATGACAGCAGTAGGCAACATACACATACCAAACAAATTCAGGCAGGTATACCCTTCAGCAAGAACCACCCTCAGGGGGAGAGTCCACTCAGCAATCTGGGTCAGTGAGCGGCTGGACACCAACAAGTGGGAAATAATCAACCCCCCACAGACTAACAACATCTCTGTTATCAGAACCCTCAGAAAGGACTATAATTAGGTCTTAGCCACCTTCCTGATGGACAGTAAAATACTTCTTTTTCCTATCTTTAATACTGATACTCCCACACCTACGCTTCCTTTCTCCCATACTCAACTTCTATTTCTCACAGGAAGCCTTCTCTTTACCTGGGTCCACCTTCCAATGACTCGCCTTGACAAGTACTTACCCAGGGTACTTATAAATAGCAGATAGCCAATATATATATAAACCTAGCTACAGTCACCTGTATCCTTAGCTTAGTGTTATACACTGTTCTGCTTAAACCTCTTGTTCGCCTGAAAGGGTATCAGAGATTTATCCAGCCCATCTCCAAGTCAAGTAGTAAGACTCAAGGATCAAGTCTGTATAGACATCCTTGTGATCCCAACCTTGCGACTCAAGAGTGGACCCCTAACCCGGGTAACAATCTCAGCCATCAGGATCACAAACGATAGCTACAACCTCTCCATTTTCAACATCTACAACCCAGGCAACACGGATGCAGTCCAGAACATGCTTGATGAGTTCCTCATGACTAATAGGGAAAAGTTCTATGGCACAACAAATGACCATGTATTATGGTGTGGCGACTTTGACAGGCACTACCAGATGTGGGACAAGCTGGAGGACACCCATCTCTTTAGTGGGATTGAGGAGCGACGGGCGCAGGGACTGATTGAAGTACTAGCCAAGCACAACATGGCTATGGTGCTAAAGAGGGGCATACCAACTATTTGTCATCACAGATCCAAGCAACTCATGAGGCTAGATAATGTGTTTGCTACAGAACACACTCTTGAGCATGTCATCTGATGTGAAGTCAACTGTGACTGGAGACCTCCAAACACCGACCACTTCCTGGTGGTAACAGTGCTGGATATGCCTGCAAAGATGTCAGTACCCAGAGAAGCTCGCAACTTCCACATGGCAGACTGGAAGAAATTCCATGAAGTTTTGGAGCACTGGCTGCCAGAGCTGCCAGATCCAGGTGAGGTTCACACTCCTGAGAAAGTGGATGGGCAGATTGACACACTCACAAACCTCATTCAGGAAGTGATCAATGAGACCATTCCACTCTCCAAACCTTGTCCTCACTCAAAATGCTGGTGGAGCAAGGAGCTAGAGGATATGAAAACTCAGCTCAACAAGCTAAGTTGGGACATATTGAAGTTCAGGGCCAACCCTGATCACCTGGTACACAGGGAACACAAAGCCTTTCGAAACCACTACATAGATGAGATCTTCAAAGCCAAGAAAAAGCACTGGGAGGACTACCTAGAACAGGCACAGAGCAGGAGCTCTGGACTGCTAACAGATATCTCACAGAGCCTGTAGGCAATAGCGGCAACCCAAGGATCCCCACTCTCATTACTACACAGGAGGACGGCTCAGTACTTTGGCACAACACAAATGAGGCTAAGGCTAAGGCACTTGGAGTCCTGTTCTTCCCAGAGGCACTGGCTCACTCAACAGTACCAGTCAACTTTCAATACCCTGTCCCAGTGCCCCACTGGATGACAATCTCAATGCAACAGGTGCTTAGTAACATTGAGCGGCTATCACTCTACAAAGCTGCAGGGCCAGACGGGATTCCCAATATAGTTCTGCAGAAGTTGGCTAGGCTCATTATCCCTTGGCTGACTGCCATCTTCAATGCAATTGTTGATCCTTGGTCACTACCATGACAACTGGAGGCTGTCTACAACAGTTGTTGTTCAAAAGCCAGGGAAGCCCTCATATGAAGTACCAAAAACCTACTGACCCATAGCACTCATCAACACAATGGCAAAGCTGCTCACGGCCATAGTCATGGAGGAGATATCCTGTATCCTGGAAAACCACAATCTGCTCCCCCCCAATCACTATGGTGGATGACCATGCCAGACAACCATGGATGCAATTCACCACTTGGTAGACCAGGTGAAGAACGCATGGCAGAAGAGTGATGTGGCCTCAGTACTATTCTTGATGTGGAAGGGGCCTTCCCAAATGCAGTCAAGGACAGGCTACTACATAACATGAGAAAAAGGAGAGTACCAGAAAAGCTTATCACATTTGTGCAGATGCTGCTGACAGGGAGGCGCACCAGTCTTAGGTTTGATGACTATGCCTCAGAGCTGTTCGAAATCAACAACGGCATTGGTCAGGGTGACCCCATCTCCATGCTTGCATATCTTCTCTATAATGCAGACCTCCTGGACATCCCCAGCTCAGAGAACGAAAGTGCATTGGGATATGTTGATGATGTCTGCTTTGTGGCTACTGGCACCTCTTTTAGGCAGACCACTAAGCGGCTAAAGGACATGATGGACAGGCAGGGAGGGGGCTTTGACTGGGGCCAAGACCACAACTCCAGATTTGCAATTGACAAGCTGGCAGTCATGCACCTCACTTGCTCGGAGGCCAACCAGAACACCAGTAGGAAGAGGAGGGGGCAGATTAAGCCCTGCCCACTAATCCTGAATGGTGAACATGTTGCAGAGATTGACCACTACAAATATTTGGGGGTCTTCATTGACAAGCACCTTTGCTGGCACAAGCAGACAAACAGGGTGGTGGCAAAAGCCATGAGCTGGGTGCTGTTGTTTTGCAGGCTAGCAAAGCTGTCAGTGGGTGTCAGTCAGCGACTCATGCAACAGCTTTACCTAGGAGTGGCCATGCCAAAGATGATGTATGCACTTGACACATGGTACAAACCACCAGCTGTACTGGAGGGCAAGAGGCAGGCCGCTGGCTCTGTTAGAGCTCTAAAGGAGCTTAGGAAGGTATAGAGAGTTGCAGCCTTAGCCATCACAGGGGGGCTTTGTACCACCCCTAACAATCTTCTAGATGCTCATGCAGGGCTCCTACCTATCAAACTAACACTCAAGGAGATATGCCACAGGAACACACTGAGGATCTATACCCTCCCTGAAACCAACCCAGTTGGCTCACTTGCAGTCTGCTACCAGGCAGGTAATGATAGGTGTCATCTCACTAACCTGCATGTTCTGGTCAGGAGGTTTGGACTAAATCCTCATGTCACCGAAACCATAAGTCCCCCCACACAGACCTCAGCTCAGCCCCTCCCAATCAAAATTCAGATATGCACTACCAGGGAGGAGTCCATGGAGGGTGAAGCAGCTGACAATGCGAGGGTCAAGGTATACTCAGACAGCTCGTGCATTGATGGCCAGGTGGGCACAGCAGCATTACTCTTTAAAGAAGGTTGCCAAGCACCAGATCAGGTTCTTTGCTACCACATGGGCAGCAATGCGCACTACTCTTCATACAATGCTGAATTAGTAGGTGCCCTCCTGGCAGCAAAGCTAATCCGTGACAATAGGGTCTCAGGCGTGGATCTTATCACCCACTATGCAGACAACCAATCTGTGCTCAAGGCTGTGAAATCTTGTAGGGGCAGGACAGGTCAAGCTATACTCTGGGAATACCTGGAAACAGCACAACAGTGTCAGGATGAAGTGCACCGAGGACCTGCTTTCACAGTTTGCTGGATCTCTGCACACAGTGGAGTCAAAGGTAACAAGGAGGTAGACAAGGAAGCAAAGGTGGTGGCTGCAGGGAACTCAAGCCCAGTCAATGACCTACCTCAACTCCTACAGGAGGGCAACCTGCCACATAGCCGGTCTGCCATTGAACACAGATTCAAGATGGGACTCAAGGCAAGATGGGCTATGTCATGGAGGGAGTCTCCTTGGTATGAGCACATGTGCAAAATAGATGAGGCCCACCTGTACAAGAAATTCAGGGCTTGGCAAGACAATCTCTTGAGAGTGCAGGGGAGTTTTCTCACCCAGATCAGAACAGGTCATGTTCTACTCAATACATATCTGAAACACATAGGAAAGCAGGACAATGACTACTGCAGCAGATGTCTTGAACAGGGCTGTGTACAACCAGAGACAGTACAACATTTCATACTAGACTGTGAAGCCTACAACAACAAACATGAGGAAATGAAGATGATGCTTGGTCAACTGGAAACCTACAAAGTGAAAAGGATCATGGCTATGGAAAAGGGTACAAGGGCATTCCTTGTCTACGCTCACAAGACTTGCAGGTTCAGAGAACTCTACCATGACCTTGCTACCTTTCCCCCATGCGACGACAAGAAGGAACAGATCTAGAGGGAAATAGAGACCCCACCACCACCTACACATACCTAAAAAGGCCACCTGACAACTACTTATTAGCAGTAAGACCAAGACTGCTTCCCTTTGGGACTCTCCCAAGGTGGCTTGCCAGGCCAGACAAGCAGCAACACACAACATGAAAGGATGATGAAGAGGGCAGGGAGGATGGTGGCTGCTCAAACAGTGTTTCCATACTAGGCTGCTGTGAGGAGCGAGCACCCAGGGTGTGCCTTACTCAGTGCTGAGCAGAGCCATAGTGTTGATAAAGGGCATGAGGGTCCTAGAGATACTATGTCTATACTGCCTATTTGTACCCGTTGTAGTGGTACATCCGCCATGAGGGTAAGCCTCTGGGACAGAAAAATGATTCAACAACAACAACCATTCTCAGCTTCCATATCTGATGAATTTCAGTTTTCAGATGCAAAACCAAACATCTTTGTTTCTACTGACAGTCAGGAGATTGAGACATACCAGCTGCTCATCTGGGTTCTTTTGCTCACACATCTTGAAAACAACTGGGATAGCTTGTTGTCAATCCAGTCTGAGGCATTGCCCACCCATTTTCTACTGTGGCTTGTGACACTCTTGACAGGAGTTTGGGCATTTCATGCTTTGCATGAACAGTGGGGAAAGTCACTATCACACTACCAGAATGCAGCAAATTTTCAAGACAAAGAAATGCCAAACCAGTCAGAAGTCCCAAGGACAACCTTACCATGTTTTATCAAAGATTGCCATTGGCAAATCAAATATGCTATTATTTTTGTTTTTCCTAATAAAGTGCCAGGCCTTACTATTTGGTGCATATCCAAGGAAGACCACCATCATTTCAGATCTTGGTGCTAATTTATTTGCTCTCATTGCCTCAGGTAGGAAAACATAAGCAGCACATCCAAACACTTTAAAATATGAAACATTAGGCTTTTTGCCTGTTGCTAGTTCCATAGGGGTTTTCCATTGTAAGTGGGACATTGGTGTCCAGTTATAGACATGCACTGCTGTGCTTAGTCCAAACTCCCACAAGTAATGAGGAATACATGCTTCCTGACTCATGGCCAGTGCTTTATTAAGCAAAGTCCAATTAAGTCTTTCTGTGTGTCCATTTTGTTGGTGCACATGTGGGGCACTTGTTTGATGGTTGATGCCATTGCAATACAAATAAGAAAGGAAATCCTGAGAGACAAATTCCCCCCCTTGATTGGTACAGAGAATAATAATAGAACCCCCATAAAGCTTCTCTATGCCCTGAGCAAAAGTCTCTGAAGGCCTGGAGAGCATCTGATTTACTACAGAGTAAAACTACCCATGCATAGAAAAAAAAGTCATCCAAAAAGATAATTGCCCATTTGTAATGGTGGTATGATAATATTGGGAATTCTAGAAGATCTGAATGGATCAATTCTAAGAATTTTGATGCTTGCTTTGGAGAATCCTTAAAAGTACCACAGTGCTGCTTACCAAGAGTGCAGCCAGAACAAATTAGATCCTTGACATCAAATGGAGTTAACCCATTCAAGTATTCTTTGGCATTTTTCATTATGTTGTTAGATGGATAGCCAAATCACCAATGCCATGTTTTGAATGAAACTGATATCATAGAAGCAGGGATTGCATGTGGGATCTGCCTGGTTCTGATCCAGAAGATTGTTTCTCCTGGCACCTTAAGTGTGGCCTGGAGAACAATGATGTCTCTTTTATCATGAAATTGGAAGTATTCTTTTGTGGTCTCTAGTTTCAATCCATCATGCAAAAATGCATCCATGGAGAAAAGTTGGGGAAAATCCCAGGACAGTAATGAACCAGAGACAAACAGAGCATTACATTATGTTCTTTTTTAGTGACAGAATCTGTCACCTTGTGCATCAAGACTATCTTTCCAATGCCTAGAATTTTTAGAGGTACCTTGGAGTTGGCAGTTTTGACACTACCAAAGTCACCTTTTACTAGTTCATGGAAGTCACCTTCATCAAAAGTAAAATGATGACTGGTGCCAGAGTCTAGAATCCAGTTGGCCTGTGCATCTTGTGTTGTAGCATGTGCCAATTCTTTTCCCTTACATAAGATATATTGTGCCTTATCACAATTCTTTCTGCAAGTGTGAGCAAAGATGTTTTTATTTGTGATTACATAATTGCTACTATTTACAGTCTAAGTGCCTACATGGGTGCTGGTTTGGTGGATGGGAAGTGCTGTGGTGGATGCACCCAAAAGTCCAGATTGAACTGAGGACTGGAGCAAGTTAGTATGAGCACTAATAGAGTGGCTAGATATGTACACATATGTATTGTTGTCTTCTTCCATCTCTTCTAATTCCAATATGTCCTCATCTGCATATATCTTGATTAACTCCTCCTTCATTGTAATTTCCTCAACTTCTACTGTATCAGGTCAGGAAGTGGGCCACCCTGGGTAGTGGGCCACTTTGCATTTTCTGAGCCATATATAATATTAAAATAAAATAATTTTAGATAAATGATATGAGCTATATCTAGTGTTGCTTGATACCAAATTTTGGCTGTCCAGGGTGAAAACTCAGTGAGTAATCAGTGTCTGATTGATGCCAAATCAGCAATATGTCCAATTTGGTAAGATCATCCCAATGACCAAATGCAGTAGTGCTGCCACAAGGAGCACATTTCTAAATCCATTTGCTCAAAACTTGATGGTCATGTTTCCTCCACCCAGTAGTTCCCTTCCCTTGCTATTTACTATAAACAGCTGCACATCTGTAGGCCATAATTATTTAAACAATCATTTTAAAATTGCTTTCTTTGCATTTTGGATAGGCTGTAATCATTGGCATCTGTAGGTTTCAGATAATGAGGTATGCCCAGTATCTGCTAGAATTAGTGTCATACAAACCTGTTCCTTCATTAACAGGGTCAACAGTATTTTTAATGAATTTATTTGTGCCTTGTTGCACACCTCTATATCTGTATATGTGTTTTTGACACATTACCCTTCAGGAATTTTCCTGAGCTAACAGGGTGAATGAACATGAATGATTTAGTGTAGATGTGTGATTTAAGGGTTTCTCTTCATATTTTAAACAATACTTATGTCTCTCAGTTCACACAATAATATATTAATACAACTTCAATCTACCTATCTACCACTAGTGGAGGACACAGGTAAACCCTGGGTATTTCTACCCTTACCTGTATCCATACCCACACTTTACCCATACTCCATATTAGGAGGGTACAAGTTTCCATGGATTTGGTATGGATACAGGTATGGGTATTTAATACTTGAGCCAGGGTTAGAGTATTTTGGTAACTTGAATAGATCATGCTGATGGTTATCTGTGAATTGCAAAGCAACTGCCAAACGCATTGACACATGGGTGAGCTTGTTAAATAGCAATTGCTAAGGCCTTTCCAATGTGTGTATGCATGTTCCGAGGTGTCTCAAAATGGCCTTGCAATAGATAAAATTGTATTGAGGGAATAAAGAGTAAGAGTAAGAGCAAAACACACAACATGCTGGAACAATAAATACACACAGTAGTGCATTTGAAAGGCATTAATTAGGGCTATCAAATGGTGAAAACAATTTACAAATCAGTGCAGTGGTTCCCAATGTACAAGTATATCTCTCACAGTGACTCCCAATCCAGAGTAGATTTACCCTATGGATGGGAATTGTACATGGAGGACAGCAGAATGAGGATGCAGGATGGGGGCAGCAATTTATCATGGGTTGGCAAAGGGCTTTGGGGCATGCCATCTGGGATATGAGGCCATTGTGGCTATTGTAGCAGGGGCTTTCAAAAATACTGTGACTAACTACAACATGTCTAAGTATGATATATCTACACCACAAAAATGGTGGTGGTTCTGTGGAGAATGAGAAGGCATGAGAATTAGACAGACAGACCTTGATACAGGTTGTAACCCCAACTGGTTTGCTGGGTATACAAGTAGCTTCAGGGATGCTAGAGTTTATTGCATGGCCACTGGACAGGCACGTAACCAGTTCTCACACCTGGCCCAGATCACTGACCCTACCCATTTTGGTAGTCACCCCACAAAAATATTCATAGCACAGCAATGGCTTCATCTAAAATTATGATACTTGTATATTATCTTCTTAGAATAGTTGTTTGCAGTCCTAGCTAAAAAGATATGCCAAGGTCATCTCTCAGCCAATATAAAATGTGATGTTTTCTTAGGTGGCCCACTTCATACTCTGATATAGTATTGGAGCTTGGATCTGGAAAGTTGAGACCTTGCACAGGTTTTTGCAGCCAAATAGGTGCTAGGGGTAGTGGAGGTTGAAGAGTGGGGACAAGGATTGGTAGTGGAGCACAAAGCAGCTCCATCACCACTAGAATGAGTAAAGCAAATGTCAAGAAGATGGCAAGGAGGAGTATCCATTCCACAGAAGTCATAGATGTGGTCCACTAATGAGTGGGTAGTAGGGGTAGAGGTGGAGGTAGTGGAGCAATGGCAGATGGAGAAGGGAAGAAGTTGCATTATGTAGCGCATTATCTGTGGCTATTTTATTTGTGGCCTTCTTTTCCCCATGGTTACCACACTTTCTCCTTGGCTGAGAACCATTATTTTGGGCCTGCTGGGCCAGTTGCTCCTTATCTGCAGCAGGCTTCTTTTGGTTAGTCTATTTTGGGTTAGGACCCTTTTTGTGGACACCGGAGGAGTACACAGGATTGGCTGTCAGATTTTGCTGATGGTTCCATTCATTGAGGATCTGTCCTTTGATCCCACTAAAGGTAAAACCATCCAACTTAGTGGAGGCCAAGATCAAGGACTGGAGATTGTCCCATGGAATTGCATGAAGCAGGGTCATAGCCTGCAGGAGATTGGGGACCTTTACATTAACACTAGCCAAGCACTGAAAGGTATTGGCTAATTTGCCAATCTCCTCTGATAGATCACTCAAACCCCTGATTTGGAAGGTAAGTGTTTTGTGATATAGCACAAATGCTTGTGCTGGACCAGCTTTGCCATAAGTGGTTTTGAGCACTTTCCAGTGCTGAGCAGAGGTGGTCTCAGGTCTGGAAACAACTGAGAGGAATTTGGCAGTTTGCAGAATAATTGTGCCCAGTGTCTGTTGGTTGGTTCTTCCCCAACAAACCAGTCTTGTGCCCTTGTGGCTTCCCATTTCAATGGCACGATCACATACTGTGGTCCTGCTCTCTTTTCATCCACCACTGGTCCTGGACTCAGGACAGCAGTTCCAACTTCTACACAGACATTGATGGTCTGATACTCTTTCTCCAGGACAATCCCCTGGCATTCTCATTCCCCCTGGACCCTGGTGGAGGTGCTGCCAACACTCTTCCCATTCCATCTAGCCTGCCTGCTGGTATGTATCTACATTTCTCTTCTCTTGCTAGCTTTACTGCTTGCTAGTCCATCACTCTTCACAGGTACTTGACATCCTCACTCAATACATCAGACAATGTTGGGCCCCTTTGGGGCCTATCTGTAGAATTCTTGTAATCTATTGTAGCTACTTCTCCTGTAGTAGATAGCTGCCACAGACTGCTACCACACACCACATTATAAATTGTTGATTAAAAAACAAAAAAAAAAGTGCCTATTGGTTGTTCAACAACCAATCTCCTTAGATCAGTCAATAAGAATGGCAGCTGGAGCAGGAGTAGAGCCTTTGGCAGTACTCAGGCCAGCTACTTGAGGACCTTCTATGGTCTTATCAAGTAGCATAGGGATGGTCCCATTGACATATCCCCAAATTCCAGCCATTTAAAAGAAGGCCTGCATTTTGTGGGCCCATTCCACATAGTTGGTGGTACTGGAAAGCATAGGGACAGTGGCAAGAATGGAGTTAGACATATTTAATTGATAAGATCTGTTATTGGCTCAATCAGCATCTTGTGAGACATTGCTCAAACAAGGGGAGAGCCAGATTGGGAAAAGATCTGGTTAGAACATGATAGGAGTTCCTTGAGAACTTTATGTTATCATTAGGTTTCCACTTTCACTAGGAGAAGCAGCCATCTAGGTGCTAGCATCCTAAATGTAGCAAGCAGGGCCCATAACCTGTTGAAAATATATGCAACACCTATGCAGTAATGCAAAGTGGAAACTACAACATGAGGCTCTTACCTTGGTTTGTGAGGCAGTAGCTACTAGCTAAGTAAGTCATAGAATGGTGTAAAACAACTTGTATTTTCTATGTGCTAGAAAGCTACTTTATATACTGTGAACTAATGCTATGGATTGTTCTAGGGTTTTCTAGACACATGTATAAAGCATTTATAATGCATGTTAATGCATCATAATAAGTCATTAAAGCTCAACTTAATTAAGGAGCTGTTACATGTTGTAGACCATATGATAATGGTCATATTAGTGAGTGCTTATTCAGTGCATCATGTTGATGATGTAATGAGCACTTTTCAACAGTAGAGGTAGAGCAACACCCAACAGAGTAAAGCAAAGATGTGGCCCACAGCCCCAGCAAGCAAGACCTGCAAGATTACAAAGCATCCAATGCTGGAAAGGGGAATGCAGTAACACTCTTAGTAGGGTCAAGCAGACCTATACCCATGAAACTCAATGCATGCAAAAGTGTTGGAGGCTCAGGGAGAGTACCCAGTAGGGCCCAAGCCTGGCATATTGATTATCAAAGGCCCAAAAAAAGGATAGAACACCAGGGGTAGACCATGGGAAACCCAGAGCACTGGTAGGTCTGAATATAAGACAAAGGGGATAAGCCAGGTCCAGACAAGAGAACATTGAAGTGGGAGAAGGGTAAAACTGAGGTGGATTGCACATGTCATGAGACTCCTGAGATGGGGAAGGATACCCCTAGGCTCTCCAATGGCTCAAATTGGCATATACTGCTGACTGACAGGAGATCCTTCCATGAGCATGGGTGGGTACCAATCAAGCAGAACAAGGAGAGAACACCTCTATAAGAACAGGTGAGAAAATCAACTTTTCAGGGTAAGGAAAATCTCTCAGTGTGCACAATTCATGAAAAGCATGTTGGAAAGGGGGAATGCTCCTAAATGGGCACAGCCTGAAATGTTTTAGGCAAGTGAAGATACCTCTCACCTGAGAGAGACCAGTGAAGTGAGCCAAGGCAGGACACATCAGGGTGGAGTGAGAAAAAGGCACCTCTAATGCACCTAAGGAGGTGTGTGAAGAGAAAAAAGGGAATACCTTTGATGCATTCAAGGAAAGGCCCATCAAGCAAAGTGAGGGCAAATACCTCTAGCATGCTTGAATGGGAGTATAATAGGATGAGTGAGAGATACTCTACAAAGCCAATTAAACCAAAGTGGGAAAAAGTGCCCTTAATGCACCTAAGGAGTGTGGCAAGCCTCAACATTCTCAAGAATGCAGCAGAGCTCAAGAAATTGCCCCAAAGCATCCCAAGGAAGGGCATAGCAGAGTACAGGGAACCCATAATGTACTCAAGCCCAATGAAATAAATGGGGAGAGAGGCTCCCACGTGCTTAGAATGGAGTGTGAGAGGAACAGGAGAGCCTTCCCTTCTTAACCTTGTACCACCACCACTGATTTTCGAGTTAGTCTCTGGCTGGTCTGAAGTGTTGTAGTTAGGTATCTAGCTTGATTACTAGCTCTACTGCATCAATGCCACCAAAACCCAGTACATGCACAGCTTCTGAATGGTTGCCAGCCATGGCATGTTTTTTCACTCTGGGAAGCTTTGGTATGTCCTCACCCCCTTCCCCCTCTCTGGCCCCAGCCCCTGCTGACTCTGTCGACACAGCTCTGGCCAATGTTGCCACAAAGCATTTATGCTTTGAGGCTTCACTGGCCCTCTCATATGGGTCCACACCCTCCCCCCTCTCTGAGGATGCCATTGCTGCTGCAGTGGCCTCTTTTGATGCTCTCAATGCCCAGCACTCCCCTTCTGCCCCTGTCCAGCAGGACCCTGCTCTGGACTATGGCTCCTGGCCAGTCAAAACTGCTCTTCCCTGCTTGGGTTCCCTACTTGCCTCTGTGCCTGTGGACTCTACAGCTGCCCTTGCTCTCATTGAGGGCTCCTACTGCCTCTTGGATGCTATTTTAGTGTCCAAATGGTCCAACATCCAGGTATCTTCACAAGGCCAACAGATCTCTTTCAAGGAGTACTTTTGTCACTACATGGCACACTGGGCCCCCTCCCCCCCTCCCCAACATATGGATGCCACATGCCCGTTCTGTGGAACAGCTGAGGTAAGTGGTTCCACTGCTAACACTAACATTGCCCCTGCTGGGCCAGCTTCAGAACCAGTCACACAGGAGTCTACTGCTGTGAGGCCGGCTCCAGTTGCTGGTGCTACCACTGCAATTCCCCCTCCCCCTTGCCCTGTGTGCTCTCCCAGGCACCCTCAGTTTGTTCCACCCGGCATGGCCCCTCCCCCCCCCCTTTCCTATGCCAGTACCCTCAAGGCAGCGCCCATCTTGGTCCATGTGGCCAAGGCATTCCCCTCCCTTCCCACGGACTGTGTCATTACTGTCCAAAAGACTGTTCTTGGTGCTCCAGCTTCCAAAGCCAAGTGCACATGCACAGTTGCTGGCCCCTCAAGGCGCCAGATTCTAGTCCCTGGCTCTGACGCCCTGTCCAAGGTGTCCCTGCCCTATATCACTCATGTCATCAACTCAGCATTATTGGCCTCAGGCTCTGCACCCTTCCTCTGGGGGCTTGTCCCTCTCCACCTCAGCTATTGCATTGGCTTCTGATTTAACAGCTAGTTGGTACCACCCTTGGCAAGGACCTCAAGGTCTCTCCAGTCCCTGTCTCCCTCCCCACATTGCACTCCTATCTGAAGCTAGTCAATGTTCCCCTCTTCCAACCTGGCACTGCTGACTGGGTTACCTCAGCTGAGGTTGCACAGGCCCTTAGCCAGTCCCCCCTCACACTCTTCCTCCCCCTTGCTAGCCCTTCCCAAGTGGTCTGCAACTCTGCAAAGTCAACCACCACCACTGCATGGTTTGACATTCATGACTCACAGTCCAGCTCCCATGCCAAAATGGTGACTGGACACTTTGTTTCTCTTGCTGGCACTGTCTGCTTTATCTGGACTGCCCACACCAATCCCAGCACCCCCCACTGCTCTTGTTGCTAGGCAATGGGGCCATACCATCCACTCCTGCCATGTGTGTTCTGTGTGTTGCCCTATCTGCTCCAAACCTCACTCCAAGGCCAAGCACCAGTCCTCCACCAGCTGTTGCAAAGGCCACCCCAAGGCCAAACCCCCTGTCCCTGCCACTCCTGCTGGCACCCCCTGCCCCTACATGGGCAAGTGCGTCAACTGCAGTAAATCCCATGCTGCCAATAGCATTAAGTGCCCTTTCTGGTGCCATTGCTTCCAACCAGACTGGATCAAGGCCCACTACCTGGCCAATGGTCACACTGCAAACTCTGGTTGCAAGACCAGCGTTAGTTCCTCTGCCCACAAGAACAAGACCTTGGGGTCTCACACCTCAACATCAGTCTCTTCTTAGTAGGTTTTCTTGTTTCATTTTACATACTCTCTGGTTTGGGCTCTTTTTCCTTCTCCCCAGGGCCTCTTGCCTGGCACTTCATCCCACCACCTTATGGGCATTTTCCACTACTCTTCTGTGCCTTTTGGACAGGGCTCAGGTGTCTAGGCTCATGCCTGGCCTGGTCCCTGGCTATTCTTGCTTAGTTTACACAGTCACTTGATAGCCCCACTCAGTACAACAATGGCTGTTGGGACCCCTTCAGGGTCCCTCTGTGAACTTTGGTTTATTTAAGGTAGTTGCCTGTTCTGTGTAGATACAGCTGCCCCGGACTGCTACCACACACCAGGTAATAAATTGTTGATTATAAAAAAAAAAAAAAAAAAAGAGAGGACAGGAGAGAACCCCTTCCGTGCTCCCAGGATGTTGATAAACTGAAGAAATGTCATTACCATATCCTCAGTGTACACAAGAGGGAGCATAATGAGGCAAGGAGGAATGCCCCCAGCATATCAGAAAGAATGCAACAAAGTAAGGGGAAATGCCCTCAACGTGTTCAAGGAAAAGCGTGGCAATACGGGGAGAACGCCTCCGACGTGTTCAATGGGAGCACACAAAGATGAATGCAAACGCCCTCAAAATGCCCAAGGAAACCGCGCAAACGTGAAGGGGAATGCTCTTAATCCGCCCAGGGAGGGGTGCAACTGCCAACAAGACGAGGAGAAAAAAATAAATTATTGACGTGTTTAGCGGGAGTGTACAAAGCTAAAAGGAGACCACCCTGGACATATTCAAGGAGTAGGTAAGGACAAGAGGCAAAATATCCGGCGTACCCAGAGGAGCATCCAAGAACAAAAGGGGAGAGCATCCAATATGCTCAGGGGAGAAGGTGTACAAGAATGAAGGTGGGACACCTCCGATGTGCTCAAAGGAGCCTGTAAAAATGAAGGGGAACGCCCTTGGTCCACTCAAGGGAGGCACACAAAGGCGCAGGAGAGGGCCTTCAACGTGCCCAAGGGTAGCACGTAACAAGGAAGGGAACGCCTTCAATGTGCTCAAGGAAGAGCATATGAAATCGGGAGAAACAGAATTGAGCCAAGGTAGGGAGTGCTACCACCAGCCCGAGCACCCGGAATCCGAAACCGCTATTCGAGCCGTATAATCCCTAGGACTTGAGCAATCATCGAGCACGCCGACTAGAAGCATATGAACAGACATCTGTATGTCCGATATCAAAGCCTGGCCCACCATGAAGCTAAAGCCCTGTAACCAGTGATATAATCTCGAAGACGATGTCGAGCTCAGTCCACATCCAAGCATCCGAGTACAGATCCCCCACTGCCATAACCTGGCCGCGAGGCAGCCCCGAAACAAGCGGTGACATCGTGAAGTCGAAAACGCGTGCCACAAGCACGCATGCAAACGTGCGCGCCCAACGCGCTCTACAAAGGGTGGCGAATGACAATATACGACAGAGTCGAGAATCGAAGAGAACGAAAAAATTGCAAGGGCTGCACTTCCAGGCTTGCATAGCCCAAGCAAAAGGAATGATAGAGCACTTGTCATCACTCGTAGAAGGCTCAATGTTAGTTTGTACATGTATAGAACCAAAGTGCTAGGCTGTTATCTCCAAGTTTCCTCATCTCCCATTAGTTTCCCGTAGTCAGACTCACATACGACACATATACATTTGTACTGCTTGTACCGATCGTCTGCAATGACAAAAATTAGAGCTGGGAGAGCGGAAGCTACCTACTAGATCTGAATGAATGCGTCAGGCCCCAGCTATATTGGACCTTTGTGTGGACCAATGTAAGGATACTTGTATACACGAGTATCCTTCACTGAGAGCTTTCAGGGGGCGAGAAGGTAACGAGCACAAGGGATGTATTGTAGAAGGTAGGAGATGAGCGTGAAAGGGGGGAAATTGAAGATAAGATGCAAAGGCCCCTTTGCTCAGTATATAAACTAGATCAGTAGTCACGTCTTCATCTACATCCAAAACCTACGATTATTTGTGGAATCATTCCCAAAGTGCCGTTCCTCTGCTGGTGGTGGTTGTGCTGTTGCTAGTTCTACAACCGGTTCTATCATTTCTGGCGCTGCCGGTCCTGCCCCTTCTCCTCCTCCTGGTCCTGCCCCTTGCCCTGCCGGTCCTGCCCCCCCTCCTCTTCCTCCTCCCCATCGGAATATCGGTCTCCCGACCCAGTGTTCCCCGCCACCTCGATAGATATCCGGCCTTGCTCTCAATATCGGGACTGGCAACTTAGGGGCTGGGCGGCGTCGGAAACCCAATTGATATTTTCCTTTTTGTACCCAGATCAGAAAAACTGGTAGAACGAGAAGCGGCTGAGAAGTATAAAGAACTGTTAAGGCTCTCTGATCAGCAGCCCATAAGTCCCTAGTGTGAGAATAGACGCACGAATGGGACCAACGCCAACCCCCGCAATCGAAGCACCCGGCGTATGACGATTCAACTCGTTAAAGGACGAGGTTGCTAAACGAAACCACATTTGGATGACGACGGTGGTGATTATGCCTGTTAGCCGCAGCTTTAGGATTTTGGATACGACTAGTTAAAGATCTGATACGCACAAATAGCCGACCCTAACAGAACAGAAGCCATGGATAAGGCCTTTAAAAGGGGTCTAGGTTCGGAAAAGAACCACGAAAGGACCACAAGCCATGGGGGAACGATAAAAATCACAGCGGCGATGGCTGCCCCTCCCAGTTTACCGGCGGGTGGCTTCAAGATTGCAGGATAAGTGTATGTGGTGTTTTTCAGCATATCGAAATAGCCTTTCTATATGTTTAGTATATGCACGCCTTTCTGTTACAGAGTGCTCACTGGACTGAGAGCTTAGTGCTATCCGACTGCAGCTCCAGTCGCTCTGCGGCGGACGCCAACATGTGTCTGCGGATTTTCTGAGTATGTGATGCAGAGGAATGGGAGTATACTCACGAAAAACACCCATTGAGAGACCCGTCATGTTATTGCCCGGAGGGAGCAACATCCATGTTATACCTGTAGGGTTGCCTTGATATGGAAATAACAGGCTCAGGAAGAACAGTGTAATCCCAGCGAACGAGGCAAATTGGAATGATGACTGATATCCACTTCCTGCGTAAAGTGCCTCGTGCAGCTTTCGCTGGGTCTGGCCATGGATTTTCTGGTGGGCCCGGGTGGTCCATTGGAACTGCTCAGTTCGAACGGCGGGTGCGTATATGAGTCGGCGTTCCAGCCGCGAACTCGTGAAGAGGAGGATAAAGGCTTGCCCAGCAGCCAAGAGAGTGAAGGGAAAGGAAGGGGGATAGCGTGAAAAAGTCTGGGAGTGTTTTGCTTCAAATATCCTCGCTATCTTATTCAAAACTAGTGTATCACATCCGCTGTGCCACCGCTTATTGTTCCCTGAACTGTTGTTACCCGTACAGAAAACAAGTGATGTGGGTCCAGCGGGTCCGTCTGAACAGGAGGATGATGTACTACTATCTAGATTAATCTAAACACAATAATTATTGTTCATCCTTATGCACGAGTTAGGCACCAGCGTAGCTCGCCTATTACTCTCTTCGCCTCCCTCTCTAGTGTCTGGCTCGAGTCCGACCCTCGCTCTCAGCTTAAATTCCCGCCTTCCGCTCCCCTGATTAGATATATGTTTCATATATATTATCCCCTATTTCAGACCGTCTGGTCACCAAGAGTCTTAGTTACCCTACTTGGAATGCTCTCTAACATCTACACAGTATCGCTATTGTGTTGTGGTCGCGCAGTGAGCCGATTGGTGAGCGCGTGGGGTGACTCGTCTGCGTTCCCCTCTCGGCCTCAGCACCTGGCGTTTCAAGTCCTCTTCGAGGCTCGAACCCACCACTCCCGCACTCTATGCGCGATCACTCACACATCTGACCACACATCCCTACCGTCACCACCGGCACGAGAGATGTCTGTGGCACAAGGATCAATTATCATGACATTAAAACTTATTCGGCGAAGGTACATCATAATCCATCTCAATTTATTCATTACTCATGTAATCAAATCCGGGTCGACAATTCAACTTCAATTACCGCGCGGGGATTCGGAATACAAATCTGAGCTAATCTCTTCTCAAGGGGCGAGCTTGGGATACTACACGACGCCTTTAGGAATACCTTTAGCAAAACATATATCCGAGTAGTACTACTAGGCTTCTGGAATGTCGTAAGGGCGCTCGGATGTGTCAGAAATCCTGTGTAACACCGTCAGACGATATTCATCATATGCGCAGGGCTAAAGTAATCATGGGAAAATAAAAATGTCATGGTCATCATATTCTTCTACGCAAAGATAAGGAGCCGGTGAGTCGTTTCAAGAAAACTTGAGTTTTAATGGGACGAGACTGGGGAGGGTAGGGGTTGAGGCCGGTCAGGGTGTCTCAAACCCATTTACCGCCCGGACGCAAGTCTGTCCACAATTGGCACCGCCTGGGCCATATCAGATTTATGTTGACGCGGATCCGAATCAGTCCTCGCCTTACGGCAAAATGTCCTATGAGATCATGATAGTTGTTATGCACCATGTATGGAGACAATAGCTTTGTTTATCATAGCGCCGCCGACTCAGTTTACTGTTATTGGCAATGCACAGTTGAGGCACACACAGAAATTTGATCACATCACGATTGCGGACAACGCTACACTTGTGTGACTGTTAGCGGGCTGTAATAATGGGTCCAAAAAAAAACGGAAAAATAGATCATCATCCTGATCAAGCTCGAGTATTTTTGGAAGGAGATGGGGTACAAGTATGATCATACCGGCTGCTGCTTAGGCTCGCGACCAGCCACTTCGACTTGAACTCCGACTGCTTATACATCCTTCGTTCACATACTCGCGTTTTCAAGTCCGCCTTTCCTTATTAAGTAATTGGGCACATTGGTATCAGTAATGCTTTGATTAAGTTCGCATCGTAAGGGGTTTGAAAAAGCGAGCCAAATTCGCAGGCCGACTGTCTCGCGAGTCTTTCTGCTGCTCTCCGTGCACCACCGGGTCTGTTTTCACGAATATCTCCACTCTCATCCACGATTATACCGGAATAGTACCATGTCGAAATAGGAAATGCGATCAAACTGTTAACCGCCTTTGGCTAAATTACGTCATGGACATCAATGGCCTAACTCAAGGTGAGGAAGGCAGTTCTTCATTTAGGGTATAAAATGGCGAGGAACTGTCCAACCCTCTGGGCTACACAACCGTATAAATTAAGCCTAGACTTGTGAAACTGTTCACATTGGAATACCTGTGTTTGATGCCATGTTCTGGGCAAACCTCACATAGATTAGATGGAGGAAGGGTGATGGATGTACATATGTACAAGTGCCTTTCGGGCCAGTAACACAAGAGGCGGAAATCATTGTGCAACAGAGTGGGCCTCATCAAGAATAAATGGTACAAAGGTTGGGTACAAGGATATAAAATGAGATACTCGTGTCATAGATACGTTCAAGGGATTTCAGCCAGGTAAAGATTGCCTGGCGGCGGTGTGTGGCGGGAGGAGAGAGGGCTCGATTGGAGAGTCTCAGAATCTCACGGACAACGAGACTGAGTGGAACAATAGCGGCTTGGATACTAGCGTTTTTACGCCTCCATTACAGCCCTTATGGCATCTGTAGCATGGACGTCCAATGTCGTCTGCTCGCATCTGCATGCACAATCTCTGTGATGCCTGGCGTATAGCTGGAGTTTCAGTTTTTTAACTTGTTCTTCCAGGCCCTTGATCTTGTCAGCACTATCGTCGCTTGTTTTTTTGTCTTTGTGTTTCATGTCCTGTACCGTTTCACTCCAGCGGTACAGCCAATATACAATCGCAGGGAGCATAAACCCTACTGCTGTCCAAGCCACTGTCGTAAAGCGTCAATACTCCTCTAGTTTCTGCCACCACGAGTTTTAAAGAATAGGCGTACAGGGAAAGCCTTGACCAGGGTATAAGCCAAGTGGGGGCGACCTAGTTTTTTGGAGGGCATCTCGAACGAGACCCGCTGACTTTGCAAACCAATAGTAGGTGGTGATAACGACGACGAAGACTCCCAAGCAACAAGTTAGGGCTAGTAAATGTAAAAGCAGACTAAATTCATTGACGTACAGATGAAGAATGCAAGTAGGGAGAAACAAGAGAATGCCTTGTATATCGGAACTGATTTCAAAGGTTCTCTTATGTCCGTTCCAATAGCCATCATGAGGAGCAAGTTCAGGGCCAAGGCAATTGAGGTGAATGCGATCGCTGGTGGGGGAGAGAAGCTTAACGCATCGGGTATTGTTGTGTTGACAGGTGCCATTACAGAAGTGTCTTTTGTATAATCAGCGTGCTGCATTTCATTCGCTTGGTCAAGGAGGGAAAAAAAAAAGCTTACTGTAGATACCAACTGGCATACACGCTGAAGGCCAAGGGGAGGTATTATTTTCGAGTGAACAGGTCCCTGGTATTGAGTTGACATAAGTGTCCCTTTGTGCGAGCTTAAATGTATTACTTACTAGTAAGTCCCATAAATAACGCCGGTCCCAGGCCCGCTGGGTTTGGATCCAACCGTACGATCTCATAGAAGGCGGGGCCCTTGTCTGGAGAGCTCACGAGGAGAATGAATTGAAAGATGACTGCAACAAAGGTGAGAAGCCCTGTGGCAACGCCGAACCACCCCGACGAATCTAGGGCCATGGTGACCTAGGAGGGGGGAAAAGTGGGAAGGGGGAAGGATGACGGATGACGGCTACGAGAAAGAGGTGCGGGAGATGTCAGCACGCCCCAGGCGTGAGGGTGAAAGGAGGGGGGGGAGGGGGAGGGGGGGGGAGCAAGGAGAACAGTCGCGGACAAGATGTAATTGAGCCAGTGGGGCTGGGACGGTTTATTTGGAATCGATTTCTCTCACTAACAACTAAAGCTGAATGCTGAAACACTATTATCTTATTATTGTTGCCCCTTGAGGACTCATCTCAACGCTGATCACTTATCCGATACTAGTCCAAAAGAGAAAATTGCCCACCTGGGGTTATTGATTTGGGGTAATTGTCAATGGCCCCACAATAATTTGAGTAGAAAATGGAGGCGCTTGCTTTCAAAAAAGTTGTGGTATGTTATATTGTCCGTCCAATTATTGACGAGGAAGGAGGGTTGGGAAGTATGTAATACGCGGAGGGAGGGTACAAATCTGCATGCAGCACGCCAAAGGCGGGGCCGATGGGGTGAAGCCCACATAGAACGAACACAGCCTAATGTTAATGAAATAGCAAATCCAAAAGAAATTGTGTGAGGGGGTGGGGGGGAGTCAGACGAAAAACTGGGTGCTTAAAAAAAAAAGCCAGAAAGATTATCGATGTCAGTGAGAATTTGAAAAAGAGTTTTCAATCAGAACTACGTACTGAATCCGACTAGCGGCGTGCACCTCCATTTCCTCCATTTTATACGAATTTAGCTCCTCCTTGATTCTCTGCGCCAGAGCCGGTGTTAGCCGGCTCCACGTGGCAGGCTCACTCCTGCGATCATAAACAGATGAAGCAAACGTGTCATAAACAGACAAGCTATTCGCAAATGCCAGCTTTTTGATGGGTGCAGTTGCCGATCTGTGTGTCAGTGTTGGGGCAGAGGACGGTATCATCGACAAAGCAGGTGCGGAAGAGTTCAGGGAAGGGTGTTGGAATATCGAGCTCGGTCGCTCTGAAAGATGGGAAGAATGGGAATGGGAAGGGGTATCGGAGAGGTCTTTTGTATTAAAAGTAGAAGTAATGGGGGAAGAAGACTCGAATTGAAGGGGGGGAATCGAGGGTGCCAGTGAAGAGTGATTGCCGTGAGATGAGGAGTGCGAATTGTGTCGATGAAGGCCATCGATGTGATCGGGGTCTGGCGAAGGGATACGAGCCAGAGGTCCAAGTTCTGCTTGGCCGGGATGTGAGTTGTACGAGTTGGAACGTGTACGCATGGGGAGCGTTTGATCAGCGAGATGTTGTGATTGGTCGTACGAACCAGCATCTGATGAAAAGAAAGTTAGGGGAGTGTCGGAGAGGGTGATGGAAAAAAAAAAAAGGACGCACTTTTAAGGATGCCCTTCATCGGGCTCTTTGTTCTCTCTACACTCCGTCGGACGTCCGTCGCCCATGGTTCCACTTCGTCATTGTCAGTCGTCGGTGATTGACGTCCTCCCCATTCCTACACGAATAGTAACATCCTCATCGTTCTCGGACAGATTCCAGTCCTCATCGTCGTCCCAACCGTCTGCAGTTATACGACCCATGTTGAGGAATGTACCCCCCATCATCGCTGCCCTCGTCATCATCCTCAACGAGTATCCTTGTCCCGTCCTCACCCACCCTTACATCTCCAGACCGCTTGACCGGTGACGCAGAACCCGCCCGGGTAGTCGTGTTTTTGTCCCATGCAGGAACACCACCGCTACTAGGTCCACCGTTGACGTTAGCGGAGGGGGTATTGGTAGCAACGGCAGCAGCAGCAGTAGCGGCGGCGGCGGCGGCGACTTGTGCTTCTTGCTGAGCCTTGGCCCTGGCCGCAGCCTCGGCATTACTCTTAAGAGTATGTTGCCGAGCCAATTTGGCAGCAGGACTGAGTCCATTCATATCCGTACCCACACTCCAATCGCTACTACGCTCCAGCTCAGCAGTGACATGAGACACACTAGCCTCAAGCGCCTCCGTTTTCGCCCCCTTCTTGTCCTTTTTCTTGGACTTGTCGCCATCCTTGTTCTTATCTTTGAAGATGGACGTAATACCAGCCAGCGAGTTCCTCCTAACCACCAATTTACTCATCGACCCAAGTTTTCGAATCATGACACTGGCACTGCTAACGGTCGACGATAGGGATATGTTATCGGTACTGGCGTTGAGCCTTGAGTTGAACAACGACGCAGCGCGGCTCTTCTTCTTTGTCTGCACCGTAGCCGCAGACTGTGTGTCGTCCAGTTTACCACTATCAGGACTGCGAATGCTACCTGATGTTTCCGGACGGGCGACGGATGAGTTGATCGTCAGAGATTCCTTGCCTTTGGCCTTGGCCGAGGAGTGGTATGTAGATGCCTTGATAGACTCGTCGTCGTCGTCGTCATTATTGTTGGTATCGTTGTCGTTAGCTTCCTCCTCTTTGAGGGTATTAAAGGAAAGAGCACGACGAAGTCTACCCTTTAGTCCCCCACTCCTTAGACCAGATGGGGGTTTTGAGGGTTCCATCATGGCGGCCAAGTCGCTATCATCACGCGACATGCGCTTTTCGGAAGCGGTAAAGGTACCCTGAGAAAGCGGGGAGGGACGTGCAAGACGGGGGGCATTAGAGGAAGAGGATGGGGAGGCGTGGGATGAAGATGTAGAAGTAGAGGTTGTTGGGGTTGATTGAGATAACATGGAAGGCCGTGAAGAAGCTGAGCCAGCAGTGGTAGATGATGACGAGGACCCATTGCGATTGTGCGGCACGCGGGTTGTGTTGGCCTTGGAAGATGCAGAAGAAGAAGAGGCAGCAGGAGAAGGCGAGCTTCGGGCTGAGCCTGAAGCGGATGGGTTCGGGGAAGCGTTGTTCCGGCTGCGAGAAATAGAACTGGCCGACGGCACATTATGGCCGCTGTGAGCGCTTTGATTACTGTTAGTGCGCTGCCTCTGGCTGCTGGAGGAATTAATGGAGGACGTTGAGCCAGAAGCTTCCGGTCGCGCATAAGGGGGCTGCGGAATGTGACCAATGCCGGTTCGCCAATCACTGTTGTTGTCCTGGGTGTGTGAACCATGTCGATTGGGCCGTCGATAAGGGTGGAAGCCGGTGTACTGGCTATTTTGCGGGCCTTGCTGATCGCCTCCGCCAGCGCGTTGTGCGTGTGGGGGAGGGGTACCGCTAGGGAATGGATTAAAGGGAGGAGGGGTAGAGTTGGGAGAAAAGTAATCGTTAGACACTGAGGGGTTTGAAGAGGTACGCTGGGTAGCAGCAGCGGCGACAGCGGCCATTTGAGCAAAGCCGTGCTGCGCATTGAACATCATCTGCTGATAGGCCCATTGTGCGAGCTGAGCATTTGCAGGATCAAAATAGGCAGCAGCAGCAGCAGCTTGGGGAGGATAGGGCTGAGGAGATTGTTGTTGTTGCTGAGGTTGAGATTGTTGTTGCTGCTGCTGCTGGCTTTGATAGAAGGAAGGGTAGAAAGGGGCGGCAGCTATGGAGGGTGTCCAGCTGCCCTGGGGCTGTTGTTGAAGGGGGAAAGTGTAGGGAGGTTGTTGTTGTTGTTGTTGTTGCTGCTGCTGCTGATGTGGGTGAGGCTGATGGTGCTGGTGCTGGTGCTGGTGTTGCTGGTGATGATGGGAAGGAGCCAGCTGGGGCGACGATGGGTGATCGTTGGCGGGGGAGGAGCGTTGGTGGGAAGGAGGGTTGGAAGAGGAAACGTCCATTTCTGCGTCTGTGCGAGGATACTTCCAGTCTGAGGAAAGGAGAACAGCCATGGACTTGAGTAGCCGACACACTCCCCTCGACGTGTTCTGTCAAGTCTTGGGGGATCAGCTCCGGTCTGGAGACATTAGCTAACGGTGGAGGTGGGCCGCTCACCGAGCTAGGCGTTGAACACACACACACACACGGACGGGAGGGGGGTCAAGGAGGGTGTGTACGTGTGGGTTGGGGAAGGGACGCGGGGGAACGCTGGCAACAGCGACGGAAAGGCAAATCTGTTGCAATCATCAAAATAAATTCAACAACTTCCCACGTCAGTATGTACATATTTCCTAGCTCTACGAAACATAGCTTGCTACCATCTCCTCCAGGCCCGTGCTCGCACACCGCGCCTCAGTGATCTTGAACACCTCTGGCAGTTGTCCCTGGTGATCCAGTCCAAGCACCATGCACGCAAGCGCCTTGCCACTCAGCCAGGCATGCACCATTCCTTCTCCCGAATAGCCTGCAGCGATCCATTCTCCTGGTGGCACGGTCGTGGTTGTTGTCGCAGCAAGACTCTGTTCCCTGAGCGTCTCGCTAGAAGAAGACTGGGGATCCCGTCCTAATTTATCCGCTCCCGGGCGTCTGAGCGCGATTCTCTCCGGGACCCTGCCGACCCAGGGCCGACCATCCGCCGATATGGCAAAGATCCCGCTCCATTCCCTTACTACGGTTTCTTGTTGTTGTTGCTGCTGCTGCTGCTGCTGCTGCTCACCTACGTGAAAATAAAGGTTCATTGCGCTGGACAGATAACCCGCGACTCGTGGGTTCACGGTGCGGTCGTCGGCATTTCCGATCTCTGTCAGGAGGGCTTGAGAGAACCCACCACCGAGTATGAGCTCTGCTGAAGGAGGAGGATAAAGTGATGGTGATAATGGTTCTGATGATGGTGATGGTTCTGATGATGATGATGATGGTGATGACGATGATGCGGGTGATGTCTGCGGTGCCGTTGGTGGCTGTTGGGTCAAGTAGTCGAAAAAAGTGAAAGAGGTGCCCGGATAAAGCACAAAGGATCGCATGCCCGTCCAATCACATGTGTTCGTCTTACCGAAACCAGGCCGAGGCAGCTGAGCGGTCACGACACCCCTTGCGGGCATGATCTTGTCGCGGAGTGCGGGGAGGAGGTGGGAGGCCCATGCATTTGTTGCGTGAATGAGGTGACGGGCACGGATAACGGATCTTGGGGTGTGTATGAGATAAGGCGCGTCGGGCTCGGGAGAGGACGAGATGCGGATGCAGGGGGTGTGGGTAAAGAGCTGGAAACTGCGCAATAGATATTTGCACAAGGGTGAGAGCGAGAGAGAGAGAGAGAGAAGCAAAGAATATACTTCGACGGATAAGATTGCAAGAGGCGGGCAAGGATGCCAGTGACGAGTCGGTAGGGATGCAGGGCACCACCCGAGCAGGAAATGCAGCCTACAATCTGAGGGGACAGTTGGAGGTCCTGGCAGAGAGTCAAGATCCCCGTGGATCAGTATAGCGAATGACTTACAGCCAATGCAGCGGGGCTTTCAATGACTTGGTAGTCCGAGCCCTCGGCTGGGAGATCGTGGGTGTAGGCGTGGAGAAGGGCCTTGGCACGATGGAAGAGAGCAGGGTTCTTGAAGGCATCGAAAGTGCGGACGGTGCGGCACCGAGACTGGTCCAACAAGCCCTCTTGCGCGGCAACGGCCAAGAGCTCGTCGAGATGGGAGAGGCGGAAGCGGATGATCTGGGCAGCTATCTGTGGCCCGTGGTGGTGCTTTAGAGAGGCATAGCCCTGGTAGACTACGGGGGTGATGTGCCCGCCGTTTCTGTATTTTTATCATCAGATCCCGCGAATGCACAGGGGCACAGAGCACACAATAACAACCTTGCCGTTGCGCCCGAACAGGCATCTCTGGCGTCGAGCATGACGACATGGAGAGGCGGACTGGGACGGGAGTCGAGGATGGTGCGTGCGATGGCGGTGCCGGTGATGCCGCTGCCGAGGATGACGATGTCGGCGTGCTCTGGGAGCGTGGACTCTGGCCCAGCGCCATGGTTGGCGATGGGAGAGGGCGGGAGAGTCCAATGAGAGGTACAGGGATCGGGCACGGGGATGCCCGGGGATGCGGCGAGGCGGCGGAGGAGACGGCGGACGGGGGGGTAGAGGCGGGCGAGGACGGCGGTGACGGCGGTGACGGCGGCGGCGATGAAGTGCGTGGAGAGCGTTGCGCCCATTTGTTCGCTGGCGGGGTTTCGGCGCTTGGCCGAGCGAGAGAGGGGCTGCACAGCCACCGGCCGAGCCCTTGTCTCTTTTTCTCTTGTTCCTCTACACAACAACTCGATGCTCTCCTCGCCGTCCACCGACCGCGCCTTCTTCATCCCCGCCCCCGTCTTCTGCCCGCCCGCAGTGGCCTCCTCCTCCTCGTCGTCGTCCTGTCCCAAGAAACGCAGGTCCCCCGACTCCGAGCCCCTCCTCGCTGCCCCTGTCCCCCGCGACACCAAGCGGCCACGCGCTGCCCCCAAGAAGAGACCGCGAAAGCGCTCCTCCGACACCCCGTCGCGCGCCCACAGCCGCCAGCGGATCCTCGGGTCCTCTCCAGAGCCTATATACCGCAGCGACAGGTCGCGTTCCACCTCGCTCTTCCCCGCCTTGGACTCGGATGCCCCCCTCCCCAAACGCCGCTGGCGGACAGACCAATCGGGCCACCCCGGCCAGTCCTTCCTCAGCTCAGAGGCCATCGTCAAGCGCCTCATCAAGTCCTACAAATCCTGTACGTCTCTATTCGTCCTCAAAAACTTGCCCTCACATCCCTTCTGCACCAGACTTTAGGAATCCCACCGACCCTTCTGACAGGTCCTTTGAACCTGATCCCGACAACTACCCCGTGGTAGAGCTCGAGTATCCCAACTCGCACGCCAGCGAACGGTCAGTGACTCGAGCTCCATGTCCGCAATCTCCATCACCCTATTCTCAACCGCCCAACCGCCCCATCCCAGCTTCATCCTCCTCGCACCCAAAGACAAAGACCACTACAATCCCATCATGGATTTGGAAAAGTCTCTTCATACCATCGTAGAATGTCCGTTCCTTCCTTCGCCCTTGCCCCTTTGTGGCCTGCTAACGAAATCCCCCTAGTTTATTTAACACCAGACCAGCAAGCCCTTTTTGGTCCTTTGCCTCATGAATCACTCGCGGATGTCGACTCGCCTCCACCCTCTCCCTCACCTTCCCCTGAGTTCTCACCCTCCCCTTCCACGTCGACCGTAGGAAGACCCCATCTCCTCCCCTCTCCCAAGCCCTCCTACTGACTTTCCCTCTTCCGGTACCCCCCTACCCCTCCTCCGTACCCTAAAGCGGGCTATCAATCTCCAAGACGGCCCTCTTTTTCTTCGTGCCATGAAGGCCATCAACGTAATCCTCCGATCCCTCAAGAACCCCCCCTCTCCCACGGATCCCTCCCAACCGACCCTTCAGAATCCTCTGATGGACATCGTGGAGACTTGGACAGGAGTCCGGCCTTCCCAAACAGGTTCTCATGCGCATCATTGACGAAAACTACCAGCGTGCAGTCGGTCCCAACGTCAGGGCCCTCAAAAAATACGAGGCCTTTTCAAGCACCGTCTACGGAGAACTCATGCCTATCCTCTCTCACGAGGTCATCCGCTTGACCCAGTTGCGCGAAAATACCCTCTTCTTGGATCTCGGCAGTGGCGTGGCCAATGTCGTCGTCCAGGCCGCGTTACAGACCGGATGCACTGCCTATGGTATTGAACTCATGCCCCAGCCGGCACGTGTGGCAAGGGACATGGTTGAACAAATCAAGATACGGGCACGAATGTGGGGAGTCAACATTGGACAGATGGAACTCGAGGAGGGGGACATGTTGAAGAGCAGCAGAGTCGACGAACTCATGTCCAAGGCGGATGTGGTACTCGTGGACAACAAGGTTTTCGAAGAGAGCCGTAAGAGCGTCCCCCCTCGAACCGGTTCTGACAATGGTTCTGACCACCACCCTCTTAGTGAACGAAGCCCTAAAGCCCAAATTTTTGGATCTCAAAGAGGGCGCCATTGTTGTTTCATTAGCGCCATTTGTCAGTTCCCTCAACGCACGCATGACAGAGCGCAACGTAAGAGGAAATACATTCATTTCGTTACATCTCTTGACCCATTTTCTAGGTGGATGACATCAGTGCAATTTTCGAGGTTACAGAATGTCAGTACCATTCAGGTAGTGTTTCGTGGGGGAACAATGGTGGTTCGTATTATATCCATCGTGTCGATCGCGAAGGTTATGCCAAGATCCGGGAACGGTTTGAGAGCTCGCGTCAGCGTATGCGGCGGAGATGTCAGGCGTCGTAGAATTTATTTGTAACTAGACATAATAGTATTCCCCCCTTTTTTTTTTTTTTTTACTTTGGCGACATACACGCCCCGACCTTTTTTTTTTTTTCAAGTTTCAAGGTGTGAATGTTTTTATTTTATTTTATTTCACTTGTCTATTGATAGTTGGGGCTTTTTCTGCTATATTTGTGGTGTATTACTTGCGTTGAAGTACGGGAACGCGTCTATCCTTTTTTTGTTTTTGTTTTATTAGTGTCTTTCCAATATTCACAGTGCGCCTCCTAGAAGCGAATTAAATATTGTCCAAAACCCACGGCCAAAAAAAAAAAAAAGTTTGTGTTCTTGGGAATTAGGTTCCTTCCCGAAGTCAGCGTTTTCGATATATATATATTCTTGGGGTAGTTCAGGTACCCTTGTGAAACAAACCTGGCGGTTTGAGTATCTCCTATCCTCCGTCTACACACACACACAGATCTCATAATAGGGGACGTTGCGAAGAAAAAATTCAAGTATAATTGATGGCCTTTTGTCGAACTATCTTTCCAAGCTTTTTCTCCCTATGTTTACTGGCACCAGGCACATGCGAGGCGGCTCGCGACCAAATAAGTAGCGTGCTCTGTGTTTTTTTTTTGTTGTTATTGTGCATCACTCTGCCTCTATCGCCCACTAACTCTTCCTGAACCCACGAATCAGAAACGAAATGTAAGTTCAACTTTTGTAGAGTGTCGCGAGGAGGAATGTGGTGTCGGCATCGTAGAAAACCCCGTCTACGAGAACAGAAACAGAGTCTTAATCTATAATTATATATATTATATCAGTACCTCCCATTGACAGGCTATAAATCACCTCTTGGCGAGAACTCATATATGTCAGCTTTTGTCGTCCAAGGCAGGGCAAGCCCAAGCGATTGCCATATGAATAATGTAGTATACACGAATGCTCCTTAATGGGTATATAAGTAAATAATTTATTTGCTCAGGCTGTAATCAGCGAGCCAGGACATAAAAAAAAGAATGAGCAAATAGAGAGTCACATGAATTTGTCCTTGTAGATCCATGCCAGACCTACATCACTTATGCCTTGCGCAACCTAAAGGAAACAAACACCTCGAGTTGGAAATGATCGGTTTACAAGTAGAGAGACACATACTGCAGCTCGATACCATTTTGCAGCTTCTTTGCGATCTTTCTTGCACCCCCTGCCATTCGCAAGACAAAAGGCGAGGTCGTTCTGGGCGTCCGGGTCTCCCAAGCGGGCCGCTACGGTGTAATAGCTCTGCGAGCAAGATGCTGCGATAAGGAAGAATCGCTTGTAACATGACGAAACAGGCTTACGACCGCCATCTTTTGGTCCTTGGGGACACCCCAGCCATGAAAGAAGCACTGCCCAACTTCGTATATGGCCAAAACAAGCTCGTCCTAAGATACAATCGGTCAAGCAGCCCTGGGTTCCGATAATATCGACAATATAACACACCTGCACTGGTCCCGGATCAACGCCCTTTTTGCCCCTCGTACTTTCCAAATCGCCAACTGCATGCTCCGCGGCCTTCCGCAGCCACTTGAATCCCACTTTCTCATTCTTCTCGCAACCCCATCCATGCCTCAGCGCCAAGCCCCACATCAACATACCAACACCACAGCCGCCGTTCTCCTTGGCACTCTTCTCAAAGTACATGGCCGACTCCTTCAAACGATTGGCCTCATGGTGCTGGATACCCAACTGTAGGAAATCCTGTGATGTCAGCTGGCCTGCTGCTGCCGGGGTGATGGGCCTGCTGCCGGGAGACCTCGAACGGTGGTCGTCTCCTGGATGTCGCGGTGAGGAAGGTGGTGGTGCAATAAAATCTCTTGAGGTCTGCGCTGGAAAATTACCGCCTACCGGCGAAGGAACAGCGCTCTCATAATTGTAGTAGGAATATGAGGAATACAGGCTCGCAGGGGATCCGCTCCTGGAGGGTGGTCGTCCAGGCAGCGTTACAGACTCGGTCGGGGTCAAGTAGGATCCTGAGCTCTGATTCCCGGAAATTTGTGATGCCGGCAATGGCTGCGGCGATTGTTTCCTGCTATATTGCTCTCCAGGCCGTGGGGAGGGCGATCGGTTTCTAGAGCCGTTGCCCGACGAGGGGCCTAGATAGCTACCTGCAATGTCGGGCCTATGGTGCTGATTGACTTGCAAGGTCGGCCCCGACTCTGCATATGGATCGCCTAGTGGGCTTCTTGGCGACGTTGGATATGTGGGCTGCGGTTGCATTTGTCGACCTTGTTGCGGATCCGATGGCGATATTGATCGCTGATAATAATAATTCAGTATCTTGCTGGGAATTTCTGTGGAGGAGAAGGACTGAGGGGTGGCGCGGGTGAGATTGCGTTCCAGCACGATACGTTTTTGTTCTTCAGAATGTGGTGGCAGTGGTGGTGGTGCTGTGACCTGTTGCAACAAACTTGATGGAGATGGCTGGCCGCACAGGTCTCGAAAAGTTTGACGTGATAGGTCTAACGATCGGAGCCCTCCCTGGACGATTACCAGTATCGTCTGCGTCAGGGGAAGAAACCACCAGGGTTGGCATGGGGGATGTTGATCGACTTGTATTGGATGAACCAGGCAAGGTGAGCGGTTGGAGGTTGGGCACCATGGTTGGAGTATTGGAGGGAAGGGAATTGTCAGGGTAATGGGGGCGAACGGTGCCGGAGCTGGTACCAGAACGCCACGAGTCGCGAAGGGCAGGAGATGGAGGGTCTTGCTGCGAGTAGACACTGTCATCGTCGTGATAGCGATACTCCAGCTCCTGATAAGCCTTCTTGGAGTCTACCGACGTCCTCATATCTAGGTAAGACCCATTGAGCGATGCAGTGGTCATGGAATCGTGAGCGAAACGACTGTGAAGGAGGGGTGAACCAGGGACGTGTGGCTGTCGCGGGGGTGTTAGCGTGGGTTCATGGCCGTATCTTCCATACAGGCCATTCCCTTCGTCCTGCGAAACGGGGATGGAGGTGGGTTTGTCAAAGACGCGGGTTGGGTGTTGCTGCGACTGTGCGGTTGCCCTTGCCCGCTTGGACGTGCGACGCACAAGGGTGTCGAGCGGGGACGAATGCTGGAGTTTAAAGGAGGGTGGGGCTGCTAGAGGCTCGACGGGGATCATCGTAGCCATGGTGGGGGGAGGGAGAGCATGATTGCTTGGGTGGACACACACACACAGTGACATACAATCATAATAAAAAAAAAAAAAAAAAGTACATAACAACCGCTATCTCATTCATTTCAGATACCAATCCTCCGCCTCGGTGTCGCAGTAATCCGTGCCCCTGCCCCAATCCCTGTGTGTCGAGGCGTGCCCGGCACAATCACCCTCGCGCTACTCCCACTTGACGCCATTGCTGCCTGCGCCTTTTCCTGCGCCTGCTTTGCGCTCCTGCGGAATGCTGTGAGATAAATCCCATGCATATCCCCGAACATACTCACTCTTCTCGCTGCCGGGCCATCTCTGTTTCGAGTTCAACCTTTTTGGAGAACTCGCGGTCAGCCTGGCGCCTGTTCCCTCGCTCGTCAAAGTTTTTCTCCTTGACCGAATAGAACACAGAACCCAGCTCCGCTATAATAGCACATGCCTGTTTAGCATTCGTCCACCCCAAATTCAGGGCAAACCGACTCACCGAGCCAATATGGATCAACGGCAGTCACCTGTGTCATGTACTCCTTTGACGTCAGTATCAATTCATGATACAGTACATACGATGGCGTATCTAGTGAGAAACGAGATTATCCTGGTTGATCGTCACGACAGTAGAGTGATGAAATCTTACAGCCAAGCCCGTACAGCGCACTCGTTGGATGTAGGTGGGTGGGAAGACCGGAACGAATATTGATGAATTCGCCAATACCTTTCACCCTCGCTGCTTGATGGAAGTATCCCGCCGTAATGGCTTTGCTGAAAAATAAATTACGATCAGAGTAGTGCTAGGTATGTTATAGACGGAAATCACATACCGAATAATGTCAAAGTCTGTACCAGCAGAAATCAGATCCATCTTCTGGAATTTCATGATGTCTTCAAGTTGAGAGCGGACTTCACGTGCTTTTCTCAAAAGCTTGGGATGCAAAAAGTGTCTCATTGCCCAGTCATCACGGTATCTAAGGAGGGCACATATGATCAGTAAAAAAAAAAAAAGGATGACTTCGAACGATCATTCTCGTACCCATGGCTCTTCCATTGATTGAAGACGTTCAACAACGTTAGATGATCACTTTCAGGGACATTGAACTTTTCTCGAGCAGCATCTGCTTCTTCCATTCGCTCCTTTGGCCGGTAGAAGACACTGGGCACCGAAAGCATCGAGACGATCGTCAGCATTTCGGAAGAGCATTTATAATCAACGGATGCAATCAGCATTTTCGCCATCGAGGGTTCCATTGGGAACTCCGACATTTTCCTGCCAACAGGCGTCAAGTCCCCAACATTGTCCAGCGCCCCAAGAACCCAGAGTTGGTACATGGAATTCAAAATGTTCGCCTAACCTATGAGTGTTAAACCAGAAAGCAAAAAACTGGGAAGAAGCTTACTTGTGGCGGGGGATCCATAAAGTCAAATTCTAACAAATTTTTGACCCCTAAAGATTTGAGGAGCAGCACCGTGTTCGCCAAGTTGGTCCGCTGAATCTCTGGTATCGTATTCTCAAACATCTCATTTCGGTAGGCCATTTCCGTGTAGAGGCGGTAGCAGAAGCTAGACGATCCTCGTTAACTTTTCCAATCCCCCAGGGTGGCAAACTACTCACCCACTACCCGTCCGCCCCGCACGGCCTGTCCGTTGGCCAGCATTTGCTTGACTAATGGGCGTGATCTGAAGGGCGTCCATACCAACCTTGGGATTGTAGACTTTCAATTTCGAATACCCTGCATCGACTACGTATAGAATACCGTCGACTATCGCATATAAAAGTCAGTGGTGAGTATATCTACAGATGGGAGGGGTCAGCGCACCGGTCAACGATGTTTCAGCGATGTTAGTGGCGACTATGACTTTACGTCGCCCATCCGCCGTCGGTTCAAATATTCTAGCTTGCAAATCTGCTGGCATTTGCGAATAGATAGGGAGCACTGCCAGTGGTGCAGGTTCATCGAGCTGAGATAACCGCTCTGAAATGAGATTAAGAGGGCTAGTCCATTGGGAACCAATGCTTGGCGCTCACCTTCAACAACCTGACATGTGATTTCTATGTCCTCCTGGCCCGTCATGAAGACTAAGATGTCCCCTGGTGGTAACGACAAGTGGATTTGAAGAACTTGCTTGACCGCGCTGTCGACGTAATCTTCGCATGGCGACTTGGCATGAAAAATATCCACAGGAAAAGTGCGACCAGGAATCGTATAACATGGCGCATTACCATAAAACGTCGAAAACTTGGCAAAGTAGGTAGGTCCATTAGCTCCGCCAAAAAATACCATGATAAACCACACCTTTTCCGCATTCATGGTAGCAGAAGTCACAACAAGTTTAAGATCGCGTCGACGTGATAAGACTATAAGGGTTAGATTTATTACCTACCAGTCCTTTGGGGGGGAGCTCACTTTTTCTCAGAAGACCCATCAAGACGTCAGTGCTCAAAGATCGTTCATGGGCTTCATCCAAAATAATCACACTGTAACGATCTAAGTCACCCTCATTCAGCGACTCTCGGAGCAGTACACCATCAGTCATATCTACGACATATGCAGTTAGCGCTGAATTTCTAAAGAACAGGAAAACTTACATTTGATTTTCGTTTCCGCCGAAGTACAATCCTCAAAACGGATAGCGTAGCCAACAGTTGACCCGAGCTTGCACTGTTGGGGTATGTTAGCAGATGCACCAAGAAGCGGAAGAGTAGGTTGAAAAGCTGACCTCCATCTCTTCACTGACACGCTTGGCAACAGACATAGCAGCGACACGGCGTGGTTGAGTACAGCCTACAATACCATAGGTACAGTACCCATCCTCATACATGAACTGTGCAAGCTGCGTTGTCTTTCCTGATCCAGTTTCACCAACAACAATGACGACTAGAGAGAAGAATGAATGAACCAGTGGTATGTGATTAACCAAGCCAGCGTACCTTGGTTCTCGCGAATGACCTTCATCAACTCTTCACGGCAAGCGAAAGCAGGAAGATATTCTCTTTGCTCCTTGAGTGTTCTCGATTTCGCGAACGCGCTTACACCAGTAGAGGCCTTGAGGTGGTCAGCAAACTTTGAATCGCCTTTATAGCTCTCCTTCTCTCCTTTCGCCTTCTGGTCTTGTGCCTTTCTATCTGCCTCGGCTGAAGGTATGGTGAAAGAGGAGCTATGTGAATGTCCAATCTGACAGAAGAAAACCAAACATTGAAAAGGCGCATACCTTCGGCTTCAGCTTCCTCATCTTTCACCCCCATGATATTTCCTAGGGCCGTTCCCCCAAGAGCTGCAAGTTTAGCAGCCGCTTTTGCCCTTTCTGCTTGTTCTCTTTTCTCCTTTACCAAAGCGCTACCCTTCTTCGCAAAAATGGCCATATCACTTGTAGGGTCGCGGATTGGGTTGATAGGGTCTAGTTGCTTGGTATAAACTGTGCGGCCGTCCAAGAAGGGTGGCTTAAGGTCATGAACTATGACATGCACAGTGGATTCAGACTCGTCCTCAAAATCGAGATCAATAGCTTTGCGTGTCGCAACACCCGAAGTAACCATGCGATTAGCCTCCCACAAATCATTATCCGCGTTCTGTAAATATGTGAGCGCCAGCTTTAGCTGTAAAACTATGATTCTGACGAACATATTGTGCTTGTCGTGCGGATATTTTTTTCTACCGCCAAGTGAGCGAGAGAAGAGACAAATAAACGGAGAACCAACCGTCTGTTTCGTTGCAATTTCTGCTTGTTTTAAGATATTCAGGTCCTCATACTGTGCAAGGGGATTATGCTCTTCATCTCCAGCAAGCGTGCCCTCCTCTGCACCAGTGTACCAATCACGGTCCAACCTCACTTGCTCCTCTTCCCAATCTCGGAACTCTATCCCAGTACCTCCTTCTGGACTGTCCTCTCTTCCAGCCCTGGGGGTTGGCGCATCCCATCTCCGATTTTTAGCGGCACCCCAGCCAGAACCATCTTGCCCCCGCGCATCCCGAGGTGTCGAATCCCATCCAACGTTTGGGACACGCACGCTAGGTGCATCACGAGTAGATTGCGGAGTTGCATCCCACGACATTCCCCTCCTGTCCTGACTACGGTCATCCCGCCTCCCGCCCCAACTCCGATCTCGGTCTCGGTTTGAACGCCGCTGGAAATCGCCTAGACCCCTAGGACCATCGTTACGAGTCTCATTTGCTGCCGTGATGCCCTCTATGCGAGCGCTGAGTGACTCGAAACTTCATTCTTTATAAGGACATACCTCTTTGTTTCTCCCTGCTTCTTCGGTGCTCCTCCAAACGTCTCCTTGCAGTTTCCGAGATGCCTCCTGGATGTGATGGTGTTTCTTCACCCCGCTGACGCACATTTGATCTGGAAGCCGGAAGGGAGGGAACTGTTGTCCATAGTGGGCGACACAATGTAATAAGGTTCTAGTACAAACATACCTTTAAAGACAGGCTCATCGTCCCTCTCCACCCTAGATCGCTTCCGACTGGACCCCGTCTGCTGCTCCTGCGCCTGTGCAGCCCTTTTCTCCTGTGCCAATCTGTCTAGTCCGAGGATAGAAGTTCTTGGGGTTGGTGGTTCTAGAGGTTTTGCCGGTTTCTGAAAAGTGTGTCGCTGTGAAAAAAGAAAAAAATGAATGATATACTTTGCATGAAGCGACGCAACATACAGTATCTAGACGCTGCAGGCCACCTTGTCTAGTTGGGGGAGGTTCTAGCACATCACTATCGACAACTGTTATGCCTTGGATGGGTTGCGGGGCCGAGCCGCCCGCCTGTTGGTGAACATGCGACAGAATTTCTGTATGTAGTTCCGCTAGGAAAGAATCCTTGAACTTTCCGAAGGTTCTTGCAGCTGTATAAATATAAATCAATAACGAGGGAACCTAGTCTTCAGCTACAACCTTCGAACACACCTGCTGAAAACCCGTCTATCGGGTTCACCTTGGCGATTTCTATGACTCGTTCGGCCAAAAGGTCATTTGGGTTGATGGTGATCAGTGCGCGGGAGAGTTTTATGGCTATTTGGTGAACGAACTCGTCCTTGTCATCCGAAGATGGAGTCATGTTGGATCTGTCCCAAAGCCAAATCCCCTTTGTCGTCACACCACCTATTTGCTGACTAAGCACATTGCAAGAGTCACCTCGAGTCCTCGCCGAACATATTTCTCGCTTTTCCGTCGCCACCTCCTCATCCAATTCGTGATACAGTAATAAATAAATCCTAGGAAACCGTCCGTGACACCGTGATTACCAACCGACCCCAATCACGGCTCACCGAAGCACTAGATGCTCCGCGGCTTGTGATTGTCTACGTTCGCCGAGTATTGTTAGGTGACCGCCAACTTGTTGAGGCCGTTGCAGTACCGCATCTACATACGACCGTGATGTCCGACGAACAAACGACACATGAGTCGATTGGCCGCTCAATCAACTCAACGCCTCAGCAACAAGTCCACCTCCGCTCCGTAGATTAGTCAGGATGTGAACAAGATGATCCTACTAGGTAGCGCCCAAGCTCGCCGGAGCATGGGGTGAGAGGCTGGGAAAGAAACGGCTATATTCTAGCGCCGCTGGCTACAGGTTCCGGAGCACTTCGATTGAACTCGGATGCCTAATTGGGTCCAAGGCCACGATGGCCCTCGTGAAACCACTCCGTCCGAGGCAATCCGCGTGTGTCCGTGACAGAAAATCGCCTTGTATGGAGAGGTATTCTTAAAGCAGACCCACGGGTGTTGTGTTGTTGAACGCTGTCAAGGGCAATCTGGAAAGATTGGGTGAAGAAAGCTTCCCTAGAACCGGGAGCCGACAGGCACACGAGCACATTGACAGTGAGAAGGTGGTTTTTTTGTGTTGACAAGGGGGTGGCAAGGAGCTTGTAGAGTGAACCTGCTTCCTGTCCGTTCAGATCTAGGGGTAAACAGCCTGGGTAAGCCACCAACACAAAAGTGCCAAGTTGTGTATGCATTATTCTGTGGCGCCTAAAGGGCTGCATGGAGTCAAACTGGGACCCCTAAGTAAAGCGCTCTACCTGCCTGATATTAGATATGGTGACTTGAAGCCCTCGCGGACCTGCAACTAATCCCTATAGGCACAAACTGGCCCTGCGAACAACCCACTGGCTATGTGAGTGTCAAAGGTACTGGCACCGAAGCTGTATTGCGAGAACAAGGTGCTCTCTTCACCTGCAGAAATGACGTTATGGCTGAGGTTTCAGTGACCCGGCACAACACTGTTAAACCTGACATCGTGGGTCCGAGTTCTTGTCGTCGCCCGAAAGCTCACTAGGCCCACCTACCCTGACAGTACTACATATACCGCATTCGATGAATGTGTCAAGAACAAATGCCAAAACAGGTCGTAATGCACCACTTCCTGATCCAAACACTTTCGAAAGGTTTCTTCCCATGGTGGCTGGCGCCACGGAAACACACACCAGTTCTAAGAGAAGGTCTCTGACCCACGTCGAGGGCGTCCAAGTACCACGGAGCGCCCATCAACCAATTGGTGTCCCCGTTTTAACTATCGGGTTAAGATACATAGTGCCCCCATCGCGAAGCATTTGGGTGACATCATGACGGTGCTGGACAAGCGGACATACTGTATCTATGGCGAGTTGTAAAAATAAACTACCGGTATCAGCGCAGTTACCAGTGAGAACAGAGACGCCACCCTCAGAATGATGAATCAACAAACTACCTGATCACCAAGTGATGTCTCCACGATCCAAAGTAGGCCACTTCGGCAAATGTGGCAGGCACATATCCACACTTAATGCCAAGCAATATTTTAGCATCTAATCACAACAATGATCCACGAAGGTCACGGAGAGAAGGTGCGGCAATAGCCGCTGGCCGCTGAGTACCACGAGGGCGGAGTGATATATCATATTATAAGTAACCCTTGGAGTTAGAGACACCCATGCAGTCGTACTAGTGAGAATATTGGAGTACGTAACGAGACAGGCGCAATAATCACATTCAACTGATATATCTCTTCGTTTGCTTAAGAGGAGCGTAAGGATCTGGCTTCTTGGGCCGGCCATAACGAGGCTCCGATACCTCTGTAAGTTCACCAGGTCAAGGCTGTGGGGCTGACAGAGGAGGAGGCGCGGAGACATACTAAGGGTATCTCGGTAAATCCTGGAAACATGTTCATCCCAGATCTCTCGCCACATGTGAGCCCCTCCCCCTTCGCGCATATCGAGACCCCACCGCTGCATGAAGTCCCGGAGATTGAACCCTTTTCGCTGTTTATCGGACACAACGGGAATATCGAGATGAGCAGATGTTGGCTCGTCAGAGTTGGCACGAGCTTCAATATTATTTGAGTATCGGGAGGCTCCGCGAGGAGGTTGCTGGAGTAGGAGTAGTACATAGCGGTGATACTTTGTTCCTTGTTGCGGGTGAGGAGGAATGTATTTTGTATGATTATTCAAGTTGAGGATCCGAGAGGTATGTTTAGCGGAGAGAGGAATGTTGGGTCTGTTGGAGTGAGACTTAGAGTGAGGCTCGAATTGCTTAATGGCTACTTACTGCATCCAATGCAAGTAAGTAGTGTAAGTAGCGTTTGCCTCGTCAGGGACATCTAGGTACGAGTATAAATTGTGGTTCCATTAGTGCTGAAAAAACTGCAATATTACCTGCGTCAAGCAAAACTAGAGTGTACAGCCGGGTATCTGTATGGAAAACATTGGCGTAGATTTTGGGAGGGTCAAAGGTCTTCCAGAGGAGAGCACTTAAATGATGTCATCACAGCTGACCAAAAAGCGCACCTGTCTGGGTAGTAAATAACCTCCCGGCTCGACGATCTTGTTGACTTTGTTTGGAACCATTCCCAAGGTATTTGCAGTGATACGAATGTCGACAGAAGGGTGGATCACCGGCAACACATCTGGAACAACTCTCATTTGGTAAAGACGCTCCATCTGTGGGGCTGATTAGAACTCGCCTAGCCAGCGGACGCCCGTTTACCCACCAGCAAGTCCAAGTCTCCATCCTTTCGCCACTTCTGCTCCAGGAGGTGGCGGTCAACAGCCTTACTCGGGTCAGCTGGTGGATGAACGGATCAGTAAACAGCCCCAGACCAACTCTGACATGTCACAACTCACGCATCGCGTTCGCAACCCTCCACCGCACGTCGGGCAAATTAACTTCACCCTGCACCTCGAGGATCCGCAGCTTCCCCCGCAACGCCTCCAACTCATTGTCAAACCCGTTCAAAACATCTAACGCCTCCTCCCCTTGCCGCTTGGCCTCTTCCATCCTCTTTGCCTCTATGTTGGTAATCTTAGTGCGCAATAGTTCCGCCTCTGACTTGATTTGAGCACTGTCTGCTTTCAAAAACTCGACCGCAAAATCGTATGCCGGCAGGACACCCTCAGCTAAAGGCCTGCACCACGAGCGGGGAGAAACATTCGAAATTGGAGCACGTTTCGGAAGACGCTTCCTCCCTCGAGTCTTGGAGCCTCCAGTGACACCCGTTTTGGTTGATTGTGTAGCACCTGTGTTGCCCACCGTCGGAGGTATGAGCTCAGAGCCGACCGACAGAGCGCCTGCTGCTTCCTGCACACTGACGCTCATCATCCTTGGTCCAACATGCCGACCCACCCGTCCCGGAGTCCGTCTCGGTAGAAGGGATTTACAGAGGTTGAACGATGTGCGCGAGTACATCGTTGGTGCGAACAGGATGTCCCAGGGTAACCCGAAAAGCAAGCAAATACGAAAACTGGTCGCGTCAAAAATTGATCGAAGTCCCTGTCGCGTTGTTTGTCAATATTTGACTGCAACATTGCCCAGGTGCGCAAAATCTTTGAAATGCAACACCCTTTCAAGAGTTACTCTCAACTGTTTTGCGACCTGGTAACTAGCCTGATAAGCCGTGGTTGTTCACGATTTACTATACTGACTATGTGGAACCAGGATACGCCACATGTATATCATTCAGAGAAGTCTTCCCCCCTAGTTGTTCCTCTCAAGAAGCCTTGTACGAGAAAAGATATATTCTATTCAACGCCTAGATTCGGATCTGCTTTCCTCCAGAGCCGGAAAACACTTGAGCAATAATATCACTGCCGGAGATACCTGAGCCTAGTTTCCCCGGACCCCATCGAGGATTATCCGTCTCTAGGACACCTTTGGCAACCTTTTCACAAGTCTCCACTCTTCACATTGCTCTAAACACGTCTTTTTTTCCATGCTCCTCAATTAACCTCGCAGCCGAATCAGAAAACTACACAATAGCGTCCGAGATAACACTTTATTGGAACTTAACCACGCGTTTGATGATTTTCATTGCTCACCAACGAGCACCTGAGGTCTTTCCTGAACAATTCACATCCAGGCTGCACCAGCATGTCAAACGTCACTCTCTCAAACCCCATGCAAGCCCCTCTCCTTGTCCGCCGATACTATTGCCAGCACCCTCCAAAAGAGCCCGATTTCCAAAGAAAGCAACTGACAGTCGTTTGCTCTTTGCCCCGCAGCACGGGTAAATGTCCGCGGCTCCCCTTGCTCAATTCGCTGCCACCCGTTACGTGTCCAAATTGCCATGGTTCCAGCTCAGGATCGGAAAAAACTGTTCCCGCAATTAACAGGTCACTGAACACCCAAAACGTAAAAGACGATTATTTGCCCGCAGAATGCGCCACTATTAGACATCCAACGCGTGCCAACTATGAGTACTTATTCGTCGTAACATGAGTGTCGATCATTCAGCCGCTATGCTTATGCGAAGAACACCCAAAACACCCAAGCTCGCTAGTTTCCCCGCATCCAAAATTACAAACTCCAGTCACAATCGCGGCCTTCCGTCCGTCCAAGAATACCCGCCCCGCCTCTAAACCGCCCTCCCGCGGATTATTCCAGGTTCGATGGCAGTTGGAGTTCATATATCATGAAAGGCGTTCGCCAGTACTTGATCAGCTCTCAAGAATCCATAAATCCGAAGCTGAAGTTGTGACAAGCCGAGTAGCTATTTTTATGTATGCCCGGTCGTAGGGCAAGTAGCCGTGCCACCCAGGCACATGCGGCAAACACCACTTAGAGTACCACATACTGACCGGGCTGCGATAGCTCGTGAGGCCAATCAGGTCGCCAGATAAACATACACGCGCTCGTCGAGTTCGGCCTTCATCACCGCACTGGAACTTTCCATCCCCAAGCCCTCTTCAAGCTGACATTGACTCCACACTTCTTACTAAAAGGAGAAGTGACCAACCCCGAACCTGTCCGAACTCCAGGTTGCTTCTCGCCACCCTTCTTATGTCCATCATCCCCGGAATTCATAAGCAAACACCCAAAGAGCACACGCACCAGCGGAGCTCAAGGCATCGCCATTCTGTCACTTCCCCCCGCGTGCCTCGAGGCAGAGAAACATTCGGACATTCTTCCCAATTCTAACTAGACATTCTCAGGACGTAGCACCCACCCGCCAAAGAAGCACCCTCGCTCTTCGATTCGAACCGTCCCTTGGTCCTATAGCCCTTAGATCCGGACTCGCTCTGTCACTGCCAACTATCAGATACTGCCATAATAATAGTTTTCCATTGCAAATACCTCAGCCGGAACGGAAAGCCGCCCTTGTAACGCTGGCCTTACTCTCAGGCGCGTTAGGCATGCTATTACCTCCGGATTGAATACCAGCTCATAGAACTCAGCCAACAGCAAATTTCCCCGTATGCGCCCGTATCGCGAGCGCTCGTCCCTCGTTATCTACTGGTCTGGAGTCAAGCGCAGCTGTGGCTGGTGATAATGATAAGACCAGCATCAGGTTAGCCCACCCCCCCGATCAAGCTCGATCTGTTTCAACAAAAGGCATAGATCAGAACCCATCATCAAGAGGATGTGCATATCAATTCAGATAACCAGAATATCCCAACAACAACAACACCCCCCGGGACTATCGAAGGCTAATGAAACGATCGGCCTGCGACAGCCACCCTCATTCCGGATCCCCCAAGGCTAGAAAATCAGTGCCCCAAATCGCAAGGGGCCAATTCAGTAGACCTACCCAAGTATCTAATCTATACATCCATCGCACCCTCACTTAATCGACAAGGTGCATTGACCCATTTGTAACTCTTGATAAGTTTCTGCAAGTCCAAAGACAAACTACATTGGGTATAAGCACGGGCCTCGACGCCGGTGCTTCCCTCCCACTCTTTGACACAACTCTTGCCTTGATGTTATGTTTGTTCCCCTCAACCAAGGTGGCCATTTTAGATTCCCAACGGGCTTGTTATCACCTATTCGCACTTTGTACAGATTGCAGGGCGGTCCGCGAGGGTTCTTTGAAAACATTTTGCCTCATGGGAGTGATTCATCTCCGTTGTCACCACCAACCCTCATACCGCCATCCTTTTTCCAGCTTAATGATCTATTAGCCAGTGGCCAAGTTTCCTAAACTTGTGTGCTTCCAACAGAAACCCTTCGCCCATCCCGATATCGTACACACATGAATGAAGTCATGAGATGGCCTGTCGGGTACGTACATATCGTACGCATGACACCAGTCAAGAGTGCCATGGGCGAAATCTGATACCGGGTGATCTCATTTCGCTTCCACCCTAAGCGATGTTAGGGAACATAATCCGTCAAACCAATGTCTAGTGTAGACGCGTGATCGCTAGACCTCAGTGTTGGCCAATGCGGCCATACATGAGGGATCCCGATCAACTTACTAACTTACTTGGTCAACGGAATCAAACATACAAAATCAGATCACTTGGGATTACATGAACCGCAGATTGCCAGGTCTGTTATGCCCGAGAGAAAATCTGAATAATCTACAGAAAGGTATATACCGGAGAGATCTACTGGGATGAGGGTAGCGCAACGAGCAAGGAGACCTATAGACGAGAACACAGTACTAGGTAGTTAAGCCACCCAAGGAGGCACGAGCCATAATAATTAACCCCTAAGATAAAAGCAAGTGCATGGATAAAAGTACAGCATATGGGAATAAGTGCAGATATACAGTGAGGGAATAAGGATAATGAACAAGAGTAGCAAGGCAAGAAAGCACGTTTCAAAACGTCGAGAGGATATATGGGCCTCCGCGTCTTGTCCAATCGTCCTCCTCTGGGATCTCTTTGGGAGGGAAGCGATACTGGAACTCACCATCCTTAACGATGGGGTTCTGTCTTTGTATGCGTCTCTCTCGCTCTTCACGTTCCATCTCGATTTCGAAGACAGCTTTGCCACCAGGGGGACGATAGCCACAGAGCACGGTTCCCTGTTTGGGTTCCCAGCGACCACCGCCAGTTGCTTTGCATAGTACACTCGAGCGGCGCAGAGGATAAGCATCAAGCTCGCCGTAGGACTTTTCAACAAGATCAAGATTGAGAGGGTGAACATGATGAGACGCGCGAATAGAGGAGCGGCGTGTGGGAGGTTGAGAAGAGGGGTGGGGGGTCTGAGAAGAAGTGGAGCCGGTGCTAGCGATGCTGGGAGTGGCGCAAAGGGAACGCGTTTTGCGTCTGAGTGCAGGGGGGAGATGCGATGAAGATGAAGAAGAGGACACTGAGTGCTCGTCGTCGCTATTGGAGGCAGAAGAGGATGTGGATGGGTTGGGAGAGAGGGGATACCCGAGGAGCGAAATGGGGTGAGACAGGGTGCGCTTGATGTCGGGACGGTGGGGACTGCGGGGAGTCGAGGGTTGACCGTGAATCTGGTCAAAGCAATCGTCACATACACGAGAGTCAACAACAGGCGAGGTAGGTGAGTCAAAGGTGGATATAGGGACGTTGCGGGGGGGTAGGAGGAAGTCGAGGTTTGTGGCGTCAAGTAGGGGGGTGGACCTGGCTGAGCAGGCGTGACAAAAGACGCCGCCACACTTTCTGCAATGATGTCGCCGCTCGAAGAGGGAGAAGGCAGTGCGACAGTAGAAGTTGTCGCAATAGGACGCGAGTGCGTCAGGCTGAAGTGAGGGGTGGCGGGTGAGCAGGGGAAGGCAGCGGGGGCGGAGGCGGGGAACGTACCTTCCAGAGATGTTTGGGAAGGAGGACGGCAAGGTGCTCGTTGAGACGGTCGGTGGCGAGAGAGAGAGCCATGGATGGGGGGTGGTGACGGAGAGATGGGATTGAGGGAGAGAGGGAGAGAGGGCGACGCCTATTACTTACTTATACATCCATCCGATCTAGATCAGATCTCCACAGATCCACTCGGCCAAATGCGCCCCGTCACGCGTCACACCGGAGAAATATCCTCTGCCGCGGACCTCTGCCCTCCACGGCCCGTCTCCGTCCCTTGTACGTTATGTACGCCTCCCCCTGCCATATTTCCAATTGCCCTCTGCTTTTTTGTGTATGCAGGTAGCTGATACCCCTGCTGCTCAAATATTTACCCAGGTCAGATAAAAAAAAAAAAGAAAAAAGAGCCTATGCAACCCAATCCAACAGCCTTCCACAGACACCTGGACTTGGGCCACACAACCACCCACTTCATATCATGAATCATCCTCCCAGTCCACGGAAATTATTAATTACGAGCACAGAGGCAATGTTTCTTTGGCTCGTGAGATCCATGCCTCTCTTCAGACGCGAACCACGGAGTCTGAGATGAGGGTCGATACCTTGGACGCCCGTCCCTCCGCTCACCCCGTCTCAGAGGCATCCACGAGTTTCTACTACAGCCGGAAATGCAAACACATCTTCCGCCGTGCCAGCGCATGCAATTTCAGCCCAAACGAGCACCGTACATAACTCCGCGATATTAGTGAATACGTGAGGTGTTGGCATGTGCCGGTGTTACCCCAACTCGGGAGACACATGAGCGTGGAGAAATGAGAGGCACCAATATTGTAGTCCACTACTCTGTTTTCAGCAGCCATAATACGCAAATTTTCGCTTGACCACCAGCCCCCCGTACCGATGTCCGGCGTTAGGTCCCTGGTCGCTTGTCACGTTTCAGCTCTCCAGCCGAACAACCTCGCGCATTCGCCGCCAAAAAACCCTTGCAGTTTTCTTCGCGTGCCTGCTGGACGGACACCATTGATTCAATTTTGTCGCGCTAGAAGTCGGCTTCTCACCACTTGTCGCTTTTAGACTCCTCCTTCGGACAGCTTTTGCGTGGTTGCCCCGAAAGTACAAGCACCAGCCCTCCTTACCCTTCGTATACATAAGTGCTACTAACAATTGCCAAATTTTCCCGAACACAAGTTCTCACCTTTTCACAACATCATTTACAGATCTCCATCTTGTTCATGATATCTCCATGTCCGAATGGAGCCCTGGCCCCCCCCAAACACATCAATACCGTGATTACCCACAACTCCCCTCGACCCACCCCCAACCTCCTACAGTCTCTTCCGCAAAAGAACTAAACTCGGTATACACCACATCCGCCAATTCCTTTCGGAATTCGGACCTGGAACACCCCACCCACCACATAACACTACCGGGTCATTCAAATTGCACACTCGCTGATCTTGTGGTTTGCGTCACCTAAACCCATCGTCAACATAAACCATGAGTGACATCTGTAACGTGTGCTATTGGCTGGTTGTCAAGCTGGCCAAACCCCTTTCCCAGCATCGGGCCAAGTCTGATCGATGATCCCTTATGTACGGGCTCATCCCGTAACAGTTTCGTAAAAATCAGTCCAATTGGAATGTGTGGGAATCTGCTTCCGGCTCGGAGGAGGTAGCAGCTGAAGACCCAATTCATTTTTCGCCACGGCTGCCGTGTTTTTGTAAAGATGCCATTACCTTATGGCTATGATAAGTATGGTCGTAAATACATAAGCACCCATGTTAAATCATCAGCGTCGCGCCAAGAGCGACATGAATAACATAACCGTTTAACCTGGCTGGTTAGTGTGATTTAGATTTCATGGTTGTCTTGTTGTTGTGATAGAGGCCGGAGTTAGAAGTCCTTTGTGTGTTCAGTAGAGGCTATTACAGAGGAAATGATATGAGTCTTAGAACTGGCACCTGATATGGGAGGCGTTTGATAAAATCAGTGTCAAGGGTTCAAATGCTTTGCGGGGCCTGCTAGCTGTGACGGCCTTGTAGACTCCCAGTGCCAACTATTCGTTGAAAATCTTCTCCCTCCCCCCTCCCTCTCTTGGAATACCCGCCCCTGTTTGAATCCTTCAACATCTGGCCAATTCCAAATTATTCTCTCCGAACACTACATAATTAGAATAAGACACCGCGCTTTCCCCGTGCGTCCCGAATTTCATTTCATTTCCAATTTTCACATCCAGTACGACTCCCTTTGGGCAGGCCAACCTGGCTAACCGGATGGGCCACATTTACAGGCACAAGTACTAAGGAAACACACATCACACCCGAGTTTTTTTTTTTTTTTTTTTTTGGGCCAGCAAAACAGAGCTCATGGTGGGTGCTAAGGGTTATCCTGCGCTCGGATCTGATGAAACTACGTTGCGATCACCTATCTCGACCGCCTTATTGGCCAGGACCACATTCCTAATCCCATGGGTCGTTATGTTTGAATTATCTCGGACCCACCGGCACTTCCTCCGCCGCTTCGGGACCATACCCAGGTCAATGCTATAGGGAACTCGGGCCCTTTCAGTTTCCCCCGACGACTTTTAACAACATACCAGTCCCCGACCCGGGCTCGAAGAGGCTGTTACACAAGAACGACAAACAAGAGTGCCAGAACAAAAAGGACCGGCAAAGGACTCTTATTGTAAAAGCAAGTTGTGTTGGTGCTACGAGCCAGCATATTGACGACCTTTTCTCTAATAAGGTCCCTTCTCCAATCTGGCCCCCGTCGATCTTGTTTGAAGCGGTAGTAGCAGCCACCAAGCTAATTCTCAACAACAAAGACACACTTGTTACCGATATTTTATTCTTTCTCGGCGATCCGGCTAGTAACCTCGGCCATGAGGCTGAGCCATGACTCTGGCGGGTCTACGTGGCAGTACTGTACAGTGGCAGGCTAACAAGGACTGAACGACTACGCGAGGAGTATGTTACTTATAAGTATCTTCGAGACCTTTCTCTCTGCCGCGTGTTCAATGTTGCCTACACAAACACATTGGCCAGTGAATTGACCCTGCTGTGATATCAAATCTGCCTCGAGGCGTTTCTTTCTCTGGCCACCTCACCGACCACGCTGGACAGCAGTATTTCGAGCGATGGTCGATAACAAGTGACACCGTCAGTACGAGGGGCACCTGTACTGAGAGCAACAAAAACATCAATGCCTCGTGTTGATGTCCGACGTCATTTCGCTTGATCTCATATAAAAGGTTCGGCAGATGCCATGGAGTTGACTGGGGGAGCTGTGGGGGAGTTATAGGTTTACAGCTGTTACAACATTGATGCTGCTCTGACGATATCCCAAGAGAGAGCTTCACACGCTGCCAAGTATTCCTTGTTAGGTGAACCCACTTGAAGGTTTGATCCCTTCAATTTGGTTTGTCACACCCACGCTGCGATATTTCCATGGGCTAAACAAGGGCAGGTGTTACAAGTAAGGAGGGATCAAGAGTGTGAAGCCGAAGGCATGCCTTGGCATAGCCGTCTAATTCTATCCACTAATACGGCAACGTCCTTGATATATGCCATAGGACGAGAGCAGTGACCGCGCAGACAAAGCCTATCTTTTCCTTCGTGGGCGGTCCAGATTGATCGGCCCTGTCAAACTATCTCATCTGTGTGTGACTCTGCAAAATCTCCTTCGCTGACAGTAATCATCAGCGCCGAGCAGACCGAGAACGCTGACCGCAGTTTTAAATTCATAGATGGTTTCCTTTCGACTAAAATAAAGATATCAGGACATCGATCAGCAATACAGCATCATTTGGACAAACAGGTCCAGACACCGGCCTAAACCACTGGGTAGAAATAGACGTCGATGCCGTCCCCTATCTCGTATACTCGGGGTCCAGGATATAACGCTCGACAACACCCAGTAGCACTTCCAAAGCCAGCTTCATCAATCAAACATTCCAACGAGGGTTCCCCTAGACGTGATGCAGGCGTCCCAAGTTCAGGTTGAGGTGCCGGTAGAAATCGCGTAGTTAAATTTGTGACTTCACTTGGCTTACCCTGATATGCGGCATCGTAGGTTGGGCTGTCGGTGCCATGGTCTGCACCGCCGGTCAACGCAGAGGTCGTGATGATATCAGAAAGGGTAGGTCGGACGCGTCCGCCAGGGTCTCCGACCTCGGATTCCTTGTCATTTGGACCATAGACTCGGCCCTGCGATCTGGAGCCCCACAATTTATCCGCAACGTCATTGGCCGAATAAACCTCCGCCTTGGGTGCGTCGACTTTGTTCTCCCTCAACCTTGGTTGCGAATCGGGCGTAGCATTCGGATATTGATCGCCAGGCTCGAAGTGACAGTCATTATCAGGTTGATCCCTGATTGGACAATTCTCATCTCCACCCTTGGATTGACCATGGTCCTTTTCGAGTTGGCTCGCCGTCGATCGACATTTTAGGACAAGTTCGTACAGCGCAGAGAGTATAGCGTCGTGAAGAAGTCCTAGAAGTCCAAATTCACTGGCAGTACGGTCCTTCGCATATGAGCCTGCGTCGGTCGGACTGGCCACTGGCATATTCCAGGAAGGTGGCTTGAGGCCTTCGAACGTGGACAGGCTCGCAAGTATATGCATTAGACTGCACAGATAGCACAAAGTATCCTTTGCAGTGAGACGCTTCACACGGCTGTTGAAGTCGACAGAGCCAGGCACCGCGGAACGTAAGGTCTTTGATCCAACGTTTCGATCGTGGCATTGCGGGTCAGTGCCGGAGTCTTTTGGCCGTAACCCCTCGGTAGGGATGAGAAAGAGAACCCTTCTGAGTTCGTGGATAGCTTCCAACGCAAGCGAAGCCTTGAGGGTGGAAAAGCTGACGAGCCAACGATAAGTTTGGTCGTCCCTGTAATTGTCAATGATGGACTTTTGCGCAGATGCAAGACTCCCAACGAGTGCTTGGAATAGTCGCAACAAGTCTGGACGTAAATCAATGTCGCATGGGATCTTCTTCACAGTATCATCTTGTAACCTTCGCTTCGGAGTCGGAAACACCCCTATTTCACCCAGCAGGAGCGCTTCAGACAGCTGCTTAAAGGCTTGTATGATCGGTCCAAACACACTGTCGATCAAGCAGTCAAAAACTATGTCAACTTCCGTTAGCTGTAATTCGGTTGCGGAAAGAGGCGCCTTATAGGCAGTCATGGAGCTCAATGAGCAGACGATAACATGGTGCAACACAGTTCCAAGAGTCGACAAGCTAACTTTGTTTGTCATATGTGCGGCACGAGAGTCTAGCACTGATTCGATAAGTCGAGAAGCGACGCGGAGGACATGAAGTGTGGCGCGAAGCAGAGTAGATCCGTTCTTTTCACGGACTGCTGTCTCGAAGGACTTGGAGGGCGATCAAAAGATCCCCGTTCGGCGGGATCCCTATATGTGCTACATGACCAGAGTATGGTGTCAATAGATGATATACACAGGACCGAGTCGCTTACGATCGTGTAACGGATGTAGCCCTTGGGAAACACCCTGTATATTGGAATGTGGGGTTGGCTTGGCTGATATTGTGACGTCACTGCCCGGTTTTTTTTTCGCCTTTGCTTTCTCTTTTCCGGGCACCGTATTCAGATTCGTTTGTTCGTTTGATAATGCGGCTTTTGAGGATATGTCTGGCACGGACTTGTCTGTTTTCGCAAGCAATTCTTTAGCAGACGGGGTAACGTCAGAACGACTTGGCATTGATTAGAAACAAAAGTGAATGCTTTACCTGTCTTTTGTGCTTCATATTGTGTTTTGAGCTGTTCATAATCGTGCTCGAGTTTCAGCGCGTACAACTTCCATGCGTAGTCTACGGTCGGTAGTGTAAGACTGGACGGAGAAAATTTGGAGCGCAAGTCGGCCACGTATGCTGAGGAAAGTTGCGTAGGTTGCGAGAGTTGTGGACTATGTCATGTATTCAAAGGCTGCGCATACATGGAATAGATGCATCTTTGGGTTTAAACCTGAGAACCGTGAGCGCCTGTAGCAGACGAGGGTTTTTAAGCGAGGTAATCTGATCAAGGAGCCACCAAGACGTACGATAGATATTCGCAGACGATCTGCAGTTGATACCTGATATTTCATTTTGTATTGGAGGGGGTCAGATACACAGGTAGTCAGTCGCGCAAGGCCGTTGAAGTTCGATTGAAGTAACGTCACGCTTTCATTAATGTCTCGGTGGGGCGAATGCTGTAGTGTGTTGTCAGGCCATACTCAATCAAATATTTACACAATACGCATAGTAGTAGATCAATCGCCAAAAACTCGAACTCAACTAGGCATAGGGAGAGGAAAATAAGCGGATAAATATTCCATTAGGAGAAGGCAAGTATATATCTATTAGTCAAACTTCTGGTTGTTCTTTCGACCTGCTAGGCGTCTGATGATGCTTCGGGGTTGGCAATCATCACCTCTCGTTCAGCGCATATATGCACTATCATCTCGAACTATCGTGCCTGCAACATTGGGGTGTTTACCCCCGTCGTACTGCGGTCGGAACCTTACGACGGGCGACTCGTCAGGGCCGGGTCGTGGGGGAAGGGTGGCTCTTGGAAGCAGAGGCGATTCAAGAATTTTCCTAGGCTTAATGTTATCACCAGCATTCCTTCCCACAGGCGAATCTTCTAGGTTGTGATACCTAGTGAGCCCGTCGGAAGTGCTGAGGGATCCTCCCATCTCCTCCAGGCTGCCAAAGCTTCGGCCAAACGAGCTTCGGCTATAGTGCCTTTGGGGCGTATGGAAAAGACCACCCGCTCGGATGGACCAAGGATTGGATTTAGGCGTCGTAAATGGAACCCCAAACTTGATGCCCCGCGAAGGAGTCAAATTGGGATCGAACGGTAGATCATCGTTGGTAGATGAAGGGCGGTATTCAAAAGGACCTGGTGTGTTGTACAATCTGATATCGTGGGAAAAGGCTTGCGGTGTTGAAGGAAACTTGGAGGAATCGGATGAAGACAGTGCGTCCGGTTCTGAATATCGTCCTGCTCCTCGTGTTGGTGTCTTCGGTGCCCTCGGGGGATTCCATAGAGGCGAATTATGGAGGGGCTGATAGAGAGTGGGATCGTGAGTTCGACGAACGCGAGGTGCATCGTCCGTAGGCGCGAATGTCGGCTCCCTCAAGATAGCAGGTAAGGGATCTCCTGCGGGTGACGGTGACCTGATCCTGGTCACGCAGCTCCTGCAGTACCACGGGTCGTCCTCCCGCCCCAGTTCTGCGATGTTACGAATGCCGATGCAGTCCAAGTGGTACCATGTTTGGCATCCATCGCATTGGACAAGTTCCCTTCCGTCATCCTTTCCATTGCAGATACAGATCACGGCTTCCAAGTCTGTCTCAGCTTCCACCTCCCGCCATTTCCTCTGATTGCGATATGCGAGTGCCCGCACGCTCTTTTTGGCTAACAAAGCAGCCCGGGCATCGGCAGGATCGCTTGGAAACACCTTCTTTTTCTTCGCGTTTGCTCTCCGAGGATCTTCAGGGTGAGCGAGTAAAGGAACCATTTTCCCCCTCCCCATCCTTACTGGCACTGGTTTGTCCGTCTCATCTTCATAAACAAGACCCCACTTGGCCGAAGGTAAAATTTCCTCGTCCTCATCATCTGCACCAGCACTTTTAGGGTCATCTTCACCGCCTTCCTCATCATCTGTATCCCGATCTAGGAATCTCTCAATCCACTTCAGCCTCTCTTCTTCTATCGCCTTCTCCTCCTCGCTACGTTCCTCTTTCCGAAGCCTCCAAGGAAACTCGCTGTCTGGCCAGTTGGGCCCCTCAGGTTCCTCAACCAACTGCGGCAAGGCTTCGTCCTTTCCACCTGCAGCCTCAGCGCTTTTTTTCTTCCGCTTGCCGCCGCCACGTTTCTTCGAAGGTGTTGCTTCAGGCGAGTTGCAAGTTGCAAGCCATTCTTCGTTGGGAATATCCAATAGAACACGGCCTTTGCCCACCAAGTCGACGGGATGTAGCCTAGATCTAGGCTTGCTATCAGCAGCGCTTGAACGGAAAGCTTCTAAGCGCCTCCGCTTTTTGAGCTCTTTGTCTGTCAGCGGTGCCTCTTCCACATGCTCAAGAATCTCTACAACGTTTGCTGTACCGGAGGTATTGGAGCCAAAGACCGAAAGGGGTTGAGGCTGACGGACCCAGTCATTAGTTCTCTGGGACGACATAAATTCAGTCCTGAATCGAAACGAAGGAGATCGTGGACTCACATATCGTCCATAACCTCCCGCCATTAAGCTCTCCTCAAAGCTCTCCTCTGAAGTTTCCTGAAATAGCTTGAGTCGTCTACCTTTGTTGGGGCTCGCTGTAATGCCAACAAGATGTCCCCGTTCCCGGTCCCTCTCGTCAGTAAACATAGTCTGCTCAACGTCTGAAAGAGGTCTTTTGCTGCGCCTGAGATATTCGGGTCTGCGAGTCTCTGCCTCTCGAATCTGCGCCAGATGGTCCTCGATGAGTGCCTGTCTAATCCTCTCAATCTCACCACCGGCAGCAGGGGCGTTTGAGGTTGACGTTTGAGAAGGTGATACGGGAAGTGTGGATACGATCATGGTGTCCTTGTGAGTGAGTCGGGATGGTGTGGTCGAGGAAGGACTGGAGAAAACATTATCAATTTCCATAGGTGGAGGGCTAGCAGTCAGAGAACGGGCTTGTTTCTTTTTTGAGCTGCGGTCCGTCATCGAGAGCTTGGCAATGAAAGGTGAAGAGAGACGGGAAGAGTGCTCAGACGTGGCAGAAATCGGTGAAGAGATGTGGGGTGAAGGTGCGAGAGGGGAAGCTATCGGGGCGGAAAGCTCGAGAGCTTGGCTGGAGAATGTGTTAGGCAGAGGGAGGAAGAGAGCATGCCATCGGCTTACGATGAGTGTGCAGCTTTGGGAGAGTCATGATTCGTGCTGTCAAAGAAAACTATTGAAAAACCAAGCCACAACTGAGAAAAGGGTTCATACCGAAAGGAGGGTGTGGTAGACAAGCTGATACGTAGCGGTGGAGTCATTCGTGAACCATAAGACGGACTGTCAAAGCTATTTTTGAGCACTTGACGTTAATTTGCAGGATAAGCTACTGACCTCGACTCCGGTGTTATGCATTGCTTTGACCCTCGAGCTTTGGTAGGGGTATCGTCGGCAGACCTGTGGCCGTTACAAATCAACTTTGTGTGAGGTTGAAGCGGGACCAGCTTACTGTTTTTGGCCCGCCAACCTCGGATACGAGGAAGACGTGGTCGACGGTCCGGCCGGTTGGGAGCTGAAAAAGAGTGAGAAAAGAGGCTTGGAAGCCGAATTTTGTTAACATACATAATCAGGACAGGAGATTGGGGTGTCTGAGGTAGGTCTCCAACGTAGCGAGCGATATTGTTCGGACTGTCGTATTGACAAATTAGGCTAATGTTCGAAACCGGAGCTGAGTTGCAAAAGAATAAGATTAACGCTTACCTTTGGGGAGTGGGAAGCTGGTTGTACGGTCTCGTAGAGAAGGGTGGTAGGAGTCCTTCCGCCTGCTCCGTCCTGGGTGTGGTTGAACTCGGAAGGGGTCAAAAAAGAAGAAAGGATTGTATGTACCATGAGATGGACGACAATAAAGTCATATCAGAGAGTTTTGCGGGTTGTTCAGAGGGAGAGTGGGCTGGGTTTGGGGAGAGGGAAAGAATCGAAGGTGGAAGAGTCTGGGAAGAAATGCAGAGTGCTTGATTGGGAGGCAAATTGGTTGCACTCTCAGATTCGGGATGACCCTGGGCGGCTGTGGCCATAAGGTGAAGATAGCGCACGGAGAGAAGAGGATAAAATATATGAGATGGGTGTCGCTGGGCCGTCGAAAACAGGCTGCAGCGGTCGTCGGCGGGGGTGAAAGAAAAGTTCACTGCTGAGGAGGGATGGGTGCCGGTGGGCGCTCTTGGGGAGTGAGACGGCGATAGAAATGTTCGATGATTAGGTAATCACTAATTGGTTTCTCTTCAGATGTCCAATGTTCGTGCCCTCGAGTTCTACGCCGGCATAGGTAACGCGCAGCCCATACCGTTATTCTGCTCGTTCCTCTCACAGAGTATTTTTCAAGGAGGCCTACATCTCGCTCTTCGGCGTAGCTCCGTAGCTGGCACCGTCGTCCAGGCGTTCGACTGGGATCCAGCTGCTTGTCACGTCTACGGAACCAACTACCCTCTCAAAACTATAAAAAAGGTCCTTGTCCCCTCTCTTTCTCTTCCTATTGCTTCCATCCTCAACCAAGCCAAAATCCCTCTCAGGTTGATATCTCCAGACTCTCATCAGCGCAACTCGCCGCCTACAATACGGATCTCTGGCTCCTTTCTCCCGCCTGTCAACCTTACACGGTTCTCAATCCTAACGCGAAGGGCGCATCCGATCCCCTCGCACGATCCTTCCTGCACCTCATTCAGAATGTCCTTCCAGACTTGGCAAAACTGGATGCTTTACCCTCGAGACTTTTGGTAGAAAACGTTGCTGGTTTCGAGGTACTCTTGATCTTTATTCTTCCGCTTACCTCTGTCTGATTTATTTTATCTCTTCAAGAGTTCAACCACTCGACAGACATTTATATCCGTCATGCAGTCCCTTGGCTACAACACTCTGGAGCTTCTTCTGACTCCGCTGCAGTTTGCCATCCCAAACTCAAGGCTAAGATACTATTTCTTGGCTAAAAAGAAACCTTTGCGATTTGCCCATACTACAGGGAAGGATGCTAATCGGGTTTGGAGACACATCCCTGGTCAAGGCGAAGATTGGATTGACGACCGGTTCAACAATTCGACGGATTGCCTGCCTAACACTGAGATTCCTACTATTAGCCATTACCTGGACAGTGACGGCGGAATGTCCGATTACTCGATACCCGCTAAAGTTTTGTACAAGTGGGGCCGTCTCTTTGACGTGATATATCCGTCTTCCCGACGGTCATGCTGCTTTACCCGAGGTATGTCGAGTCCTAGCTTACTCTTCAATAACTCATTAATAACTATCCGTCAGGATACACGCAACTTGTTCAAGGTGCCGGTTCAATTCTACAGATGAACGAGAGCCTTGATGTGCGCCTCCCCTTGTATCTGTGATTCGCTTCGCTAACATTTTAAAGACAACGGCTGTATTTGAGCAATTTGCGGCTGCGCGCCCCGGTGGCCTGGATGCTGTTGATATTTTGAAACCTCTCAAACTACGGTATTTTTCTCCAGACGAGCTACTTAGAATCTTCGGAATCACCTCTTCCTTTGGTTCCACCGAATCGCTTAGCTTCAGATGGCCAGACAAAAGTGTTGTCACAGTTAGATCGAGATATAGATTGGTTGGTAATAGTGTTAATGTCACTGTTGTAAAAGCCCTCATAGAGTATTTATTTAGTGACTGACCAGGAATACTGCGCACGAGGCCTTAGGCTTGGGGGGATATCTCACGTGTAAGAAGAACACCGGCTGTGATGTATCCGGTGAACCGGGTGTTGACCCTTACATCGCTCCCTCACCATCTCCAACAGCTCCTGCGTCCAGTGATTTTGTCATGGGTGGCGGACGGAGAACGTTCTTGATTGGCGGTGGATGCACCGCATTCATCAAAGTTAGCAGGAGCTCCTGAGAGTATGACCAGGCTCACTAACACGAACCGAATAGCCCAGGGGAAAGAGGACGACAGAGGACGTACGGTCGCAATTCAGTCATAACTATGTTTTAGGTTTGACATAAGGATTAGATGGGTTTGGAAGCAGCCACCAAGGCTTTGCTCGACGCGGGTGGGTCCGTGTTTGTGTCCATTATTCCATCTTGTGACTTGGTTCCCGCTCAGGGATCACCTATGATGAAATCGAAACCGCCTTTGTTGGCTACTGCTACGGTGACTCCACCGCTGGGCAGGTCAAGCTTTATTCCTAGCTCAACATTTATGTCCCCTGACACACAAGCCAATAGCGCTCGCTTTACAATCTCGGCCTGACTCACATCCCAATTGTTAATGTCAACAATAACTGTTCGACGGGCTCCGCTGCCCTTTTCCAGGCCAATAGTGCAGTAAAATACGGTCAGGTTGAGTGTGCCATCGCCCTCGGCTTCGAGCGCATGAAACCTGGCAGTCTTGGCACTAACTTTCCCGACCGAACTCCTCCCACCGCCATCATTGGTGCCCGATCTACCGAGCTTGAAGAGGAGTTTGGTGAAAACCATGGTCCTGGTGCGCCTCGTATGTTCAGCAACGGTGCACAGGAGTATTTCAAGAAGTACGGCGCCAATACGCATCACTTGGCTATGATTGGTATGTTCTTTTATATAGCTTACTATAGAAGATGAATACTTAGACGTTGATCTAGCTTCCAAGAATCATAAACACTCGGTCAATAACCCATATTCACAGTTCCGTGATGGCTGGAGCGTTGAACAGGTCAAGGCGGCCCCCAAGATCACCAATCAACTTACCAAATTCATGTGCAGCCCTACGTCGGTATGTTGACAGAAATCATAGGCCGCTTTCACTATAATCTTATGTCTCGAACTCAGGACGGTGCTGCCGCTTGTGTAGTTGCTTCAGAGGACTTTGTCCATAAGCATGGGCTTGAGAATCAAGCCATCGAGGTCGTTGCCACGCATCTGACCACCGATGGACCGAGTACTTTCGAGAGCCGCAGCCCCATGGAAGTTGTCGGCTACGGCATGTCCAAGGCTTGTGCTGACAAGGTGTTCCATGATGCTGGATTTGGACCAGGAGAGGGGAGAGACCAGGTCGGAGTCGTTGAGCTCCACGATTGTTTTGCTGCCAACGAAGTGCGAAGCGTCCATTTCGACTTTGAAACTTTACTAAGTAGAGCTTTATATGTGTAGTTGATCACATACCCCGCCCTCGGTCTCTGCAAAGAAGATGAAGCGCACAAGCTCGTCGAACGTGGAGATAACACCGTAAGTCCCCCCTATATTGAATGTGACAGAGTTGAGGAGAAAGCTTATCCTATTGCAGTACGGCGGCAAGTATGTTGTGAATCCTAGTGGTGGGCTTGAGGCCAAGGGCCATCCCCTCGGTGCAACTGGTCTCGGAATGCACTTCTACATCATGATGCAGCTCCGAAATTGGGCGGGACCCATGCAAGCCCCTGGACTCTTTAATACACCTGATCCCCGTGGAAAGTACGGCCTGGTGCACAATGTTGGTCTGGGCGGTGCTGTTGTCGTTTCTCTCCTTCGCCGCCCAGAATTCTTCAAATCCGGAGGCCCTGATGGTAGGACAAGGTGGGTATCTGACATCGACATGACCCTCCTGCAATAGGTTTATACTTTGTCTCACTGTCATTTCTCTTGCTTTCAATGGTGACACTGATTTTTAACTCGAAAACAGGTTGGGATATAACCACGCTTGCGAATGTAAACCTATCACTATGGCTGATGTAGATAAGGTCAAGTCTAAGAAGTTCTCTGCTTATGTCCTCCAACAGGCCAAGCTTTAAAGCACGCAAAGCTTCGTATTGCTGTTATTTGTTATTTTGGCTTTCAGAGCATCCACGTGTCTTGTTCGTTACCACCTTTCATTGCTTTATACCTGGATTCATATATGGATTAAAAAATATTTTGTATATGGTGGTAGGATTCCTTTGATTTTGGACTTGCAGGGGTTTCTCACCAGTGATTCTTTTCCCTCTGCGAGCCAGCGCCTATATATATAAAAGTGTTATCTACCTCAATGAAACCCATCAGATGCCTATGAGGCGATCGCGCAACTCCGGTGTCAGATAAAATAATATCATTGCATTCCGTAGCCGTTTCACAGAATATATACAGTATATATGAACCTATTCCATCTTTCAATTGCCTCCTGTCCAACTGGGACGATAACTTTAACACCCAAGCAATTAATATCAAAAGTTGGGAGGAAACGTACACAGCAGGGCCAGGGATAGGGTAGGGCTAGTGCACCAATCGTTTCAGCACTGTAAATACAGTCTTTACCTCAAGAAATAAGAGCAACTTACGCCTGTATCTGAGGAGAGGAACGACGTTCAGAAACGAATCCTTTTCCATTGCGAGAATGTTAGAAACTCACTGGTGTAGACATCGAATACAATTCCCGGAGTATTGCCATTGTAAGCTCCAGGGAAGGAAACGAAGGATGTGGGGAGCGCATTTCCAGAGCCGGTGACCTGAACTTGAATACAGCTAGGGTAGACCTGAACACCGGGATATGTATAGGCGGCATGGAGGGCAATGCTATCAATCATTTATTAGTTTGCTACTTGACTACCTGATGGCAGGGCAAGGAAGACTCACATTTCATGGCGGATGATATACTGACCGGCTTTCAAGTTCTTCGGAACGGTAAAAGTGTAAATTTGATTGTTAGCGTATAAAATATCGGTAGAAGCCCATTTGCCAGATGAATCCTTGCCAGTCTCGGCGACTTTGAACCAGACCGCGCTGGGTCCAATCGTGTGAGCGGCGTAAGGTGGAAGTATACTAGCAAATACATACGAAGTGCCAGGGTTCCATTTAGTGATATCAGAAGGAGCGCGGGCCATGTAAGTTATCATTGGTCCTACATGACTGTCGGGCCAGGTGGTCCAGTTCAATTTGACCTGAGAACCAGCTGCAACAGTACCGAAGATGGGTGCGGGGGCTGAGCCGACGTATTGTGCACCACCGGCTGTCCAGCCGTTGCATTGAACACTGGGATATAATAAGCAGGTTATTCACTTAGTGTATAGGGTGCACACGTACTCGATGAGAGAGAGATCCTCGACAGGGCCTGAGATGCGCCTTAGTTGATAGCTCTGTCACGATTCAGTTGAACGTACCATTTCCTGGAATCTTGCGAATGATCCTTTGTGGAGGGGGATTATAGTATCTGCGGTATGATATTACAAACGGAAAGGGCATCGCATAAACCATTTGGGCATACGGGTCAGAGTAGGGGAGGTAGCCAGTGTACTTGCTTGAACCCGAAGTAACCTCCTGGACGTAGCCGTGAGCTTTAACGCGCAAGGTGAATGTCAGAAGGGCGACGGCAACAACGGAAAGAAGTTTGAGCATTGCAGTGAGATACAAATTGATGAAGTAAGGCACTTACTGAGAATTTGTTCGAGTCAGCGCCTTATATACACGCGTCTTATTTCACTGCCTAGGAGTGACTGAAAAAAGGGTCCAGAAGACAGGTCGGTAAGTGTAACATCCGTCGGGCCGTTTAGTGGGCAATCGTGGATGGGGATCGGTCATTCGCAGGTCAGAAGACCTAGTACCGAATCAATGCGAAGAGTAAGCGGATGTGATCTACCAGAGGGCGTTTGCGAATTACCGTGAAATGACCGACAACACATATGGGCCTGAGGTAGAAACAGCCTGAAAACTCAATAAATACCATCTTTGTTGCCGGCAGCTAAAGGGGCTTGTAGTCTGGTAGTGTGGCCTACCGTCGTTAGTCGGCCTTGGTGGTGGTGAATCTCGGAAAATGTCTGGGAGGTGAATGTCAAAACAAGGTCAGACGAGTTAATTCGCCGTTGTCAAAAGAACACTTCAATTCACCGTCTATTTAACGCCAAAAAGTGGTGAACAGGCTTGTACGTTTCATGGAAGGTGGTTTTAAGCCAGGTTGACAATAGAGTTGGGTCGCCTAGCTCCCTATCAATCTAGATACCACGATTCCGGCTGGAATAGCGTACCATCCAGTGACTTGTGAGCCAGATCCGATGGACGGCGGCGGATATATATTTTGCTCCCACCCCGCACATTCGACGTCTTCTCCGGTTTGACGAAGACCCTGGTCCTAGGTACCGGGTGAACGGGAGAATCTCCAGTGACGACGATTTCCGAAATAGGCGTGGGTCTATGTTCAATGGGCCAAGGTCACTGCGGGGTAACCACCACGAAGGAAAGGGTGCACGCCACAGAAATGTTGGAAAGATACTGTTTGACTCGATAACGACTTATGTTGCCATCACATGACCTCATACTGAGGCGGAGCGTGGCCCACGAGAAAGTTGTTACATTCCGCTCAGCAATGCTAGTGAGGACTTAATTTTAGAAAGTTCGGATGAAAAAAAAAAAGAGGGTCCGGAACTTACAGTAAGCGTGCTAGCGATAGAACGATGTTTGTAGATAGATCATATCTTATTAGGGCAATTCTCACGGCATCAACCGGTAGGATTTGACATCAGCCCTCGACGGAACGTGTTGTAAGTGTTTTCTTAGCAATGTCTCGCCGTCGCAGGCAGCGCTCAATGCGCAAGGGGACTTTCGACACGGAAGATAGAACCAAGGTCAAGCACTCCCACATCGGTGTATGGGACCTCTACGAGGAGAGACTGTCCGTTTATACCTGGCCGACTCTCCAACCACTCTTCGATATCATTGAGAATGTTCCTTATGTCTGGAAAATGTTCATTGACATCGTGTCTATACGTACATGCAATCACCTTCTTGCTGCATATCTCATCACGGAACTCGGTGCATCATTACTTCCTGCTTTATCGCTATGGCACGTCACGTCCGATCCCATGTTTTAACAACAATGACTTACACGTTGTTGTAGGTATTCAGGGCAGCTACTTAGCATTGTGAGCATATTTATTTTGCATGTACATGGTCCTGACCCATTTGCAGGTTCAAACTGCTGTTGAATATCGCACGGTGGACAAATCTTTGTTATTTCGTGTCGCCACTGGTCGTTTTCTCTGCTCACTCATCACACGGCTGTTGCGATACACGAAGCAACGACTCGCCGTTCCCTTAAATACACGCATCAAGCAATACTACTCAGTTCATATGTTTCGTGCTATGGCTCGCCTCGATGTCCCTACGTTTGACGACCCAAGAGTCCAGCGGCAGTTGGAATCCTCCTTCCCTCCTAATTCTCGTTCCAGCATCGCATGGGACACTGTCACCATGATTTTTCACATCGTCTCTACCACAATACAGCTTGTTTCCCAACTATCTGTCCTCATTCGTGTTCTCGGAGACCAGCGGGACGGACCCCTGTTGGCATTGCTTAGCTTCTCTGAAGCGTTGTTTCGATGGGGTGCCGTTTGGAAGCCTTTTATAAGTGGAGGAGGTCGGTCTTTCACAATGCAATCGAGATTCATTTGCTTATCTGTCTAAACCATAGTGTGGGCTGCAACAACTCGAGATACCGACTACATTCGAAACGAAGGGCTGAAGCAAACTATATCCGCGCCTGAACACCGCAAGGAAATTGTGGCAGGTGGAATGTGGCCATATCTTCTCGAACGTGAGTTCATAGTGTCGTTGATGTCTTCGACTGTCCTCAGCTGTCTTCACTTCACCTTTTTAGAGTATAACATAGGCGCCGAACGTATCAAGGATCGTGCTGGTGATCTATGGGAAGCAGTCTCCACACATAGGACCAGAACCCGGTTGAGTTTAATAAACCTCCTGCAGGATCCGCTGAAGGAGCTACCTCAGGTCAGCAGTATGGCATTAAACCATGCTTCTAAGCTCAGCTCCTTGTTGTAGATTGTGTTTACCCTCCGGGCCATTCAATATCCCGCATCCATTCCGCTATCACTCGCTTCGCTAAATTTGATTACACAGACCACCCAATCTTTCACTCATGTTTTGTTCGGTCTTTTTGACGAGACTGGCTCCGTTGCGGAAAAGTTGCTAGCCGTTCGGCGATTGTACGAAGTCACTGAAATTAAGAATCGGATCGTCGACGGATCCCAGTCCTTTCCTGAGAACACCTCAAGCCTCAGGTCAGGTATAAGTATTGAGTTTAGGTGAACAAACTTCGCTCCTTATGGTACATGTGCTTATTCTTCTTTGAGACAGACAAGTTGGTTTTAAATATCCAGGATGTGATGATTGGGCCCTGAGACAGGTTTCATTCAAAATAGAGAAAGGTCAACTCTGTGTAAGCTCGGTGTTTTTTTTATAGGGATGTATTCTCATCATAAGGGTTTTCATTCAGGTGATCGTTGGCGCCAATGGGAGCGGGAAGAGCACCGTTCTGAAACTGATCGCTCGCCTATATGATCCCACCGAAGGCGAGATCTTCATTGATGGGAAGGAGATACATAGCCTCCGGCTCGACGATCTCAGACGGGCGACAGCTGTCCTGTTCCAAGATTACACCCATTTTCCCTTGTCGGTATGCTATTTTGATCATAGCATCTCAGGCAACGCGTTTAATACTGCTCATAGATTGCTGACAACATTGGGCTAGGGGCGCCTACTTCCCCTTATGCAACTAATATGGAATATATTCAAGATGCGGCCCGTTTGGGTGGTGCAAGCGGCTTCATTGAGAAGCTGTCCGAGGGGTATCAGACATATCTCGAACGGCCAGTGAAGGATCATTATGCTGGGTTACCAGAGGGAACAACAAGGTTCGTTTCATTTCTTCGAAATACCATCATCGACCTTTTTCGACTGGGTGTAGCATATTTGGGCGAGTCGTGGACTATGGTGCCGTCAAACATGCAGCAGAAGAAAATGCGGGGGGGGCCAGGACGGGGTGTGTCTGGTGGTCAGGCGCAGCGAATAGCATTGTAAGTATCTTTACTTTCGTGAGAATGTCTTGTGATGGTTTCGGGCATAGATCAAGGACGTTCATGAGGCCAGTGGTAGCGGATGCTGAGCATGGCGGTGCAGGGATTGGTTTGCTTTTGTTTGATGAACCGTCGGCCAGCCTCGACCCTACTGCGGAACACGGTTAGTGAATAAGTTAGTTCACGCCCTTTCTTGTGTCGAATTTTTGTCACTTAGATTTGTTCGAGCGCCTACGCCGGTTGAGGGGAAATAAGACGATGGTGTTTTCATCCCATCGCTTCGGGAATTTGACGAGGCACGCCGATGTAATTATGTAAGTATCTGGGCATATCATGACCTTAAAATTGAGCTGATGCCTGGAATTCTAGTTTCATGAACGATGCTGCCATCATTGAGGAGGGGACACACGATGCACTCATGAAGAGAAATGGGGAATATGCAAAACTATGGATGTTACAAGCTCGAGCGTTCCTCTAAATGAACTGAGTTGTTTCAGGTAAGAGAGTGATCCCTCTGTGAGCCTGGGCTTACTGCAATTCCCCTATCAGTGTACAAGCATACAGGTCCAACGGAACACACGTCCTATTATATTCTTTTGGTGTGACAATCATTACTAAACACCGTACTTATACCCCCATATTTGACTGCTGTTTTTCTCATTGTTACCGTTACCCTAGACTCTCTTCTATGCGACGACCTTGCTAGACGACATTTCGTCTGGTGACATTACGTAATATGATACATGCCAGAGGCATATCCAAGCATATTTCCTACATAAGGGGGGAATTGTCAACAAGATCTGCCATTCATGCGTGTGCATAGAGTTACATGTATTCCGACTAATAAGCAGCAGTGGGATAATAAGCGCCCACAAATATGCCGTACAAGTTAGGCCTGAAGCTGATGTATTGATGGGTCTCTAGAGCGCTGGTCTTCTCTTTTACTTCCCCTCCGTTGTGACCGTACTACTGGTGAAAAATCGCGACTTGATTCGTGTCCACGGTATTGTAGGAATCATCTGTCCCCAATATCTCATTGGTTCCTCCTCCAACCGATCGAAGCCCCACCTCATTTTTATGCTAAACCATTATCTCAACACGAACCGCGCGTATGCTCCGGCCTCTCTCAAAAATTTCGAGGGCTTCGGGAAATATACAACGGCACTTCAATAGTTCCTCGTTTGACGCGCATTTCTTCAAACAAAAACCTGCAGCGTCTGCATACGCACCTCCGCCTAGATCTACTACGGCCAGACAAAAACTAGAAAAGGGGAACAGGGGTGTATATAAGGAGCAGGGGGTAAACAAAAGGCCTCAAAAACAGCGTGAGCATAACAGGTATTCTGAGGGCACAGCAGTCACTGACGCTGCGCATTCTGCTCCCTCGGCGTATGTGCATATAGCCAAGAGAAATGAAGTCGGCGTACAACTCCTCTCCCGCCAACTCCACTCACAACTCTTCCGCAACGTCGCATTCCCGGCCCCTCCTCCACCATATATACAGATAGCAAAAGAACATCTGGAAATGCACAACCTTGACCCCGCACAAGGCTCGTCACATCCTGATACAAGCTTTCGCCTCCCTCCACTACAAGGTGCCGACCTCGACGAACATTTCTACCGTATAGGAGCTCGTGCTGCCGAGCCATGGCTCCAACAAGCTAAAACACTTTCTTCCATCCAACTTCCACCAAAACCAGAACATTGGGAAATTCGTAGCGGATGGACCAAGTACACTTATATGCCTGATGGAGCTAGCTACAGTGAACCTGTGGATTTTCCTGTACACGACAAGAAACCTGAACAGATGCTTGTGTTTGACGTAGAAACGATGCCAGCGCACCATCCGTACGCGATTATGGCCTGTGCGGCATCGTCTAGTGCTTGGTACTCCTGGATATCGCCTTGGTTACTTGAGGAGACGAAGGATCCCAAGCATTTGATCCCGTTGGGTGATCCCCGAGTACCACGGATTGTCGTCGGGCATAACATATCCTATGACCGCGCTCGGGTGCTGGAAGAATACAATATTGAGGGGACGGCCACCCGGTTCCTCGATACCATGGCGCTCCATGTTGCTGTTACGGGCATTTCTTCGCACCAGCGGCCGGAATGGATGAAGTATCGTAAGTCGAAGGCAACTCAGGTACAGCAGCAAGAGGAGGCCATCGAAGTCATGTATGACCTTATTCGCTCTGTTGAAGAACGGGAGAAGGATGAAATGAACGCAGAGAAGAAGGAGGAGATGCGGCGTGTCCGGGAAGGAATGATTGAAAGTGTAACACAGCTCTCTGAGGCCTCAGGCAAAGTGGTGGAGGTGGAGAGCGAAGTGGCAGTGGAGAAGAGGTGGGAGGAGCTCACATCTGCGAATTCACTGGTCGATGTGGCGAAACTCCATTGCGGCATCTCGTTAGATAAGGGGATCCGGAATGATTTTATGACCTCAACGCCCCAAGATGTCCGGGATAATATCCATGACTACTTGGACTACTGTTGCTCTGATGTCGAAGTTACTCATCGGGTTTACACGGTTGTTCTTCCCTCATTTCTACAGGCTTGTGTCCATCCTGTAACATTTGCCGGTGTTCTGGAAATGGGCTCTAGCTTTTTGACAGTAAATCGAGAGTGGGAATATTATCTCGAGCGAGCGGAGGGTATCTATAGACAGATTGAGGAGGGCATCAAGCAGAAGCTCAAGCAGCTGGCCGAGGGTGCTCGGCAGTTGGCGAGCGAACCAGAGAAGTGGAAGGAAGACCCCTGGTTGAGCCAGTTGGATTGGACACCGAAGGTAGCTGGGAAGTCTCGAGGGATCGTAGTAGAATCACAGGTTTGTTTGGATAATCCGTTTCACCCTTCCATGGTTGATTTATTACTACAGACAACCTGCTCAGCAGATGCAGGAGGAACTCCGAAACGTAGGCGAACGCCAAAACCGAAACCCGTCAAGCCCCCGCCCGTTTATTGGCCAAAATGGTATTGGGACGCAGCAAAGCCAAGTAAAGGTGTTCCTCCTGGTACCCTTCATATCACCGTTCGTAATCGCATTGCCCCTATACTACTAAGGCTGTCCTGGTTAGGATGGCCGTTGTTTCATTCTCGTGAACATGGTTGGACATTCCGCGTACCTCTGGATGGAACGCACACGACGCGCACTACCCCATTGACGTTTTATGATGCTGCCGATAACACATTAGCTGAAATGTCCCTGCAGGGCGGGTATCGCTTTTTCAAACTACCTCATAAAGATGGGGAGAAGGCAAACGTGGGCAGTCCGCTTGGGAAGACTTTCGTCAAGTATGCTCAAGACGGCACACTCCAGAGTCCTGGAGAAGAAGCCAAAGAAGCCCTTGATATGAATGCCCAGTGTAGTTACTGGATCAGCGCGCGGGACCGCATCATGAACCAGATGGTGGTCTGGCAAGATGGTCACAAAAGCCTCGGTTTCTCCAACTCTTATTTCGAGGGCGATGAGGAGAGGTGGGGGGTTATCCTACCTCAGGTCATCACCATGGGTGCTGTCACACGACGAGCAATTGAAAAGACATGGCTGACAGCAAGTAATGCCAAGAAAAACCGTGTTGGATCTGAACTCAAAGCAATGGTTCGTGCACCTGAGGGTTATGCAATTGTTGGTGCAGACGTAGACTCAGAGGAGCTATGGATATCCAGTTGTATGGGGGATGCACAATTTGGCTTGCACGGCGCAACTGCTCTCGGATGGATGACGCTGGAAGGAACCAAGGCTGCAGGAACGGATTTACATTCCAAGACTGCTAGCATTCTTGGAATTTCGCGTGACGCAGCTAAGGTGTTCAATTACTCTCGTATCTATGGGGCAGGACAGAGACACGCCATACTTTTACTCTTGCAATCCAACCCATCGATGGAGCCCGAGCAGGCCAGAAGCTGGCCCAGAGTCTCTATGCGTCGACCAAGGGTAAGAATACCCATCGCTCTGACATGTTCGAGCGCAAATTCTGGTTTGGCGGTTCGGAAAGCTTTGTTTTCAACAAACTCGAGGAAATTGCCCTTTCAGATAATCCGCGAACGCCTGCTCTTGGCTGCAGTATCACCCACGCCCTCTCCAAGAAGCATCTTCCGGCTACCTTCGGCTCAGACTATATGACCTCCCGCATTAACTGGGCAGTCCAATCTTCGGGTGTGGATTACCTCCACCTCCTGATTGTTTCTATGCAGCACCTCATCACAAAGTACAACATCGAGGCGCGGTACCTTATTTCCGTCCATGACGAACTACGTTACCTCGTGAAGAAAGAGGATCGTTATCGCGCCGCGCTTGCGCTCCAGATTGCAAACCTTTGGACCCGGAGTTTATTCGCGTACAAATTGGGTATGGACGATCTTCCGCAAGGTGTCGCGTTCTTCTCGGCGGTGGATGTTGATCACGTTCTTCGCAAGGAGGTTGACATGCCGTGTGTGACACCCTCGCATCCTGATCCTATTGCACCTGGTGAGAGTCTCGATATTACCAAAGTCTTGGAGAAGACAAATGGAGGGACGTTGATGAAAAACGGGAGTCCTATGTCAAACGAGCAGCCTAGTCCGGAAGAGTATGAAGGAAATCTAGATGGGTATGTCAGACCGGACTGCTTAGTACATCGGTCGACGAGTGCGGCATTCCTTCGAGCACAAGCAACAGCAGATCTCGCGGAGATCAAGGGGTTGGCGCAGAAAGTGTACGGGAAGAAGTTCCGTGGGTCAGGTTTGAGGGTGAAGAAGAAAAAGGTACTGCTCGGTAATGGAGAATGTATCGATTGGTCCGAGACAGTGGAAAGGTTACTGAGGTTGTGATTGTTGGGTGCCTTTCTTCCTCTTCGATTTCCCGTATCTTTTATTTCGTTGTCACGCATTTTTTCCCCGTCACTATAACTTATCATGTAACCTATACAAGCCTATCGTGTGTAATCTGATAATTGATGTACTCCTGAGCTAAACAGATCGAACTGAAGCCGTGTCTCATTATATTGATATACTACGGACCGTACATGCATCAATCACTGGGTATTCAATCTTGAGGCGGCACATAGGGCTCAATAAGTAGCGTGCTAAATTCCTTGAGTTTCTCCGGTCCTCGCACTTCCTCTGTTAACAAGGGAAGTTGGATAATATGGAAAAATTCATCATATAGTTCATGAGCCTCATTAAGATACTTTGTTGCATCTTGTGGCGGACACTGCAGTGCTCACAATTGGAGGCTAGAAACAAAGTCAGATCGACCTGAAATCTCGAGGTGCGAGCTTACACTTTTTAGGGAACAAAAGCTGGTTGACGACGATATTATGCGTATCAATTTCGTAAGTGGTTAGTTCCTGGACAAGTCGTTCCGTTTCGTATAGGGACAGGAATTCAGATATGCAGACGCAGACAAAGGTTGTTTTCTCCTATATAGGATATAAATTTCGAAGACACGATCAACCAGCCAAGCAGACGCACCGGATCCTTGAATTGTGTATTAACCTCGGTGATTACAGCCCTCATAGACTCGAGCTTGGCAAACATGTCTTCCTGAGAACCGGCATCGCCACCCATCATGGATGACATCTATAGTGAAGGTCAATGCAGCGAGAATACGGAGCATCAAAATAGCTGGTGTACCTGGCTGATCATTGGTCCGAAGCGTGAGCCCAAACTACTCAACTTACCTAAAGCTTTCTCCAGAACTGCAGGAAATGACAAGAAGCGGAGGGTATGTCCAGTAGGTGCAGTGTCGAATACGATGACAGAATACTCCATTGACTTGACGTGCCTATTCGGTTGGGTCAGGGAAATCCTTCAAGAAGGGGCAATTCTAAGGGATTACTTCATGATCTCCGCAAAGCCCATGGCTTCGTCGACGCCGGGAATGGCAAAAGCAAGGTCCTGCATCATAGAGCCCATCATCCCATTTTGGTCGGCTGCGGGGAGTGCTCAGCAACATGGATAAGAGATGAGAGAATCGGCGTACATTGTTCAATCATTTCTTGAATAGCACTCGTCGGGTCAATTTCCATTGCATATAGATTGTCAAAGCCGTTAACTTTCGTGGCGTCTTTGCCAAACTTCTGGCCGAACGCATCCGATAAGTTGTGTGCTGGATCAGTGGACTGGGCGGCAAAAGGTATAAGTACAGAAGTAGAACAACACGGATGGAATATACAAACGATGAGCAGCACAGATTTTCGGCATTTTGCCAGTTGGATGGCCAAGGAGCACGATGTTGTCGTTTTCCCTGGTCCAGGTGATAAGTGAGTAATATTTCACGGGCGGGTGGCTCTGGACCTCACCTACGCCACCCTTGCCTCCTGATGGCGGGTGTTGAGCGTGCAAACAGCTGGGAAGGATAATAATACTAACCGCAGAAGATCCACCTGAGGGTGGTCTGGTCGAGGATGTTCTGGAGGGTGGGGGGCAGGAGTTCGGCGTCAGTCATGAATGTTGGAGGAGAAAAGCCTGATCACTCCAGTCACTTTCCTTCTGCCATGACCATCCTCTTTCAGGGTACTCATTTCCGCCTCCCATTCCGTCTCTTTCTCATCCGTTACAGCCCTCCAGCTCGTCAATCAGCATCGCAATGCCTACGGTCTGCGCTCTAATGATTACGCCCGGTACAGGTGAGCTGCCCGCTCCGTATCTCGCTCTCTAGTACTGATGCTCCCCTAGAAAACACTGTACTAACCGCACCCATCGGTTGCGTTCTACATTAAAAATGACCCACGGAAAGGGACGTGATTTCAAAAAGCTGCCTCCTATTACTCCTGACATCATCAAGGAGGGACAGTAGGTATTGTGTCTGTTCGTCTTCTTCGGTGGCTGAGTACACTTACAGCCTTGAACTACTCCTGTTCGAAGCTGAACGTGCATGGGCACATTCTCAAGATCTCATTAACCGGGCCCACCTTCCTGCCAACAAGGACCGTGTCAGTATTCTCCGCCACTCCGCCACAGGACGCTTCCGTCGGGCGGTTCATTGGTCAACCCAGCTACTATCTCATTGCCAAAGCCTCTACACTAGTTCTCGTATATCAGCAGAGGGTTTCCTCGAAGCGTCGGTATATACTGTCATCGTCAACGGCCGATTCCTCCGTTACAGGGAAGAGTTCGAGGATGCGGTGATTCAGCTCAGCGTAGCCCGGGGCCTACTGGATGAACTGGCCTCCACGGCGCGTACTAGCAGGGAACAGGCACTTGCCGTCCTGTTCGCGGACGAGATTGGCCCCGAAATTCGCCATTGTGCTCACGAACTCGGCCGAACCAAGTCCTACGATATCGACGATGTCGTCGCCGATCTAATGCCACAATACCGGAATTCGATCATTGAAAACTGTGATGCAATCGTTCAGCGGCTTCATTCCGAGGGCCGCGTTACTGAACAGGGCGGTCAGCAGACAAAGCTTCGACAGTTGTTATGGGAGGGTCAGCCCGTGCCTGTCCGGAATCCCGAGTTGGTAGATGTTCTCCTCAAGGTACAGGAAGCCGAAGAAAAGCTCACGAGTCAAACAATGGGAGATTTCGCTGCCGATGGCCACAGACTGACCAAAGAGAAACAATCGAAGAAGGGCGTCGTGATCTACGACGCGATCCTTTCCGCATTAAGCGATGCAGAGGATGTGGCCCGGAAATTAGCAGAAGTCCAACAGGTGCTTGTCCCAGCGCTTCTGACGTGAAATTATCTGACTTCTAGTAGTTAAGTGGAGGAGCTCTAGTGGTTTCAAGCGGGACCCGCGACATCCACTTCGTGCACGACTACATCATCTATCAACTACTCTCGCGTCGCATTCAACGTGACCTTTTGTTAGCGTCTGTCCTTCTGGCATCACATTCCAACGTGAGGGACAGCTCAAAGCGTTCCATCGTCACCGTTTCGTCCACGCAGGTTGATAGCCGGTTGTATCCCGCCGTGGTGAAGCTCTTTGAAATAGTGGTCCAAAGTTTAGACCAGATGCGCGGTCTCAGTATCGTGGACGACAATCCTGATCTGGCTTCTGCAGTGGAAGCCAGATTGTCTTTTACCAAGTCCCGCAGGTGGGTTTCACCTTTAGGCGTTGCAGCACATTATCAATCTCTCAGCTAGATGTTTGTACCTCGCTTGCTGTTATACTCCTTTTAAAAAGTATGCAGAAGCCCTCACGCTCCTGCAACACGCCAGCATCCATATCCGCGAAACGGTCAAAACCCTCTCCATTCTCGTGCAGGACCCAATTTCAAGTACCACTGGCTCGCCGTTCTTTTCGCTTTCTCAGGATGACATCGGGGTCTTAGAAAATGAGATCGCAACGAGCTCGCTACAGTACAAGAGAGATTGGTTCAGCCATAACGGTGGGTCGACCACCAGGGATACGAGGGACTATCAGAAACCTACATTCTTCAACATTGCACTCAATTACGTCCCGTTAAATATGAGCCAGCTCCTCGAGAGGGCTGGAAAACAGGTGTTCACACCTGCGGTAGTAACACCTCCTGTCAGCCCATTGGCAAGCCGTGCTTCGGGCGTTGCTCCGGCACCTTCCAGATCTGCGCCGACGGAAGGCACGTCAGAGAAGAAATTGAATGCGAGGGCCAAGATTGAAGAAGCTAGACGTGCAACACCTGAACCTCAAACACCCGCTCGTGGTGGTCTTAGTGGTCTATTGGGAGCCTGGTGGGGCAGGAGCTAAGCTACATTCATTCTTCGGTCAAATTTGTCCTTTAAAAATCGATAGTATTAAATGTCTGAGCCATCCCAATTCTCATGTAATAAACTACGCAAACTCTCGTTGAATGCCCGGTTTATGATGTCCGATATGAAATACCACTTACTTCCTCGGCCCGTCGTTCAGATACGGAAGCTGCGCCGCCATGTTTTCTAGCTTCTTTGTTGCTGATAAGGCTATACTCTCGACCGAGTGCCTTGTATTCCAACCAAAATTCTGGATTTCCTGGCTTTTCAAGACATTTGTCTTTAAGTTTTAGGAGGAACCTGAAGTCAATCCACAGGTATTCAGTATGCGCACACAAATTGAGAAATTAAACCTACGCATTCCATGCGTCTATCTCATCCTCCTAAGGCTTATCAGTGACAGAAGCGGGAGTGGTTATGACAGACTAGCCTTGAGACAGGTATTCCTCAGCACCTTCAGACAGTCATTCATTTCTTTGCTCCTCTTTGATGCGAAAGGTCTCAGCACAATCTCCAAGATGACCTCACACAAGTCCGCTACGGCCTTGGTGACTACATCTCCCTGGGAAATATTCTGCTCGAAGTCTTTGAGTGGGTATGTTATCCCAATTATCCTTCCTGGTGCTCTCCCAAAATCAACTTGCGGCGACAAAGAACGAGCGGGGGTGGGGAGAGGTACATTCTGTTTGGAAGGTGAGTCCGACGTGGTTTTCCGATTCAATAAAAGGTCTTCATCGCCCTTTTCGCTTGCTGGATCCTGGACGACTGGGAGACTGCCGTCATCATCATCATCATCCTCTGTGTCGCTAGTATCAGCCTTTGCTTTTTCTTTTCCTTTCGATGGCGACGATCTGGCCTTCGTACAGATGGATTCATCAATGACCGTAAGGGACGTTCTCGCCACTCTACTCACCCCCAAAGGCACCTCCCGCTTCCGGTCCAACAGTAGCATATCATCATCCTCCTGCGCATGCTCGTGTCCCTGTTTCGCTCCACCTCTACCACCTTTTGGCACGCGTTTCGGCACTTCTTTGATTTTGAATACATCTTGACATTCCTGAATGGCACTTTTGGCACGCTTAAGCACTTTCTTAGGTGGGTCAAAGTATTTGGTTAATTCAGGGGGGGGGGGGGGGAGCGGGTGGCTAGTGATATCGGGGACGACGGCGCAGTGGAACATAGCCTGCTTTGTGCGATGGATGGAGGGATTGTAGGAATCTGCTGGGTTAAACCACGGCATACGAGCTCTGTTTCCATGTGTTATTCGTCAGTCGTGAGTGGGAATGGCAATGTGAATAACAATGTACCCTGCTTCGTCTTTTTCTCCAGCGTTCATCAGGTCCATCGAGTCAACGAAGGAGTCCATGGCTTCCCGTTGGGACTCTGTTGGAATGTATGGGTGTTTTACGATTGGCTCACCGGTTTTAGAAACGAGGTTATCGAGGGGAGCGAATGTATATTTACGAACGTCGTCCGCGAAAGGCAACTAGGAACCCCGAACCTCATGAACTCGTGTTGATAATGTAAAGAAATGTAGGAATGCACCTGAGCCCACAACAGACACTCCACTTTGTCGAATACCTCGGGGAACAATGCACCCATCTTTGGGTCTGCACCGTCCTTGGTCACCCAGCGGGCTATCGCAATAACGTTTTTCTCGTACATGGCTTGCACGATCGAAGAGAGCGCAACTTGCTGCTGGGGAGAGCTGGGGTCCGCCCATACATACTGGATTTCGCCCATTGACAGTTCCCTACGAAACTAGGCCATGTAAATGCTCACAGGTCAACAGCGATAGGCGGTAGGGCCTACTTTCTTTCCAGGAAAGAAGCCACATATATCGATGCCCTTCTTGGTCTGCAAGCGAGGAAACTGGCCATCCGGACAGGGGACGTATGTTGTGCCATACTTGAACCCCCTGACTAGTGCTTCTTTCTCGACCTTTTCCAAATTCTCTCCTTTTTTATTCTCGTTCTCGCTTTCAGGCTGATCCTGCCCATCGCGACGACTCATGCTGTCGTCGTCTTCCATCTTGACATCCCCATCTGCGTCTTCGTCATGATCGTCACTTCGGTCGACGTAGAACTCCGTTTGCATCTTCAATGGAGCATATACAACTTTGGATTGCCGGTCTTTGTGATCGTCAATCACCATTGCTTGTCCTTCGTCGCCCCCCCGTAGTGCATACTTCTGCCAACTTTTCGGGCGGGTGATAGCAGTACATTTGCTGGCCTTTACGAGGATTTCGATTGCTTCCTCTGCCTTGGTATCGACGTCCCCTAAACGCAAGATTGTGCCCATTAGAGCAGAGCGCGTTTGTTTGACGTCTGGTCTTGCTATCTCCTGTAGGGCAAAGGTACAATTGCCAACGATTCCTGATTTCATAGTCGAAATCAATTGATGATAAAATTCCTCGTTAGCTCTCTAAGCTCGAAATTAGCACGTTCATGCAATATAAGGGATCCGAGAGACCTTGTGAACGGTTTTGTTGGGCTCTGTGAACGCTAGTTCTTCGTCATCAAAGTCAACGCCGCTGCCGACTGTGAGAAGAGCTGAAAGCGGGGAATAGATCAAGAACTAACATGATAGTCAGGGAGATGTCAAGGGCATCCATCTTTGTGACTGTGGCTTCCCAGTCCTCGACCTCAATAGGGCATTCGGCATTTGTGAGCAGGACAACCTTCCTAGTCCATGTCTTCTTGGAGGCAAGATACTCGGCTTGGGTTTCGATCCCAACAATTAGCGCGTCAATGGCTAGTTCAGAGGTGAGCACTAGCCGCAAATTCGGGCTGTATTAAACTTGCCATCTCCAGCGACGGCGGATGGCCGCAGAGCATCTAGTTTAGCCAGAGTTTGTTCGCTGGGCTGGCCGACTGGAATGTATTCTTGAACGTTCTCATAGCCGCCGTTCTTGTCATTAACAATATTGTCAGTTTCTGACATGTTACACTCGTTAGAGCGTGCCGGGCGTAGTTGCTCTCATGACGGGAGTACCTTGCGACCCAAAGACGATCACACCGCATTGATCAGTCTTGCGCCCGTTGAAGATCTAGTAGTATGAAAGGATGTTCTCATACATGTCTCGAGATGAAGATGCACACCATTTCCTGTATTTTGAGCTTGGCAAATTGGAGGGCATATTCGAGATGAGACACGGTCCTCGGGCTACTCTCGGAGTTGGGGCCTGTGGGGGGGCCCTGCACCGTCTTGAGAGTGGCCATGGGCGGCGAGGTGTCTACCAGAAACATGGTGACCGTATACTGCATTGCTGTTGGTTAGCATGGGGACGCAAGCATGAGGGGTTGGACGCACGCCTGCTCTTTCTGCTGGCATGGTGGATGGCTGCTGAAGGAGTGCGACGCGACTCGGAGGGGGATATGAGGTCACGTGAAGGTGGTGCAGTGTCACGTTTTGTCTTGTCACCGGTTCTTTGAGGCTGTTTCTGTCCCCTTGCGCCGATTCGTGACTTTCCAAGCCCCGCCGCTTATTCCGCCCAGTCCTGCTCTTTACCACATCTTGCGCTCCTCCTCGAATGTCCGCCCAAATGCTGGGCAACGGCATCCCCACGCCGCTGCAACAGCACCACCCACAGCAAAGGCAGCAGCCCATCCCTGACATACAGCAGCTAATGGCCGTACGTCCACTTCCTTCGCCCCTTGTCCGCCTTGTATTGACATATTTCCTCCAAGCGCGCAAGCTTCTTGCGCAAAAACCCTACCGAACAAAAGTCGCCCCATGAACTGGAGCAAATCATGAAGTACCTCACCGCAGTCGGACATAGTAAGACATCCTTCTTACCGTTCAAAGAGCCCCCTCATACGAGATCAATGTAGTGCAAGGACGTGCACAAGGGCAGCAGCAACATGCCATGCCACAACCGCCCCCGACGACCAACGGCCATGGACCCCACCTCAACGGTACATCCACCCCACCCTCCTTGTCCTCAGGTCCGGGTCCAACACAACCAGTCCCGGTGTTGCCTCAGACCCCTGTGTCGTTTACGCAAGATCAAATTGCTGCTCTCCGTGCGCAAATTTTCGCCTTCAAGCTCCTCAGCCGTGGCGCTCCCCTACCCGACCATGTCCAACAGGCGATCCGGGTCCCAAACAATGCGGTACTCGACCTCGAGAAAGTCGTCCAGCCTTCATCCGTCCCCGCCAAAATTATCGATGCCGCTGTGAAATTGGCCAGGGGAGAGCCCAGCCAGCCTACCATGCCTGCTGCCTCAGCTAGCACAGAGGACATCAAAGCTGAAGAGTCGGACGTGGCACCCGTAAACCCTGCCGATCTCCCAAAAGGTCCCTTCCTTGAAGACAATGTCAATTCTGGGATATATCCTTATAATGCTTATCGGCACCCTCTTTCTCATTTGAAGCGCACAACCGAGAACGATCCTCCCCTGCTGGCTACCCGTCTGCAACGCCTTCTCATTCCAACTATAATGCCAGCAGGTCTTGACGCTCATCAAATTTTGAACGAGCGTGACCGATATATTGAGGCTCGCATTCAACAACGGGTACGGGAGCTTGAAACTATGCCTTCGACGATGGGCTCCGGGAACTTTGATGTCGATTTGGAGGTGAAGGATGAGGCGACCGACGACAAAGAGAATATCTCAAATCCTTTGAACTCCCTCATTCATCCACCCGCTACTGCGCATGGTAAATTGCGGGCGATGATTGAGCTAAAATCTCTCCGTCTCCTTGATAAGCAGCGTGCCATGCGAGCCATGGTTGCAGAACGACTCAGTCACGGATCCATGCTTCCGCTGAACCGCCTCGACTTCCGTCGTACCCGAAAACCCACCATTCGCGACGCCCGTACAACAGAGCAACAGGAACGCAGACAGCGAGCAGAACGCGAGCGACGAGCCAAGCATAAGCACATCGAACAGTTGACCATCATCTGCGCTCACGGCCGTGAAGTCATTGGTGCGAACCGCAGTGCTCAGGATCGTGTGATGCGGCTCAGTCGCGCCGTCCTCCAATTCCATATTCATACCGAGAAAGAGGAGCAGAAGCGTATTGAGCGCCTCGCTAAAGAGCGTCTCAAGGCTCTCAAAGCTGATGATGAAGAAGCTTATATGAAGCTCATCGACACTGCCAAAGATACTCGTATCACCCACCTCTTGCGCCAGACCGATGCATACTTGGATTCGCTTGCCCAAGCCGTCGCTCAGCAACAGAATGAAGGAGGATTGCCCGGGCACGACCTGGATGCCGAGCCTACATCTGAAGCTACATTCGGTGCTCAAGTTGCCAGCGACGATGTCATCGCTGGCGACAAGAAGGTAGATTATTATGCCGTTGCTCACCGTACACAGGAAAAGATCACTAGACAACCGAGTATTCTCATCGGTGGTACACTGAAGGAGTACCAGATCAAGGGTTTGCAATGGATGGTCAGCTTGTACAATAACAAGCTTAACGGTATCCTAGCCGATGAGATGGTAAGTTTCCGTGCACACACACGTAGCTCGTTTCTCTCACCCTGGGCAGGGTCTCGGCAAAACGATTCAAACCATATCTCTCATCACCTTCTTGATCGAAAGCAAACGGCAAAGAGGCCCGTATCTCGTCATCGTGCCCCTGTCTACAATGACGAACTGGGCCGGAGAGTTTGCAAAGTGGGCACCCTCTGTAAAAATGGTGGCATATAAAGGCAATCCTATGCAACGTCGCGCTTTGCAAGGCGAGCTTCGTGTGGGTCAATTCCAGGTCCTGCTAACGACGTACGAGTACATTATCAAGGACCGCCCCCACCTTAGTAAGATCAAATGGGTTCACATGATTATTGGTTTGGATTTCCCGTCTTGATGTATTATCAGAGTCTGACGTTAGATCAGATGAGGGTCATCGTATGAAGAACACGCAGTCCAAATTGGCTCAAACGCTGACGACCTACTATCACTCGCGCTACCGCCTTATTCTTACTGGAACACCGTTGCAGAACAACTTACCAGAGCTATGGGCATTGCTCAATTTTGTTCTTCCCAAAATCTTCAATTCGGTCAAATCCTTCGATGAGTGGTTCAACACTCCATTCGCTAATTCTGGTACTGGCGATAAAATCGAACTAAACGAAGAAGAGGCTCTGCTTATCATCCGTCGATTGCATAAAGTGTTGCGGCCTTTCTTACTCAGGCGCCTGAAGAAAGATGTGGAAGCTGAGCTGCCAGACAAGGTGGAGAAGGTTATCAAAGTTCGCATGAGTGCGCTTCAAAGCCAGCTATACAAGCAAATGAAGAAGTACAAGATGATTGCTGACGGTAGGGGGGCCAAGGGGTAAGTGCAGTTTGATCCGGCCGTGGGAGGTTGACTCATCGTGTTGCCAACTTTTAAGCAAGCCTGTTGGCATTAAAGGCTTAAGCAATGAGCTTATGCAGTTGCGTAAGATATGTCAGCATCCGTATCTTTTCGATAGCGTCGAGGACAAGATTAGTCCCAGTGGCTATGTTGATGAGAAGCTCATCCGTGCCTCTGGCAAAATTGAGCTCCTCCATCGTATTTTGCCCAAGTTCTTCTCCACCGGTCACAGAGTACGTGTTTAGATATTCTGGAAACATCCATGTTAACGAATTCTCGCCGCCCAGGTGCTTATTTTCTTCCAAATGACAAAGGTCATGGATATCATGGAAGATTTTTTGAAGATGATGGGCTGGAAACATCTTCGTCTGGATGGTGGTACCAAGACGGAAGAGCGTGCTTCCTTTGTGCAGCTGTTCAACGCCAAAGATTCCGAGTACAAAGTCTTTATCCTTTCAACTAGGGCTGGTGGTTTGGGTCTCAATTTGCAGACAGCCGACACCGTTATAATGTGCGTCTTTATTCTATTATTCGATGCCAAAATTCTTGTTTAACTTGGAACATAGCTTCGATTCTGATTGGTGAGCTTTCCGAGATCTGGTTGTGGGGTCTCAAGATTGTCGCTGACACATCTATTTTAGGAATCCACATGCTGACCTTCAGGCACAAGATCGGGCTCATCGTATCGGCCAGACCAAAGCGGTGCTCATCCTTCGTTTCATAACCGAAAAGAGCGTCGAAGAGGCAATGTACCAACGGGCGCGGTTCAAGCTCGATATTGATGACAAGGTTATTCAAGCCGGTCGTTTTGACAACAAGTCGACGCAGGAAGAACAGGAGGAATTTCTGGTATGTCGGGAGTTTGCTTGCATGTATCAGTCTCTCACTCGCCCTTATTTATTGTATAGCGATCTATTCTCGAGGCCGACCAAGAAGAAGAGAATGAAGAGGCTGGTGACATGAACGATGACGAGTTGAACGAACTTATCGCGCGTAGCGACGAAGAGGAAAGAATCTTCCATGAAATGGATGTCAAGCGAGAACGGGATGCTCTAGAAGCTTGGCGCGCAGCAGGCAACAGAGGAAAACCACCCCTACCCCTTATTCAGCTTGAGGAGCTACCAGAATGTTATCAGACCGATGAGCCGTTCGACGTCAAGGAGGCAGATGAGCTCCTTGAAGGCCGTGGACAACGTCGCAGAAACGTAGTCAGCTATAATGACGGGCTTAGTGATGACGCCTGGGCAATGGTCCGTGTAAATTTGCTTTCTGTGGGCATTCGTGCTGATTGTCTACCCTCAGGCACTCGAGGAGGGCGAGGACCTTCAAGAGGTTTCTGAACGTGCCCGTGAGAAAAAAGAGCGACGACTCAATAACAAGCTTCTCAAAGAGTCCGAGGCTTCCGCTCGAGGCACCCCGGTGTCGGACGTTGATAGCCGGAGTCGCAAGTCCAAAAAGGGCAAGACCAAAGTCGATGAGTTAAATGCCGGTTCAAAAAGAAAACGCGGACACAAGTCAATGTCCGTAACACCTTCCATTGCCGATGATGAGGAAGACGACCATGATCTGGTATGAGCACCTTTCTCTATCTTTTGTTGTAACTAATCAGCCCTCTCCAGAAACGGCGAAAGAAAGGGGGTACTGCTAATGACCTTTCCCCCGCCATCCGCGACAAGATGAAGAAGGCTTTCGCGGAGTGTCACAAGGCTGTTCTTGCCTGTGAGGATGAAACTGGTCGCAAACGCTGCGAGCTATTCCGTGAGCTCCCCGACAAACGGGTACTATTATTCCCTCCTCTTCTACTTTTGAATCTTAACGCCATAATTCAGGACTACCCCGATTACTACCAACTCATTTCGCAACCGATTGCACTTTCCCATCTCCGCAAGCGTGCAAACAGTAATTATTACAAGACTGTTCAAGCGTACAAAGATGATTGGATGCTCATGTTCAATAACGCGCGAACCTACAACCAGGAAGGATCTTGGGTCTACGTCGATGCGGAGGAGATGGAGAAAGTTTTCACAACAACATTCAATCGCGCTATAGTTGGCTCTGGGCTCCCTGGTGCGCCATCTGCTTCCGGTAGCGTTCAAGCTGGATCAGCTTCGGGCTCCTACGATTCGGCATTAACACCAATGGAAGAGGATGATCGACCACCGCCAGTACGGGGAAGGAGCACTGGAAGAAAGCAGGTACTTAGTGATGAAGAGTATCTGACTCCTAGTGATGACGAGTAGCCTGTTCTTGGTCAACCCTGGCCGTTTTTGGTGTATCTATCCATTGTGCAAAACTGTCGGGCGGTCACCTATTCTCTTTTCACCTCAGTACTTGTAGCTTCATTGTAGTTTATATAGCTTCCTTACTTTTTGGTGTCGATATAATATGTTTAAATCATACCCAATGACATCTCACGTGGAAGTGACCGTCCGCGACTGATTAGCAGGTCGGTTGCTGGGCAGCTTCCGCTCTCCCAGCTCCGGTTATATCATTGTGGACTACTGGTACAGGCTATGAGGTACACTGAGAAACAGAAGATGAAGAAACCCTTTTTTTTTTTTTTAAAGGTGACAAAACCATGAGGATGATATAGGAGATTTCTGATGGTGACAGCCAGTAGTGTGCATAGGTCAAAGCATCAGGAGTGCAGTTGTACCATTGCTCGATGAAGCAGGAGGGGGTGCTGCCAAAGATAAATTCTGAAGGCCTCAGAAGACCAACACCCCATTGCTTGTATGAGGTCAAGGCACATTCCCTTTTCGGCAAGTAGAGTAGCTCCCCCAGACTGTAGGGATTGGCCTCCAACCTTGTTACTAAAGAATGTTTGTAACCGTGTAAGGAACCAGTGCCACTGTGGTGGTGCTCCATTCTCTCTGAGCCACAACAGAACATTGTTGGGGAATTTAGTGTTGCAGGATTGGATGTATGTGGCAATAGCTTGCAATGGGTTTGCCTGGCTATCATTATGGGCAATGAGAATGTAGTTCCCCTTGTAGAACCTGTCAGCATTTAAAGAATTCATGGGACAGTATAGCAGAGTCATGCTTGATGACCTTCCTTTTGTTGTATAGGTGAGGGTCATTTGGAGATGTAAGCTCTCCCAGGCATAGTAGGCCAAAGAAGCCACATAGGAGTTGGGAAAGGAACAGGGCATTGTCATGTGATGTCAGGGGGCAATAATGCCCAGCAACTATTTTGAGGTCAGCAAAGGACAGGGGGTGTTTGTGCTTGGTGGAGAAGTTTTTGAGCTTTTTACACCCATGGAGCATATTGTGGACCAAATCAGAGCTCTGCCATTGCTTGATATCTGGAAAGCAGGGCAGGAGCTTGAATACTATGCCAGACAAATAAGTCTTGACAGAAGATGGCTTGATGAATTCACACATATAGACTATAAATTTCACCAATGTGTTAGCATTTGGTTTGTATGGGAGATGATAGACATCAATAAAATGGTGGTATACTGAGAGATGAGAAGAGTATGCTTGAATGGTAGAAGCTTCACTAGCATGACTCAGTGCAACTGCCAGGAGGTTTTCCAAGTGGTCATGCAAGAAGGCAGGGTGCCAATGGTACCCCCTTCTGGATAAGGGCATCAACACCAAACTGCCCCCAGTGCATCCCGAGGGGGTTGAAAGTCAGAGACCTGGAGGCCAGGCAATAAGGCATAAGCCCGCCATAAATCATATTGTGACAAAGCATCAGCAACTTGGTTGTATTCACCCAGGATATACAAAATGTGAGAGGACAATAATATGGTGTATTAGTAGAGGGCAAAACAACAAAAGATACCTATTGTAAACTACTGTAATTTATACTTTAGTAGGACAATAGATCATTGATAACAAAGCTTGGGCATTTTTGGGATTGCCCAAATTGGTACATAAAATTCAACACAGAACTTGTAGCTGGTTGTGCGACTCCAGGAGGTGGGTAACAGAAAACTGTAGTAGCTTGTTGTATGCTGGTTTTGCTGCCAGGGAATGAAATATATTGTGCATATTGGAGTTGTCAGTATAGATGACAATGTGGCTATCTGGTGATAAGCTACTGGTAGCATAATCCAAAGCCGACATGACACATAGGGCTTCTTTATAAAAGATAGCTTCAGAAGGAATATTAGACAGATGTTGCAGCATAAAATATGTGGGCAGCGGACAGGTGCCAATAGTGCATGCAAGCTACATGATGGAAGGGATAATAGAGGAGCCTTATCAACTACATACAAATTATCCTACCTAAATACTACCTTTGAGACAATAACATAGTATCTAAGACAACAGAATGGAGCTCCTTTGGAGCTCCGATACATGCTCCGAGACATCGAAATGTACAATATTCGACACTCCCACTCAGAGAGATGTCGAGACTTGAGCATAGAAACATACATACCTAATGAGCAAAATAAATTGCTCCTCTGAGATTACTCCCACTGCTTTGCAACTTGATTCTGCTCAATACAAGGACCACCACAGAAATCTTCAAATGTTGCTGCTGTAGGCACAATGAAGCACAAGCAATGCGTGAATCGACAGTAGAGATTACCAATGTAAGAATACGCTCAGCACTCGTAAACACACGAGAACTATATTAGGCACCTGTAAGAATACGCTACAACAGTGTGAGTAAAGGTAGTAACAAAAAGGATAAGAGATATAAAGCTCACCTCAGCACTCGTAAACACACGAGAACTGAGGGGAGCGGTTGCCTGAGCAGAATAGAGATTATATACGTAGCATATAGCCTCCTAATGTGTAAGATGCACGGTAATTACATGTCGGATAGAAGGGAGAAATTAAAACGGCTTATATACGAGGTCTGGCTTCATGTCCGTGAGTCCCGAGACCATGGGCGCTCTGAGGTTTGGGCACTCCGGAGCTCAGGCACGCGTTTGCGATTTCCAACAACCAAGCCTCTAAACAAAAACCCTGAAACAGCCATCACACAATAGGATGCTGTCATGTTTGCCCGATATTCGAAATTCGCCAGCTATTGTCTTCTGATTGCCATACATGTCAAGCCAATAGGATTGCTCGGATTGGCCTCCTCCTTTCCCAAAACCTCTTGCTCCACAGCTCCAGCTCACTCCACCCCAAATGGGTCCATGACCACCCAATTCAACTCCCACTGCTCCAATACAACACAAATACCTCTGATTTCATGTAGAGCCAAAGATGGAGTGAATGTTGATAAGACAATATCCTGCCACATAGCAGGAGGACGTGAGTCGATGGAATAGTGAGCTCCTAGAGACCAGCAGAAGCACCCAAGCCTGCATGAGCCATGGGGCATTCTCTGAGGAGCGGTGACGAGGGAAACAACATCGATGCTTGTTGTAAAGCGCTCGAACACGGCCAATATAAACACGATATGCTCTGGAACCTTGGAATTTGGTTGAAAGCAACTGTTGAGTCGGAGGTGAGGGGCAAGGCCCAAAATGGCACTAGGTGCCAATCACTGTCTGGCCAATGCCAGAACTGATATTGACCCACTTTGGGGCCCATAACCTATTGCAGCATAAAATATGTGGGCAGCGGACAGGTGCTGATAGTGCACACAAGCTACATGATGGAAGGGATAATAGAGGAGCCTTATCAACTACATACACATTATCCTACCTAAATACTACCTTTGAGACAATAACATAGTATCTAAGACAATGGAATGGAGCTTCTTTGGAGCTCCGATACATGCTCCGAGACATCGAAATGTACAATATTTGACAACAGAGGGGGCACCACAAACCCAAGTTATGCCCTGGGACCCAGAAACCAAGGCCTCACTGGAAAGCATCACAGAATATGGTGAGATCAGCCCAGGAAGGGGCCCAATCCTGCTCCTCTATAATATGAATACCCTCAGAGGCCTTGATGTGCTTTTCAGCCCATGCCAAATCATTGGAGATGTTCAGATTCATGTAGACTGGAGCTACTGCTTGTTCCAAACCACTGGTCTTAGAATACAGACAACTGAGAGAGGGCCAAAGGAGGGGGAATATGTTGAAGGCCCAATTCATTCAACCGGCCAACTGCCAAAATTTGCATAATGTGAAGCACTTTCCTTTACCCCCTGGCCATATGATGAAACAGTGTAACTGTTATCAGAACCCTAAAAAGGACTATAATTAGGTGTTAGCTACCTTCCAGTTGGACAGTAGTATACTTCTTTTCTTTTCTTTTTAATACTCCCACACCACCACTTCTTAATTCCCACTCCACACTTCTATTTCACACAGGAAGCCTTCTTATTACCTGGGTCCCTCTTCTTATGACTCACCTTGACAAGTACTTACCCAAGGTACTTATAAATAGTAGACACTCAGATGTATATAAGGATAGCCACATCCATCCCTTCTTGACCTTGTACCACCACCACCAATTTTCGAGTCAGTCTCTGGCTGGTCTGAAGCATTGTAGTTAGGTATTTATCATGATTACTAGCTCTACTACATCAATGCCACCAAAACCCAGCGTGCACACAGCCTCTGAATGGTTGCTGGCTGCAGCATGTTTTTTCGCCCTGGGGTCATTTGGTATGTCCTCGCCCCCCTCCCCCTCTCCGGCCCCTGCCCCTACTGACTCTGTTGATGCAGCTCTGGCCAATGTTGCCGCAAAGCATTTATGCTTTGAGGCTTCCCCAGCCCTCTCCTATGGCTCCACACCCTCCCCTCCTCCTGAGGAAGATTTTTCCCATCTTCCTGAAGTTCTTCGACCCCTACCCAGATCTGCCACCATCCAGCAGGACCCTGCCCTGGACTATGGCTCCTGGCTGGTGGGTACTGCACTCCCTCATCTTGGTCCCCTTCTTGCCTCAGCACCCAAGGACCTCAATGCTGCTCTAGCCCTCACTGAGGGGGCCTACTGCCTCTTGGATGCCATCTTGGCCTCTGAGTGGTCTCAAATCCAGGTCACCTTGCAGGACCAAAAAATCACATTCTGTGAGTACTTTCATCATTATGCAGTGCATTGGGCTCCAGTTCCCTCTCCCCCCCAACATGTGGACACCACATGCCCGTTCCATGGAACAGCTGAGGTAAGTGGTTCCACTGCTACCACTAACTCTACCCCTGCTGGGCCGGCTTCAGGACTGGTCACACAGGAGTCTACTGCTGTGAGGCTGGCTCCAGTTGCTGGTGCTGCTGTTGCAGTTCCCCCTCCCCCTCGCCCTGCATGCTCCTCTCAGCGCCCTTGGCTTGTTCCACCCAGCATGACCCCTCCCCCCCCCCTTTCCTATGCCGGCACACTCAAGGCAGCACCTACCTTGGTCCATGTGGCCAAGGCGTTCCCCACTCTCCCAACAGATTGTGTCATTGCCGTCCAGAAGGCTGTCCTTGGTGCTCTGGCCTCTAAGGCCAAACACTCATGCACTGTTGCTGGCCCTTCTAGGCATCAGATTTTAATCCCCAGTTCTGACGCCTTGTCCAGGGCATCTCTGCCACATGTTATTCATATTGTCAACTCGGTGTTATCAGCCTCTGGCTCCACGCTCTGCGTTGAGTCAGTGCACTCTTCCTCTGGGGGCTTGTCCCTCTCCACTTCCACTGTAGCATTGGCCTCTGAGCTTACGACTGTCAGCACCGCCATCAGCAAGGACCTCAAGGCTTCCCCAGTCCCTGTCTCCCTCCCTACATTGTCATCTTATCTCAAGCTTATTGATGTCCCCCTCTTTCAGCCTGGTACCACTGACCAGGTTACTTCCACCAAGGTAGCACAGGCTCTCAGCCGGTCCCCCCTCGCACTCTCCCTTCCCCTTGCTGGCCCCCCCTGGGTGGTTCACAACTCTGCCAAGTCAACCACTGCTATGGCATGGTTTGATATTCACGACTCACAGTCTGGCTCCCATGCCAAAGCGGTAGCTGGGCACTCCATTCCCCTTGCTGGCACTGTCTGTTTTATCCAGACTGCCTGCGCCAACCCTGGCACCCCCCACTGCTCCCAATGCTGGCAATGGGGCCACACCATTCACTCCTGCTGCGTGCACTCTGCACATTGCCCTATCTGCTCTGAGCCTCACTCTGAGGCCAAGCACTGGTCCTCAGCCAGATGTTGCAAAGGCCACCCCAAGGCCAAACCCCCTGTCCCTGCCATACCTGCTGGCTCCCCCTGCTCCCACACAGGCAAGTGTGTCAACTGCGGTAAATCCCATGCTGCCAACAGTGTTAAGTGCCCTTTCTGGTGCCATCACTTCCAACCAGACTGGATCAAGGCCTGCTACCTGGCCGATGGTCACACCACAGACTCTGGTCGCAAGACCAGTGTTGGTTCCTCTGCCCGCAAGAGCAAGACTTCGGGGTCGCATTCCTCAACATTGGTCTCCTCTTAGTAGGTTTTCTTGTTTTATTTTACATACTCTCTGGATTGGGTTCTTTTTCTTTCTTCCTGGGGCCTCCTGCCCAGCACTTTGTCCCACTGCCTTATGGGCAAATTCCACTAGTCTTTTGTGCACTCTGGGTGGGGCTTGGGTGTCTAGGCTCATGCCTGGCCTGGTCTCCACCTTTCTTTGCTTTGTTTACATGGTCACTTGACGGCCTCACTCAGTATAGCAATGGCTGTTGGGACCCCTTCAGGGTCCCTCTGTGAACTTTGTCTTTATTTAAGGTAGTTGTCTGTTCTGTGTAGATACAACTGCCCCCAGACTGCTATCGCGCACTGGGTAATAAATTGTTGAGTTTAAAAAAAATAAAAAATAAAAATAAGGATAGCCACATCTCACTGTATCCTTAGCTTAGTGTTATACACTGTTCTGTCTCATCACTGTTTGCTTGAGAGAGCTTCAGAGATAAGTCAGCCCTTTTCTAAGTCAGATAGTAAGACACAAGGGAATAAGTCTGTATAGACACCTTTGTGATCCCAACCCTGCAACTCAAGAGAGGACCCCTAACTTGGGTAACAAAACACTAAGCTATCTCTGCTCCCTCCCCTGTGCCTCTTCAGGTGTGTGTTGTAGCCCCTTGCTACATTTTTTTTTTTTTTGAATCATCAATTTATTACCCAGTGCATGGTAGCAGTCTGGGGGCAGCTGTATCTACACAGAACAGGCAACTACCTTAAATAAAACATAGTTCACAGAGGGACCCCAAAGGGGTCCCAACAGCCATTGCTATACTGAGTGGGGCTGTCAAGTGACTGTGTAAACTAAGCAAGAATAGCCAGAGACCAGGCCAGGCATGAGCCTAGACACCCGAACCCTGTCCATAGAGCACAGAAGAGTAGTGGAAGATGCTCATAAGGTGGTGGGACAAAGCACTGGGTGGGAGGCCCCAGGGAGAAAGAAAAAGAGCCCAAGCCAGAGAGTATGTAAAAAGAAACAAGAAAACCTACTAAGACTAAGAAGAGACCAATGTTGAGGTGTAAGACCCCGAGGTCTTGTCCTTGTGGGCAGAGGAACCAACACTGGTCTTGCAACCAGAGTCTGCAGTGCAACCATCAGCTGGGTAATAGGCCTTGACCCAGTTGGGTTGGAAGTGATGGCGCCAGAAGGGGCACTTGACACTGTTGGCGGCATGGGATTTGCTGCAGTTGATGCACTTGCCCAAGTGGGGGCAGGGGGAGCCAGCAGGAGTGGCAGGGATGGGGGGTTTGGCCTTGGGGTGGCCCTTGCAGCAGCCAGTGGAAGACTGGTGCTTGGCCTCAGAGTGAGGCTCAGAGCAGATAGGGCAACATGCAGAGTGCATGTGGCAGGAGTGAATGGTGTGGCCCCATCTCCAGCAGTGGGAGCAGCAGGGGGTGCCAGGATTGGTGCAAGCAGTCCAGATGAAGCAGACAGCACCTGCCAGAGGGATGGAGTGCCCAGCCACTGCCTTAGTGCGGGAGCCAGACTGAGAGTTGTGAATATCAAACCACACTGTAGTGGTGGTTGACTTGGCAGAGTTGCAAACTACCTGGGGGGGCCAGCAAGGGGGAGGGAGAGTGTGAGGGGGGACCGGCTGAGAGCCTGTGTTACCTCGGTGGAAGTAACCCAGTTGGTGGTACCAGGCTGAAAGAGGGGGACATTGACAAGCTTGAGATAAGATCGTGATGTAGGGAGAGAGACAGGGACCAGGGAAGCCTTGAGGTCCTTGCCAATGGCAGTGCTGACAGTCATTAGCTCAGAGGCCAATGCTACAGTGGAAGTGGAGAAGGACAAGCCCCCAGAGGAAGGGCACACCAACTCAATGCAGAGCATGGAGCCAGAGGCCAATAACACCAAGTTGACAATATGGATGACATGTGGCAGAGACGCCCTGGACAAGGCATCAGAACCAGGGATCAAAATCTGGCACCTAGAAGGGCCAGCAACAGTGCATGAGCATTTGGCCTTAGAGGCCGGAGCGCCAAGGACAGCCTTCTGGACAGCAATGACATGGTCTGTTGGGAGGGTAGGGAATGCCTTGGCCATGTGGACCAAGGTAGGTGCTGCCTTGAGGGCACTGGCATAGGAAAGGGGAGAGGGAGGGGCCATGCCAGGTGGAATAAGCCAAGGGCAAGGGGGAGGGGGCAGCAAGGGGGTAACACTAGCAACTGGCGCCAACCCTGCAGGAGTAGACTCCTGCACAGCCAGACCAGAAGCTGGCGCAGCTGGGGCTGCATTATGAGAACCAGAGGAACCACTTACCTCAGCTGTTCCATGGAATGGGCATGTGGCATCCACATGTTGGGGGGGGGGGGAGGGGGAGCCCAATGTGCTGCATAGCAACGGAAGTACTCACAGAAAAATACCTTTTGTCCTTGGTGGGACATGGTGATAGTAGACCACTTGGAGGCCAAGACAGTGTCCAGGAGTCTATAGGCCCCTTCTGCAAGGGTGTGAGCAGCATTGAGGTCTGTGGGCCTGGAGGCCAGAAGCAGACCAAGACAAGGGAGGGCAGTGTTGACCAGCCATTTACCATAGTCCAGAGTGGGGTCCTGCTGGACAGGGGTAGAGGAGGCAAGCTGGGTATCACAAGTTGTGAAGGCAGCCATTGCAGAAGCAAGGGCATCTTTGTTGGGGGGGGAGGGTGTGGACCCATAAGAGAGGGCCAGAGAAGCCTCAAAGCATAAACACTTTGTGGCTACATTAGCCAGAGCTGTGTTGACAGAGTTGACAGGGGCTGGGGCCAGAGAGGGAGAGGGGGGGGACAAACCAAAGGCCCCCAGGGTGAAAAAACATGCTGCGGCCAGTGACCTCTCAGAAGCTGTCTGCACACTGGGTTTTGGCAGCATAGGTGTTCAGGAGTTAGTTATCACAGAAGAAACCTAACTACAACACTGTGGACCAACCAGAGACTGACTTGAAAATTGGTGGTGGTGGTACAAGGTCAAGAAGGGATGAGCCCCTTGCTACATGTGTTGCCAAATTGCAACATGTTCCTCCCCTGCTGAAACACTGGAGTTTAAAGGACTCCTCCTCAACATCCTCATCTGTGCTGCAGGCTACACAATTGGAAGAATAATTGCATGGTATATCATCAATCACTCCCCTCACCAACCTTTCCTTTGCCTCAAAATACATCTATATTTTGTGACAACAAATTAAAAACAAAATTCCACCCCAATTCCACCCCCTTTCTTCCTCCAAAGAAAAATACCTTACCAAAAACAAACTCTTACCCCACCCTTCTGCTGAAGAACAACTTCAACAAGAAATTGATGAACTTCTTTCTGAAGAAGAAGCATCCCCACAACATTGTGATGGTATTGGTGGGGTAGGTATGTAATATGTGGCTTGGACAACCACTATCTATATCAACCAGTACCTCATAATGTGATTCTGGGGCATCAGAGATAGCTCTTGAAGAGAGGGATTCAACTTTTGAAAGGGGTTTTGGGGTGTATAAAAATGTATAAGGTGTTTTCTTGAAAATATACCCAAGGGCACCAAGTGTACTCTGGGGGTGGTTTCTGGGTAGTAGTGACAAGTCTCCACTTGTAGCTACAGCCTCTGGGTCTCAATATCTCTAATCTCGAAACCTGGGGAAATCTGCACTACCCCACTAAGTCTCTATCTCTCTGTTTCTCTAGACCTAAGGGGAATCTAAACTACCCCTGAGTCTCAATATCTCTCTGTGAGTCTCCTGGACTCAAGCAATGGTCTCAATCAAGTTCTCTCAATGATCACAGTTCGTCTCTACTGTGTCTGGGTGGTCTAGGACCAAAGCTCTCACTTAGTTTGCCTGAATACACATAATAGCACAAGATATGAAATTGTTAATTCCCAATCTCGTGGTTTCGAAGCTAGGGCAGTGAGTGCTTGCCTTTCACCTCTCCTCCATGCTGTATTTATATGTTTTGGTAGCTAGGAAGGGGTGCAACCCTCTGCAAGCTGTCAGGCAACTGTAGGGGCCTGCTGCAAATCGACACATACTGTCCCCCTAGCTGGGGGCAGGGGACCCTTGGCACCCAGCATTTCTGGGCCGCATTCTTGTTTACGTGCTCCCATATCTCCTGTTCCCTCTTGGTTGATTGAGAGCGGTCTTTCAGGTTGCCACACCTTTAATGCCATTTTTCTTTATGTTTGTATTGTCAGATACAGACTACTTATTAGTTATGTCTTTAACTAGTAGGCATGGACTGCATTCAGGCCCCACATTAAATATATTTGATTTTTTTTTTAAAAAAAAAGAAGCATATCATGGTTAAGAGAAGGAAAGAACTGCACAATGTCAAAAGCCACCATGCTAGTCTTGAGTCCCTTTGCCCACCTGGCACAGACTAGATGAGTAAGGACCAAACCAACATCCTCTGTAGAGCATTGGGAAATCCCCCTGAGCTGGTTTTTTTTTTTTTTTTTCAATCAACAATTTATTACATGGTGTGTGATAGCAGTCCATGGCAGTGTACCTACTACAAGATGCTTAAGTAATAGACTGCTTAAATACAAAACAAATTCACAGAAGGGCCCCCAAAGGGGGCCCAACAACATCTGTTGTACTGAGCACAGCCATCAAGTGACCATGAAAAGCAAGTCAGGTGGGGGCCAAGCCAGGTGAGTGCCTAGACACCTGAACCCCACCAGGAAAATAACTAAAAGAGAAGTTGAAACATGGGGAGGCCCCAAGGGCAGGCAGGACAAAGCACCAGGCAAGAGACCCCAGGGAGAAGGAAACAAAACCCAAATGCAGAGAAAAAGAACCCAGAACCTACTGTAAAAGGAAATGAGAAGGCCTACGAGGTTGAGGGAGGGGCCGAAACCACTGGCTGTCCCTTGACCTTATGGGCAGAAGAACCAACACTGGTCTTGCAACCAGCATCTGCAGTGCAACCATCAGCCACATACTGAGCTTTGATCCACTCTGGTTGGAATTGGTGTTGCCAGAAGGGGCACTTCAGGCTGTTGGTGGCATGTGATTTGCCACAATTAATGCACTTGCCCATGTGGGGGCAGGGGGAGCCGGTGGAAGTGGCAGGGATAGGTGGCTTGGCCTTGGGGTGGCCCTTGTAACAGCCAGCTGAAGACCAGTGTTCAGCCTCAGAGTGAGGCTCGGAGCAGATGGGGCAGCACATAGAGCGGGCCCAGCAAGAGTGGAGAGTGTGGCCCCAGTGCCAGCATTGAGAGCAGCGGGGGGTGCCGGGGTTAGCACAGGCAGTCTGAATGAAGCAGACAGCACCAGCAATTGGAATAGAGCGTCCAGCCACCACCTTAGCGTGGGAGTCAGACTGAGAGTTATGGATGTCAAACCAGGCAGTGGCCATGGTTGACTTGGCTGAGTTGCAGACCACCTGGGGGGGGCCAGCAAGGGGGAGAGAGAGGGCAAGAGGTGATTGGCCCAGAGCCTGTGCCACCTCAGCAGAGGTAACCCAGTCAGCAGTACCAGGCTGGAAAAGAGGGACATTAACGAGCTTGGACAGAATGTTTCTCATCCAGTGGATTTCCTTGCCAGCCTCAACAGCTGCCACATACTCAGCCTCAGTAGTGGATAGTGTGACAAAGCTCTGACGCTTAGAGGACCATCCTACAGCTCCACCACCCACCAGAGTCACATATCCACCTGTAGCTCAACCTGTCTCCTTGCAATCACCATGAGAAGCATCAGAGTAAGTCACAAACAGCTCCTGGTCATCAGAGCCTCTGTAGATGAGCTAGTAGTCAGCTGTACCCTTCAGATAGCAAAATAGATGCTTCACAGCAGCCCAGTGCTGAAGCCCAGGCTTGTGGTTGAACCTGCCAAGGTAGGAGACTACTGTACATAAGTGATATCTGGACAAGTCATGTGTTGGAGTTTGCCCAGCTACACCTGTTCTTATCTTATCTTATCACACACTCTTATCTTATCATTCTTTATCTCCCCTCTATCTCCTAATCTCCCCACTATCTCCACTCCTTTGTTTCCCTTATGGTAGTGTCCTTATCCCACTTATGGTAGCTCTATTGTTCTCCTATTAGGGTAGGTAGTGCACAGACTATCTCCTGTATGTATATATAGGAGTGTCCCTCCACCCCAATCCTACAACCTTTCCTCCCATCAGTGTTTGTGTCAGTGTTTGGGTTCTTCCTTCTATTATTCCTTCCTCAATATCTCCTATCATCCTCATCTTTCTCTCTCTCTTTTGTATCTCCCTGCACCTTCCCACTGTCATATTCCAATATCTTGCCACCATGACTCACCCTGATATTGCTTATGCTGTCTCCTATCTTGGTTGTTTCAACCACAATCCTGGCCTTCAGCACTGGGCAGCAGTCAAGCATCTTTTCTGCTATCTCAAGGGCACAGCTGACTACAAGCTTGTCTACAAGGGTAGTGATGACAAAGAGTTGTTTGTGACCTACTCTGATGCATCTCATGGTGATTGCAAGGAGACTGGACATGCTATAGGTGGATATGTGACTCTGGTTGGTGGTAGAGCTATTGGATGGTCCTCCAAGCATCAAGGCTTTGTGACACTGTCCACTACTGAGGCTGAGTATGTGGCAGCTGTTGAAGCTGGCAAGGAGATCCACTGGATGTGCAATATTCTCTCTGAGATTGGACACATCATTCCCTTTCCTTCAACTCTTTATGTTGACAACAAGTCTGGGATCCAGGTGGCCAAGAATCCAGAGCATTATGGGCACATGAAGCATCTTGACTTGCAATTTTATTGGCTTCAAGATGCTGTTGAAGAAGGATCTATCAACCCAGTGTATGTGCCAACCACAAAGCAAGTTGCTGATATCTTTACCAAAGCAGTTGGAGTTCCTGGGATGGAGTTCACTGTGCCTATACTTGGATTGCACAGAGGTGGCTAATGCTATAAAACATGCTGGATCAAGGGGGTGTGTTGAATGTGCTCCAGACAGTCAGTAAGTAGATGTACTTAGTCATATTCCTAATATGGACTGTGGGAAGTAATCATGTGATGTGTAGTGAACTTTGCCTGTGGGTACACTTGTAATGCTTAGTCTTTTACGAGTGCCCACAGGTGAGTAACATATTAGTTCTCTTTAATATAGTCTTTTACAAGTGCCCACAGCTGCTAGGACTTCTCTATAAGTCAACCACTGCTCTGTTTCTAATAGGCTATGTGAGAGGGGCCGGGATCTCAACCTTGGTGACCCTGTAATGACTGAGTTCTACAGGGCTGTGAGCAACACCCTGGAGACTATGTCTTGTGTTGGGTTACTAGATGTTCCAGTGGCCTGCACATCTATGGCCACCCTTTGGGGTCTTACAGCCAGGACTATTGTCCGGGATGTCTCTGACATTCCCCCCTCCGTCTGTCAGGGGATGGGTGATGCCTCCTCTGGGGGTGCTGCCCCTCTCCTTGGCAATTTCATGGACCTGGCACCAGACACAGCCCCAGACTCCTCTGCTGCTGGGTCGGCCCCCAAACTCCCTCCTGCTCGTCAGGATAAGAGCAAAGGAAAGGCCCCAGCCCCTCCCTCTCCTCCAGGAGGGTCTCAGGGTGCTGCTGCTGCCTCAAGACCCGGTCCTTCACAGACCAGTACCTCCTCGGGCAATGCCTCTGCAAAGGGGTGCACCTATGTGGTGGCAGCCAAGTTTCCACTTGGCCTGCCCCCTAGGGTTAATGAGACTACCAAGCCAAATGTGTGAAAGTGTTCATTTGCACAGGTTGCCAAGGGGTTGCCTCCCCCCTCAAGGAATGCCTCTGCCCAGGTTGTAGCCATTGCAGCCATGGTGAAGGCATTCCCTTATCTTACTCCAGAGCAGATCGCCCACACCATTGGTAAGGGTGGTCCTGCCTCCCCTGCTCCCTCCTCCTCATTGCAGCCCAAGCCCAAGCGCCTGAGGATGACTACCGCTGGCCCCTCTCGGTGCCAGGTTCTCATCATCTTTCACAGCAACAAGCCCGCCCTGAGAGATCTTGCTAACATGAACAGGACTATTAATTGCGCACCCTGGAAGTGGCTAAGTCCCCCCTTGTTGTCACACAGGTCTCACCTGCATACGCTGGATACTCTCTGGCAACTAATGACATTGCCAAGGATGCTGATGTGACCCTCATCTCTGGATGGGCATTGCACTATTTCCCCCAGGGGTCTAGGCCCCAGGCCACCGTTCCTTTGTCCAAATCCTTATGAGAGTTTGTGATGTCCCTCAACTCGGTTCCAGTGGGCAGCTTATCGACCGCCAGGCAATCAAGAACATCATGCAGCAGTCCTCTCACAGGGGCTTCCAGTTCCTAGTTGGCCCTCCCTGGGTTAAACACAACTCTGCCCACTCCAACTCCTGCATGGTATGGTTTGAAATCTGGGACTCTGGCATGGGTTCCATTGCTCGTCAGATGATTGACCATTTGTTGGCTGTTGGTACCCGGGTGTGCCCTATCAGGGCTGCCAAACCCCATCAGGGTGTTTCCCTCTACCAGCGCTGCTGGAAGTGGGGTCATACTTCACAAGTTTGCAAGGCCCAGTGAAATGCTGGAAAACGGACTCTATGGCAAAGTTGGGGGAAGCAAACACTGAGGGACAAGGATGGGAAGCTTTCACACTAAACCCAACACTCAACTCTCAAAACTTCAAACACAACTCACTAAACTCAGATGAGAGCTTAGGGCAAAGGTATAGGGTAGGATATGTCAAAGAGTAATTGTTTTGCCAAGGCAAGTTTGAGGGGGTGCAGATCTGACAGATAGAATCGAAGTAATCTACTTTAGAGAGCTCCAAATGACACAGTTTACAGACTAGAATAGCCCTGGACAACTGCACAAAAATCTGATCTCTAAACTGAGTGTAATGTAAGACCCACTTGATTACAACTCCTCTAGACTCTGGGGACAAACTCAAGCTCAAGACCCACTTGGCTTAGTCTGTTCTGTCTCTGATTTAGAATTGAACTCGAAGAAATCTCAAGTCCAAATCCCTCTGCTTTCTAGGCTCTAGGAAATCACACAAAAGCGAGCTCAGGGTGATTCTCCTTTCAAATACTCTTTCTAACCTCTCCTGAAGACTAGTTTCACTTAAACAATTCATACAAAATAGATCTGAACCATTCTTGATCACAGTTGTGAAGTACTCTGCTGAGAAGTTGGGGTGAAGCCCTTCTTGCTCTTCTCAGAGGCCAGCAGCTGTATTTTTATATTGAGAGAGAGATACAAACTAAAATAGACGAAACAGAGAGATATGAAATACAGGAAATTCGGTCTGTTGTAAAACAAAAGAATAGAATATTTTAGAAGGTTCTTCTGCATTACTGCAAGTGTCTGAAGTGCTCAGAATATGTTTTCGAGTCAACAGCAGTCCAGCCGTTGCTACTAGGTCACCAGGAATGCAGACGTGTGATGACATATGCTTGAGCTCTTGGATCAAAATGCTTATTGGGCCTCGGAGATGGTTTCCATTGTTCTGTGCCCACTGAATTCTTCCTCGGGGAGCGGTTCTGTAGCATCATGGACCCACAAAGTACACCTAAATAGTGCATAATAATCCGTTTGGAATATTCTGATGCTTGGGGGTGCCGTTCCGACGTTAGGAATCTCGTTCTGTTGTCTATGCTCTGTTTCTAAGGGTTTTGCCTGCCTACATAACCTCATTTTAGGTCTCTGGAATATTCTAAAGTTCTTGCGTGCTGGTTTGGCTCACTCCCGGTCTCCAAGTTTTATTTATCTCATGCACAGCCCTCCCTGATTGCGACCTGGGTTGGTTTGGCAGGCTATGTACAGCCCAGAATCCCCTAGCAATTGCCCGAAATGCCTGCCCTTTACTGAGTTCTGTCATAAAGACTATCCCTCGCATGAGTTTAGATACTATTAGGCATATGCTAGGGCACAAACACCCTATACACAGTCAAACTGGCAACCTCGGGATAGGTCCCAATCCTCTCTGAGGTTCATAGATGTATTGCCATTGATTTTATAGTAATAAAATCAGTAAAATAGTGTATTTTAGGTATAAACCCTAAAATCGGCTTATCACCAGTTTGCCATCTGCCCTCTCTGTGGCAAGCCTCATTCCAAGGCTAACCACCATGCTATGGCTGGGTGCTGTAGGGCCCATGGGGGCAAGAACCCTTCTCCCGCCACTTCTGAGGGTGAGCCATGCCCTCACCCCCCTTGCTGCTGCAACTGTAGTGGCGAGCACACTCCCTATGACAGGGACTGCCCTTGGTGGGCCAAGCAGTATGATGCCAAGTGGTTCTGCAAGCAGTATTCTGAGGTAAGGTCCAAGCAGACCTCACCTTGCACCTCTGCTAACTCACAACCTCCTCATGCCTAGGACAACTAGTGTACAGGAGATCCGGGTTTTTTCCCAGAACATCAACTGTAGCTACTCATTAGTTGATGTACAACTGGAGACTTTGAAATGTGATTTCGATGTACTCTTTTTTCAGGAGCTGCCCTGGAGGATAGTTTGTTCAGCCCCTTCAATATGCTCTAAGGAGGGCAATGATGTAATCGGTGCCCTGCTCCACCTGGAGTGGACATGTATGGTCCCACCTAGGGTTAGTGACCTGAATCCGCAGGTTATAGCCTATGTCCATAACTGGCTTAAGCCTCTCTGGCCCATGTTTAGGCGCGATCTGGTAGATAATCAGTGATCTGCTGCTTCTGTCCCTGTTTTTCAGGGGGGGAGCCAATCCATCTTCTGAACATCTATTCTGACAACAGGCACACTGCCATTAGGCTTCTCTCTGGAGGCTTGGCAGATGAACTTCCCCCTCTGTTCTACATGGGGGATGACTTGAACTGTCACTCACATGTGTGGAATCCTGATTGGATCCCCCACCCAGGGTGTGGTGCAGTCCCTTTTGGAGTCTGCATTGGATCTTGGGCTGGATCTGGTGCTTCCTGTAGTGCCAGGCCCTACCCACTTCCCACATGATTGCAATCTGAACCCTTTGGTTATAGATTTGATCTTCCTTCCTATGGCCAGGGGTGATGAGCTCAAGCCTGTCATTGATCTCATTCATTGGGGTGCATCAGATCACGCCCCTCTGACCATTGTTCTTCCCACCTCTAGGTTCCTTGTGGGGGCCTGGAAGCAGGTCATTAAACGGGACTCAGATGAGGAAGCTGCTGTTAGGAGTGCACTGTGGACTTGCAGAATTGTGTGCACTCAGTTGTGCTCTGGCAGTCCTGTGGACTTGTGTTGTGGTTTGTGGACTTGTAGACAGCACAGGACACTTAGATCAGTAGGTCATGTGATCAGGTAGTGTAGTTGCACCTGTGGACAAGTTTGGGACTTCTAGTCTCTCACAGCTGTCCACAGGTGAGTAGTTTAGCTACTTAGAGTCCTAGTCTCTCACAGCTGTCCACAGCTTGTTCATTCGTTTCTAGCTCAGTTCTCTGCCTAATTGATTCGTTCTTTCACTGTTAGGACTCCTCAGCAGTCCCCCAATGTTCCTGCTTCAACAGCTGCCTTCCTCAGCAAGGTTGCAGAAGGGGTGGGGGCCTTGGTCTCCACCCTGGATACCCCAGAGGTGGTTGAGAGGGCGGTTTCAGCTGTCTCTGAGATCATCTCCCGGGTGTGGGCCTCCCATTCCAAGGAGGCCTTCATTGTCAGTCGCTCCAAGCCCTGGTGGGGCCTGGAGTGCTCCAAGCTTATTGCTGCCCACTGTGCTACTCCCTCTCTGGAGTCATGGTGGGCTTTTAGGGCCACATGCAAACACGCCAAGTGTGTCTTCTTCAATGCTTGCATTGCAGAGATTGCTACAGCTAACAAGCGTCCCTGGGACCTCATGGCCTGGGTTCAGCAACAGAAGCTCCCTACGGTGGAGGCTCTGTCCTATCAGGGCAGGCCCTGCCACAACCTCCCGGATTTATTCCAGGCCCTTCATGGTACTTACAACGCGGCTTCGGGCTGTGCTTGTGATCCATCTGTGTTGGACAAGCTCCCCAACCATGATGTCAGGGAGTGGTACCACTTCCAGGCACCCGAGATGATGGAGGTGTTAGCCACCTGCTCCAGGTGCTCTTCTCTAGGCCCAGACCACATTACATGGTCCCTTTTTTTTTTTTTTTTTTTTAATCATCAATTTATAACGCGGTGCGTGGTAGCAGTCCACGGCAGCTATCTACTACAAGAGAGGTAGCTACAAGGTAAAAGAGAGAGTTCTACAGATGGACCCCTTTGGGGTCCAACATTGTCTGATGTACTGAGTGAGGGCGTCAAGTGCCTGTGAGGGGGAAGAAACTAACTAGGGGACTAGAAAGAGAGAGTGGGGAAAGGGTACATACCAGCAGGCGGGCTATGAATGTAGGGGGGGTTGGGAAGGGTGTAGGACAGCAGTACCCCCGGGGTCAGGGGGGAATGAGAAGGCTAGGGGGTTATCTTGGAGAAACATGATCAGACCATCAAGGTCTGTGTAGAAGTTTGAACCGCTGTCCTGGGTCCAGGACCAGCAGTGGGTGTATAGGGGGCAAGACCAAAGGATGTGGTCATGCCACTGGAAGGGAAAGCCACAAGGGCATGATGTTGGCTCATTAGAAAAGAACCATGATCAGTATTCGCCAGTGGGAGCATGGTTGAGTATGCATCTGGTCAACTGGGTGGTGAGGGAGGGCGGTTTCTTTGCCACAGAGGAAAGGAAGGACCCATCTTTGAAGTAGGAGAGTCGGATGGGCTCGTCCCAATGAGCGAGGGGCAGGAATTGTGAGCCAAGAGCGGATGGGGGGGAGGAGGCAAGTTGCCATTCCCAGATGATGTGTCTAGTGCTTAACTTCCGGATAGATGATGCCCAAACTGGGGACGAGGTCGAGTAAGGTGGATGGGGTTTTGTGGAAGCCAGGTCATGGGCTAACCCGTGCACTGAGAGTTTCCAACGTGAGAGAGAGTGCGCGATGGTGACGGAGTGGTGTTCCGAGGATTGGAGCCAAGGGATAAGGAGGGAGGAGACCTGAAGGGAGGTGTGCTGTCCCGAGGAGGGGGAGGGGGAGAGTATAGCCCGCACCGCTGAGAGAGAGTCAGTGAGAAAGAAAAGGGAAGTAATGCTACTGCTAAATAAGGGAAGTAGGGAGGAGAGGGCAAAGGAAAATGCAAATCATTCAGAGTCGGTACCTGTTAAGGAACCGGCATCAGTAGAGTCTGAGTGTACAATTACATTGTCTACAGAAGTGACATAAGAGACTCGGGAGGAAAAGCCAACAAGACAGGAGGGGGGGAAGAGGAGTCAAAGCCGATTACAAGTGTACATGAAGAGAAAAGAGCCCCGGAGAGTGCCGGGTCAAGAATAGAATTGCGCCAAGAGGACAAAGCGTCTTTGGAGCAGGGGGAAGGGGGATTTAGAAAAGTAAACCTATTAGAAAATCGGTCCAGTATGCGATAACCCGGCTCAGCCAGGGGATGAGAGCGGAGGATGGGATTGCCAATGATAGAGGGGAGTGCAGTGTCCATGAAGGCGAGGGCGGAGCCAGAGATTCTTTTTTGTCTGGCAGTGAGAAAGGGGAGGGAGAGGGAGTGGCATTCTGTAGTGGAGGCATTGGTGAGGAGGGAGTTGATCCTGTGGGTGTGAGGGAGGGAGGCAATCTGCATAGTGCTCCGGGTCTGAAGTTTCCTCAAGTGGAGGTGGATGGGCAAAAGGCCTGCAATGGCTTTGACTCCTTGGGATGGGGAGGTGCAGAAGGCTCCCGTAATCCACAAGGCAGCATGCCGTTGCAAGGCCTTGAGCTGCTTGAGTAGTTCCCTTGATGCGGGCTGCATCGTGGAACCAAAGAGAGGAGCCATATGTCATCAAGGGGATAACACATGAGCAGTAGAGGAGGTGTTTGTGTGAAGGGGTGAGACCTCAGGATGAGTTACCTAGAAGGCACATGGCACCTAAGAGGGAGAAAGATTTGTTTGCGTAGAAAGCAACATGGTCCTTAAAAGAAAGCCGGGGGTCGAACCAGAAGCCCAGGTAATGCCATACAGGGGATGGTAGGAGGGGGGTGTCCCTGGTAAAGGGGGCATATCCCAAGTCCAAGGGGGGGAAAAAATCGTTATGCCTCCTGGAGAAGAAAAACAACTCAGTTTTGGAATGTTCTAAGACTAGGCCAAAGTCTGACAGGAGCTGGAAGACCACCTTGTATGCCTTGACCAGGGGAGAGGTCACATCATTCCACTGTTTGCCCCGGGATACAATGAGGCTGTTGTCAACATAGGACAGGAAGTCAACATTCCTGAGGAGGGGGTTGAGGGAGAACAGGTGCTCAGCAATGTAGAGGACCGGTGCAAGGAAGAGGGAAGACAGGACCAGGGACAGGGCCGAGCCCTGGACGACCCCCACAGAGCAGTCCATGGGCTCAGAGATGATGTTTGCCCCCCAGGACAGGGAAGTGGTGTGACCTACAAGGTAGGACCCAAAGAATGAGAGGACCTGGGGGGGGAAACCCTGGTGGTGGAGGATGGCGATGAGGGTGGAGTGGTGGAGGGAGGGGAAGAATTGCACAACATCGAAGGCGACCACGCCGGTGACCATGTTCTTGGCCCAGCCGGCTCGGACAAGGTGGGTGAGGTAGAGGCCAGCATCTTCAGTAGAGCGACCAGTGATGCCGCCGAGTTGGCGTGGGTGTACAAGAGCGTGGCGGATAGCTGCAAATTGTAGCTGAGTGGCCAGCATCTTCTCAAAAAGTTTGCCCATAGTGTTGAGGAGTGTGATTGGTTGGAAGTCCCCAGATTTAGTGTGAGAGGGTTTGGGGGGCTTGGGGATAATGATAGTAGTTGAATTTTTGAAGTAGGACAGCCAGTGTCCATGTTTGACACAGGCATTGGCTAGGGCGAGGAGGGTGGAATGACATGTGGGGCAGGACACCAGTCTCTTTAGGTGACGCCATGTGAGGTGGTCTGGGCCAGCAGTGACATTACATGGTCCCACCTCAAGAGTTTACTCAACCACTATTGTGTGCATGAGTTTCTCCTCTCTGTGGCCAATGTCTATGTTTGTGTGGGCTGCTGGCCCAGTCACTTCAAGGAGTCTACCTCAGTTATCATACCAAAACCAGGGAAGCCCTCTTATTCCACCCTGGTTCAAGTCAGAAAAATGCCTCAGGGGCCTAGGTTTTGACACCAGGCATCCATAGAAAAAGGGATAGATGTGGAGAAAATTGTGAGTAGAGTGTATGACCTGGTGGTGCCACTGTCTGTAAGAGATTTATGTGGGTTGGCACCAGGCATACAGAGAGCTCTATGAGATGATCTGGTCCAAAAGAAGATTCCTGCTTCTCAGAGTCTTTTAGCTGCACTGGCTGAGGACAGTGAGTTCACTGAGGATTCTATTGAAGAGCCGGTAGAACAGGCAGTAGAGGACTCTGTTGCAGTGTGACAGGTTATGCTCAATACCCTAGCGGATAGTCCACAAAAGATATCTACGGTTTATAAGAATGGGTTCCCTGTACAAGCTCTAGTAGCTGAGGACCTGATCTTACAATTCCTAGATGGTGTGCTGGCACAGGACAGATCAAATCATGTCTTTATTGCTAAGGAGTGTGAATCTCTAAGAGTAATATCAATAATGATAAATGGAATAAGACACAAGGAAGCTCTCCTGGATAGTGGGTCACAGATAGTGTCCATGAGCCAGAAGATGGCGGCTGAGTGCAGAATAACTTGGGACCCTGATACCACAATTAATTTGCAGAGTGCAAATGGCCAGGTTGAAAGGACTTGTGGCTTAGCAAAAAACATGCCTTTTGCAATAGGTGGGGTAACCATCTACTTGCAAGTACATATACTATGCAGCCTGGCCTACAGTGTGTTACTAGGAAGACCGTTTGACTCTGTGACCCAGAGTGAAGTACACAATATGACCACAGGGGAACAAACCCTGAAGATTACCGACCCAAACACAAAGGTCCATGCTGTGGTACCAATGTATCCCCGGGGTTATGGTCAATTGTCTCCACTGGAGCTCAGCAATGAAATCAAGGGAAACAGTGTGCCTAAGATAGCAGCTCAAAATTTTCAAGGGACCTCGAGGACTTGACAAATGGTCTCGGAGAGGTGGCCTGTGTAATTGAATGTGATGAGCAAGGCAAGCCCACCATTGTTAAGACTATGAGCTTGAGTAGGGGTAGTTTCACAGAAGAGGAACTCCAATTCATGTACATAGATCATGCAGTGAATAGTGGTGCTTGTTTTCCTGAAGATGAAGAGGTCATGCAGGTGTGTCTCAGCCATGTGGTTCATTTGCAGACAGCTGACATACCTGGCCTCTCAAAATGTGAAATCATAGAGCCTGATCCAGACACTAAATTGTGTCTGGCAGGCAAGAAATATAAACCAGTGGCACTAAAGGTTTGCCCAGTATTAGGGGACTTACCTGAGAAGTACCAGATTGTGAGAGAAATCAAGGGCAATCCGTTAACCAGGATGCCAGAGCTCAATCCTAAACCACCTGATTTCGAGCCTACAGGCAGGTATACAGCGGAAAGGAAAGCAAAGATAGATGAGGTACACTCAGACGATTTCTTATGGCCGGAAGAGCAGAAGCTCATGCACCATGTAATGATGCAATATGAGGACACATTTGCATGGGATGATACAGAACAAGGGAGGTTTAAACCCGAATTCTTCTCTGCAATAGAAATACCAATGGTTGAGCATAAGCCCTGGGTGGAACAGCCAATCCCAATTCCCCCAGCTATCTATCCTGAGGTCTGTGCCATAATAAAAAGGAAGATTGATGCTGGTGTATATGAGCCATCTAATTCCTCATATAGGTCTAGATGGTTCTGCGTGGTTAAGAAAGATGGTAAAAGCTTGTGCTTAGTGCACAGTTTAGAGCCATTGAACCGGGTTACCATTGTGCATTCAGGATTGCCTCCTGCTACCAAAGATCTGGCAATGCATTTCACAGGCAGGGCTTGTGGGGGCATTCTTGATTTGTATGTTGGTTATGATGAGCGAGAACTTGCGGAGTCATCCTGAGACTTGACAACGTTGTTAGGAGTGCACTGTGGACTTGCAGAGGTGTGTGCACTCAGTTATGCTCTGGCAGTCCTGTGGACTTGTGTTGTGGTTTGTGGACTTGTAGACAGCACAGGACACTTAGATCAGTAGGTCATGTGATCAGGTAGTGTAGTTGCACCTGTGGACAAGTTTGGGACTTCTAGTCTCTCACAGCTGTCCACAGGTGAGTAGTTTAGCTACTTAGAGTCCCAGTCTCTCACAGCTGTCCACAGCTTGTCCCTTTGTTTCTAGCTCAATTCTACATATATTCCCTTTGTTCCTTCGCTGCTAGGACTCCTCAGCAGTCCCCTGATGTTCCTGCTTCAACAGCAACTACACTACCTGATCACATGACCTACTGATCTAAGTGTCTTGTACTATCTACAAGTCCACAAACCACAACACAAGTCCACAGGACTGCCAGAGCACTCCTAACACACCCCCCTGATCTGATATGTCCTCACACATCACCCAGCTTGACTCAGACCCAGCAGTGGCACTGTGAACTCCACAGTAGGCACCCCAACTGCCTTGGTCAAAATGTCAGCTACCTGCTCAGTGGTTGGCACATACACTGGATTGATGGATCCTGCCTCCACAGCATCTTGAAGCCAGTAATATCAAAGGTCCAGGTGCTTCATCCTCCCATGGTGCTCCAGATTCTTGGCCACTTGGATCCCAGACTTGTTATCCACATGTAGAGTCGAGGGGAAAGGAATAATGTGGCCTATCTCAGACAGAATGTTCCTCATCCAGTGGATCTCCTTGCCAGTCTCAACAGCTGCCACATACTCAGCCTCAGTGGTGGACAGTGTAACAAAGCTCTGATGCTTAGAGGACCATCCTATAGCTCCACCACCCACCAGAGTCACATATCCACCTGTAGCTCAACCTGTCTCCTTGCAATCGCCATGGGAAGCATCAGAGTAAGTCACAAACAGCTCCTGGTCATCAGAGCCTCTGTAGACAAGCTGGTAGTCAGCTGTACCCTTCAGATAGCGAAATAGATGCTTCACAGCAGCCCAGTGCTGAAGCCCAGGCTTGTGGTTGAACTTGCCAAGGTAGGAGACAGCATAAGCAATGTCTGGACGAGTCATGGTGGCCAGATACTGCAGGGAGCCCACTGCACTGAGGTAGGGAATAGATCTCATCTGTTTCTGCTCCTCAGGAGTGACCTCAAGGTTGCACAAGTCCAGTCCTGGAGCCATAGGTGTCTTCACAGGGTTACAATCGTCCATATGGAACCGTTTGAGCATAGAGTCAACATAGTGGGCTTGCAAATCCCTCACCCAGGTGTGGCACAGTCCCTTCTGGAGTCTGCATCAGATCTCAGGCTGGATCTGGTGCTCCCCATGGTGCCAGGCCCTACCCACTTTCTGCACAATCGTAATCTGAACCCCTTGGTAATAGATTTGATCTTCCTTCCAGTGGCCAGGGGCAATGAGCTCAGGCCCATCATTGATCTCGGTCATTGGGGGGCATTGGATCACGCTCCCCTGACTGTTGTTCTCCCCACATCTAGGTTCCTTGCAGGGGCCTGGAAGCAGGTTATCAAATGGGACTTGGACAAGGAAGCTGCCTTCCTTGGCAAGGTCGCAGAAGGGGTAGGGACCCTGGTCTCTGCCCTGGACACCCTGGAGGCGGTTGAGAGGGTGGTTTCAACCATTTCTGAGATTATTTCCTGGGTGTGGGCCTCCCATTCCAAGGAGGCCTTCATCGTCAGTCGCTCCAAGCCCTGGTGGGGTCCAGAGTGCTCTGAATTTATTGCTGCCCACCATGCTGCTCCCTCCCTGGAGTCATGGCAGGCTTTTAGGGCTGTGTGCAAATGCACCAAGCATGTCTTCTTTGATGCTTGCATTGCAGAGATTGCTACAGCTAACAAGCATCCCTGGGACCTCATGGCCTGGGTTCAGCAGCGTAAGCTCCCTGCGGTGGAGGCTCTGTCCTATCAGGGCAGGCCCTGCCACAATCTCCCGGATTTGTTCCAGGCCCTTCATGGCACTTACAACATGGCTTTGGGCTGTGCTTGTGATCTGTCTGTGTTGGACAAACTCCCAGACCATGATGTCAAGGAGTGGTACCCCTTCCAGGCACCCGAAATGATGGAGGCACTAGCTGCCTGTTCCGGGTGCTCTTCTCCAGGTCCGGACCACATTACATGGTCCCACCTTAAGAGTTTACTCAACCACTATCGAGTGCATGAGTTTCTCCTCTCTGTGGCCAACACCTGTGTTTGCGTGGGCTGCTGGCCCAGTCACTTCAAGGAGTCCACCTTGGTCATCATACCAAAGCTGGGGAAGCCCTCCTACTCTACCCCCAAGATGTTCCGGCCTATTGTGCTACTGAACACCATGGGGAAACTTGTCAAGAAGATGATCTCGTGCCATCTCCAGTTTGACTGTGGCAAATGGAACATTTTTCATCCAAACCAGCTTGGGGGGATTTCCCAATGCTCTACAGAGGATGCTGGCTTGGTCCTTACCCATCTGGTTTGTGCTGGGTGGGCAAAGGGTCTCAAGACTAGCATGGTGGCTTTTGACATTGCGCAGTTCTTTCCTTCCCTTAACCATGATATGCTTCTGGCAATCATGCACAAGTCCGGACTGGCCCCTGAGCTGGTCCGGTTCTTTGCATTGTATCTTGTGGGCCGCCATACCTCATACTCCTGGGGTGGTGTGCTCTCCAACCCCCTCAAGGCCGATGTGGGCATTGGCCAGGGCTCTGCCCTGTCCCCTGTCCTCTCCACCCTTTGTCTGGCTCCTCTGGTTTATTTGTTTTACTGGAGGGCCAGATTTGCAGGTTTGTCTGTTGACGATGGTACCCTGATTGTTCAGTCCAAGCTCTGGGCTGACAACATTGCTGCTTTGCAGCGGGCGTATGCCATTGTGCACGCCCTCTTTGTTGCTTTTGCGCTTGTTCTTGAGCATGACAAGTCCGAGTTTTTCAATTTCTCCCGCAAGCCGGGGGATGATAACCCTGCCATTGACCTGGGTTTTGCCCCGTTCACCAGCAATACTCCTCTGCACCCTAAGCTGTTTTGGCAGTACCTGGGCTTTTACTTTGACCATGCTCTGAATTTCAAGGAGCATGTTTGGTATTATACTACCAAGTCATTCTCTACAGTTTGCGCCATGAGGATGCTTGGTAACTCTACTAGGGGCCTTCTTCCTGAACAGAAGAGGCTCCTTTACTGTTTGTGTGTGTTGCCCATAGCTACCTATGGGTTTTGCCTCTGGTATCATGCCAGCCGCCCTAACAAGGGTGTCTTGGCTCTTTTCACACAGATGCAGCATTGAGCTGCCTTGTGGGTTACTGGTGCTTTTTGCATCTTGCCAACTGGAGTGGTAGAAGCCCTTGCGGGCCTTCTACCTATTTGTCTTCACCTCTAGAAACTTGCCAAGCGCACAATATATCACGTGGCAACTCTGGGCTCCTCCCACCCCCTTAGGTTGCTCTTAGGGAGGGAGTACAGTGGTGATGCAGTTCTGCATCCCTGCTCTGTTGCTCTCATGGCGGAGGGTCACAAGCCCAAAGTCAAGAGTGCTGTTATGGAGATCCAGCAGGTTCTCCCTTCCCTTACCAAGGTTTTTGATGTGTTTGATGATGCAGCAAGGCCTGGTCTCTGCCTCCATGACCGGTTTAACAACTGGATCACAGTTCACTCCATTCCTTCCTGGGCTGATAATGAGGCCTGGAAGGCTTTTCTCTCCAACCTCGGCAGGTCTGTGCAACATGCTGAGGAGGACAATCTTACACTCCATGTGGCAGCTGGTTCACACTGGCTCCCCATGGCCGCAAGACAGGCAGTTGCGGCTGCATCTGTCTTTTATGGGCTCTCCTGTGTCTGCGAGACCAGGAGGGCTGCCAGGAGGGTGACGGCCCCTGATGCTGCTCTCCTTTTGGTTTGGCTGGGCCTTTCCATGGCAGTTGGCTATGGAGGGGCCTCTACTATTGTCCTATATATGCACTCTGTGGGCTCTGTCTTGCGTGCATTGGACCCTTTGGTTCACACTGGCCAGGCTCATTCCCTGGCGGTGTGCCGCCTTCTCGATGAGTGGTTCTCTGCAGACCCCGCTCGTTGACTCATTTTTTGGGTTGTGCCTTTGAAGCACAAGTTCCCCATGTTATCCAAGGCCATTTGGCAGGCTAAGGACCTTGTTGTTGCTGCAGGGCCTAGGCCGCAAACTTCCATCGACTCCCTGAGGGCTAAGGCCACACAGGAGGTTTGCAACCAATGGGTGAACATGTTTCTTTCACCCAAGTATCGGGGCTCCAATTTCCTGGATCTCATAGGGGGCAATGACAAGCCCCTCAGGCCCACATACCACAAGGTTGGTGTGTGGATCCCTGGCTTTGGAGGCTTGCCTGGTGAATTTGCCCAGGCTTGCCGCACTTTCACTGGCCACGCCCCGATTGGGGAGTACCATGCCAGGTTTCATCCAACCGAGCTGCAAGGCTGCAGTTGTGGGGCCTGTCTTCAAACGAGGCACCACATCTTCATGTCCTGCCCGGACTACCACTGGTTGTGTGGTTTCCCGACCTGTACAGGCCACATTACTATGTTTTTCAACATGAATCCCTCAGCTTTCATGTTTGAACCCCAAGTTCCCCCTCAGGGAGGCGTTGGGTAACTGCCTGGTGGCCGTTGGGTTAGCCCCCAACTGCCTGGCAGTGGCCTAGCTGGTCAATCCCCCTCATTGCCCTTTTTTGTGTGTTTTTTTTTTAATCAAATGCATTTTACTTGGTGCCCGAATGCAGTCCACGCCTACTAGTTAAAAATATAACTAATAAGAAGTCCATACTTGACAATACAAACATAGAAAAAAATTTTGGCATTAAAGGTGCCGCAACCTGAAAGACTGCTCTCAATCAACCGAGAGGGAACAGGAGATATGGGCATGCACAAATGCAAGCACGGCCCAGAAATGCTGGGTGCCAAGGGTCCCCTGCCCCCTGCCAGGGGGGCAGTATGCCTCAATTCGCAGCAGGCCCCTACAGTCGCCCAACAGCTTGCAGAGGGTTGTGCCCCCTAGGGGGCTGAGGTGTCAATTCACCCTAAGTCCCTACGCCTGCCACCCAGGGGCAATGAGGGGGATTGACCAACTGGGCCACCGCCAGGCAGTCGGGGGCTAACCCAATGGCTACCAGGCAGTTATCCAATGCCCCCCTGAGGGGGAGCTTGGGGCTCAAACATGAAAGCTGAGGGATTCATGTTGAAGAACATGGTTACATGGCCTGTGCAAGTCGGGAAACCTCGTAGCTGGTGGTAGTCTGGACAGAACACAAAGATGTGGTGCCTCATCTGCAGATGGGCCCCACAACTGCAGCCTTGCAGCTCAGTAGGGTGAAATCTGGCATGGTATTCCCCAATAGGGGCGTGGCCAGTGAAAGTACAACATGCCCGGGCAAATTCCCTGGGCAAGCCTCCAAAGCCAGGGATCCATGCACCAGACTTGTGGTACGTGGGCCTGAGGGGCTTGTCATTGCCCCCTATGAGGTCCAGGAAACTGGAACCCCGATACCTGGGTGAATGAAACATATTCACCCATTGGTCACAAACCTCTTGTGTGGCCTTGGCCCTCAGGGAGTCAATGGAAGTTTGGGGCCTAGGCCCTGCAGCAACAATGAGATCCTTGGCCTGTCAAACAGCCTCGGACAACATAGGGAACTTGTGCTTCAAGGGCACAACCCAGAAGACTAGACGATGAGCAGGGCCCGCAGAGAACCACTTGTCAAGCAGGCGGCCCACTGCCAGGGAGTGAGCCTGGCCAGTGTGAACCGAAGGGTCCAATGCACACAAGACAGAGCCCGCAGAATGCATATAAAGGACGATAGTAGAGGCCCCTCCATAGCCAACCACCATGGAAAGGCCCAGCCAAACCGAAAGGAGAGCAGCATCAGGGGCCGTTACTCTCCCGGCAGCCCTCCTGGTCTCGCAGACACAAGAGAGCCCATAAAAGACAGATGCAGCCGCAACTGCCTGTCTTGCAGCCATGGGGAGCCAGTGTGAACCAGCTGCCATGCAGAGTGTAAGATTGTCCTCCTCAGCACGTTGCACAGACCTGCTGAGGTTGGAGAAAAAAGCCTTCCAGGCCTCATCATCAGCCCAGGAAGGAATGGAGTGAACCGTGATCTGGCCGTTAAACTGGTCATGGAGGTGGAGGCCAGGCCTTGCTGCATCATCAAACGCATCAAAAACCTCAGTAAGGGAAGGGAGAACCTGCTGGATCTCCATAACAGCACTTTTGACTTTGGGCCTGTGACCCTCCGCCATGAGAGCAACAGAGCGGGGATGCAGAACTGCATCACCACTGTACTCCCTCCCTAAGAGTGACCTAAGGGGGTGGGAGGAGCCCAGAGTTGCCACGTGATATATTGTGTGCTTGGCAAGTTTCTGGAGGTGAAGACAAATAGGTAGAAGGCCCACAAGGGCTTCTACTGCTCCAGTTGGCAAGGTGTGAAAAGCACCAGTAACCCACAAGGCAGCTCAATGCTGCATCTGTGTGAAAAGAGCCAAGACACCCTTGTTAGGGCGGCTGGCATGATACCAGAGGCAAAACCCATAGGTAGCTATGGGCAACACACACAAACAGTAAAGGAGCCTCTTCTGTTCAGGAAGAAGGCCCCTAGTAGAGTTACCGAGCATCCTCATGGCGCGAACCATAGAGAACAACTTGGTAGTGTAATACCGAATGTGCTCCTTGAAATTCAGAGCACAGTCAAAGTAAAAGCCCAGGTACCACCAAAACAGCTTAGGGTGCAGGAGAGTATCACCAGTGAACAGGGCAAAGCCCAGGTCAATGGCTGGATTGTCATCCCCTGGCTTGCAGGAGAAGTTGAAAAACTCGGACTTGTCGTGCTCAAGAACAAGTGCAAAGGCAACAAAAAGGGCGTGCACAATAGCATACACCCACTGAAAAGCAGCAATGTTATCAGCCCAAAGCTTGGACTGAACGATCAGGGTACCATCATCAACATACAAAAGCATGTTGATGGACAGACCCGCAGCCCTGGCACTCTGGTAAAATAAATAGACCAGAGGAGCTAGGCAAAGGGCAGAGAGGACAGGGGACAGGGCAGAGCCCTGGCCAACGCCCACATCGGCCTTGAAGGGATTGGAGAGCACACCGCCCCAAGAGTATAAGGTATGGCAGCCCACATGATACAACACAAAGAACCGGACCAGCTCAGGGGCCAGTCCGGACTTGCACATGATAGCCAGAAGCATATCATGGTTAAGAGAAGGAAAGAACTGCGCAATGTCAAAAGCCACTACGCTAGTCTTGAGACCCTTTGCCCACCCAGCACAAACCAGATGGGTAAGGACCAAGCCAGCATCCTCTGTAGAGTGTTGGGAAATCCCCACAAGCTGGTTTGGATGAAAGACGTTCCATTTGACACAGTCAAACTGGAGACAGCGCGAGATCATCTTCTTGACAAGTTTCCCCATGGTGTTCAGCAGCACAATAGGCCAGAACATCTTGGGAGTAGAGTAGGAGGGCTTCCCCGGCTTCGGTATGATGACCGAGGTGGACTCCTTGAAATGGCTGGGCCAGCAGCCCACGTGAACGCAGGCATTGGCCACAGAGAGGAGGAACTTGCACACACGGTAGTGGTTGAGCAAACTCTTAAGGTGGGACCATGTTATGTGGTCCGGGCCTGGAGAAGAGCACCCGGAGCAGGCAGCTAACGCCTCCATCATCTCGGGTGCCTGAAAGGGGTACCACTCCCTGACGTCATGGTCAGAGAGTTCGTCTAGCACAGACAGATCACAAGCATGGCCAGAAGCCGCATTGTAGGTGCTATGAAGGGCCCGGAACAAATCTGGAAGGTCATGGCAGGGCCTGCCCTGATAGGACAGAGCCTCTACTGCAGGAAGCTTATGTTGCTGAACCCAGGCCATAAGGTCCCAGGGATGCTTGTTAGCAGTAGCAATCTCCGTGATGCGGGCATTGAAGAAGATGCGTTTGGCGTGTTTGCACGCAGCCCTAAAAGCCCGCCATGACCCTGGGGAGGGAGCAGCACAGTGGGCAGCAATAAGTTTGGAACACTCTGGGCCCCACCAGGGCTTGGAGCGACTGATGATGAAGGCCTCCCTTGAATGGGAGGCCCATGCCTGGGAAATGATCTTAGAGACAGCCAAAACCACCCTCTCAACCACCTCTGGGGTGTCCAGGGCAGAGACCAAGGCCCCCACCCCTTCTGCAACCTCGCCAAGGAAGGCAGCTTCCTCATCCGAGTCCTGTTTGATGATCCGCTTCCAGGCCCCTGCAAAGAACCTAGAAGTGGGAAGAACAACGGTCAGGGGGGCGTGTCTGATGTGCCCCAATGATTGAGATCAATGACAGGCTTGAGCTCATCGCCCCTGGCCACAGGAAGGAAAATCAAATCTATAACCGAGGGGTTCAGATTACAATCATGTGGGAAGTGGGTAGGGCCCGGCACTACAGGAAGCACCAGATCCAGCCCGAGGTCCGATGCAGATTCCAGAAGGGACTGTGCCACACCTGGGTGGGGGATCCAATCAGGATCCCACACATGCAAGTGACAGTTAAAGTCACCCCCCATATAAAACAGAGGGGGAAGTTCATCTGCCAAGCCTCCTGAGAGAAGCCTGATGGCAGTGTGCCTGTCATCAGAATAGACATTCAGAAGATGGATCAGCTCCCCCCCAAAAAACAGGGAGAGAAGCAACAGATTGCGATTATCTACCAGATCGTGCCTGAACATAGGCCAGAGAGGCTTAAGCCGGTTATGGACATAGGCCATAACCCGCGGATTTAGGTCACCAACCTTAGGCAGAACCATACATGTCCACTCCAGGTGGAGCAGGGCACCAATTACCTCATCACACTCCTTAGAGCGCATCAAGGGAGCAGAGCAAACTGTCCTCCAGGGCGGTTCTTGGAAAAAGAGAACGTCAAAGTTTGATTTGAGAGTCTCCAGGTGTACATCAACGAGTGTGTAACTACAATTGACATTCTGAGAAAAAACCCAGATCTCCTGTACACTAGTTGTCCTAGGCATGAGGAGGTCGTGAGTTAGTGGGGGCGTGAGATGAGGTCTGCTTGGACCTTACCTCATAATACTGTTTGCGGAACCACTCAGCATCATACCGTTTGGCCCACCAAGGGCAGTCCCTGTCATAGGGAGCATGTTTGCTGCCACAGTTGCAGCAGCGCGGGGGGTGAGGGCATGGCTTGCCCTCAGGGGTGGCGGGAGAAGGGTTCTTGCCCTTGTGGGCCTTACAGCACCCAGCCATAGTGCGGTGGTTAGCCACAGAGTGAGGCTTGCCACAGAGGGGGCACACGGCAAACTGGGCCTTACAGACTTGCAAGGTGTGACCCCACTTCCAGCAACACTGGCAGAGGGAAACACCCTGATGAGGTTTGGCAGCCCTGATGGGGCAGGCCTGAGTACCAACGGCCAACAAGCGGTCAACCATCTGACGAGCAACGGAACCTGTGCCAGAGTCCCAGATTTTGAACCACACCATGCATGAATTGGAGTGGGCGGAGTTGTGCTTGACCCGGGGTGGGCCTGGGCCTTTCCATAGGCGGTTGGCTATGGAGGGGCCTCTACTATTGTCCTTTATATGCATTCTGTGGGCTCTGTCTCGCATGCATTGGACCCTTCGGTTCATGCTGGCCAGGCTCACTCCCTGGCGGTATGCCAGTCTTCTTGACGAGTGGTTCTCTGCGGACCCTGCTCGTTGTCTAGTCTTCTGGGTTGTGCCCTTGAAGCACAAGTTCCCTATGTTATCCAAGACCATTTGACAGGCCAAGGATCTCATGGTTGCTGCAGGGCCCAGGCCCCAAACTTCCATCGACTCCCTGAGGGCTGAGGCTACACAGGAGGTTTGCAACCAATGGGTGAATATGTTTTGTTCGCCCAGGTATCCGGGTTCCAGTTTCCTGGACCTCATAGGGGGCAATGACAAGACCCTCAGGCCCATGTACCACAAGTCTGGTGCGTGGATCCCTGGCTTTGGAGGCTTGCCCAGGGAATTTGCCTGGGCATGTTGTACTTTCACTGGTCCACGCCCCTACTGGGGAATACTGTGCCAGGTTTCATCCTACCGAGCCACAAGGCTGCAGTTGTGGGGCCTGTCTCCAAACGAGGCACCATATCTTTGTGTCCTGTCCAGACTACCACTGGTTACGAGGTTTCCCGACTTGTATGGGCCACGTAACCATGTTTTTCAACATGAATCCCTCAGCTTTCATGTTTGAACCCCAAGCCCCCCCTTGGGGGGGTGTTGGGTAACTGCCTGGTGGCCGTTGGGTTAGCCCCCAACTGCCTGGCAGTGGCCCAGTTGGTCAATCCCCCTTGCTGCCCTTGGGTGGTGAGCATAGGGACTTAGGGTGAATTGACACCTCAGCCCCCTAGGGGGCACAACCCTCTGTAAGCTGTCAGGCGACTGTAGGGGCCTGCTGCACAGCATTTCTGGGCTGCGTTTTTGTTTACGCGCTCCCCTATCTCCCATTCCCTCTCGGTTGATTGAGAGCGGTCTTTCAGGTTGCAGCGCCTTTAATGCCAAGTCTTTTTATGTTTGTATTGTCAAGTACAGACTTCTTATTAGTTATGTTGTTGACTAGTAGGCATGGACTGTGTTTGGGCACCACATTAAATATATTTGATTAAAAAAAAAAAAAAAAAAAGACCCGGGGTGGGCCAACAAGGAATTGGAAGCCTCAGTGAGAGGACTGCCGCATGATATTCTTGATTGCCTGGCAGTCAATGACCTGCCCATTGGGACCAAGTCGAGGGACATCACAAACCCTCATAAAGGATTTGGATGAGGGGATGGTAGCCTGGGGCCTAGACCCCTGGGGAAAATAGCGCGACGCCCACCCGGAGATGAGGGTCACATCGGCGTCCTTGGCAATGTCATTTGTTGCCAGAGAATATCCATCGTACACAGGTGAAACCTGCGTGACAACGAGGGGGGACTTGGCCACTTCAAGGGCACAATTGACAGCCCCATTCATGTTGGAGAGATCCTTCAGGGCGGGCTTGTTGCCATGAAAGATGATGAGGACCTGGCGCCAAGAGGGGCCAGCAGTAGTCATCCTTGGGCACTTGGGCTTGCACTGCAAGGAGGAGCAGGGAGCAGGGGAGGCAGAACCGCCCTTACCAATAGTGTGGGCAATCTGCTCCGGAGTAAGATGAGGGAATGCCTTTACCATGGCTGCAATAGCAGCGACCTGGGCAGAGGCATCCTTTGAAGGGGGAGGCGATTCCTTGGCAACCTGTGCAAATGAACACTTCCATGCATTCGGCTTGGTGGCCTCATTAACCTTAGGGGGCGGGCCAAGTGGAAACTTGGCCACCACCGCATAGGTGCGTCCCTTTGCAGAGGTGTTGCCCAAGGAGGTACTGGCCTGTGAAGGCCTGGGTCTCGAGGCAGCAGCAGCACCCTGAGCTCCTCCCGGGGGAGGAGGAGAGGCTGGGGCCTTCCCTTTGCCCTTATTCCAATGAGCAGGAGGGGGCTTGGGAGCTGACCCAGCAGCAGAGGAGTCTGGGGCCGTATCTGGTGCCAGATCCATAGAGTCACCCGGCGGAGGGGCAGCACCCCCAGAAGAGGCGCCGCCCATCCCCTGATGGGTGGAGGGGGGAACATCAGAGATGTCCCGGACAATAGTCCTGGCCATAAGACCCCAAAGGGTGGCTGTAGACATGTGGGTTACTGGAGTATCCAGCAGGCCCACACGAGATAATGTCTCCAGGGATGTTGCCCACAGCCCTGAAAAGCTCAGTAGTCTCAGGGTCACCAAGGTCAAGACCCCGGCCCCTCTTGCACAGCCAACCATTGGCCACTCTGAGCAACTGCCCTATCACAGCTAAAGCCGGTCCTGGCCCATCCAAAGGAGGGGCCTCCAAATGAAGAGGGGAAATTGGCAGCGGGGCAAACAGACCGCCGCCAGAGGTGTCGGCTGGGTGAGAACCCGAGGCGTCAGACATGTTGTCGTCGTTGTCGGATCCTGCAGCAGATCAGGGGCATTTGGAAGCCCTGGAGTTGGGTCAAACGGGCCTGATAGGAGTCCTATCTTCCAATAATGATTCGATGGCAGCAGACCCATTGTCAAGAAAGGAAAGGCCAGGGGCAGCTGGGAGAGGCTCGTGAGCACTTGCCATCAGGTCATCCACTTGAGACCAAGGGCCAGGGGGATGCCTGGGCACAGGGGACTGGAGAGTATCCAGCGGATCACCAGGGGAAGGTTGGCCTACAGCAGAAGATCTGCCACAATCCACCCTCCCCCCTCAGAGTTGGTCGGAGGCCCTTGTTGAGGGCATAGTAGGGTACTTCTGGATCAAAGATCCAACAGGAGCTTGCACAATAAAACAAGTTTTGGTGAGGTGGAAGGGTGTGGCCGTGCTGGCACTGATGGGAGTACCAGAACAAGAAGTGATGCCCCCCCTTGTTGCCCTCGGGTGGCGGGCATAGGGACTTAGGGTGAATTGACACCTCAGCCCCCTAGGGGGCGCAACCCTCTGCAAGCTGTTGGGCGACTGTAGGGGCCTGCTGCGAATTGATGCATACTGCCCCCCTGGCAGGGGGCAGGGGACCCTTGGCACCCAGCATTTCTGGGCCACGTTCTCGTTTACATGCTCCCCTATCTCCTGTTCCCTCTCGGTTGATCAAGAGCAGTCTTTCAGGTTGCAGCACCTTTAATGCCACAAATCTTATGTTTGTATTGTCGAATACAGACTTCTTATTAGTTTTGTCTTAAACTAGTAGGCATGGACTGTGTTTGGGCACCACATTAAATAAATTTGTTTTTTTTTTTTTTAAAAAAAAAAGATATTCCTCAGGCTGCCTCATATAGATCTCCTCATCCAAGTCACCATAGAGGAAAGCAGAGGAGATATCAACAGAACAAAGCTGGTAGCCCTGCTTGGCTACCAGAGCAAGAATGAGCCTCAGAGAGGCAGGCCTGTAGGTAGGGGCAAAGACTTCATTGGAATCAAAGCCAGGACACTGAGAGTAGCCTTTAGCAACCAATCTGGACTTGTAGTCTTCCACAGAGCCATCAGAATTGAGCTTAACTTGAAATACCCACCCACAGTCAATAGCTGTCTTCCCAGGAGGCAATTTAACAATGTCCCAGATGTGGTTGCCTAGCAGAGAAGACATCTGGTCATTGCAGGCTGTCTGCCACCTAGGGCCATCTGGGCCACTAAATGCAGCCTTAAGAGTGCGAAATCCAGGATCCTCAGTGTTGCTAGCAAACTTGATCTCAAGGAAGCTATCCTCAGCAGCCAGGTCAGCTTCCTCCTCTTCATCACTGTCTGGAACGACAGGAGTAGGCTCTCTGACCTTCCACTACTCACCAGGAGGTTGCCTGACCCTCATGCCTTGTCTAGGCTTGAATGCAGGTGCAGGGGGAAGGCCAGGTGAAGCAGGAGGTACAGGAACACGAGCTGGAGCTGGGGCAGGAGCAAGAAGTGCAGAGGGGATAGGGAGTACAGGAACTAGCTCAGGAAGTGGTGTCACCTCTCAAGGAGGCACAGGCTTGACTTGAGGGACAGTAGCTGGCTCAGAGGGAGCCAGAGATGGATATGGAGTGTAGCACTCACCCCCTGAATCTGAGAGAGGTGGCACACCCAGAGAAGATGGAGGGACATGAGAAGCGACTGGAGGCTGCAGGAGGGGACTGGTGGTGTCCAGAGTGGCCTCAGAGCAACTGGGGAAGGTAGAAAGCACAGGGGACTCAGAGGAGGGAGCTGAAGTGTTCCATTACTTCTTGTTCTGGTACTCCTATCAGTGCCAGCACAGCCACAACCTCCTACCTCACCAAAACTTGTTTATCTGTGCAAGCTCCTGTTGGATCTTTGATCCAGAAATACTGTACTATGCCCTCAACAAGGGCCTCTGACCAACTCCAAGGGGGGAGAGCAGATTGTGGTGGATCTTCCGCTGCAGCCCAACTTTCCCCTGGTGATCTGCTGGATACTCTCCAGTCCCCTGTACCCAGGCATCCCCCTGGCCCCCAAGTGGATGACTTGATGGCAAGTGCTTATGAGCCTCTCCCAGCCACCCCTCACCTCTCCTTCCTTGACAATGGGTCTGCCGCCATCGAATCATTATTGGAAGATAGGACCCCCACCAGGCCCATTTGACCCAACTTTAGGGCTTCCAAACGCCCTCATTCTGCTGCAGGATCTGACAACGATGACAAT